>OY796686.1:30116063-31316063 GCA_963680715.1 Tetragnatha montana
GATGATGGTGATGGAATTAGTAGTAGAAAAGCGGCGTTAGTTTTATTTTATGACGCTTTTGGATTTGTTTGGTTGTTATTCCCCGCAGTTTATTTATTTTACATTATTTGCTATGTGCTGACCCTCTGGAAATCGATCGGGATATATTTTTGAATGTGAAATTAGTTTGATGCTTTAAAATGAAGGTGATATTTTGACACCTGTGAGTGCTTTTACTATTACGCTTTTTTATGTAAGAGGAGAGGTTTTTTTTATCAGTGTGCAGAATTTTCCAAA
Source organism: Tetragnatha montana (assembly GCA_963680715.1). Lineage (NCBI taxonomy): Eukaryota > Metazoa > Arthropoda > Arachnida > Araneae > Tetragnathidae > Tetragnatha > Tetragnatha montana. The sequence goes on from OY796686.1 coordinate 30,116,340, forward strand.
TGAAAGGGAAATAGGTATTTTGACCAACTGGCCATTCACTTATCCACTTTATTTCCTTCTTCAAGTTTGCTACCAAAGAATGAATGATAAGTCAGGTGTTGGCCTTTTAACAAAACCCTTTATAATAACACAAACTTAATAGTTTGAAACTAGAATAAGCGATAAGAGTTAATCCGATTTTTCGACTTCATAATTTCTAAATGAATTTATAGTATAGGTATTTTTAAACATGTTTGAAGCACTATGGAAAATTTATTAATCATAAAATGATAATAAATTTCATACTATGATCAGTAACGATGCAAATCTTGCAATGGTAATAAATATGATGCAATGATCATTAATGTCAAATCCTACAATGATTTGACATTTTAATAAAATTTTAAAGAAACAGATTTGCACTCAAACTACAAACATCATATTATTATTGATAATTTCCAAAATTCCGAGAAAAAAAATAAGATTTTTAAAATATTGTTAATGGGCTTTATAAAAAAGTGGAATGGAAGGTATATGAAAATCGAAAATATATATACTTGAAATAATAGAATTTTCTGCTACCTTTAAGTTAATTAAATACTACGGATATTTTTTCCCATCTCGTCTTTATCTCTGCTAAGAGGAAGGCGTGAATATGCTCTGGAAGGCGGAACTTCGGGTGAGAGTACCTCCCTTTCCTGATGAAGAAAGATTTTCGACCTATTCCCAACTCTTAGTTTCCTCCGTGTGTTTTAAAGTTAGCTTAGCGCTTTTTCCTAAGCCATCTTTGAAAATGGAATTTGTAACTATATTATGCACGGAGAGAAATTCCACTTTTAAAACGATGTTTTCATTTTGAAAAGAAACTTTTTGTTTCATAGTATGTGGTCCGACCCAACCCTTTCCATTTTGAAATAGTGTACTAGAAATACACAGTTTTATAGAATTCAATAGTCACTACTCAATTCGTAAATTTATTTCCAATTAAACGATTGAAAACACTTTTTTTTTATAAACTGTATTAACAGCTCGAGTCACTAAGGTTGTACACCCAGTTTACAAATAGACGTGCCACAACTTTAGTAACGTTACATTATGGTCACAGGACATCAATGGGTAAGTTTGCCAAAGATCCATACTGGCCATTCCTATAAGTCAAAACATGGAATTACTCAAAAATAAGCACAAGATGTATAATTTTTGAGTATTATCTGCGTATTTTCAAAAATGACTAATTTATACATGTTTAAAACTTGAGTAATTTGATTCGGGTGCCAGTTTGACTATGTAGTATGTGATTATGTCTATAATATACTCAAATTTGAGTAGTTTTTACTCAGTTATGAAAATGTCGTTTGAAGAGTGTAAGGGATACATAATTAATTGAACTTCTAAGATTGTCGTTCGTTTTATCTTACAACAGCCTTGTTTTTTCTTTCCTGAGAGCATTTTTGTCGTTGGGAAATAATTGAACTGTCAACTTAGAGAACTACCTTACCAAATCAAGGATTTAAAAAACTCGAAATCCTCCTCATTTAAAATTTTGTAAATTTTGACTTGGAGCATTTTTATTCTTAGCAGCTCAACTGTCTGGAAATTAAAGGTAGTATGAACAAATGAAATCCCCACCTTCATTCTTTTCACGCTTTATGTCTATTATTCTATCTTTACTTTTAATTTAATAGATTCCATTACCACTATCAATATTTATTTCGATTTTCTCTTAAGTAATTTCAATTGAAATTACAGGAAATTTTATTAAAATTTGGGTGTTCATAATGGAACGTTTTCTCCATAAACCACACTTGTTCAGCCGCGTTTAGGCGCTTAGAGATTCTTTGTAAACCGGTCATTTAAATTATCCGAGGTTGTTATTTCAAACGAAAATAACCCTTCTTCATTCTAAATTACCCCACTTTGAGGGGAAAAAAGGTGAAGATTTTTAGAATCTGATTACTCTTACTAAAAATAATAGCCTCTAAAACCCGAGGTATGTGATTTTCACACCTATTCTCGGTAATATGCTCTCTAAGAATCGAGATAATTTGTTGACTAATTCGGTCCGCAAACACATCCAGTTGTAAATGAGGCTTATTTCATGAGGCAGGGGAGTAGCTGGAAGGGAGTAGCTGACTTTTATAAAGCCTATTCGACTTGTGTTTGAAGTTTATCGTTTTATGTAGTGATTAGATGGGGCGAAATGTAACGAGGGCAGGTCAGTTACTGTCAAACTAAATGGTATTACAACTAACAATTCTGCCTTACACTGAATATTGTGGTATCAGCTTGATTTATATTGATCCTATTTATCGTTTTAACAGTAAAATATTAATAATCAATAAGAAAACAAACGGAATCCCATCATTTTTCAACTGGACTTCAAAGTGTTTTCAGGTGACGTCACGACCAATTATTGTAGGGCAATGCGTCTGTTGCTAGGATGTACGGCGGTATCTGTTGCTATGGCGGTTGTTAGGTGTGGGGTCACGTGATTGCAAATGGTCCAATAGAAGAATTCCACGACCAGTTGTTTTCTGTAACTGTTAACCTTTTGTAGGTCAAAGCGTCTGGTGCTAAGGCCGTTGTTAGGTCCTAGTCAGGTGATTGAAAATGCTCTATTACAATCAGTTTATTATAATTGTCGGTCGAAGGATTGGAAAATAATAAGGTAAACGCGTTATCCTTGTACTCGTATGTTACAATCCCTTAGCTTTCAATTTAAAATAATGAGTTTGTTAAGCTCATTATTTTAGTGACTCTCCAATCGAGTCATCCACCTTTACATAATTCTGGGACTATAATTTTAGGTGTCGTGTTTATTAACTCCCATAACAGAATAATAAACTATACCAACGAGAAAAATTAAACGGAAAGCCAGTAACTGGCATGAAAGGAGTAATAATAACCCGCAAATTAATGAGACAGTCACTCGCACGCTAACCCGAAAAGCAGTGCAAACTGGGCATTAGGCACGAAATCTCTCACGCTATTTCTTGCAAATTGGGCGCAATTTTCGGAGGCATTATAATATAAGCGCTTTCGCTGGGTCATTATTAGGCAAGTCGTACTGTTTTACCCATTAAATTTCTCTACCTCTCGCTTGTACTCTAATGTGCCGCCTGTTTTATTTTTATTTGTCTTCTCTATTTATTTTTTTGGGGAAATTAAATAAGGATGATTTGAGTTCAGAAATTTTTATGCTAATGATTAAGGGTTAGAGGAGGTTCTGGATCAAACGGGATTTTTAAGGATTTTGGGGGGATAATCATAGGTGAGTTTGTGTGTGAAATTTTTTTAAGGATGTCCTTAAGCTAAGGTATTTTATAATGAAATAAACAGAGTTCTTATTCGAAACATTATGCATCGTGAATTAGTTGAGTTAGTTGTAAAACTTTATTTTGTGTGATTTTAAAGAAATGTGTATTTTCTGTCTAAGGGAACACCAAAATTCTAAATTATTGTCCTTTTCAAAAGTTGCAACATGTGCATAAAAAATTTTCAAATATGTAATTTAAAGTGAGAATAATGTCTAATAAAGTATATAAAAAAACCTTAATAATGTTTTTAAAATTTAAAGCATAAACAAAACATATTATAAAGATTAGTAACACTGTAGTTTCCACATACTTTGTATAGTAATTTGTGAAACATAAAATGAAGCTCAATAAAATTACAATTTCTCTCTTCAAAAATTTTAAACGAACATAAAGAGCTCAACAAATGTTTTATGAATATTGTAAATGAAAAATGAAATGAATATTACTACCTAAATAGTATGTAAGTATTGGGATAAGTACTAAGTATTACAAGATGAAATGGGGCTTAGAGAAAAAAAACCTTGGATATTTCTATGGGCGTAGTGAAAGCGGGTGGGATCTTTAGGATATATCGGCAGTAGTTTCTTAATGGAGTAAAATTATCCCATACCCTTCAAATTCCAATATACCTTTCTGAAATTTCTTTCTTACTATTCCACTTGTTTTTGTCCTATTGAGAAAGTACTTTAAACTTTTAATTCTGTTCGAAACCTTTACACGTGATAAAATAGCCCAGTAAGAAAAACATCTACGCAGGTGTGTTATTATTTACCATCCCAGTGTTCTCTTTTTTTTCTGAAAGAAAAGTAAAAAAGATAATTAAGAATGCGCATAAGTTCTGGGAAAAGCCGAGAAACTGCTGTTTAGTCTGCAGAAGACCGGTATTTTCGAAAGAATATTGTTCGTTCAATCAACAAGTTGAAAGAAACCTTTGTTATCATCAGTGGAATCTGAATTGTTCAGAAAAAAAGGCTGAAATTAAGAACTTATTGATTTTTATTATATGCACTTCTCCTCTTATTGTTCACTCTATTCATATTAAAATAGCGCCTCATAGGTTGAGACCGCTGCCTTAACTAATAAATGATGTAGCAAAACGAAAAGTGATTTTGTATATTATTTACATGCTTGATTCTAAAAAATCGCTGCTTTTTTACGAAAACAAATTGCAATTACCCTGAAAATGCATTTCAGTTAAAATTCAAAATATACCTAATGCGATACCATACTCCTAATATGAGACAGTCTCATATTGGGAAATAATATTAGAAATCAATTTACACTTGAAATAAATATTTTTAACAAAATATTTTGAAAAAGTAGTACATTAATTAGGTAAAAATAAAAAATTCGAGAATAATTTTTCAATGATTATTTATAACAACCTTTTATTATTTTATATGTAGGGTGTCTATCTCAAAGTATGTTACATACAAACATGAGGATGCGAAAATGTAAATAAATTAATGTTTAAGTTATAGAGTTCAAAATCCTCTGGTTCATGTGAACTCAAACACGGTTTACTTTAAAGTTCTCAGGACGTTAATATATTAAATCCTGAGTCCAATAATACGAAAACTAAATCTAACAAAGAAAAAATGGTCTCAATATGAGATTTTGCATATTAGGAACTGCAGGAATACCTCATATTAGGAATTTGCCCTTTTTAAACAAAGTTTTTCAAACTCACGAATCAAAGGTACGATTCCCAATAAAAAACAATGTGATATGGCTTTGTTCGATTGATTTACATATAAAAAATACGACCTAGAACTTAAAAATATTTATTATCTGACGAAGACAAATAAAAAAAGCAGTACCCGCTCAGTCTTTGGAATTGGTAATTAGAAACCTGAACTTGCCACTGAAAACCGTCGAAGCGTTAAATTGTGAGGGCGAGAGGAGGTTAAATGAAACGAAGAAAATGACTCCTGACATAAAGTTTTTAAAAAGTTGTTTTACTATCAGGCAAATTCATTTGGTATCTTACTTCGGTAAAAACAACAAATAACCCCCTTATTAATTAGCTTGGAATTTGTTAGGATCTTATAGACATTGCATAAAGTTTTTTTTTTCACATGATAAATTTTTGTGAGACGCAGAAAAAGTTTTTCTGAAGCTGTAAAAATAATAAAAAACCGGAATTTGTGTTTTATATAGTCCTCAAAAATCCCATGGGGGGAGAGTTAGCTTTACTAATGTGACACCATATTATCAGTCAGTACCAATGGTTATTGTGTTAGATGCTCCAAAACTGATCCAGACTGACCTGCTCTTGAAAAATAAAATGAAGAAACATGCAAAATCACCTAGGGGAAACAAAGTGTTGTGAGACGTGATAAATTTCTAAGAAGTAAATGAGGAACATATTTGATACTAGAACAGTTGCCAACTTGGTGACAGCTCTAGCAGCGGCCATTCGGCTTGTCGAATCTTGGCGACCATCGCTCTTTTCACTTTTTAAGACTTCCGTTAATGATTGTTAATATTTATGTTCACAAATTTACTTTTTTTTAATGCTAGGGACATTTTTCTGGAAATCCTTTACCACCGTTTAAAGTTTTTTCATTGTGATTAAGTAGGGAAGAAAAATACTGAACGGTGTTTGGAAAAAATTAACCTTTTCACTATAATTCTCTCTCTCTATATTCTTCTCTCATTGCATCAAAAGTAAAGGTTATCTAGCAACAGGCACCAAATCATTAACTAAAACCTCAGGGCAGTACAGGTGCGCACACTTTTCCAAACTTAAATCACTAGATGCATTACGCAGCAGCATCAATCTCCTCTGCAACTGAAGAAAAGACAATCCTGTCCAATCGAGGCCTATCAAAGCAATTGCCGAAGGAGGGGTCCCTTTTATTAGGTGTGGAATTAAAGGCCTCTTTGGCTAACCCAACATCCCCCAATTATCAATTAGGGGGCTTGATGAAGGACGATTTATGGTCTGCTCTTGCTTCTATTTCGTTGGGAAGGTGTCTTTGGAGGCAAAAGTGGCGTATGTCCGTGTTTTCTTAACCCTGAATCGTAATCTGGTGTTGTTGGACGTTGTAGATTACTTAACTGTTCGATGAAAATTTAATTTATCTTAGGGGCTGTCCAAATATTACGTTAGCAACTGAGGGGAAAGGGTTTTTTTTTGCTTACTTTTCCTGACAAGGGGAAAGGGGGTATGAGTGATGCTTACGTAAGATGTTAAAAATCCTGCATTTCCGAAAATATCTTTTTTTCTTGCATACATAATTTCAAAATTCAACCAATGCTTATCTTATTCAACCAAGAGGAGAGTGTAAGTGGTGGTCAAAAATAACCAAAGACATTATTACGAAATATTTGAACTACCCCTATGGAAAATCAAGATAATATTATTTACAGTGAGAGCTTTAAGTTAAAAACTTAGGTTAAACGTTATTCTAAAAAAATATTTTATGGTTTTAAACTTTTGTGCTTCCTAACTTCTAAACTTGAATTTTTGTACACTTCTTTGAAATTTAATGTTTCACCTAAAAGGGGTGTATCTGTTACGGGCAATGTGATAAATCCGGGCATTATTAATAATGCCCGATGTGGAGGCGGGCAATGTGATAAATTCAATGGCATTTATCAATGAAATTTATCACTTTGCCCTCTCCCTCTTCGGGCATTATTAATAATGCCTGATTTATCACTTTGCCCGTAACATATCTATCAGGGGATGGATATTAGATAGCCCTCCACAACTGTGATGCGAACCAAATTATGACAGCTTAACTCTCACGTCTCTGCCCACAAATCTATCTGTGGTCTGATATGGAGAGCCAAAATTTTGAAGAAAACTCACCATTCTTTGCTCATGTCGTTGAGATTAAATAAAAATAATTAAATAATAGGGAAAAATTAAATTAAAATCTATTGTGCAATGTCGATAAGATAAATAGGAAACAAACGTTTATTTGCAAATAAAATCTTTAAAAACTTTAAAAAGTACGAACTGTAAAAAAAACACATAGGTAACTTTTAAAGTTTTTACTATATGTAAATAAAATTTGTTTCCATTTTATCTTGATTATAGAGAAAAATGATTACTTAGCTTGCATTGTTAACTGTTCACTGCAAGTTTGTGCATTGCAATTTCAATGAAAGTTCTGAACTTTTTGTTTTCATTTATAATTTCTAATTGTAAATGGGAAATAAAATAATTCAACATTTGGAGCAGATTCGATACAGGTCCTCCACATAGACAGCAACTAGAGCAGTAGCCAGTTCGGTGACTTCTCTATAGCAGTGGCCATTCGGCTGTTCACCAGATCTTAAAGATATTTGTTCCAAACATTTTTCTATGGGTGAATTTTTCACAAATCCTTAAATAACTACAAAATCAATGCTTATTTTCAGTTATTATATGCTTTTTTATACTTTTGTTAATTTCAAAACCAAAGAACGTTAAAATATTGTTTTAAAGAAATCGCGCTTATAGAAATAAGATGTTATCCCTGCAGCATAAAATATTAGGTTAAGTTCTTTATTCTACCTTCGAAGGTCTTCGATCAAAATTGGAATCTAATTACACACCTCTTTTGGAAACTTTAAAGTTAAGATAGATGAAGTTGAGTTGAGTTGAGTGTTGTGTCTTTTGCTGCAGGAATAACCTGGCTTTGACACAAATGCTCTCCTTTTAAGAATCCAAAATTATGCAGAGGTGTCTTCTTGAGTTCTCATCATAGTATTTTATGTAATTCATTGCCATAAGAATTTTTCTAATGCTTTTGTGCTTTGCGGTTGACTTTGAAATTCAGAAAAAAATTCCTCGGTTAAATCCGCTGAACCAAATGAAATTGAACTAATTAGGTCCACACGCAGTGTAGGTACACAATATTATTTGAAGTTTTTCTCATTTCACTCTGAACATGTTTTGTTTCATATGTTTTAAGTTACCTGTTTTTACCAGATGGCCATTCAACATAAAGTTAAAAACAAGAATTTCCACTTATTAAGTCATCTACGAGTATAGCAATTCTTTTCAAAGAAATAATGTTATATTGTTAACGTGCTCCCTCTTTCTCCAACCACTAAAATCCCGGATGCATGATTACCAATTTAACCCTTGTATCTCTTACAAGTGACGTCACTCCCTTCCTGCTAACGAATCGATGGTCTTCCCCATTCAATCTCCCCCTAGTTCTCGTTAAAAGCCCCTTATTGGGTGTTAGAATTAAAGAGCTTTTGGCTAACCCAATATCCTCCGCTCCCAATTACCAATTAGGATCGGCTAATGAGAGAGAAGGACCATTTGCTTCCCCTTTTCTTTTCTCTCTGTCCTTTTTGTTTCCAGGGATTGAGCATCTGCTATAGGGGATAGAGTGGTGTAAAACGGTGATAGGGATATCTCGTAAGCATTTGTAGCTAGATCTTTCCAAATTAATAGTCAGATTTGCGATTCCAACTACCTAGTAAATCGGTATTTAAAATTTATCTAATCTTATAACCTAGTAAATCGGCAATTGTAATTTATCGAATCTATTACATAGCACCAAATGGGTATAGAGGTTTCAGTATTTTAGGTGACGGTCAGGTCGGATTCAGACGTTCAGGTGACGTCACGACCAGTTATTTTCTTTTAACTGTTGACCTTGTGCAGGGCAAAGCGTCTGTTGCTAAGGCGGTGGCTAGGTGACGAAGTATCTGTTGTTATGGCGGTTGTTAGGTGTGGGGTCACATGATTGCAAATGCTCCAATACAAGAATTCCCCGACCAGTTATTTTCTGTAACTGTTAACCTTCTGCAGGGCAAAGAGTCTGTTGCTAAGGCCTAGAAAGGCCATTGTTAGGTCCGAGTCATGTGATTGAAAATGCTCTATTATTGGCATTTACGTCTCTGGCTTCATTTTAAGGAAGCTGGTATTTAAAGGGCACAAATTTTCACAAATTTTAAAAGCAGTTTATTTAAACTATATTCCGTTACCTATCCTGTATCTTTGGCATCCAAAAGAGCATGGCGATTTCTAACGGGACGAATAACAGAAATTACCAGTTTCACAGCAAACATTATAGTAATATACCTACAATTATAATTATAAAGTAGAAATGTGTTATTTTTTTCAAAACCCAATATATTTAGTAGTTTTCAGTACACTATTTTATATCTCAAGTTGGAACCGATACAGCCTCTAAACAACACAGGATGGAAACTCTAATACGCACGGAGCATTTCTCAAAGAAATCCGATCCTGCAATTGTAGCTCCATCTCTAATTACCCTGATGTCAGTAGTAGCTAGACTATATCAACTGCAGTCTCAGACTCGGACCATGTAAGCTAAGTATTAATTAAAGGTCTCAAAAACACGCCGTGTGTAATTATCCGTGCTCAGTTGTTGCACGGTCGAGCGTATTTTGGCGGAAAATTGTAGCTTTGATTTCCTTTTTTTCTTCTCTTTGCGCTCTTGTCTTCGGAAAGGGAGTTTTTCTTTGAATTGTCGCATTGTTGAGGGACTTGTTTGTTTGTCACACAAGGTGTGAAATGCCTTTTCTGGTTGCGGTTCAACTTGTGGTAGATAGGCGATGATGGTTGTTTGAGTGGGTGAAAAGCTGAGGAGTAAAATTTTCACTACGTTGAGTTTAGTTTAATATTTTAGTAGATACTGAAAACTTAATACTTCGAATACAAAAAACTCAGTTTAGAAAACCTTTTAGGGTTTGATATTCTGGGTGCTCTGATTCATCACTGCTGCTTAACAATAGTCGTAAGTCAAGGGATAAATAAACTTACTTTCAAGATCACACATGGTAAAAATAAAAGATCTGCAAGTTTCCAATCAACCTCATAGACAGAAGTTATCTTGCATTATTACCTGCACCCCTTCTAACCCAACCATTTGATATTATAAGAGACTGGCTATATGAAAGAAAAAAAAGCTTGATTAACTATCTAAAGTGAGATAGGGAAAACTGTAACAAAAATATCTATAAAATTATTTTGTTTATGAGTATTAAGTGCAGTTAACTTCTTCTTAACCGGACCTGTAGTTTACCTACAGTAATTAGTTAAAATTCGAAGTAAATACTTCAAAATTATGAAATGAATTTTTTTGAACATTCATCTCATAGGCAAGTTACATGTTTGTAAAAAATAGATGCATTTAACATTGTAAATTTGATAAAAAAAAAAGTTCATTTCTAATTTTTTCACATTTAATTTTACATTATCTGTTTTAACCAGAATTTTGCTAAGTCGGCTTGTGGAGGTATCATTTAGATCAGTTAATATGCGATCTATTATATATTCTTTATGTAAAATTTAAAAGAAAGTTATTGATGTATTCTTTTTGAAAGAACGCTAGAAAAACGTTAAAAAATTCCATTGTTCTAAGAGTTGTGTTTTTGGCATGAAACAATGTGCAGTAGGTGTTTCGGAAAATTAGCATGTTTTATCTAGAATATCTGATGAAGAAGCCTTGTAAGTTTTTGTCTGGGCCATAAATCCTTCACAAAATATAGGTACATATGCTGCTTAGAAAAATAAAAGGGCGTTTTTTCTAATAATTACGGTGTTCTTTATAAAATGCTTTAATAATTGATTTTAAAATTTCATGTGTGTTTTAAAGAATTATTTTGTAATTCCAATGAATAGATATTTAACATTAGCAGAAAATAATGAGGTTTTTGAAAACATTCTTTTAAAACTGTTACGTTAACACTAAAAGATACCAAAATTCTAAATATAAACAATGAAAAAATAATCATTCAAAGTTAAATAAAAGCATAATAATCGATTTTAACATGTATTACAACTTATTCTTTCACTAGTAGATGCATATTTCTTTCTCCACTTAATTTCCACATTCCCGTTGGCAACAAAATGACAAAATGATTTACTTAATCGAAACACATTCTTTCTTTTTATCACGCACTTCTCACCTACTAACTCTCATTTCCCCTCCCCGTTCCTAATTTCGTTCCAAATCGAACTGTCTGTCACCGAAAAGAACGTTTAGCGCCGTTCCAAAAGAACGTTTTCATTTGTTCTCTCGGCCGTGTCGGGGGTTATTAAAATGCGCAATCGACGGAAATCGACGGTGTGTGACGCCAAGGGTGTCACCGAGAATGTTCCATGGTCACATATTTCGTTCTTTTTTTTTAGGATTAATTTGTATTAATTACGTTCGCATGCGTGTTTTATTTGCTCGTCTTAATCATGGGGTTCTGTTGGAACTCTGTAAGTGATTTTGTAATCATTGTAACAATTTACTAAAAATAGCTGAAAAGAAATTTTTATATAATGGTGTACCAATATTTTATCTAAAATGTCGTTACTTTTTCCGCTGAATTTGGTGCTCTCATATAGTTTTTGAACAATACTTTTGGTTGATTATAAAATAACATACCTACTCTTCTAACTTTTTACGAATTTTGATAACTTACGGTCCAGTCAATTAATAGAGGAGATAACATTGAAAAATACTGTGAAACTAGGATAACTGGAGCGTCTTTAATCCAATGTCGTGTATAATAAATAATTTTTGCTTGATCTTGTTATCTTCATATTAAATCAATGTTAAAAAAAACTTGGATAATACAAAGTTTTCTTACAAAATTTTCAAATCATAGCGAATTTATTACTTTTTATCGTTGAAAAATTCCCACAAAAGAACTAACAGGATGTTACGACTAAATAATAGTGTTTTGGAAGTGAAAATTGCATCTCCTGATCATAAACAGTTTAAAACAAAAATTAAACGATTAATCATTAGAAAAGGTTGCGTTAAGAAGGTAAAAAATATTTAAATAACTCACTTTGAATAACGAAAGTTAGGAAATTTTATTTGTGGTCCATTCATCTTTAAATTATTAAAGTTGCATTGTAGTAGTACCTATAAAGTGTAACCTAAGTGTGTATAAAGTGTACCTAGTATAAGCGGGATAAAAAATGATCTTCATCAGAAAGTGCTCCTTAAATTTTTTTCTATTAGTTTTTCTATCGCACAATTATAAAATTTTTAGTCTTGTAGTTCCTCTTTTATAGCTAGTATTTCGAAGGAAAACTTAAATTATTTTACAACCATGTTGTAATATGTCTTTAAATGCGAAAACATCTGACGATTTATATCTTTTTCAATAAATAAGGAAGTTATTCCAATAAAGTGCTTTCTCATTGAAAGGAATTAAAGTCAATTTGATGGTTTCAAAAAATTTCCCATTTAAAGTACTACATTTTTTTTTTTTTGCTTTATTTTCAAAGAACCAAAAACGCAATGAGCATTCACGAAATAGCAGAGCAGGACAGTGCTCTAATGCGAGTCAAAAATGAAGCATAAAACATTCATGAAAAAGACCCTTCACATTAGAAAAAATTTTATTCGAACCACTGAATGAATCAAATTGTCATACTTGTCAACTTTGAGGCCAATGACTGACTATTTCGGTAGTTTAGGAAGCTGTTAAAGTCTACTGATTTTTGTCGTTTCCGGAGTTTTTCAATAACGGTTTTAACCACTTTGATTTGAAAAGGTTCTAAAAAATGCCAATCCAAATAATATGGTGCAGTTGGCGAACATATAAATTTGTCAAAGTGAATTTATTTACCCATAATATGAACAATCAAGTGCAAGTTTAAAGTGTAAAATTTCGTACATACTGAATTAAAATATATTTTTTAAAGTGTTGATTTGTAGCTTTTTTAACAAAAGCAAAACATCTCTTTTTTTAGGATTTGTGATAACAATTAAATAGAGTCAGTTGGATAAATTAGTTGAAAAAGAAATAATTTTTACAATAAAAACCATTTAGATACAGGTCAAATTTAAATATTTTTACTTTTTGCTCATAGTTAATAATTAAAACTACATGTATTTTCCTTGTATTTTTTGTGGGGGCTAAATAGCTACTATTCCTTTATTGATGAACTTTTAAACTATTTAAATACTTCTGAATGAAATAATTGTGAAAATTCTACAAATAAAATTTCTAGCTGGATTTAAGAAATTACTTACTTAGCCGTAACATATCACATAATTTATTTTTATCTGATTCCTTGAATGCTAATATCTATTTTCTTGTAAAATTTATTGGTTGTTTTTCTGGGAAGAAAATACTTAACACACAATCTCTTCAGATAATATTAAAAAAAAAGGAATTATTTGATCAAATCGAACTTCTAACAAACTATTTTTCCTGTTGTATCCGTTAAAAAACCACAGTCTACAATATAATGAAGCTTCGCTTCAGAGACCTTACCTAAATAAGATTTCATAAGAAACAGTTTCGTAAATGAGATACAAATACATAACTTCTTTTATGTTTTTAAAAATGATATCTATAAAAATATTAAACTACATCTATTTTTGGATATCGATTCTTCTAGTAATCGAGTATTTTTTGCGTAAATCATTAACAGAGTCAAGTCTTAAGGTCAAAGACAGTATTTATTGCTATTCTTCGAAAATTCTCTGCATTCTATCATCTCAAAAAAGAAGATTCTATTGCTGATACTTCTACCCTTTGATTGGTCGGATGAACGTTCTGTTCGAATGAGCAGAGGAACGATTTTCGAATGATTCTAAGAAGATCACTTGTCCGTAACTGTTTAATATCACAGAAACGAGGTTTTTTGTGTATAATAAAGCTCTGATAAAAAGAAGGAATAATTTACTGTCTTTGGCGACTTCTTTTGCATTTTGTCACAGAAATTAATCGCCAAAGAAGTTTTAGCTTTTTTACTTATTTATTTAATGTCGTAATTCTTTGCTTGATTTCAAAAAATGTATCAAAAACATTTTTAGGCTCCCCTACCCAATTTGACTTTCAGTATATTTAATTATTTAACTCTTGGAATTATTTATTCAGAATTTAAAATGATTGAAGGAAAATACATACTTTGAAAATAGTTGAGTTAAATTTTGAAATATGAAGAATTAAATTTCAAGTACAAAATAATTTCAACAGAATTTTTTGTTTTGCTTTTAATTATTTATTTAATTAAATACCTAATATAATGACTGTCGTTAGATTTTATTTTTTTTATTAAACACACAAAAAGTTCGCCGTATACCACCAAGTATTATATGGGGCTTACAGAAGTAAGTAAAATACAATAGTAAAACTACAAGTTTCTTACATAGGATTTTAAAGTTGACAGTATGTTTATAATGTTATTTATGTTTTTACGTTTCATTGATAAATTAGGATACTTAGAAATGCTCTAATAATACAGATTTTCCGTTTTACCTTTTGTATATAGCAACTAAATAAAATATAGCTATCCCTATCTAACCTGAGTCTATTTTACAACTAACTATCTTTGTAATTAAGATTATATCTTCAGTAAATATTGGGCCTCATGTCGTTTTTCTTTCTTTGGATTGTTTCTGCTACATTAAACACTTGAATATGTTCAGGTGAAGAGGAGCAATAGTAAAACAATATTATTGAAAAGCATTTCTTTGTGTGTTTTTCACATTTTTAAATCGATAATTCTTTAAGAAACGTTTCAACTTTTCTCAGGTTTTATCTCATAAATCACTATAGATACCTATTGGATAAATAATATTAATATTAAATCATAATAGTAGTAGGTAATTATAATTATACGTAGTTTGGAGTATAAATTACACGTTTACTAACACAAATTAGTGATCATATTATTATACATTATTAATATTTCATCACAGTAGTGTGTATTGGGTAACTACAATTAAAACAGAATTAATAAAATCGCCAATCTACTCAAACAACGCCAAAAGAGGTAAATCTTCACTTTCCCACAAAAAAGACGGATTTTTTCCCCACATTAATACAAACACGAAGGGGTGGAAAAGACAAGAAAACGTTATTCCAAGAAAGTAATTCTAATCGACATTTATAAGTGTTCTTTTCTTGCGTTATGTTCCAAGTGAAGCGTTCGCGCGGAACCCAAAGAAAGCAGTGACCACCTCTTCCAGAAATCGAATTTTTTTTATGGTTGAAAAATATAACAAAGGGGTCTCATCTATTGATTCATTCGTCTTTTCTTTGATAAACGAACCTGTGTGAGGAGGAAGATACGAGATAGAGATTCTCGGGGTCTTTGTGTAAGATATTGAGAATATTGAGATGTAAAGGGAAGTGAGGGTCCTAATTTTAATTTAAGTTAGCTTTTACTGAGTAAATTTGTTATTGTTAAAGGAATATTAAATCCCATTTACGCTAAATTTGGGTGGATAGGATAAGGTATGGTGTATTTGTGCTTAACAATTGATATTTAACATCTACGGCTTACTTAGGATTTTATTTATATTATTTTCCCCTATGCTTCTATTTTGCTTCGTAGTCTTATGAACATGTGAAACTTTTGGCTTACCTCGCAACTAAACGAAATGCCTAATGTATACGTTGTTCTACATTACTGTTATTAAAGCATTAAAAACCTTTTCATTAATAAAAGAAACAAAAAAAATATGTTATCTAAAAAAATTTAATAATTTATTTTAAATATTTTTATTACTTATTTTAAAAGTAGAATTCAATCATTTTACTAATCAGCATAAATAAATGTATCTCCGCTAAATCTTAAAAAAAGTATTTATGGACTTATTTAATTTGAAGGTTTACGATCAGATCTTATTGAGAAAAGAACAGGTATAACCATATACAGGGGTTTTATAAAATGTTCTCATTTGCACCAGCATCTAATATGCAGTCATCAAATTATGCCTACTAAAGAATTCCGAGGTTTACTTTCCCTATTAACATTGGACACCATAGAAAACAGTACCTTGACCGTGAAGTCTTAGCTTTTATTAACGGAAATTTATTAAAATTAGTTTCTTTATTTATATGTATTATTAAAATTAGTTTTATTAATTAAACTATTAAGTTAGTTTAAATTATTGAAATTAGTTTCTTTATATTTTATTTTTCTACATAAAAAGTAACGAAAATGCTCAATACGTTTCTTATTAAATAAATAACTAATTAATTAATTAAGAATTAAGTAAACTTTTTGTGCATATTGAAAATCCCAGTAGTAGGGGGGGGGTCTGCCTCTCGGTTTTCCTTGAGCACACATCTCAAATTTAAACTTCATTTGTTCTAAAACTTCTTTCTTTTTTCCCCTAATTATCCTCTTTTAAATATATTTTTTTAAAATTAAAACTTTTAAAAGAATTAAAAATGATTTAAAATTTATCAGTTTAAATCATACAAAGGAGGTAAAAATGCATAATTTAAAAATGAATGTTTTAAAATTGAAAGTTATCGAAGTCTTCTGCATATTCGAAATCACCAATGGAAATGAACCTTAACCCTTTCCTTCAATCCTAGACCGCCAGAGATAGACACTGAATCTTTTAGAAAAATTCGGACGGACTGAAAGGGTTAAAATCCCCCAATAGACCCGCATTTGTAAAGCAGCAATAATTCATTTCACCATTTTTTCTCCTTTCGGGATGTCTACCTGCAGAGCAGAAAGGGGTGAAGGTAGGGAGCAAGCAACAGGTGAGAGGGGGGAGGGAGGAAGGAGGTGCGCAAAGGGTTACGCAACAGGTGTTCGGCACGCGACTGGCCTGAAAGGGAAGGGTTGAAAGCAGGAGTTTTTTTTTTTGAACAAAAAAGTTGGAATCCTTCTTCTTCGCGTGCCGGTGTGTTGCGAAGAGCTTGCCGATGTGATACTTTATGCCCACTTTTCTATTTTTGAGGAAATTTCGCATTAAGCTGTTTTTCAAGTTTTAAGTTTTGGGTAATTTGTTATATTTTTGGACTTTTTCGATGCTTTGTAAATTTTTAAGGGGACGGATATTCAATTGGAGTCATTGAAACAACGAGAAATAAGTTAGGGGCAAGAAGCATAATTTTTATAAAACTTTAGTCATTATTTCAGTCGTTTTCTTGGAGGAGAAAATGAACAGAATGAAAAAGGATATACCATAGCAGCACAGCTCGTACCAATTATGTCACGCTTACGTAACTGCAACTATACTCGACAGCAACGTTTCCTGAACCCAGTATGTCACTACGCGGAAGGAGAAAATGGGTAAGCACAAAGCCTGTTGGGTTGCTAAGAGGAGTTTCGGTACGCAAATCGTTATAAAAAGACACTATATATACATGGGTCTAACAAAATAATCATATTTTTAAATTGATGTTCTTCATTTCACTTAAAATTCAGACACCGCGATGGGAACTACTTTGTTTGTTAGTGACGTCATAGGGTCAACTAACGTTGCTGTCTAGTATAGAAGTAAACGAAATTTGGCCATACGTGACGAAAATTGGACGAATCTTCAACATTTGTGCTGCTTGGGTAGGGAGTGCATTTCCATTAGTGAAACGTTTCTATTTAGAAAACAGTTTAATACAAATTATTTGTGTAATATCGTTTAAAATTATTCAGTGTGAATCTTTAAACTTATTCTGATTAAAATTATTCAAATATTTTTTCATGTATATTTTAAAGACTAAAAACTCTCAAAAACTTTACGATCCTTCGTAAGAAATTCGGGAGAATTCGTCACAAATGAAAAAATATAACTTTCATTTGGTGTATTTAAGAAAGTAAACTATGTTAAACTTATGAATAGAAAATTATTTTAGTATGTAAGGTTAGTTTTGATATTTTTAAATACCTATCTAGGTTTTTTTTTTGTAATTTTAGTAGAAGAAAAGTTACAGAAAAATGTTTCAGTTAATTCTTTACATCTGAACAAAGTTAAACAAAGAACCAACCTAGACTGCACCGTTACTTGACCCTGGAGAAACAAAAAAAAAAAAAACAAAGTACCTAGTTCCCAGCGCGGTGTCTGAATTTCGAGTGAAATTAGGAACGTCAATTTAAAAATATGATTAGTATGTTAAACCCTTGTATATATAGCATCAATTTTATCACGATTTGCGTACCGAAACTCCTCTTAGCAACCCAATAGGCTTTGTGTTTAAGCAGTCTTTTATTCCGCGCAGTGATATCTTAGGATCAGAAAACGTTTCAGTCTAGTATAACACGCCGGACAAGAAAATGAATATTCTATACCCCTCCCTAAAACAACTCCGCCTACGCCCAAACTTTACCCCACAAATTAACTCCAAACTCAGTACACCAACCTCAACGAGATTAAAGAAACAAATTACCTCGCTGACTATGAAAAAAAAAAGGTGTGACCAATCAAAACATCCTCACCCCCCTCAGTAATTCACCAAACAAAGCACGAGGCGATGCCCTTCGAAAAAACAAGCTTTTAGCACCAATTTCTCTGCCCCATCGATGGATGAAAATGAAAGCATTATTATTGAACAAGTTTTCCATGCCCGTCTTCTGCGGCCCTAACAAAGGCGAGTTAACCTGCCTGAGCGAGAAATTCACCTTTTGAGAATACTATGTGGCACTTACCTCCCTGTTGTTGTTGTTGTTAATAATCTTTCTTTTGAGGAAAGGGTTGTGCGGCAAAGAAAGTGTTGGTTGGGAACATTAAAAGAGGCGGCATTTGTGTTGTGTGTGATTGTGGTTGAGTTCCGTTTGCCTCGCTCGCTTTATCCCTTGTGATTGATTTGGAGTACGGTAAACGCTTGGTTATCTGTGTGTAAAAACCAAGAGGAAATGTGAAAGGCGTGTGTGTATGGTGTTTTGGTATGAAAAAGACGATTGATGTAAATGTAGGTGTAAATTCATGACAGACATTTTTAATTATTTATTCCTGTAATTTCGGACGGGGAATTAATAGAATGCTAATATTCAGTTGAAACATTTCATTTTGTTGGCGCCAGATTTCACTGTAGTACTTGACTCCAATGTTTCTTGACAATGGAGAAAGAGGCAAACGAAGGAAGTAGTTCCCAAAGCAATGTCCGAATACCGAGTGAAATTAGGCACTTAACTTTAGAAATATGATTAGATTGTTAAATCCAAGCGTCTATTGAGTTGTGGGTCATAATTTTTGTAAATTGATAAGCATTTTCGGCTCAGATTCTGTTCTTGATTTTCATTCATTAAATATCGTTAGAAATTCAGTCAGGGATCATAAGTTACTAGGCTCTCCAGAGCCTTCTGGAAGTTATTTTACTGAAGTATTTTTTTATTAAATAAATAATTTATGCAATACCTCTGTAATATAATCGTTATCCGAAGAGTTTCTTACTTCGTAGTAAATGGTAACGCAATCATCACTTAAAATGTAATAACTTAAGACACAATGTAATTATTATGCATTAGTAGTGTTTGGTTATTTCTTTTGTCAGAAATTGTGTCTTTCAATATTTTTTGTCATTAAATTTTCATTTAGTTGAAATTCTGACCAACTTTCTTTGAAATAAAAGAAAGAATAGCGATAGAAGGAAAATTTGAGAAACTCAAGTTGTTCTTTGAACGCTATTTACCGGTCCAACTATCATAACCTTAATGCAAGGAAACTAAATCGGAACTCAATATTAATAATTTTTTAAATTAATTTCTCTAAGTAATTTTCGAGGTGTCCTTAAATTTTACTTAAACTTAAAAAAAATATTTAAAATAATGAAGTATTTTTTCCTTGAAGTTAAGCATTATTATTTTAAAATTTACATTGAGTTTAAGAAACACTGAAAAAATACGTTTTTTGTTCGAATTAAATATACTTAATTTATAGTACATAAATGTCTACAAAACTCACTCCAAAACCATCCAATGTTAAAAAACTTCGTCAGATAGGTAATTTTATTACTTGTTTAAGATAACAACCTTCAAGTCCAGATGATTTGGCGTTAAAAATTTACATGCTTAAAAAAACCCTCTTACTGTCATTTTGTCTTTCATTAATAAAAATTATTGAACTCTATGAAATCGTAAAAAGGTGAAAATACTCCGCGGCCTCCATTTAAGAAACCGTGGTTTACCAAAGGTGTTTTCTGACTAAAAATACCAGAAAAACTTTAGCTTTTTGAAGTTACATTAATCTACATCATCTGAAAAAGAGATTTTCGAAACCCTTAGTTTGAAACCTTTGATAAACATGTCAAAAAGAGACTTCACTTTACACAAACAGGTTTGAGTCTCCGCTTTTAACAAAAGACTGTTAACCTGTGATTTCTTTGGACTGAACTTCCATCCTATTCTGCGCTTAATTTCTACTTTCCAAAAGCCTAAACGTTTGCCGAAAGATTTCGGAGAACGTAAGAACATTTCTATGTGAATGTGGATATAGAAATTAGTACATAAGTGGTGAAATTTATTTAAATCGTCTTGCAATCATAATTTTTATTGCCACCTATTTACAGATAGTTGAAGTTAAAAATATGGAGAAACACGTATTTGAATTCAAAAAGTTATATTGATGGATAGACAGGTTTTAAGTTGCTTTGTCTAGTAAATAAATGCTTTCAAGTTATTTTGACAGTAAGATGACACTCAGAAAACACACTTAAAATCTTTAACTTTTTGTTACACATCTTTATTTATGGATTTAATGTTAAATGTTTTAGGAACA
The DNA here is from genome assembly GCA_963680715.1 of Tetragnatha montana. Lineage (NCBI taxonomy): Eukaryota > Metazoa > Arthropoda > Arachnida > Araneae > Tetragnathidae > Tetragnatha > Tetragnatha montana. The sequence goes on from OY796686.1 coordinate 30,137,035, forward strand.
AAACTGAATATACTTCACTTTTATAAACTGTAGATTTGAGATAGAATAAAAAATATCTTTATTGGAATTGGAAGATTAGGTTTGAACTATAATTTAAAAGATTTATCTGAAAGAATCTACATTTCTTATAAGTAATTAATAATTCCCTGGCTTGTATCAATAATCTTCATTTGAGAAAAATTGCTTTTACACTCCAGTTAAGTTCTTATTAGCCCCATAAATTGAATTCTGATGCATTAATTACTTATTAGATGCACCTAGGAATATATGAACCTTAAAAATATCACGAATATTAACTGATACATATGACATCCAAAGTTACACCAAGATATTGGTAACTGTTTCACCGGTCACTCAAGCTAAACTTTGACAAAACGTTTTCCGTCAAAATGCATTTTTAAAATACGAAAAAAATTTTTTTTTGATTGAACAGAGGGCGAGAAGTGTAATTGTCAAAGAGATTTAAGGGCTTTACAAGTTTTCATAGGAAAATTTAATAAGTCTATTAAAATGGACAACATGTCTCAAGATAGTATTGAGTGCGTTTAGGTAGAAAACAGAGACTGATATATGGGAGGACATTCAGGGAATTTCCCCAGGGCACCCATTTCAAGGGGGGCCCAAAAACACTTAAGACTTTAGTTTTTATTTAATTTCAATAAATTTGGGTTTTATTTTAACATATGTCGGGGGCCAAAATGGGTCTTTTTCCCTGGGCCCCCAAACTTGTCAAGTCAATCTCTGGTAGTAAATGGGACAATAACGCTATTTGTGATATTTTGTAGATTCTGTGTCTGCAATTATTCTCTTAAATAAATATTATTAATGATAAAAGTGGTTTTTTTTATGTCTATTCTGATATTAACATAACCTGTTAACGATGCATCTGCGTAGAAAAACATACATTTTTTTAAAAAATTTACGTCATCTAGAGACAAAAATTACATGTTTGTGTAATACCTCAAATACTGTTAGAAACGTAACAGTTCTTAATAGAAAAGTATCATCACCTGAAAGTATCGAAACTTAGCTCGTGATGAATATGACGTTTATCCCAACCCTCCTTCTTCCCAATATAAATAAATCTGCTCTCTAAATAATCTCGGAAAGCTCACTCACACTCGCACACCGTGACTTTTTAAAGACCAAACCGGTTTGCGCTGCCGAGACTTCTAGTCGTGCGGTACCTTATTATTATGACGATCGTTCTGCCGTCAATTCCGACCGAGGGGAGGAGGTGGAAGACTCTTTTTTATCGTCCTTTTTATTCCATGTTTCTCGCCTCTCTCTGCAAACGAGAGTGTAAATCACGATGTGTGTTATTCACCGCAAAAGCTGTAAATTCTTCTCTCTTTTGATTGTGGAAATGGCGGATTACTGGGAAAAGCGTCTATGGCGTTTCTGTGATTTTTTTTTCTCTCTCTCTCTCTTTCGGCTTTTTGAGAAGGTTGGTTTTTGGGAATGGTTGCTTATTAATGTGTCGTGGAGATTTGTTTATGGAGTGAATGTGTGATTTTATTCGTTTTGTTAATCAAGTAATTATGAGGGGATGTTTCAGGCTGATTATTAACAGGTGTTTATAGATGTTGACATAATTCCTTTTGATTTAGTTGAAGAGAAGTAGACATGTTTCATAAGAGCATATTTTTAAGGTTTTCTTACGAATATACATTTTATATTGTGCTCATTTTATTGATAACTAGTGTTTTCATTATTTTAACTTCCTTTCGTTTTTTTTTTTCAATTGAGGGGTTAAGAAGCTAATAGAGCATTTTCAATCACATGACTCGGACCTAGCAACGGCCTTAGCAACAGAAGGTTACAGTTTTTTTTGCCCTACAGAGGTTAACAGTTACAGAAAATGACTAGCCGTGGAATTCTTCTATAGAGCATTCGCACATGACGTCACTTGGAGGACAAAAACAACGTTGCTAAGGCTGTTGTTAGGGGCGGGAACTAGAACCATCCAATAGGAGCATTCGCACATGATGTCACTGGAGGAAAAAAACAACGTTGCTAAGGCCGTTGTTAGGCCAAGTCATGTGATTGAAAATGCTCTATTGGAGCATTTGCAATCACGTGATCCCATACCTAAAAACCGCCTTAGCAACAGATAAACAATGGCCTTAGCAACAGTTAAAAGCCCTACAGAAGGTACTCAGCTAAAAGAAAATAACCGGTTGTGACATCACCTGAAAACACTCTATGGCCTCTGCTAATGGAGCTTGGATATTCCAACAACCAACAACAACAGAAGCCAATCGATAGAAGTGACTATGTATAAAAATTAATGCTAACAAATTTCTGGGTTTTGAAAATTATGCAATTCCTTTTATAAATTACCTATGAAAGCCAAGTGGAAGGAAAAACTTCATATCTTCGATAAGGTAAAAAATTTCTGCATAGTATTTGTCAACCGAAAGTTGTACTAAATTGTCAATTATACCTTTTAGCTTCCAGCTCATACAATTAAAAAAGAGAAAAATAAAGAGGGAATGATATGGTTTAACGATAAGAGAAATATTCAGTTAATTATGAATTATATAAGCGAAAATAAAATTTAAAATAAGGAAATAGTTAATCTGTTGTTCATTGAAGTCTTAAAAATTCCGCTGCTACTCACGCATTATAAATTAAGTACAAGAATATTTAAGTAAGTATTGTTAGTTAGATATAATAAAAATATGATTTTTTTCTTTCTTTTTTGGTTACTGTTTAACTCAAGCTATACATTTTTGACATAATTTCCTGACATTCGCATAACTGCAAGAAAGTTTTCACTTTGAATCAAACAAAAGAAAAACATAAATGCATGGATAATACCAAACCAATAGACCCCACCACCAAAAAAGGAATATTAACCCTCAATTTCCCAACAAGCAGGACTTACCTAATAATTTCTGTCATCTTTGCTCCATCTGACACAATGGATATCAGTATGACATAGATCGGGCCATTACCCCCCACAAAGAGTGGCTCCCAGCTGGACACAAACTCGGACAGTGGTCAACAGGGCACCCCTTGGTGGGGACATGCGTCCGTCAGCATTGTCTGGGATTTCTCTTCTGTCCAATTTTGTTATTACTTTGCTTTATCTTGTGCTTGATAAAGAAGTAGGGACGTATGCTTTTCTATACGGATTAGGAAATTACAAGTATTGAACAATGATCAGCTTTGCTTTGATGTGGTTTTTACTCATAATAAACTGCTTAAGTAATCGTGAATTCTTCGTAAGTATTATTTTGTGTAAAGTATTCCCGTGGATGTAGAATAGTTTAAAAAATATCCAAATATTGGTAATCTTTTTAATTTTCTTGATTTAATTTTGGGTTGACAGTTTTAACTTTACCTAACTGAATGGCATTAATAAAGTCTCCATTGCAATGTAATTATACCAGGGGTGGTTGATTTGGGCCCATTTTGGTTCTTCACCAAGTCAAAATATTACTGGCAAGAACTTGAGAGAAAAATTTACATCCTCGCTTCACATTAGAAACAAAGAAAATTTTAAGGATAAAAAAACAAACATAAAATTATAGTTATCTTTAGTTTGTTCTAAATTTAGGATAAGAGGGTAGCGTAAAATTATTTTTATCAGAAATTAAATTTTTTTCCCCCTGTGCCTTGGGTTTTTAGATTAGATAGTTAAATAGCTTTTATACAAAATTGTTTGTTTTTCTGTTTTTGGTATTATTTTTTATTTTTGGAGTCCAACCTAACTGTATGGATAGTGTAAGTTCCCCATATTAAAATACTTATACCAGTGGAAGGTGGAAGTAAGTTAAGAAAAAAGTTCAAACTCTACAAAAATCTACTTATCTAATCTCTATAATGTTAACAGTGAATCCTCAAGTCAACCTCTGCGTAACATAAAACTTATTTTTCCAACCGATCTTTAAGTATTAAAGCGAAGTGGCTATCTGTTATAACAACGGTGGCTATCTGTAATTTCTGATACCTGTCTAATCACGCATTAGCCCAACTACACTTGATATCCGAGTCATGACTCGCAACTTAAGTACAAAAAGAAAAAAAAAGCTGACTAAATGAACTATCCAGCTTTTGTGACAGCCTGTGTCTGTTTTGTCAACTGATAGTATCTCGCATGACAGTTACGGTATGTAGTAGAGAGGTGAGCAAGATGAACACCACAATAGAACCTAGTCTTAAGTCTGTTCTTTAACACGGTAAACAAATTCTTAGTTTAGCAGTTTGTCATGTCTGTGGAAGAAGTGATTCACCCCAAGTAGCCTTTGGATGCCAGTTTTTGCCATTTTTATTAAAGCAATGGGATATTTTGTATTTTTTAAAGTGCTTTTAACGAAATTAAATCAAGTTTTTTAATCATGCATAGTAAAGCCTCATAATATTTTTCTCTAAAATTGAAGTATTTGCTCAATGACTGACTTCAATGTAAATCTATCAAAGCACTAAACTAAATGGAAACAGCAGCAAAATGTCCCGAATTTTTTTGAACTTTTGCTGGTATTTAAAAGTGATGTCTTAATATACTATTGCATTATTACAATATAGTTTTAGATTTTTCATGTGAATTATCTGTGTTCTGATGGATAAAAGTAGAATTTGGTTTGAAAATAGTTAGTAAAATTTTGATTTAATTGTCCAATAATTATAATCTGGAATGCTTGATTTTATTTTATATGCTCATTAAATTGAGCCAGTTGATTTTAAAAGGGGGTATTAGTTTATTAAATTTAGAAGAATGTGCTAAATAAAAAATAATTCTATCTGAATAAATTTCAATGTTGTTCTTAATTTGTAAAACAAATATTTATTTCTACAGTTCTTATTTTGACTTACAGATAAATCATCAAAAGGAATACTTCAAACCTCTCAAAAATCTAGAAAGTGGACTAACTAGTATACATCTACCATATTCAAAACTACCGCCTAATAGTGTATTTTCAGTATTTTCGTGTTTCCACACTTTTAAGCTCTACTTAACGAAACTAATTACTTTTTGAACAACTCTTATTCCTGCACCTATACATTTTACCCACCAACTTGCCATTAAAAACCTATTTTTGCGCTTTCATCATTAGTTAATTGTACATTTATAAATATCCCCCCATAAAAACCAAGATAGCTCATCGCAATACCTGCAAACAATTCCCCCAAACGTACCCAACTCGCATAAAAAAAAGAAGCAGACTCGTCCCCTATAAAAGCGGAGGTAATCTAGGAACATTCGTTCCCTCCATTCGATGACGCTAATGCTCTCCATCTGATAATTACCGGATTTAATTGCGGTGCTCTCCCTCCCGTGTTCGAAATGGAGCCATCCGAATGTCTTCACCTGCTTCCGCTAATGGTTTTAATTGCGGACATTTTCCTTTATTTCCCTCGTTTTATTCTTTAGTCCGTTCGATTCGATTTTTTTTTTATTTCGCTGGGTTTTTTGGGGTGTATTTGGAGGCCTCCCGTGCGGATGTTCTTTCCTGGGGGAATCGGAACGAATCCGGGAAAAATTGGGTTTCGGTCACTTATTCTAAATATTATTTCTTTTTCGTTCATATCCCCTCTTCTTATGTATCTCTTCATTTACTATTTTTCACACACCCATTCTATGTTTTTCTCCCTAATTCTCTATCATTCTTCCTCACCCAATTCTCAATCTTCTCACAATCTCTAAATATCTCTCACTCTCTCTTTTACAAATTTCACACTCTCAATAACCTTTGCATGCAATTAGGTAAGTGCACCAATACCTGACTATCTTTCCCTATTTTTACATAAAAATTTATATTTTTTAATTCAGCATGGTTTGCAGATAAATAACTACGAATCGAATATTTCTACATATCTTCACATTTTTGGTCTTTTATACCAATTCAATTTGGTGCTTATATCAATTCAAGATCGTAAAAAATGGTTGTTATCAGAATTTTGTGTTCAAGGTTGGGTATTAGCGTAACGTTCCCTTAGAAATAAAGAAAATACTGATTTGAATGTAAATTTTAAAACCAAATAGATTTTACTTTATGTAAGAAGATAACTGCTAAGTAAAACATAACTGTATACTAAGCATTTAAACTTGTCAATCGAAAAAAGGAATCCAACCTACGATTAACGTGAACAATTTTTTAATAACACAATACCTAATTTTCCCAATTAAAGCTTCTAGTGATATGGGAACGCATTGCCTTAGCCTTTTAACTTATGGAAGTAAATATAAAAACTAGTCTTCTATCATAAATAAGAACTAGATAACTAAACTAAAAGCTTCATTCTTATCTCAGGTGGTTTCAATTCCCAAGCTTTGTCTTCCCCTAATGGCTTTAACCTTACTTAATGGTTTTAATCACACACTTTCCTGTTATTATTCTTTCCCTTAGTTTCTTTTACCACCCATGTGCAAAAGGTTTTTTTATGTCAATCATCTTTTTCAGCGGTACCATTCAATCACGTTCTTCAGTTTTTTTCAGGTTCACATAGGTTTATTATCATTATCATTAAGCTTAGTACTATAAACTTATAACGCTACCTCTATGGCTGAACTGCTATTTCTCCAACCTATAGTGTTTGAAAGGCTGCTTACCAGGCTTATTAATACATTAATTATCTTTTTTACTTAGTTTCATTATTATCTTTTATTATATACTTATTAATCTTACATTGCTTGAATTAATACTAATATAGACGAAACAAATTAGGACATTTTGAATTTTTTAAGATAAAAGTTTAAATATGATCTTTGATAAAAAGAACCAATAGTTCAGGATTTCTTACATTTTTTACAAAGCATTATCTTTTTCCTTTCATTGAGAGTACTCTCATCAACCTGTACTACCATCTAATGAGATATTTCTGCGTCAAGATTATAAACTCTTGCTTCAAATGCATATTATTACTCAAATATTTAAATATTGGATACAGATATTCTGTTATCACCTGCGCAGAACCTATTAAATCTTGGTAATTACATTAATTGCTAGGTGACTTTTCCTTAGGGGGAATTTGTGTTGAAGGAAAAGGAACAGATGGGGGGGGGTATTGGTTTAACTAGCTCTATGGTAATGGGGATAAAGAAGGAAGTTAAGATTTTTTATTACCTTCAGTAAACTATAAGAAACCATTTAAAAACCGTTAATTAGTGTTTTTAATACTTGGCTATTAAACTTGAAAAAAGAAATAATATGAAAAGTCTCTTACAGCCATCAGCGTCGGTGTTAAAGCCTTGGTCAAAAAAGGATTCCACAAATCAGTCAGCAAAAAGCTAATTTTTCTTTTTTAGTTACTGGTTAACACTGACGCAGATGGCTGTGAATATTATGGCTGTTAGTCTCATTGAGTACTACTCCTTAAAAATTTTTAGGTACAATTCATTAAGTTTAAAACCGACCAATATTCCAGAAATTACTTCTAAACATTCTGATGTAATGTTTCTTAATTTAGGCAAGGCAAACTGACAATTTGTTTAGTGCAGCAGTTTAAAAACTCTCTGTGAAGATATTTTTTAGTGAATCAGAATGAATACTTATAAAAGATCCTCCAGGTTATTTTTTAATTTACAATTACTAGGGATACTGTTCTAAAATATTTTTTGTATTGCAAGTTTGAGTTTCAATTGTGATTTTTTTATTTTATCAATAATATACCCTCCTATCGAAGTGTTATTAATTTGAGAACAAAAAAGTGTGTTAATTTTGTGTTTATTTTTGGGTGGAGAGTTTTCAGTGTATGATTTTAAAGTTTAAGTGTTTTAAACTAAACATCCCATAGATATAAACTAATGACTCATTCCATAGAACTCTGAAACTTCATCAACACTTACACCCTTCTGAAAATCCAGCTGCAGAGAGTTTGCATAACTAGTTGCTCGTGGCTTACGTCACCATTACAACAATCAGCCCAATCCAGTGCGATTCTTATGCAAATCGCTTTAAAACTAATGCTCAGAGACCTTTCGTTGGGGAAGTCTGCTGAACGCCTTACTTTCTTCTTTAACAGGGACAGTGAGAAAGACTTTATAATCCTTTGTTCATAGACATGGAAGACATCCCCTTATTAAAATTCGAAATAAAAGGTGACGAAATAAGACTAAGAAGTGAGCGGTTTATGGGTCCACGGATTAAAATAACTGGGAATGCCGGTTTATTGCCCCAGACGATGTCTGTCTCACTGGTGTGACATTCGCGTTTTTGGACAGTCGTCTGCATGGATGGAAGGATTAAGTGTCTGTGGGGATCTTTCACTGACATCCTTTAAATTTGAGAAAAAAAATTAAAAGTAGATTTTAACTCGTAAATCAAATTTTACGGCAGTTTCAAAGCGTGCAACCCTTTTATTCTGGGACTAGTGTGGTGTAAAATCATTCCATGGAGTTCCATGGAGCAAATGGTGCCATTTTTTGTGCGGAGATTAGGTCAAGAGGTATCCAAATATTTTTAAGTTTCTCTCGAGATGATTTTGAGGGATGATTGAGGGTAAAACCTTTAAAGCTATTCAAAGCTTCAGTTGTCGCTTGACGAATGTAAAACCCCACTTCTAATAAAAAAAATATATCACTTAAATTATTTTCATTAAATCATTATTTCATTCCACTGGGTCTATAAAATTTTACCATCTGTTTCATTTTAAACATCCCCATAACGGCTACAACTTTTTCATTGATAGAAGAAGCGAAGGATATAATAACACGGTTTAGGATACATAATTAGTACACAAATAGCAATGAATAAAAATGACAAGGCTACTAAAAATTATTTTAATCAATCGTTTTGAAAATTAATATAAAAGATATTAATATGACATGCTTAGTAGGTTTGCATCCTTAAATTTAATTCTTAAATTTTCTTAATAATGTTCATGTAATTTCAGATCTTTTGTTGAGGTTACATCCTGCTGGATCATAATACGTTTCATTGAAATTTTGCCTTCTTTGCTTCTGTTTTAAGCACACTCCATGGGCAACTGAAAATAAATACAAATTTTAAACAAAATTTTTAAAATAAAATTAATATAGTACCATCAAGCGCTGCATAAATATTTATCTACATTTGCACATAATTAAATTTAAAACATAAAGCTGCTTGAGAAATTAAATGAGTGTACCTACTGAATTTTTTATGGAAATTTCATTAAACACTTAATATATTATAGGTACATTTGAAAAAATCTTAAATTCAGTTACTAAAAATTTTGTATAAAATTTGTATATATATTTTCAGAAAATATCAGAAATCTATTAGATAATTTTATGTTGTAAATCTCCCCTTGGGTATTTGATTATAATGAGTTATCAAATACATTTTATATTGTTTTTGAGACATTAGATATTTTAAAATATTTGCATTTTCTTCATATGTGAAAATGTAATCAGTAATGATTCCAATAAAAGTTCGTTTATACTTAGTTACTTCAGGTGTGCATTCCTCATGTCTGATTGCTAAGTTATTAAGGTGGATGATAGGTATAAAAATTTAAAGCACAATGTAGAGTTGTTATTGCTCTCAATAATGTACAGGTATTTTGATCAAACAACATTTTTAAAGTTCTAAAAAGCAATTTCATACCGCTGCCACACAATTCCCATTTTAAACAAGTAATAAACTCTAAAGTAATGAGGCTCTCTTCATAATTTTCCGTTTTATGGCGTACTTTCAAATTGCGTAAAAGCACTAAAATGCCGCTCATCTCAAATATAATCAAAACCTTACATTGAAACAAATCAAGGTGTGGGAGGGAATAATTCCTTTTGGCGCTATGTTTGGCGAAACTAATACCACCGCAAAAAAAACCTGGTGCTAAAGCTAGAAAATTTATTAACGACTTCAGATTAAAAACGTTATGATGGTGATATTTCAGTTTGTAATTTCATCAAGATGAGGATTTTTCGATGAAAGTAGGTAAGAATTCATTTTAGTTATAAAAATTAAAGCCTAAAATATTTCTTAAAAATAAAACAACATACTATTTTCTACGATTATTCTTTTCAGTTGTATTAGCTGGAAACGAAAAACCTTTTTAGAAAAAAAAAAATGTATTAATGGATACTAATACTTTAAAATTTCGTGATCCAACATTTTTCCAACTTTTATGCCTATTCTGTACATTAAGACAAAGGTGTAATTAGGTATGGAATTTCTAGAAACGTAAGGCATCTAATATCATATCAAATAATATTAAATAAGTAAAATTAAATGAAAATAAAAATCTTGTTAGAGCGACCTATCATGGGACCAACAATTTACGGTCGTTTTAACAAAAGGATGTTATACCGAAAAAGGTACCACTATGATAAAAACAATCCGTACTTTTCTTACCGGTCGTTGTAACGCAGGGATCACTATATCAGGGGGTCGTTGTAAAGAGGTTCTTCTTATTTATTATAAACGAATGTATTTTATACCTGAATTTACTAAAATTATACATGTACCTATTTAATGCAAAAAGTGTATGTTTTAGAATAACTAATATCTCCATATAACTTAATTTTACTAACAATTATATTTTCTCTCAGTATCTCAATGAGTAGATATCTCTTGTTAGGTTGTTAAATAACAACACTTACAAGAAATTGTTATGTTTATAGAGCACTGTTTCACTGCAACTTATGTAGTAAAACATTGTAGTATTATGTTACTTTTAAGCCTTGGGGCCAATAAATAGATATTAATATTTCTAGTGCAAGGATAGGATAAAAAAGTGTGAGGATAAGGAAAAAGTGACAAATGATTGGTAGAAAGTATATCGCTACCTCAGAGCAACAGTGGGACATCTTCTATGGACATGTCATGGAAGATGTCTTACTGTTGCTCTGAGGTAGCGATATGTAGATGAAGAATAATAAATTCATAGAAGCAGTACAGAGATTCACTTGTATTTTCTGAGGCAATTTGAATTAAAGACAAAAAGTGCTTTGTTCTTTAAATGAGGGGTATAGAGGTAACCACCGATTTAGCGAGGTCTATTCTTTCCACGCCAATCAAAATAAGTCGCCAAAAGAGCAGAAATATTTATATACTCTTCCTCTCGTTGGAAAAATAGTTTCACTGTAATGAGAAAAAATGGCTATAAAACACAAGTGACGGATGTTAAATGCATTATTTACTGCACTGCAATTACATTTCTTTACTTGCTTTAACTAGTTTTTCAACCGCGTGTTCAAACAGGAGGTTTTACGAGCTCAGTTATTTTCTACTCCAAAAGCCAAGATTAAAAAATAATATAAATACATTAGGTGGATTGACCAGGTGGTTTAGTCTACTTAATGCCCCAAATTTAATGCCCATGTAGAGGAGAAAATTTATGTTTCATGCTAACAATGTAAATGTCTATTTAAGTAATTAGCTGTAGATAGGTTGTCCAAACTTAGTATTAAGAGTTAAATATTAGTTTTACATGTAACAATAAAAATAGAGAAAGTTAAATGGAGTTCTATGAGAGATTCTACCAAATTACAACTAAAGAATACTGCTTAATCTATCTCAATAAATATTTTTTGAGATTGTTTGTTGAGTTAAAGAGTTAAATGCTTTAAATCATGATTAGTTAATGCTTTTTATGCCTAAGTAAACTCCTTTTAATTATGTTAAATGAAATATATCAGAGAAATAACGAAAGAGACATTTTTCCAGGACGTTGATTTATGGAGAAAAACAATTTTTGCCACTTTTTTTATGAAAATTTATAAATAATTATTTTCCGTTTAAGACTATTTTATTTGAACTACTACCTATATTTAATGAAATATATTTTCATTAATTTAATTTTTTAAAATTATCATTTGGTTTTAAATTTGTCCTCAATAAAAGTTTAAATATCCAATTAGCTATATCAGAACAAAGCAAAGTTATCATATTAAATGAAAAATGTATACAAAATCTATTGAAGCAAAGACTAATTTAAAAAGTAAACGATGATTTTTCAAAGTTTTTCAAAGTTTGAATTGGTATTTGAAGCTTTTGGTGTTTTAAAAGGTATTTGAAGTTTCTGGTGTTTTAAAAGGTATTCTTACGAATTTGAATTTTTATCAGTCGTGAAAAAATTTAATGATTTTATACAATGTAATTAATTGTAATTAATGAAATAAATACTTTTAGTTATAAGATACCGAATCAAGTAGTAATTAATAAGTCCGGATACTGACATGCTGCTAAAGTTCTATTCCATACTTTTATATTCAGAAAAAAAAGAGTATCCAATACACTAGATACTAAATAATAAATTCATTGGTCTTTCCAATCTTTAATTGACTAACAATAAAATTATAGCTTTTCAACTCTTGTACGAAGATTTGTTAATTTTGATTCTAATTTTCAAAATTTATTTAAGGTAGTTAATTATTCTTTTCCTTGTCTTTGCAGACTCAGGATTTGGAAATAGTATCTTCATCAGTGCTGTGGAACTTCACACTTTCAAAGGTAAGAATTTGAAATATTATTATAAAAATTTCTTCAGCATGTTTTCAAGCGTTATGAAAACTCAAAAACAAAGATATAAACAATATGGAATATTATTATTTTACAAATTTTATGTGGTGTGGAGAATTTGGTTCGATTATTGCATACCGACTACGGCCATAGAAATGTTGATTGACTCTTTTAGAAAATCACAACACTTTTAAAATGGGAACACTAACTTTTCTGTTCACAAGTTATGGAAAATTACTCTTATTTCCCATATACTTTTACCATTTTCACGCCATGCTAAAGGAAATATCTCTATTATCTTTTCAAGTTAACGCAAATAAGTGCTAATTAAATCGAAACGGAGCATATTAAAGTTTAAGTAAAGTTAAATTTAGATTACATTGTGTAGCCCGATTAAACTTTTCATCTCTCCGGTAACTGTTAGAAAGTAAGTTTTTAGTTAATTTTCCTTCATAATGTACTGCTCATTATATTCTACTCACAATGCTGCTTTAATTTCATGCGCTTTTGAAGATACAGTCCAAAAAGTTAGTGTGTTTAGAAGATAATGTAATAAAGAGTCCGATTCATACTTTTTAAAAGAGATTAAAAGCATTCCCAAACAAATTACACAAAAGAAAGTTTCTACACTAATAGAACAATTTTCGACACAAAGAAAGAGTTTTTTATCTCCAGAATGAACAAATATATAGTTCTAATTTTTCGACGAGCGATTCAAATCACGTCAACGCATCCCATTCGCTAACAAGTTGCACTTGTTAATGCTTTATTTGTGCCTACTAGTTCAATCCGATACATAGCCCAATGGAAATCACATTATAGCTTCATCACGAATACTTTCAAAAAGCCGTGAATTCATTTGAATATTTATCCCCCAGTGTTTTTGAACCCAAAGGGTGCGAAACGGACATTCGAAGCAACACGTTTGAATTATGTCGTGCGTTGAATATATTTGTTTAGCTAATAAGGTAATAGTGCAAATGAGATGCTCTCATATTTGCATAAGACGTTGGGTTTTTACCCTGGACAAACACTTAAAGGGATTGAAGTTAAAACATTAGAAAAAGTTTTATAACTTTTTAAAACAAAGGGGAATATTTTTTAATACTTAATAGGGGGATAAAATTTTTTACCCCATGGGACTTTATTTTAATGGGTGTTATTTGGAGGAAATATATCAAACTAAATGATACTTGGGAATATCAGGAACTCATTTAATCAAGAGTTTTATGCACCATTTTGAAATGCCTATGCATTTCCTTGATGAGAAAATAAATTTGTATACTGGACTCAACTTAATATTGGAAAACATTTGTATATTGGACTCAACTATTCTTCTATAGTTTCATGTCATTATCATGTTTCGTGCTGTTTACAAGTTTTTTATAGTGTACTGTAATTTCTAAATATCTTTTTATTATTAAAATGTAAAGCTTTATTTATAAGCATTAATAAAACATAACTTGTTTTACAAATTCTAATAACCAAGCAAAATAATTTTTTTTACCAACACATTTTGAACTATTTCTCTAATTTAAAACTTCTAAATCTAATAACACAAGTGGATATCTTGTTATGCTCATGCTTTTACTCTTTCCATGTAAACCCTTATTTATTTTCTAGAATAAATTAGCAAACAACTCATTGAGTTTTATGAAAACGTAACCACATTTATATTGGCCTTACCAAGAAATTTTAATTTCTAAAAAAATCCGAAAACAAGAGTTCTTTGTAATCTTCATCCTAATTCCATAGATTTCTTAGGTCTTTGAACCCGTAATGCAACAGATTTCTTAACTTTTTAATGACATAGTTAACATAATGAACTGACAGTAAGGGAAAGAATTCTGCTGAGTTTTAGAGAAGATGAGAATGCTATTGTACTGTTCTAAGAGTTGTCCATCTAACAAATCCTTAGTTTGAAATTGTGAGGCTTTTGATTACTTTATTTGGCCGTTCCCAGCAAATTGTTTTCTTGTGATCTATCATTTTCTGCTTTTTAAAGAATAGTGAGGCAAACACCATATATAATGAGAACTTTACGATAACTTTATAAAGAAAACTGTTTTTGCCAGATTTACACGATTTTTTGGTAAGTTGGTTTAATTTTAATACGTAGTTGCAAACAATCAGATACATCATGATAATAATTTCAAATAATTTACGCCTAAAGTATGTGAATACGTGAAAACCCATTTTTTTATCTTGTAAATGCATGATTGTTAATTTATTCAATGAAGAGGGATATTTCCTTTATTAAACTTGACTAATGATGCCCAAGTTTTAAAAATTAAATAGACGTTTCAGTTTAAAAACTGACAAAATTTTTAATCTTAAGACTTTTAAACAATACCGGAAATAATTTTTGATAGCCCATAAAAGGACCTACTTTGGTTTGGTTTGGTTTGGTTTTTTGGTTACATATATTTTCCGGTATGTGTGCTCCTACTTTGGGCCACTGTTTTAAAATTTGAAATATTTTAAGTGTTAATTATTTTAAGGCAAAATAATCATGTATAAGTGGGAATCTGTCTTGGGATTTCTAAGTTCTCTAACACTATAGTCAAGAACATTTTATTGTGATTAATAGTGCCTTGTTTTGGCTAAGCAAAATCAGGCCCGTAGTTCCTGACTTTGATACTATCATTTTACTAAAAAGGTAATAAAATATTAGTAGTACTCAAATTTTAAAGGCAAACGGTCTGGGTGTCTATCTCACTAATAAAGCAACAATAATACTGCATGTATATTAAACAAAACAGAGAGGCTACTAATTTTATTTTGATTTTCAAAGAAATTAGTCAAGTATCAAAAATCAGGCATTAAAAATCCCGCAACAAAATTTAAAACACAGACTTAAAAACTGGATTGCACTAGCTGTTTGATACTGTATAATCCCATAGTGTTTATTGGTACAGGTGAGGCCATACAACCAACCAGATCTTCTCATACATCATTTCATCAAGCACATTACACCCTCTTACGGTACTTTCAATACAGATTTAATAAATTATTTCAATTATGTTGAATCAGTTAAAAATTCTGTTCATATTCGATACTTAAAAGGGCTAGATTTGATTGAAAAAGTATTTTAAACTTAACAAAGATAACTGATATCGATGTATGCAATAAGTTATTAAACTGTATTAAAGTTTGAAATGTTTGGCTATAGTCTGGGTTCAAACCAGACTGGTTACGATAGATTTTACTGCAGTTTATAGAACGTACTTAGGAAAATCAAGATATTGTAAAATTAATTGGGTATATTGGACACAGAAAACAAATGCTTTTAAAATATGTGTAAGTTTCGTGAAACAAAAAACTTAACTTATCTTTCTTAAACTCATCTTAAGCTTTCTTGATCAGTAATAGAAAAAAATTGATCCCAAGCAATAAATAGCAAAATCGATATCAATACCAAATACATAGTTACTGACTTATTATTGTCTGTTACATTAATATTATATTACTAAAATTTCTTATACAATTTGACGCATAAAAGCGTTTGATTTGTCCACTGCTGATTGATGTTACTGATGACACAGGCTGTTAATACAACTCCCTTTCTTAATGCGTTCTCCAGTGAAAGCTTCGAATTAGACGGAAGCAAAGAACACGTGCACCACCCCCAAGTGGTGAAAAAAAATCATCACCCAAAAGAACAAGAAAAGATCGCACCAGATGGGAAGGGGGAGAGAGCGAATGTTTTCGCCCATAGTTTACGTTCTGAGCTCGCTTCGGTTTACGTTTCGGCGCGATTGCATGTGTTTTATGTGTTGAGAAGATGGAGAGGAAATGCTCTTTGGGTGTTTCTTGGCGAGGATGCGATTCGGTGAGGGCGATGGGAGGTTGGATTTGGCGTTAAAATTTGAGTTTGTGTAACCTTGAGCAGGGGAAATATTTTCTGTAATGTTAATGTTTGCAGGAAGTTACTTTGAAGATTTCTTGTGATTTTCTGTGTGATACGTAACTAGCTTTTTAAACAACTGGTGTCATTTTCGTGGTTCCTTAACCTCCTGGATTCTGGGTTAGCTTAATTGGAATAAGAGAGAACGGTACAGAGATAGATAGAGATATGCAGAAGGATATAAAAAGAATGTGATAGAAATGTACCGAAGGACACAGAAGAAGATACTAGTACATAAAAGATTAAGATATACAAAATGTGATACAGAGATGTGGAAAAAATAGAGGCAGATGCAAAATGTGATACAGATATGTAGAAGAGATAGAAGGAGATACGAAATGTGACACAGAGGTATAAAAGAATATAGTAGAGAATGCGATCTGGGATGTAAAATGATATAGATAATGCGATAGAGAGAGGTGTAATGGGATAAATGCTGTACTCAAAGCAATAGTAAGAGAAGGTAATAAGGTTGAAGACGGAATGTTAAGAGAGTGAGGAAAATTAATAAGAAGAGATAATGGGGCAAAGGGACAGAACTAGAAAAATAGAGAAGTGAAAGTAGAAAGAAATAAACAGGATTAGACAAAAGTGAAGTATTACGATGAGGGAGATCAAAGAGAAGAGACAAAGTATGGAAAAAATATTAAGAGAAAATATGATAAGGGAAGTAAGTAATCGATAGAGAGAGATGGGAAGAATGAATGTGAAGAGAAACGAAAGAGATTAAAAAAAGAGAAGAAAGGAAAAGAGGGAATCAAATGACCACAAAAACATAAGTTTTTATTCATTCACCAATGTGATCCTCTAGATTGCATTGGCTACTAATGCATGGAATGATAGACGAATAAACGACTAGAAATTCTCAGAAAAAACCATCCCTTAAGAATTCTGTTTTCGTAAAAAAAAAGCACAATCTATATAAACCCATACATAAGTTATGATTTCACGACCTTTCGCGGAACCTCGCCAAATTGGCGACACTTTTAATACGCTCGAGGAGTGAAAAAAGCAGCAAAGAAAAGCGATATCTTAGCGAAAAGAAAACACCCTCACCGCGTGTCTCGCACAGCAGGACTGATAAATGATAAACACGGCCTGACTTATCTATCAGTCGAAGAGATGGAAAAGTGCTCAAGTCCTTTTCCATTTGGAGGGGAATCTGGCAGCGGTTGATGGGAGCAACAGACCACCAACACAGCTCTTTGGATGTGTTGTTATTAGTAGCAGATCCTGATGATTTCTTCTTCGGTTTCGCAATTTCACCTCAAAGTTTACAATTAGTTTTCGGACTCGCTTATTTTTTTATTTTATGGAGTTAATTCATGAGTGATATTCACAATGAATGCATCGAAATGTTGTGTTAGGTATCACACACTAAATATTTGTTGACAGAATAATCTTATTGCACATAAATTTAGTAATACAACATGATACCCTACTACGCTAAAATACGAGCAACTTCTTCAAGATATGTACTTTTTTATTTTGGAGCATTTTACAAACTTTGAACTTAAAAAGAAGGAAAACAGCTAGGCTTTAAGGAACGTGCTAAGACATTTACAGATAGGTTTAAAACAATTTCGTGTAATAGCTGGGAAAATTATTTTTCGTGGATTTTGTAAGAATATTTCAGTTTTTCCCCACACAGAAAATTTCAGTTGGAAGGGACCACTTCTAAAGATGTTTTTTTTTATTGTTTCGAACTGGTAGTCATGACAATGGTAATCTCACTAAACTTTGATTCAGTTTAAAGTCCCTAACATAAATATTACTAGCTAGACATTATAAGCAACTAAAAAATTCTTCTAACTAAACCCCACTGTATACTATACTAAGCCATAAGTAGTTAGAGAATATTAATTAGTTCCTCCACAACGTTAGTTTCCAACACTTTCTTCCAACCCAAAGCCTTCCCATCTGCAACAAAGAGCAGAACCCCATTAATTCGCACCTGCCCTCTGCGCTAATTGCAGCTTCTCGTGCGCATGAGGGCCTTTCTAATTAGCAGAGTATGCAGATTAAAACCCTTTTGGGTTAATTTTCCACTCCAGCGCACGCATATGCTGTATATGCGTGCTGTAGAAGAGAGAGAGACGTGAAAAAAAACCCTTTTTCACAGGTGAGCATTGTTTTCATGTGTGATGCTTTTTTTTATTAATTAATGATATTTTTTGTGTTGATGTGTTGTGCGTTTGGTTAGGATGTTGTTGTTAGGGGAGGGTGTGATGATTGCAGGTGTGTTTTAAAGTTGTGTTGATGGGTTTTGGGCCTTAACTAGTCAAACTGTGGTGAATTTTGTTCACAATTTGAGTTTCAAAGGCCGCTGTGTTACTTCTCTGCTTCACACTTGTACGTTTCCTTCCATATAACTTACTAGTAACTGATGCTTATGTTTACTTGAGGGTCTTTGTTAACATTTACCTTAAAACTAAGAGCGTGAAGGAAGTATTGTATACCTCTCTATCGAATTGTAAAACCACCGATCTGTTTTATCTGGTTTAGAGAAAAAATAATTCACAATTTGTCGAGGATAGACAGTTTTACATGTGCATAAAGTTATGGGCTAATTTCTCAACAAATATATTGAAAATTACGATTATTAACTTTGGTATGTGGCGCGGTGAATGACGCAATTATTGCTCGATGACGTTTTTGGTTAATATTTCGTTTGTTAGCTAAGCTTTCAGTGATACTACAAGAAAACTTATTTTTATTAACTTTAAGGTTTACATTAATCATTAGGAAACGTTACATTTCATAAAATATACACTTATCTATCACACTGTCTCATAAAGCCTATAATAATATTGAAAACGTTGTCAACGAGAATGTTTGCCACTCTTTTGTTCTTATAATAATATTTTTTTAGCAAATAACAGGCCAACATCAGTCTGTCATTACATAAAGAACCAAGAATATATTAAGAATCTAAGAATCAAACGAACATTTTATTTTTAATTAACTCCTTCATCACAACAATTACTTTCTAAAATACTATTACGAAGCCTTATTCCTCGTATAAAAATAGAGGTGCAAGAAATGAATACCCCCTTCATTCTTTAAGCCTCCTGAAAACAGTCAATTATCCTTTGTTTCCACCATAAGAAGAGTATAAAGCACATGCGTACAGCGTTAATTAAAAACACTCCAGCATACCCCAATGCTAATCAACCCTTTCCTTCCTCGTGATGATAATTATACCTGTCTCTCTTTTCTCTCCAACGGACGCTTTTCTTTGAGAAAAAGAGAGAGAAAGACGTGCTTTTTTACACCATTCTCTTTTGATGCTAATAATGATTGTTCTTACGTTTCGAAGAAGGGGTTGGTTTTCGGAGCCTTTTGTTTCTGCTTTGCATTTTGTATATCTCGTCGTTTGTGCTCTTTTGCTCGAGTTAATGAAGTGGATGTTTTATTGAGAAGGGAGGGAGTTAAGTGATGTGCAAACAACTGCGTGCGAGATAGCTGCGATTACGCTCTTATATAATGAAGCTAATTGTTGGGTTTAATGGTATGCAAAAAAGTGGTTTTAGACAATGTTGCGGGTTTGTGTATGTGTAACCTTCAGTGGCGGATCCAGGAGTTTTCTGAGGGAAGATATGAGAGGCGGCCAATATTAGTTTTGAAGTTTATATATTTGAGATTTTATTTTTAAAAGTAAGTACGTATATTAAAAAGTTAAAATTAAATGAAAGCACTATTTTTAGTTTCGAAAATTCACCTTTAAAATACTCAAATGCTCAATAATAACTGATTGGATGAAAATATTAAATCAGTTGGCAATATCATCTATACATTATTTAAGAAATTTTGTAATTTTATGAAATAGTTTGAATTGCTTGTTCAATACGATTTGGTTTTTCATTTTAATAAATTTTATTCAGAAGAATTTTACTCAGAAAGTTATCAACAATAATAATTACTTAAACTTTCCCTTCACGTTATTACTATGATTAACCGATGTTAAAATTATTTGAATGTTTGTGTGAATATAGAGTATATTTTGTAATTGAATAGATTTCTTATTGTGCTTGAGTCCTTAAAATCATTAGCTTCGGTTAAAACAAATTAGTCACCAAGTGGGGAATCCTATTCAGGTTGCCAATTATGTACGAAACTATTTGCAATTTATTTGAACATAACCCCGATAGCAATATAAGGTTTTATAAACCTTGTTGTAACCTTACGGCGGCAAGGTGCCTTACGGTAACCTTACGGCTTAATTCAAGGTTTTGTAAGGTTGTCCTCGACATCCAGTAAACTTGTTACAAGGTAAAAACAACCTGCGCTAATTGAAGTTTACATGTTTACAAGGTTAGCGGTAACCTTACGAAAAAAAACAGGTTAACATGCTATCTATTATACCTCATCAAATAAAGTTAATATTAGATATGGGTTGGGTTGGGTTGTGGTTACAAGTATTTTCCGGTATGTGTGCTTGATCTTAAGGATCCGCTTATACACCTTCGTCAAGTAAGACAGACACAACAGAATTTTTACTGACACAAAGAAGGAAATTACACCCCCAGGGGCGAGGTCAGAATCGAACTGACGACGGAGCAGTGCGCAGACTGCTGGCGTGAAGGGCAGTGAGCAAACCCGACCGGCCTTTCGTCCCCCAATATTAGTAAATTTAGTATTAGTATATTTAAGTGATGATAGGTGTTAATGCATAATTTTTTCACATAATTTTTTAACGCCATAGGAGTTCTCTTCCAATGCTATCTCGTCAATAATTCAGAACCCATCTTCACCGCAACAACACCCACGACGTGCGACGTTCACACGCCTTCGTTCCCCTCGCAAAAGCGGCGGAATTTACGAGCCCCGCGACAATTCGGAATCGAAGGCTATTGCGACGAATTCTCCCCCATAAAGAACTCAGGATCGGACGTTTCGGCCTTTGGAAAGAGCGAGACCCTGAGAGGAGACTCTGCGCGAATCGTAAACACAGGCCTAGCGTGACTGATGACCGCAAATCATCGCCCGTTGCCTAGCAACCGAGACTTAATGGAATTAACGGTAACAATCTCACTTTAAAGCCGCTCTACTAGAGAGCAGCGCCATTTTTGCGAGGGAGGGGAAGAGTTTGAGTTGTGTGAAGAATTAATTTAGTTGTGTTTTGGAAGTTCCTTTAATTTTGGGCTTTGAGTTGGCTAATAGACGTTAATTACCTCTAATTATCTTGTAGTTTTCTGTGTTGTAACATGACGCACGAATTTACTCATCTAATTTACGAATATATTATATTTACTGTTTCCCTAAGTTGATACCTACTAAAATTACAGCTAACATTAAATGGCATGCTTTCCAAAACAAGTACTAAAATTTAAGGCAATAAGTGTCATTAATAAGTGTAAAAATGTAATACATCGCAACAGGCAACGCGTGAAGTTATTCAATAAGGATTTAAAGCTGGACTCGGCTTTATAATAATAAGTCCTACATTAAAACTTCCGTCAACCATACTTTGCTTTGCTTACTACTTTTTAACAACCTATAATTTATTGATATTTGGTAAAACAGCAAAACTTTCTTTTAAAAATAGAGTGTTTTCAGGTGACGTCACAACAGGTTATTTTCTTTTAACTGTGTACCTTCTGTACGGCTTTTAACTGTTGTTAAGGCCGTTGTTTATCTGTTGCTATGGCGGTTTTTAGATATGGGATCACGTGATTGCAAATGCTCCTATAGAAGAATTCCACGGCTAGTCATTTTCTGTAACTTTTAACCTCTGTAGGGCAAAAAAACTGTAACCTCTTCTGTTGCTAAGGCCGTTGTTAGGTCCGAGTCATGTGATTGAAAATGCTCTATAAAAACAACTGTACTAAATTTTTATTTTTTTTCATTATCAAATAGGTGTTTTGCAAGTACTATTCCTGCCTTGCAAAAAAAAAAAAGCTAGTAAATACCCTCATTTAGAAAGCAGAAAGATCAAAACCTTTTCGTCTTGAAATCTCATAAACCAAGACATAGATTCTTCTCGCTTTTATCCCTAGATTCCCCTCAAAAAATGTTCCAACATTCCTTCCATAAAAAAAAATCGTCTGACGACCCCACCCACTCAAAGATAACAGCAGGGGGTCACGTGGGCTTCCAGACGCCCCCGTAAGTGTCACTCAACTCAGACGACTAGGAACAGCTTCATTAGCCCTACTTCACTGTAAGCCAGCGACTTGCATGCCAGTAAATTTACTTGTCTAGTTGGAGTGTCTATAATGATTTAGACATTGGCATACACACGAGAATTTTTTTGCTGCAGAAAAAAAAGTAGCTGGAATTTTGAAATTATTTTGCTGCTGGTAGTTAAGTTATAGACCGGGAGCCAGCAACATATTTTGTCAGTCATTTCCTCTCAAGCGATATTTGGTGGAAAATTTCAGGAAGTTATATCATAAAGCCTGGTGAGCGTCAGCTGGCTGTAGGGCGGTGGAATAGACGTCAGCTGGTCGTTTAACATTTGGAGCGTCTTTCTCAAAGATTCTTTGCGGCTTCAATTACGCGAGAGAAAAAGAACAAGAGGGAAACTCAGTGAAACTGTTATGTTTTTGTTTACATTTCGATTTGCTTTGTATTGAGGAGAGGTACGAAAGGGTGTGTGGTCGCATGAGCGGCGGATATCGTTTTAAATCAAGATATTACACTAGTAGATCTACTAACTACTAAACAGATCTACTAGTGTAGTATCTGTGGTAACCAATTGCAAGCTCAGTAGGTCACGTGTTGGTTCCGTGTGACGTCAGACGGTTAGAGTCCATTGTTAGGAAATAGACCAACTTTCTTTAAAGAACAATAAATTATTACTTCTAAAAATTAATTACTAACCAATTTCCCACAGAGTATAGATTCTAACAGAGGGTCCAAGCGGCGATTTTACTCTTTCGGAGACAATAGTTCCACCGTTATCGCATAGTGGCGCTGATGGTACCAGTTGTCAATCGATATCATATCGATATCAAGTGGGAGGGAACAAGTCGGAACGAGTGATTCTGATTGGATATGGAACTTTTTATGGGAATTTCGCAATCACTGTTATTTTTCCCCAGATCAAGGAACTTTTCCCTAAACTTTCCCTGCCGGTAGTAAAATTTCCCCATAAATAAACATGGATGATTTGTAGTGTCTCGGTCTCATCAGTGATTGCTCTAGCAGATATTATTATTTTGCATCATTCTCCAAGTAAGTCTCATTTAACATTGTTTTATTCAATAACTTTAAATCCTATGATTAATTATAAAAATGCTTCTTTTCTAAAAATGTCTTTCTTTTGCTTTTAGAACACGTTTATGTTGAATTATAAACAACTTCCTCCAGTTTTGATGATTTTCGTTTGGGAAAGGATAAACTGTAAGTGGGTAATGACTTTTTAATAATTTTTAAATCAATGTTTTAAAAAGCAAGATTATGTTAAGAATATTTGTTTATCAAATAAAAAAAGCAAAGGATTAAGACATTACTATAGTAAAAATTTGCCAATTATCAAATGAAAAAAAGTAAACAAAATGGGTGAATTTCCATTACAATGATCCGAAAGTTATTTAGAACTGTAAATGAAATCTTTATTTTTTTTACTAAATATCGTCTGGTAATACATATATATTTGAAGATCAATTATATGTTATTTAATGTTATAAATGGTTTGCGAGTACTACTTTGTTTCTTGAATTCATTCCTTGAGTTTTTATTAGTATGCAGTTTATTATTTTTATAAAGCAACTTTTCAATAGCTAATAAATTGCAAGTACGTTTCAATGCTATTCTTACCTTTTGATTATTTACTTTATCACTGAGTTTTGATGAGTTACTTTATTTGTGAAAATGTTATTTAATCTTATATTCGTGCTTTTTGAGTCATGTTTTTATAATTAATTTGGAACTATGCTTCTCTGGTAATTACTGTTGACTTGTAAATCAAGTCTGTATCCTTTTCCCTTATTGTATGTATATTCTTCAGTTTATTGATAACTATATTAAATGAAGCCATGATAAACTTTTTTGCAGTTTTTAATTATTTGAATAGGTTTAAATTACCTTTCTCAAGTAGTATAATCTAAGTAATGGTTGAAATTTTGAAATATGTTTTAATAAAAACTATAACAAAGCATGGTTTGGGAATGCAGGCAATCACTTTAAAATACTTATTTTGAAAAAAATCTGATAAATTCATCAATTTTCAGGGGCTTTTGAATCTGCATTGGTTGAATTCAAAGCTATCAAGAATGATTGCATTATATTACCCTGCAGTGTCAAAATTGTTATTGAGTTATTGTTATTCAAAGTTATGTTTTTTATGTAAGAGGTTTTAAGCTTAGGTTGAGTATTGTGTGCCTGTGAAAGCAAAAGCTTTTACATAAGTCAGATACTAAAATAAACAATAATCTGATAAAACATTTAAAAATATAGAAATTATCTACTATCTCAAATTCTATTGTGGAATAGGTTGGCAAAATCCCTGAAGGAAGTCAAGGCACTTCTATGTCTATATCATTGAAATTTCCTGTTAATTTTTTAAAAGGAAAAATGCTTTATTTGCAATGACTTAGAAATCACTACTAATCATTTTTCTTAGTCAAATTCTGTTATATTGTAACTGGGATTTTTCCCACTTGTGTCATTTTATTTAATTTCAATTTGTCTTATATTTTTGCATACATCCCTTCAACTAATTGGTTCTTAAGATATCAGAAATGCTTTACATAAAATTTGTCTAGTTTTTTGTAATATCTGTAAATATCTGTTCAATAAACTATTTTTTATTACTACTTGTATTCACTGTGTTGAAATTAATATGAAGTAATTATTTTCTATGTTTCTTCCAATCTTTTCACCTAAGAAAAATTATATTTGGGTATAATTTATGGTGTTGTTTTATTTATGGATAATAGAATTGTTTATATTATAAATCACCATATATTCATTCTACCTCACCTGCAATCCAGTTCAGTTTTTGAATATACTATACTATAGCATAATCTAATGTGAAATAAGTTTAATAAATTTACTACTTTTGAATAACCAAAAAAAAATAGCATTTTGTTTGCAAAATGCTAAAAAATGCACTTAAATCATAATCACTCAGTTAATCAACTCATTGTTTTAGTTTAATGAAAAAAGATAAACTCGCGATAGAAATAGATAACAAAAACTTCAATTGGTGAAAGTAAAATTACAAAGATAATTCAATTTCTAAGTCTAGAAATTATTCAGATCAATCGCTGTAAAAGGCGATTTTCAATTCAAAAGCCGAAGTTAGAAATTTCCTCTTTCCCCAGCGCATGCTCAAAAGACACACGTAGCTGTTTGAAAACTGGGAAAACAGAAGAAATCTTTTTCCCT
This sequence comes from Tetragnatha montana, assembly GCA_963680715.1. Taxonomy (NCBI): domain Eukaryota; kingdom Metazoa; phylum Arthropoda; class Arachnida; order Araneae; family Tetragnathidae; genus Tetragnatha; species Tetragnatha montana. The sequence goes on from OY796686.1 coordinate 30,162,673, forward strand.
TTCTAGCGATTTGAGTGACAGGTGAGGGATGATAGCTGGCCAGGTGGGCGGGGTTAATAGAGAAAGAGGAGGTTGCAGAGAGAAAGATTGCATGCGAATTGAAGAGAGTCAATAACGTTCGTCCTGCACTGTCGTCCTGTTCTCTGGTTAGTTCCACCGTTATCGCATAGGGGCGCCACGTTCTATGGGAAAAACCATGCTTTAAAAGTTGCCATTAGCGTCTATGGAGATGGACCCTCTGTTAAGCTCTATACTCTGTGCAATTTCCCTAAAGATAACTTTTAATTTCTTTTTATAAACCAAACCAACTTTTTGAAAGGACACTGTTTTAATTAATTTTTTAGATATTTATTTGTTTTTCAGATAATTTTAAGTTGGCAATATTTAATTAATAATGTTCTAGAAGGGAATTGTTTTTTGTTGACAACTTGAGACTCATGAAGTCAGGAAACGTTGAAAGGAAATCACTGAAAGTATAAATTTTTGTTCATGTTTGTTGGTTCCTTCTCCTAACCCAAGGCTGGATAATAATTAACAGATATTTATTTACATTATTTAACAGTTTCACTGAGTTTACCTGGAGTTTCCCTCTTGTTCTTTTTCTCTCGCGTAATTGAAGCCGCAAAGAATCTTTGAGAAAGACGCTCCAAATGTTAAACGACCAGCTGACGTCTATTCCACCGCCCTACAGCCAGCTGACGCTCACCAGGCTTTATGATATAATTTCCTGAAATTTTCCACCAAATATCGCTTGAGAGGAAATGACTGACAAAATATGTTGCTGGCTCCCGGTCTATTAGGTCCATCCCTGAAAATCAATTTGTGTCATTATATTATTTTCTCTACGAGTTATCAGGTATACTAGTGATCAACTTTTGCGTCTTTTCCGCCAACCCATAGAGATGATATGCAATGATATAAGGCTTTAAATTTAGTCGAAATTATTCTTAAATGAATAAAAACGGTTAACTCAAGATCCAGTTCAGTTCAAGTCCATTTGGAGTACAGATCATTATAGAAAACAAATGGTAAAATAGTTTAGAAACACCTTAATTGATGATTTGGTGCAGGAGGCTTCATAGAAGAGGCCTTGCAATAATTACTAACTTAGCCGCCACCCTTATTAATTTTACGACTGATTTTATTAAAATTTTTAAAGTTTTCAATTACAATTTATTAGGAATAATAAAATTGAAGGGGTGAATGAAAGAAGGAGGTATGTAACAAAAATATTGCTTCGAGATATTTGGTCTTCTAAGTTTTTTGCTCGCATTTTTTATGGTCGCTAACTCCTTCATGACAGTCATTTTTCCGTTAATAATGGTCCTAGATAGATTATAGTTGTACTAAAATGTAGGTCCTAACATACATTATTCATCAACTACAATAATTTATTGTATTTTTCTTGAAAATGTCGCATTGGTTACCTCTTTCTTCCCCTCACTAATTTCACTGTCACAAGATTCTATGCCGTGTGAGTTATTTACCGGCCAGAAGCTTAACTTGCCTGTCTTGTCTATATTTATAGGGTTCCTTATTACATTATAGTGAGTTCAGTGGGGCACCTGCAGAATAAAAGTTTGTATATGTATTGTATAATCAAATGAAAAAAAAAATTAAAGCTTATTTGTAAAGGCCAGAATATCAAAAATTGCATGTTAATAAATTAAGAACATCAAAAATTGTATCACATAGTTATGAGTGTATGAAACTTTGATCTTTGATTGCCAAATTAAACTTCATTAAAGGTGTTGCTGCTGAAATAGCGGGCTCAAAATTTTCAAGTTATTTTTGATAGGAAAAATATTTTTAAAAATTAAAATGGAAGAGCTTTTTTGTGAGATTCTTCATTCTTGTGCAATTTCGAAAACTTGAAGGAATCCAAGAATGTTCACGTATAAAATATTGATGACGAAATTAAAATAGTTTTCGTGACAATTTCACATCGATGAACAACTGAGCAAATATAGTTACAGCAAAAATTTGAATAATCTGTATCAGATCAGTTTACTTTATTTCAATTATTAGCCTTTGTATCCAGCTTTTAGATTTAGACCATTCGCTTACCTTGGATTATACTTTGAAAGTCACTTCCAACTCGTGTGCAGACGATTAATTTTTAAAAAATAGATCCCGACACTAAATCTGCTGAAAAATTTGAACATAATTTAAAATCAGTGCTTTTAGTACTGCAATTTTAATGGTGTAGCACGAATGTAATGAAAACTTCATGTTCTAAAGACACTCTAAAAGTTTAAATTCTGTGAAAAATCTTTTGCAGTCCAAACAATGGCGTTTGAAGAAAAATTTCAAGGTTAACGTATGGTATATTTTTAGTTAAGGTCATAAAATATTGCAACAATTTTTTTTCCTAATCACAGCTACTATGTCATATACTATGTTCATTCATGCATCTTCAGAAACTCTTTATATAGATCCCCCTATAAAATGGCACCAACTATACTAGCTAATAAGTGTAAGTATGGGTTTATTATTACAGTGATTGATTTTAAGGGAGGAATTACATTTAAGCGAAAACTCTTATTGCCAAAGATAACAGTACCTTCGTATTACAATAATATCACCTCAGTCATAATATAATCTTTTGTTGATTATGAAATATTTTTTTCATCGTCAGTATTTCTCTGTATTACTCATGAAAGTGGTTAAAAACTAAGAAAATACTCGTAAATAGCAGGGTACTTTTTTGTTACCTATAAGTTCAGTTTGATAGTATCGCAAATTTTGTTTTCTGTGTACGAAATACACATTTTTTTGAAGGTAATAGTGCATGATGTATTTAGAATGCACTACAACTTTACAGCTTCAAAAGTCATAAACAAAGATTAACCACATTTGGAATCCGAATAATTCCTATACTCTTACGTTCTTATATGCTTCCTCTTATGCTTTGAAATTTCTTAGCTGTGCAAACGAACACTCTATAAACGCCAGTAGCTGTCCTACTAGCATCAGTAACTTACTACAACTCTCTAACACAATGAAGGGTCCTTAACTCGCTATCGGAATTTTCACTGCATGCTAGACAAGAGCTAATTTACCACAAGACGCAGCTGCATGAAGAACGTTCTCTCGGCATATACATTCATTTTTTTTTTGTTCTTCCACCCCCTTGTTGTTCCAGAACACACTCGGGGGTGGATGGGATCTTTTTCGGGGTGGTCCCGTCGCCTGACGCGAGACAGATCGCTCCTTTTTGTGGAATGTTTTCGAACGTTCCATTTCACTTGAAGAGGGAGCAGATAGCGTTCGGAAGTGGAGGAGTCATTTAGGGGTCTTGCACCCCTTTTTTTATTTGATTTGGGTTCTCTCGATCCTTGGATTTGTTTATTTAAGTCTCTCGAGTCGTTTGATAGGGGATGAAGGGCATTGGAATGGGAAAATAATGCTTTGAAAGAAGTTACTGTAATTCCCGTTTACATTGTACGAGAGGTAGTTGATTTTTTTATCAAAAAGTGCAAGGCTACATTGCAAACCATCCACATAATATTAAACACATTTACTAACACTTTCTTGTCCTCAAATTAACAATTTCCATTAAAAATCTAAAAAAATTAATTATTTTTGTTATTCCAAAAAGCACGAGAATTATCTTTTGAATTAGAGCTTCTTAAAAATGGTTATTTGTGGGGGACTAATTCATAAAAGTTTGGAACCACTGAACTTCATGATTAAAATATTTACTAATGACTCGATTCAAATGGATAACATTAGTTGTGTAAAATTCTATTCTTTCTATTCGATTCACATAAAACTATTCACATTTCAAGTATTCGATACCCTAAAATAAAATATCGATTATTCTCATCACTAATTAGCTGTCTAATCAGTCAGAAACTATTCCAACCCCGACTTAAAGCATTTGGTACACAAAAGCACTCGATACATAAATATTCATTTAAAAAAAAACTTCAACTGAATTATGCACACTCCAAATGTCCTCAAACGAGGCCCATCAACCGAGAAGCACCCTCCAGTCGCCTAGCAACACCCAGTCCAGCAAATCAGAATCGAGTCTTCCAAGAAAAGCTCTCCTTCTTAAAAAGGAAACCGCAATTAACAAGGGGCGGCCCCGCCCCCTCCAGAGGTCGTGATTTCATTTAAGAAGACAAAGACGCTGCTCGGGATGACACACCCGGGTGACAATTGGCGCAGACGAGGTGTGCACTCGAACGGCTTCCTTTCCCTTGATTAATGGGGAGTGATTGGCTCTAATTTCGGTGTCCTTCGCCTCTCTCAAGTGTTTGTGTTAGCTCCAGATTCGCCCGCTCGTCTCTTAACGACGCATATCCCATGGACACTGGTCCTTAACCTCTTTAGTAGTAACGAGATGACATTAGTGATGGGGGAATCGATACTTTGGATCGAATTCTTTGATATCGAGTGCTTAAACATTAAACGTTTGAAGGCAGAGTTGTAACAAATGATGCGTAATTATATTTAAAAGCAGTGGTCCATAAGGGTAAGGTCGTCGAAAATGTTCTGCGAAGAGTGAGGAGCTCTCCTACTCTGAATAAGTCCTTCCTTCTCTTATATCTAAGGCAAGTATCTTCTAAGGAAGGATCTTCTAAGTGATACTTCTGAAAATAATTAGGGGTCTCCAGGCTGACCTAATAAAGTTCAGATATCTGTGCGAGCCAGCCATGCATGGTCAGTTAAAAGGCATCATGGACGAAAATGCTAAAAAGAAAACAGAGGCTGAAGAGTAAAAGATGTTAACGTAAGAACAGAAAGAGGGTCAAAATCTAATAGATGCTGAAGAAAGATTCGTGACCATCAGAGTGCAATCTATAACAGCTTGAATCAAACTGTAAAAACTGTCTGCGTTGAAAAATATTTTAAATAAGCAAAAGTTATCACTTCCTAATGAGAGGTGACATAATTAAAATACAGTTCTTGAAATAACTGTTTAGCTGTTAAAACATCGTAAATTTTCGTAAAATGTTTTAATCTGTTGAATGAACTATTATAGCCCTTGGGTTTTGTCACGCAAAACGGTTCTAATAAGTGGTTGTGGGTAAGGGTGGTCATTGAATTATGATACTTTAGGATTAAGTATCAGCTAACTTCTTAGGTGGGAAACCGGGAATCACTGCTCCAAATTTAAAAGTATTTAATTCTTGAAACCTTTGCATTTCAAAGAGTTTTCCTCCATATGTAGACTGTAGCATGCTTCTTTCAAAATGCATGATAGCCATTTTTAATTGATTTTTTATTACTTTAAAAGTTGAGCAATTAGTAATTCATGTATTAAAAAACAGGATTGATTGCGTTTGAATTAAAAAATATTTTGAAGTTCCCATTATTTTCAATTTAACGAAAATCCTAATGAAATAAACAGTGCAAAAAGCTTCAGCACGTTGAATCTATTCACGTCGATTAGATATCAGTAATTTCTTGCGTCAACCCGCCCGTTCTGACATCCATGATTTTAGACAAAGGAAATAGGAGAGAAGAAAAAAACATTGATACGTCCGGTAGTGTCTGAAATCGGGGCTAAGTGCGAATACAAAAGAGAGCACGAACTATCCTTTTGTAATAAAAGATAAATGTTTCATTTGAGGGGACTGAATGATGGCTCTGATTAGCTTTTCTGAGCGAAATAAAACGGCCTTCAACTCTAGAGTCTGCTTTAATGGGAGGAAATTAGCTTAAAATCAGCTGTGTTTGGATGACCATAGCGTATGGGAGAGTTCTCTATAGGTTTAATGAGTTTCAACACGGATTTTAAGCTTGTTTTCTTCTTGAAGTACCAAAATTTTGAATAGATTTTGTGCCTGGACAAGAAATAAAGTTATATCTCTTTTTTATGGCAACGCATGAAGAAATAATCATAAATTTATTCTTTATTTCTATCAAGCCCGTGTACAAAGGGGAAGATAAAGGGTTCAACCCCTTTACCGAATTTTGTTGATTTTACAGGAGGCATTTCAACCCGGGTGTGATCCAAGGGGCCCAAACACATGAAATTGAGTTAAAACGCAATTTTTAAGGGGCAAATTGTATGATATTTTTGGGATGAAACCCTTCTTTGGCTTTTACTTAATTGTTATCCTCAAAAACTTAAAATTGCCACGAATCCCACCTTTAAATATCCCTTCTCGTCTAAAAATTAACACTTTTAACTAAATTTTATGACACAACTAGTCCATTCATTATTTGTATTTATTTTGTATATGGCTGACTAAAATTCGTTAATTTCTTTTTAGAAAGTCTTCTTCTTCTCTTAATCTATTTCCTCCCATTTGCTCTATTTTTACCCCCGAACTTATTTCAGATTTCTAAGTAAACTTCAATGAGTTCAGTAGGAACCTAGAAAGCTAATATTATTAATTAAATTGACTCGTCAGGTGGTATCCATCTAAGTCTTGAGGTCTTTGTATTTGGGGTGGTAATAGTTCTAGCAAGTATCCATTCTGTGTGGCTAGCCGGACGCTGAACCCCCTAGGTGACTTCCCAAAAACTTGGTTCTCATTTACCAACCTCAAAGAGATGACGGACTATGTTTACCTATGACCAAGTTGAGCCTCAACTGACCGAATCCGAAGCCTTAAGAAATAGAACTATAGAATAGATCTACACTGTTCCATCTCACTGTTAGACATTTTAACTAATACTAAACCACCGCTGCTCCATATTCAATACCCTGTTTTACTTTCTGAAAAATTCTGGTGATGATGGAGAGTAAGTCCTCCAGGCCATAATTTATGACAAAGTCATACTTGAGAAATGGAATGCAGGGCAGATATATCTTTCCTATCAAGTCCCGTACAATGCAGTAGAATAGTTGAATAGTAGATGGTCTGGAAAGGCCTACGAGAAGTTGCACTTGGTGCATGAAATAAAAGCATTTGTCCATTTGTCCATACTATATCCTTCTATAAGGTTTGTACTCCTCTATCTGGCTTGATGTTAAAGGGCACCACCTGAAGCCTGCCTTCTATACCTGGTGTGAGTGAGACGGTTTTCCTTAATTTCTGGTTCGATATTTTTATTTCCGAGTAGATCTCAAGGAAGGTAAGATAATCACTTGGAGAAGTCTACATTCTCTTCCACCTTTATCTCCGTGTCTTAGGCTTAGGTCCACAAGGACCAGTTGGACAAGGCTTATCTCGGCATGGAAACAGGGATCGATATACCCGAGTATCCGCCATTGCCAAAAACCCTCTGTAAAAGATTTTCAACAACATGATCATTGGTCGTTATCACCCCACTTTTTAATCCATCTCTCGTCACTGCACACACAAACCCTTTCGCTACCATATTTAGACGTGCACATGTCATAACCCCGGCGGCACTAATGAGTGATAACTCGGGGAGAAGAAAGTGTTATTAGAGGCCGCCGCAAAGAGAGAGAAAACAATACAAAACGAGGGCGGAGCTGCGCCAATTGGCTCATCCTGAGTCGGATGGATCCATTCATTAAGGGCTCTTCGTGTGTCCCCATCTTCCTGTTTGGGAGGGGCCAGATTGCGCCAAATGAGCGCGCGGGGCACGTGCTAACGCCGTGATCCTCGCGCGCTCTTCATCTTAATTGCCGATGAGCTCTGTGTTTCTGCGCTGTCGCCGGGTGGACAGTTGCTTCTCGGTCAGCAGAACGTTGGAGGGATGTCTGGGTAATGGACGTCGATTCACATTGCACCCTGCACCCGTAATGTTTGAGATCTTTTAAAAAATATGGTTTTTTTTTGCAAACTTATAACTGTTTGGTTCAATTCCTTTAACGGTCTCTGTTAAATATTGCCAAGTTGTTTCGGACGCCAAATGTTACAAACTTTGCCACAAAACGAACTGATGAAAATATATAAATGACAACCATAAAAATTTGGCGGTCGAAAGAAATTAGTAATATTTATTACGGGACACAGTAAACGGAATTCAACCATAACTTTTGTGGAGATCTTGAAATTTGTTCTTTGGTTCCCCTCAATCCCTTTTTGGTCCCAAATGCTATATTTGTATGGTATAATAATGTAGGTAGTAGTAGGCCATACGGATTTACATATTTATCTATAATAAAGTATTGTTACTTGGATTCATGGGCGGATGTATAAGAGGATCATTAGGAGCAATTCTGACCCACCACACACCTTTTCAGGAAATTTCATTTTATATTGGTAAATCATGCTTTTAGAGCCATCAGGGACAGCTTGCCCCCTACGATATTTAGTGTGCCCCCAGGTTGTCCTCTTGAATCGTTAGATATTAAGATTCTTAAGTAGTTTTCAAGTATAATTACAATACTCATTATTCAAGTATTTACATGCGTACTACATTATTTATGTGAATATTTTTTATATCTTTAAGTACTCTATACCCGAAAGTATCTATTTTGCACTAGGTTCACGGGTACTAGATTAGGTTTAAGGGTTCAATCATTACGATTGCTTCGAGAATGCGAAAATATTTCGTATCTTTGAATAGCTGAAAGGAAGAAAATACAACGGTCAAATAGTCCGAGTGCAAAACTAGTGCATGTAAGGATATTTCGGGGGGAGGTCAGATACCTGAAGAGTCCTTAGATACGTAACAATGCCCGAAAATGTTTAACCCTTATTTTTCAACCAGAGTATTTACTTTCAATGTTTATGGGGTATGGGGGTCCAAATAAAAATCCTTTTAAAGGGTTTATAGTTTAGGTTTAGAGAATTGCTATTTTCTAATTTTAGGACCTAATTTCCTGTTAGACAATCATAATATGCCTCTAAAAATGAAATTAGTATTTTTTGTAAAGTTCTCTCGTTGCTCTACTAGTTCACCTTTTTCGTTCTCTCTGTCTAGGTTTTTTGTTTTAATCTACATTTTCTCCATCTTCTTCCTTGATCTTCAATTTTCATCCTCAAAATAATAATATAGTAAATCTAATATTTTATTATTTCAAATACCGACCAATCGAAACTTTTAAACAAACGACCCTCATTGAAACCGGTTGTTTCTCGACAGGCCTTCAATGAAGAAGCAATTGAGCCGGCCACGTCTCATTTCTCCATTAAAGCTCAAGCATGGGCGTGATGACTGTTTAATAAATCTGGCTCTATTTTTCCACTGGTGATTGCAATTTATCTCCACTTGGGTCTCTTTATCTCCGGCTGCTGCATCCTGTTTGACGCGACCGATTAGAAGCATATTCTCGACACGCCCTCTTTCTGGAGACAGTGGGCACTTGTCCCCTCTCCGGGGGCCCCCTTCTCAAGGCGATACTTTTGGGAGGGTACTTAGTGGGGGTTTTCTGTGGTTCGAGGTGTCAGAAGGAATCGTGACTTGGAAAGTAATGTGGTGTAAGCGTGGAGACTTATGTATGACATTTAAGAATGGACGTGTCAAAATGTCACAACTTGGCTAATGAGCATGATTTGGTCTTGGATGTGTAGTGTACTCTTTATAATACTCGTTAAAACTAGTAAGACATGTTCTCGAAGTTTGACATTTTTTTTTTGTTGCTAATCTTATAATGGTGTACCTAAATTACGGACTATTAGTTCAAAAACTTCCAAAACGACCAAGAAACCTTGGAAAGTCAAAGATATGTTCCGGGAAACCTCGCATAGTTAGAGATAGGTTCTAGAAAACCTCCAAAGTCAAAAAAGGTTCTGAAAAACCTTGGAAAGTCGTAGATAGGTTCCGGAAAACCTCGTCCAAAGGTTTTATCAGGATGATATACCTGGACATCCTTGCATTCGGTAGAGGTCTTAAAAACCTATTACCCCTGTTTCGTAGGTGAGGCTCCTTAAATTTGCTCTTGAAAAATGAAATTTAATATGCAAGTTTTCCTATGTAAGTATATGCATTTGAAAACCCACTTGCATTAATTTGTAAACTAATTTTACAAAAAGTTTTGAAGTACTAAAATTTTTCCAAGCTAAATAACTGGACAACATCGCATAAACCCAACCAAAAATCCCTTTCCATTTTTACCTATATCAAACTTCAATCATCGCTTCCCGTTCCCCTAACATTAAAAACCGTAACCAATGGTAACGACGTCAGAAAACTCTCCCATCATGCACCACCACATCGGCTTTTTCACTCGTCGATACCCCAGAACTAATCCGTGCGCAGACGATACAAGACGTTAATCAAAAACCCCTCTCTCTTCTAATCCATCGAATAATTCGAACCGAAAATCGAACGCACTTTCCTTCGAGAAATAATAAAAAAAAGAACTCTTATTCATCGACTCATCGGCATGTTGAGAGATGATCCCAGAAATGATTTTCCGATAGAAGCGCATTATGTTCCCTTTTCTCGTTCGCTACACCCCCTTAGCGATGCCGAGAGTTCGTTTTAGAACGTTACTTAGCCATCGGAATATAAAAATTTTCCTTTCCGCGTTCCTCTCAACTCTCCTTTTCAAAAAACCCGATGAGCTCGATGCCGTGGAGGTTTGGTGCTCCGGTAATCGGCGCCGCAAATGATTTTTGTGTCGGTCGCGTGTTTTTGATGGGATGTTTGAGGGAGAGTGGGGCATGTCTGGAATATGGGACCTTTGACGAAAAGCGACTTGTGGGAAGTCATTTGTTGATGTTAACTAGTGATGGGGAAGAAACGATATTTTTGATAACGAATAATTAATAACATCGAGTTTTCTTGCCTTGCCTGTTGTTTGAAATCAATGTTAAAAGATACTTTGCTAATTAATGATATTCATAGCAACTTATTCGATACCAAAGTTCCTATAACCTATAGAACTCAGCCTATCAACTTTATAACCACTATCCATTTTATAAATAAGAAAATTATCCAGAATTTGAAAATGATGAGTACGTGAATTTTGAGAGAGGTTCTCATAAAAAATAAGAATTGAAACATTTTAGATAATAAATAAATTGAATGGATTTTTTAGAAACTTATCTAATGAGAATTTTTTTAATTAAAAACAATTTTAAGGTACATTTCTAATTGACATTGTGTACACATTATAACCTCAATATCTCGAAACAGAAGGAACTCGAAAAAGTTTCGAGATAGCAAGTTTTCGAGATAAAGAGAAAACATAAGAGAAATACTAAATTCCAATGGGGAAAATATTTTTTAGAGACATAAGGGTGTTTGAGTTATCAAAGTTAGAGACGAGGGTCTACTGTATTTTGCAATAAGTAGGTATAATCAATTCATTGTCATGCAACTAAATAGAAATGAGACAAAAATTGATTCAATTAAAATTGCTTCCTTACTTAAAATTGCTCTTATTAAATTTATGTTGCATATGTCATTCTTAATCAACTATAATTCCTTGACATGAAATTTTAAACGTTAGTTAGTCAATACAAGATCTCTCTTTTAAATTTCACTAACATGTTCAACAATATGCTGAGTGTGTTTAAAAAAAAATTACTGTATAAAAGAATTATAACATATATTTTTTTTGTAGTTTTAAGTTCTGAGAATAAATTGAAATTCTTTTATCACCGAATAATACAACAGAACTTTTTAGACGTACTGTAAATTTTTCTTCTCATGTGCTAAATATATGATATAACCAGATGTATTTCAAATGCTAAGTAAAATTATGGGTATTCAATAGAGAAGTTTCAAGTTAATAACCAAATCTTAATTCTTCAGAAATTATTTTAAACTTGACAGGGTTAAATATGAAAAATGCCCAAGAGTGTTTAAAAACTATTATGGTGTTGAAAGTAGTAATTTCACCATTGATATTTTCAAAAATTCTACTTTTTATTATAATCTTCACAATTGCTTATTTTGGATTTTAAAAAATTCTTCCTCACATAGTATATACTATGTGAGGAAGAATTTTTTAAAATCCAGAAATTTTAGAAAATGAAACTTATTTTATAAGATGTATATACATCTTATAAAATAAGTTTCATTTTCTAAAAATCAAATTTATTTTACTCATAACCTTTCTAAAAAATCCTAGTAACCGTATATCTCCATTTCATCAGCACTTTCAATTTTAATTCCCAAAACCTTATATACCCTTATTTATGAGCTCCCGCGACTCCCCCTAAAGCCCCTCACTCGTTACCTCAGTATTCAAGGCTAACTGTAGAAGAACCTCAAGAACTCAATAGAACAGTGATAAACTGAGCAAACTCACGGAGTCCTCAAACTACAGTGTCTACTCAAACAAACAACAAGCGTGGCAACATCACTTCCTTCAGATGGCGCTGCGATCGGCGGCGCTTTAAAATCCATTTTTTGATGCGCCTTTCTTAAATAAAAAACACCCTCTCTCTCGAAGAGGAAAAAAAGCGTGCAAAAAATCGATGAAGAGCAAAGAAAAATCCCCATTTCCCCTCCTCTTTTCCCCATAATTTCCCCCCTTTTCCTCATTGATTGGCGAAAGACTTTTTCGCCAATCTTTCGCCTAATGCTCCCAAAAAATATTAATTTCTGTTCGTTCTCAGAATAGAATAATATGCATACATAATTTAGGAGCCTCTCTCTTTGCGCTCCTGCTTTTGTATGTGTGCTCGTACCAGTAGATACCTCTTATTATTATTATTTTCTTTTTTTTTTCGGTTGTTTTTTGTGGCAACGGGAGAGGTGGGGTCTTAATTTCGGAGCAAAAATAATTACTGAGCGCACAGGGGGCGAGATGCAATTTTTTTTTACTTCGCGTTTTAATTTTTCTTCTTTTTGTTTTATTTCTCCTCGTTGGCGAACTGAGGGAGTGTATTCCTCCAATTTGGAACATTCGAATATTCGTTTTTTTGCGAGCTTGTTAATTCCTTTTTCGTGCATGTCGCTTCTCGATTGGCTGATGCTCGAGTTTGCGTGTAAAAGCGTGCATTTCTTTTAACGCGGCCATTGGATATTGCGGTGTTTATTAAGGGCTGTAATGACATTCCTTTCAGAAATGCAGGATCATAATGGATGTTTGCGTGGGTTTCTTTGCACAGAGGGGGGTGGAGGCCCCTCTAAAAGTAAACTTTGGGCCCCGTGTATTCTTCGGAAACTAATCCACTAAGATAAATGGACTACCATAATGTAGTTCGTTGAAAATGTAAAATTAACTTTTCACACCATACACTCGCTCCTAATAGATGTGCGTAGCAATGTGTGCATAGTTTTTGAAAAAGGGTAACTATCAGGACGATGTTTTTAGAAAAGATGCATGTAATGCTAGTTCATTGAAAATATAGGGGGAATGAGATAAAACGAGTCATATATTATGTGACCCATTTTGGCAACTGGGCTTGGGCGAAGGATGTTCAAAAATACGTATGTGAAATCGCACTTTAAAATGTTTGGTTTCTAAGTCTCAAGTGACAGAAATAAAGATTTGAAACTTGTTAAATTTTTCTTTAATTTTATTTTCAAGGGTGTGGGGCATCCCAGTAAGGGAAATGGCTTGACATGAAGAAGAGAGGCGTATAAAATCCTGGGTAATTTTTTTGAATGACCTCTTATAACGTTTGGAGCAAGGTTATTAAACTACTTATACATGTAGATTGCATTTCGAAAAAAATGTTTGTAATTCTTATTCATTGAAAATGTACTACATTAAAATAACGTCTCTTAAGATTCCCTTATAATAAATGTAAGTTCAATGCTTGAAGTAAGATAACTATCTGGATAATATTTCAAAAGGAAAATTTTCAGCTATTTTTTAAGAAATTTCTTCATTTAATTAAAATTAATTAAATCTCATTAATTTAGAAATTATTGTTAGCATGTTATTCATTTAGACTTAAGTATTGTACGAGTAACGAGATTGCTGCTAATTTTCACGCCTTGTATTTTCCTACACCATTTTCAACAATAAAAAAAATTTCAACTATCTACATTTACACAGAACTTTGCTTAAACATCTTACGTCCTGCGCATTTTAGGTTGGTGGTGAAGATGGAGATCCTACTGTATTTTGATTCATATCCTACCCTCTATATTTTTTAAAACTTCCCAGTGCACTCGGCAGACCCCATATATTATTTTCCCAGTAGACAAAGGAAGCAGCAGCAGTAGACGCACGTCGTTCTCAGACGTTGACAATTAGCCGTAGCGGTAAGGCGTCTGAGGCGGCGGCTGTATCAACAGTCATTACTAGCTCGCGGCTGATTAGGACTGAGTCAACGGCCAAACGAACAGCCACCTGTTGAGAATCAATCGAACGGGAATATTAATAGATATCGCCAGCACACCTACCCCAACACTGCTTGACAATCCGCCAAGATACCCTTCGCGACAGTATTGCACCGACTAGTTGTTCTTAGATACAGAATGTTTCGTGTACTTTGAGGGAATGTGCAAAAATTGCGTCATGCAGATTTTGCACCCTTTCCCTTAAGATGGTAACAATTCAGTTCTTCCATTGTGGTGTCACACTTTGAACTCTTTGTAAAATTTTACAGCTCCATTTAGTTCTTTTATAATTGCTTGATTAAAGGTGTGAAGGGTATTTCAACAACTTTGCAATGCCAGATTCTTTGTGTGGAGTACATAAAAATGCCCATAGAACTATACCTGTGTGATGTATAGTTTTCGAGAAAATCTTGACAGTTAAAGGTATGACGTCACATCCAGCTTTTGCAAGAAAAGGAAAACGTGAATATGGTTAAGTATCTGGATAATTTTGTACACTTAGATTCGTTTCATGTGCATAGACACTCTATTGCGTATGCACGCGTGCACCGTGGAATGAAACAGTTAATTTTTTATCGAATATGACGTCACATTTTTTGAAAAATAAAAGTTGTCGTAGGGGTATATAGTTCTTTGGGCATTTTTATGTATTCAAAGCAAGAAATATTTTTGTGCACAGTTTCAGCGGATGAAACACCCTGTATAAAGCAACCAATGGAAAAAGAACCGTGTGCTTTATCTTTGCAATCAGATATTTTAAATTGGGATATCACAAACTTTAAACTCCTTTCTTTTCATACACTGTGTAACAGTAACAATTAGACCCCTTTCTACATCTTAAACGTGTTTCAAAGTTTAATTTGCAGAAAAATTAGAGTATTCAAGAGAGGTTTCACCTGGATTTCATAAAGTCAATGAGGCATCTATCCATAAGAATTCGGTACTCAAGGCCTAAATCATAGCCAACTCGAATAATAAGGGCAGAGACGCTCAAAATTGTGGAGTGCGATAGACGTTTTGACGTCACGATTGGTGAATCTTTGCCAACTACTAAACTTCACTCTTATACCTTCCATACTCTAAGATAATTATTTGCAGATCCTATTTGATATAATGTTGGCAAAGGCTCTGGTTGCAGGATCACGTCCTTTTGGCAAACCAATCAAATCCCTCGCGAACATTTCATCAAATAGGGTCTACAAATTATCTTGGAGCATGGAAGATATCAAAGTGAACATGAGCTGTTGGCAAAGAATTGTCAACCATGACGTCCGCACGTCACAATTTTGGTCTTATTAGTCTAGTTACCAATGTTAAGACTCAAGTATAGACACTTAATTGGATATTGAAAAATCCTACATCTTTGGACTATAACGTTTTTAAACTTCACTTTTTTATATCTGGAAGGCATTTATTGTTTATCCGTTATAGTTCAGATTCAATCTGTAAGTTTTTCTTTGTCGTCAATGATTCAATTTCAATTGTAATAATGAGTATCAGTACGAATATCGTGAACTAATTAAAAAGGCACATATTCTGTGAAGAATAAATAACATTTGTATTATTGAAACCCATAGCTTTCTTCCCATCATTGTAATTTTAATAATCTATCTTTATCGGTAATTATTTTCTTCGTGACAATTCTAGTTTTGTCTGACTCTCCTTACTGTATCTAGTCCAAAAAAAAATATTTGTTTCCCAATTATATCAACTTCGTTTTACTTTTTGTGAATATCTACCTATATTGTTATAGGTAACAGTATTTCATAAGATTATTTTGTTGATTTATAAAGACTAATTTATCTGCAAAAAAAGGACTAGTATAGAGAGAGAGAGAGATTATGGTTTTAGTTTAGTCTGACTATATAGTTAGATATAAGGTAAAAATTATATAATTCGATTCATTGTAGTTAAGAAAATCTGATTGTCTTATCTATTTTTCTTACTGTTATATTGCTTTATAATTTCAATAAGTCAAGAAAATATGACGTAGTAATAAAATCACGTTAATATTGAATCAGTGAATAAATGTTCTTTGTATCAATTTAGTTTACAGAAATAATTAAAAAGAGAATCGTTCATATTTTATTAGTTGAAGGAATTATGAGGCTAATCATTAATGATATTATATTTGCTTCTGTCACTTTGAAATTTATCAATCTAAAATCTCTCTATAAATTTAATTCAAACTAAAGTAATGTACCTTAGATTTCCCCTTTATTTCTCCTAAAAACATCTGAAACTGATACCTACGACAGTCTTATTAACGCATATTTATAATTTTTTAAAAATAAAATATTCATAATAGAAATTAGTAATAAAATATGCATGTTTTTATCTGACGAGTATCACATTTTCGCAGGAGAGATTAAATATTCATTCTAATATTCATTTTAAATATTCTTCTCGAGGATCGTGGAAGAAAAGCCGAGCGACCTTTGGATTGGTTACAAAGTAACCTACGTTGAACGATCAATTGACAAATGATAATAGGTTTGCTTTTTAAAGGAAAGAAAACTACAGGATAACAAACTGCTTTTAAAAAATAATGAAAAGATTCGGAATTTTATTAAAATATGTTGAAGGTTATTTTAAATTTATTGAAATATGTGTAATGAATATTTTTTGTTTAAGAGTATAATCTTTCACTTGTGGTTTCAGTAACAAATTGTATATCCTTAACATTTCATGAAATTCATTTTTACGGTTCTATAATGTTAATCAAAATCTATAAGTTGAATAACGTTATATTTAATTAAAAATCGATATCAGTGTCATTGTCTAATTAATGTTTTGAAAAAAAAACAAGTAAAAATTTGTGTATAATTAATTGTATTTTTCTGAAAATTTATACGTAGTTATTAGGTATTTTTGTTATAATATTATCTTACTAATTTTCTAATAAATCAACAAAAGAAAGAAAAATTTGAATTCGATAGATTCCCCTTTATAAGGGTAAGATATTTTTTAAAATGCATTTTTTATGACAATCGATTGGAAACAATAGAAATAAGATTTTAATACATACAACTAACCGCTGTACGCTGTATTCACCGTTAACCTGACCGGTTGTCAGTCAAACCTCTGATTGGCGTAGAACTAGTTTTCCTTCTTAACTGCCAATCAGACCACCTGTCAAATTACCAGTGAATACGGCCGTTATACTTCAAGTTTTCCCACATATCATTTTCTTTGAATTTTTTAATACGCATTGTACGCTTCTCCTTAATTTAATACTTGTAAAACAATTTCTGGTGGTATGTTGAATTGAATATTAATTTTGCATTGCAATAGAGATTTGAAAAAATACAAGCTTAAATCCCTCTTTAAATCATAAGAGAACATGTTATGTTTCATACTATGCCCTAAAACCTTTGTAATCTACGTTATCGTCTGTATTACAACACGGAATTTTTCACTCAAGCACGGGGGGAGTATCGGAGACCCTACATGACCCTCTTAATTGCCTTATACCCAGATAAATCCCACAAAATCTTTGCTCAAAAAGCAAAATCCCTCTCTCTAAAACGCAATTACAGCATGCCACCAATGCGTTACGGAATTCCCTAGCTAATTTCTCCCCTCCGCGTTTGCACAGGTGTCTCCCATAGACACGCAAGCAGCCTCTTTTAATTGCATATCGCATTGATTGAATGCAATAAGACGGGATTCTGGGAAAATTAATCTCTGTCTTTTCGATACCCGTACAGCACGGTTTTACTTGGAAATGTGGTGAGTTTTGCATAGAGACGTTGTGTGTGTGTGTCTGTCTTGTGTGGTGCTGGATAATAATTGCATGTAAAGGTATTTAGGGCTTATCGGGCGTTGTAATCTGAACTGGAAATGAACTGTTACTCATCTATTTTGAAATGAATTGGATGGGGTTTTTTATAAAGATTTAAATCTTGTATTACTTTTAAAGATATACAATATGGTGTTATCCAAGATTTTATGTAAAATCAGTTGTTTCGCTAAATGAGACAAAATGAAATTTTAGTACGTATTCAATACTTTTTTAAACGTTCCTGACATACCTTTCAGTTAAGACAAATTATCGGTTTTAACAAAAACTACTAACTCCATTAAAATTAATGTGATTTTCTTATGTCCCATTAATTATTAATTTAACCCATTGCTGAGATACTCTAAGGTGAATTGAAAAATTTTTTATATGCAATTAAGTGCTTTAAGAGTATTTACATTAAGTAGAGCATAGATTATAATTTAGTTCTTTATTGTAAGTTTCTTCATATAAAATATCATATTCGTAAAATTATTTAAAAATCCTTTTTAGTAGTCAGTAGGTCAAAAAAATATTTAAAAAAATTTAAAATTTAGTTTAAATACATAAATTTAAGAAAATGTCCTAGTAAATATGAAACTTAATTATGTCAATCAATTTATATAAAGTATTTTTCTAGACTAAAAAGGCCAGTTTTGACCTTTTGTTGTTCTCTTCCACTTAATTTTCAAAAAAAGTATTTTACATAAATACTTTATTTAAATATTTATATAAACACAATTTAAATATTTTGTGAAAATCCTTGGGCAGAACAGTAAGAAAATTTGTTATTAAACATCACTTTTTAAATTAATGTATTCTAAATACGAATATAACATATGAAAATTATTTTTTTTATTTAAAAAGTATGATTATTTTTGTATTATAAAAGTAAGATTATATTTCGCTTTATTTTTCAAAGTATTAAAACATTTTGTTCTCCTGTCAGAAGTATTTTTTCAAAATGAATCAGTTTTATGCTTTTAAAGATA
Source organism: Tetragnatha montana (assembly GCA_963680715.1). Lineage (NCBI taxonomy): Eukaryota > Metazoa > Arthropoda > Arachnida > Araneae > Tetragnathidae > Tetragnatha > Tetragnatha montana. The sequence goes on from OY796686.1 coordinate 30,181,516, forward strand.
TAGAGAAAAAATAATAGTATGGCTTGCTAAGGTTATATTTTTAGACTTTTATTACTTTTAACATAATTTTTACTAGTGGAAAATTTAACTAAAGTGGAATAGTTATTTGACAGTTAAAATTAAGATGAATTTAGTCCTCAATCAAAACACAAAAACATAATTTGAGTGCTTTTAAATATCAAATAATATCAATAATAGATAGCAAATAATTGGAAGTATGCATCAATAACATATGGTTTAGAAGTTAGCTATCAAACCATACAAAAATGTAGTTCACTCTTAATAATCTATTTTATTCACAAAATTACTTAAGTTTTGATACTTAATACCTTAATAATTTGATACTTAATATTTACAACTAGTGGTACATAAAACATGTATACCATAGTGCATTAAATGTTTTTGGGGCGAAAAATCACAACAATTTAAAGAAAGATTTGAGTGAATTTCCTTTCCTCTCCCTCTTAGTAAAATCTCATTTCAAATTTCATGTTCCACTTGATGAGTTAAATTTACAAATTACAGTTAAATCAAGCCATTTATTTTCCTAGCGGTATTTTCTTCAATATCTTCTCTTAGTATTCCTCCATTGAAAACAATAACTCAATAGATTACCTGCCGCATTCTCTGCTACCTGACCAGCTGTTAACCAGCAGTCAAAGAAGGGATCCGATACAGATTGGCGGAATCCTTTTATGACTGTCATGCTGGTCAGGTAGCAGAGGATACTTCCTTCAAAATTCCTACACAAATTCCTATTTCAATGAAACAATGCATTGATTTAGTAATTGTACTTTCAGTTTAAAATGACAACTTTCACACAATGTCTTGTTTAACCGTGCTGTTTATCTTGATACCCATGACAATGCTCAGTGTTGAAATTAATGCTGAAGTAAAAAATAATTGCTGGAAGATGTAAAATGAAAAATTGAAGCATCAGGCGGCAAAACACTCCAAATAATACGGGCCCGTATACCACTTAAGTTTACATTTCATCCACCAAATGGATCCCTTCCCTCAACACCCATTTAACGACAAAGCATCTTTTCCTCTCTAATCTGGATTAAGACACAAGCATCAGCAACAACACTTCACACATTTCGCTCTTGTAGCTCCTCATCGATCATCATCGGAGCACAAGAGCGCCGCCGATGTGTGACGCTAATCTGGCCGAAAGAGGAACTCACATCGCGCGCTCTTGCGCTCCCTGCATCGATCATCCCGGTGTCAGCGTGCGATTATTGAGCGCACAGAAGAAAACTGTTTGCGGTAATTGAGACATATGCGCCGCGACAACGGAGGAGCAAAAAGCGCCACGGTCGACGAGAGAGTGGGTTAAGTCATGATGCTTCAGCTTCAGACGCATGTACAGAATTGTGTAGAAGATGTTCTATATAACAGGATATCTAGACTGGATATGCGGAAGCAGTCGCAAACGCATTTTACAATGTTTCTCAAATATTGTAAAAAAAATAATTACGAAGTATAGCATTCCAAATCCAAATAGCATCTTTCATGTTTTTGGTCATTCTTGAATAACAAACAATTTTTAAGGAATTTGGAAATTTTGAACCCATAGTTAAAATTATTTTTAACACTGTACAAAATACTCCCATTTGGCACCCGAAAAAGAGGAAGACCTAAGCTTAGGTGGCTTGACTGTTTGGAAACGGACATAGGAATTTTGAAAATTAACAACTGGATGTCCAAGGCCAAGGATAGAAGAGCTTGGAATTCGATTCTGAGGAAGGCAAGGGCCCATCCTGGGCTGTCTGGCCATTGAAGAAGAAGAAGTACAAAATACTCACGTATTAACATTTCGCAGGTTCTTCAGCTTTTTTAGAAGATATTTTTGAAATGTTTAAAATTTAGGGTTGTAAATTTCAAATTACACTTTAAAAATTGCTTACTCTCTGCTTTTTATTTTATAATAAAGACCCTTTGTAAGAAGATTACAAAGTCAGAATGGAAACAATGCAAATAAGTACCTACTGTACTAGACTGTAACATTTCCGGACCCTATGACTTACAAGGAAGGGAAAAACTACGTAAACAGAAAGTCTGTTGGGTTGCTACAAGGAGTTTCGATATGCAAATCGTGATAAAAAGACGCTATACATACGTAGGTTTAACAAACTAATCATATTTTTAAATTGACGTTCTTAATTTCACTCAAAATTCAGACACCGCGCTGGGAACTGCTTTGTTCTGTTTCTAGTAACGTTGCAGTCTAGCATAAATAAATTTAAAAATCCTAATATTTCTGCAGGATCCCTTCCTCTAAATGTGCATCCAAACCTTTAATTAAAACAACATAATTTTCCAAAACATAATTTCTTAACTATCTAGAATTAATCTCTCGTTAGAGAGAGAAACTCCATGCTATTAATGAACTTTTAGTGGTTCCGTGACGGTTCATTGTAACGGGATTGGACTGTATTTTCCAAAAATACTATCATGATACTGCCCTATAGATAAACGAGAACTACACCAGAACACACAATAACAGTACAATATCCCTTTCTAGACTCTCGCGACCTTCCTGACTTACGCCACCTTACCTCCCACTCCCCACCCAGTGTCAACCCGTCGTCGAGTATCGGTTTCCTTTAAAAGCCCATTCCAGGGTCCGTGTCCTCACCCCTCCCCAAAAAATATTCATAAACCCTCTCTCTCAGACTGAGTGAGAAAGAGAGAGAGAGAGAACATAGGGAATAATAAATAAATTGAAAAATGGAAGCGAGTCCGCTCGTAATACGATCATCTCCATTTCCAGATCTTAAAAGCGAGAGTATAGTACGCGAGAAGGAGTGCAAGAAGAGCCCTGATTGTGAGAATTAGGGGTGAAAGTTACTCTTTCTTTATGCTCTTTGCTCGTTTTTCGGGATCTTTTTTGTGATGTGTTTGTTTGGGTTATCGGTTTGAGTTGAGTCGAATGTGTTGATCTTTTTGAATGGATAGCTGTTGGGGTTATTAATGATTGTTAATGTTTTAGGGATGGATACTATTGGTTTTAGTAGCTTTATTAATTAAAATAACTTAATTGATTATATAATGGGCATAATTTTTAAAGAATTTAAATGGGATGTGCTAATAAGAATATTTGATTGTTAATTAGGTATGTAAGTTAATCTCCTGAAGTTCTTAAATTTTTAGTCTTTTTACATTGGGTTGAGTTATCAGTAAACGACTTGCGGAACGCTTATGTATATTTCTGGTGACTCTGGAATAATAGGTGTGAGGCTAAGTTTTTGTTTTAGGGGTGAAAATTGTTTTGGTAACATTGATGAAATAAAGTAATTTTATCATTTATAAAATGGACACATTTCTAACAATTGTATGAGAATCTTAAATAATTAGTTAAGGATGAAAAAAAATCAAATTTTGGTCATGAATTTTGAGATTAGGTTTATAAATTGATTTCTACTTTAAATGTCAACTTATTTTTAACCCTTATCTAGTTTAAAGGGTACTGAAAATTACTTATAACGATTGTTCTTGTGCTTTTGATATAATTTAATATTTATAAATACATATTCCTTATTTAATCAAAATTGCTTTTATTAAATACAATAATTCATCTATTTTAATTTTATTGAAAGTTTCAACCGTTTTTTTTTTAATTTTTATTAAGGTTTATAAATTGATTTCTACTTTAAATGTCAACTTATTTTTAACCCTTATCTAGTTTAAAGGGTACTGAAAATTACTTATAACGATTGTTCTTGTGCTTTTGATATAATTTAATATTTATAAATACATATTCCTTATTTAATCAAAATTGCTTTTATTAAATACAATAATTCATCTATTTTAATTTTATTGAAAGTTTCAACCGTTTTTTTTTTAATTTTTATTAAGGTTTATAAATTGATTTCTACTTTAAATGTCAACTTATTTTTAACCCTTATCTAGTTTAAAGGGTACTGAAAATTACTTATAACGATTGTTCTTGTGCTTTTGATATAATTTAATATTTATAAATACATATTCCTTATTTAATCAAAATTGCTTTTATTAAATACAATAATTCATCTATTTTAATTTTATTGAAAGTTTCAACCGTTTTTTTTTTAATTTTTATTAAGGTTTATAAATTGATTTCTACTTTAAATGTCAACTTATTTTTAACCCTTATCTAGTTTAAAGGGTACTGAAAATTACTTATAACGATTGTTCTTGTGCTTTTGATATAATTTAATATTTATAAATACATATTCCTTATTTAATCAAAATTGCTTTTATTAAATACAATAATTCATCTATTTTAATTTTATTGAAAGTTTCAACCGTTTTTTTTTTTAATTTTTATTAAGGTTTATAAATTGATTTCTACTTTAAATGTCAACTTATTTTTAACCCTTATCTGGTTTAAAGAGTACTGAAAATTATTTATAACGATTGTTCTTGTGCTTTTGATATAATTTAATATTTATAAACACATATTCCTTATTTAATCAAAATGTTTTTTTTATTAAATAAAATCATTCATCTATATAATTTCATTGAAAAGTTTCAAACTTTTTTTAAACTGGTATTCTGAACACTATTGATTCAGCATTAAAGTTTTATTCTAAAGCAATTTATTCAATAATAAAGTGTAGTGTATTTAAGATAATTTTAGAAACGAAATGATTTATTATTTATATTCTGTAGATTGATTTTTTTTTGTCTCACAGAAATTAACAGGGAGAGTTTGTTAAAAAAATAGAAATATGCTATACATATCAATTTAGTTTAAAAAATTTGTTTAAATTTTTTGTATCACCATTTAGCTCCTTGGAAGACAATAATAATATGGAAAAGCAAAAGTTCTACCTAAAACCTATCTAAACAATGAAAATACATTTTAAAAATCACGCAGAATATAACTAAAAAAATCTATGCTATAGAATTTTGCAAAAGGTTCCATGTAAAATATCATATTCTCCAATTATGAGATATTACAAGTTATATTAGAAATAATTTTCGAATACGTTGTTAAGCATTTATTGTATACTATAAATATCAATATATACTTAGTTGTATTTTAGATGTGTTAAAGCCCCTTTTTGATTAAGTTTTTTCATTCTGAAGTATTCTTAATTTTTTTTAATTTTGTATGTCAGAATTAAGTGCTGCTGGCGAATTTTATCATTTTTTAAAATTTTGAATCAATAACTCTTAATTTTTAGAACAAACTCCAGTTATCTACAATTATATAAACATTTGGGGAGTTATTTGTGTATGCTGTCATAATTGCTGACAAGTAAACAACATCTTACAACATCAAAATCTTTCAAAAAATCACAATCTTAAATAAAATTTTAAAATATTTGCTTGAAGAATAGATACTAAATATTTTTTAAAAATTCATGTAATATGTATTATAGACATTTTTATTCATCTATCGTAGTTAATTGAAAAATAATGCTAAGTATGAAAAAGAACATAAACAATAATCTTGTTATAGCTTAGGACAGTTTCAATTGTAACATTTTCTACTAAAGCTACTATAAAATATTTTTGTAATGAGATATAAGTAATGAGTTTCATAAACACATCAGTTCATTATTCATTCATTTTCATCAGTTTGCAATTTAATTTAAAATGATAATAAATTGTTTAAAAATATTTATGTTTTTTAAGAGGGAACTAAATTTTACACTGAGGAATACATTTAACTCTTCTATAACTATAAAAACACCATATGATAATTTGCATGCTTTTGCTATCCTAAGTTCTCTTGTTCTGTTCTCATTTCTCAGTTTCTAAACTTTTTGATAATATAAAACAGTGTTTTCAATAGTTTTATACTTAATTTTCTCCATTTTTTACAACATTTATATTTTTTTCTTTTCTCGTTTACTTAGTGATAGCTGCAGTTTATTCATTACCAAATAATTCAAGAATTTTTTTTAAGCAATTCCATCAAAATGATTGAATTTTTAATAGTTATGCCCCTACTTTCTCCATCTTAAAGCCTTTACGGAACACATTAGGTAAAGGTGAGGGAATTTAGTTGTTAAAAGCTCTGTTTTGGATCATCCAGTATAAGTTTTTTAGCGATTTAATGTAGAAAAAAAGTAAAAAAATAAATACTGTTCTGTCAAAGTATTATTTGAATAAAATAATATGTTATATTAAAGAATTTATTAAAAGTATCCACGAGTTTGCAGTGATTTAATGTTAAAGGAAGTCTCTTTGTTTCATAAAAAAAATTAGATGATATGGTACCGTTCGACAGTTTATTAAGATACATACTGAAATGATAACATTTTTGCAGAAGCTAATTGTTGTGACCAGCGCAGTATAAAAAATGCAGTATTCCTGCGAACTAAACAAACTTTTTTCAAATAAAATCTACGCTAAAAGTGAACTTCAACGCATAAAGTAGATTAAAAATCCTTATTCTACCCTCACATCACATAATAAAGTAACACACAAGGCAAAAAAAAAAAGTTCAAGACATCACAAAAGATCACAAAAAAACCCCTCAAGAAAAACGACACAAGCATCATACACACGGTACTTACCGCAGCTTCTAGGACCCAGGAAATAACTGAAACTAGGTCGAATGGGCCCACGTGCCACCCTTCCTCCCCCCGAAAAAAACCCGACCCCCAATCCACACGAGGGGTGGTAGACAGGTCCCTCCAACAGAAGGGACGTTAGTTGCAACGGCACACTTTTGGGTAGTTTTTTTCTGGCCCCAACCCGGAAAAAATAGGTGCTGCTTTTTTTATACAGATCGGCCTTGGGTTTTTTATCACCCTTTGTGCGTTATGCTACCGGGTTTTCTGTTGTTGCTTTCCAAAAATCTGTATGTGCAAGGTGACTAACGAGTTGATGGAATACTACAGTAAGATAGTTATGCGAGTTGAGTTGAGAGTTGTCTTGAATGGTAATATATGAGATGATGAAACTGTGGTTTTGCTTTTTTAATAATACGAAACGCAGCTGCTTTGTTTGATTTACATTAGATATAATAATAGCAAGTTAAAATATTCTTAAAATGAAATCCGTATGTGTTAAGTTTGAACAGTAACAATTGATTATTTCAAATTATTTTTGGGGTACAAATACGTTGTCCCAAGTATGAAATAGGTACATCTTTTCCTTGAACTGAAATTTCAGGCACTTTGAAGATACCTGAATGTATTTAATTCCTAAAAGATTATCCCTAATCCTTATTATACACATTTTATTCAACATTTATTCATACTTAATTTACCCTAAGAAGCCTTTGTACTTTTTGACTTTGTACTTTGTACTGTTGTATTTGATACTTTATATCAAAACATAAAGTTACAATTTTAATAATATCTAGTGTAGACTAAAATTATTCTGTAACAAAATTAAGCGTGATATAATGTAATAGTATAAAAATTTAAATAATAATAAATAAAAATTTAATATCGCCAAATGATTAAAAATGTTTTGGAAGATAATATATTACCTTATTGAGATCAATTACTTGTCCAATAGGGATAGATAATATCAAATTCAGTCTAAAATATGATATTTTATTGATATTAAACCTTGGGCATTAAATAATAATAATTTTTCATAAATAATATTGATTCAAAACTGATTGTTTTTACGTTAATCCACTTAAAATTGGTGTATGATATAGAAATATATTGTTTAATATCGCTAATATTGACCATGATACTTCTAAACAAACTTTCTAAAAGAACATAAAATTCCAAGCATTTCTATTAAGGAATATACAGGAACACTAACATATCCTTTAGGAACCCGGAAAAATAATTCGTTCAATTTTTTCACCACACATTTTACCTACCCTGGTGTCCTTGTATTTTTTATATACCTATCCTTCAATCCAGCATCACCGATCTTTTTATAGCACGCTATAGCTACCGGCTATACCAGACAACCACTTTTTTTTATTACGTTACTGAATTTTTTTTGTGGATTTTTGGGAGGGGGTTTGAATTGTTTAGGGGTTGTCAGGGTCTCGTGCTACTAGTCAGATTTAGTGAAGGGTGCTCGGTTTTTATCGTTAGATTTTTTTTGTACTTTTGGAGATTTTTCGGGGGGTGGTTTGGGCCTCGTGCCTGATATACCGTCAAATGCAGAGAGGTGCGCAGTTGGGTTGGGGTGTTTAGTTCCTGTTTCCGGGCTGGATCGTCTGCAACTTTTAATATGATGAATTGGAATTAAATTAGATTTTTATGGTGTTCCTTTTGCAATTTTTTTCTTGTCTTGTTTTATTTTCATTTTAAGAAATGGTTAGGTTTTCGTACAAGTACAACAGTAAAATTGGTGCAATATTATTCAGTTACAGAAGTTTAACCTTGGATACCCTTGAATTGATTGGTAAGATATTAATGATTTTATGTTCTCTTGTTTTGCAAATTTATGCTGATTATTGACTTTTCTTGTTTTGATTGTCTTTTTGTGTGTTTTATCACAAGTTTTATGGTTTTTTTCTGGGGTAGATTCTGATGTTTACAAATAACGTTTATTAAAATTAGGAACTTGTGCTTATAAAGTTATTTTTAATATTTAAATTAAAAGAGCGAAATAAAAATAAATGATAAGTAAAGAACCATAATATCAATAAATTTCTTTCTAATAGTTACGTTTTCATGATTTTCACCAAGAAAAGTTATGAAAATTTTGATCTTGATAATTATTTTACCCTATATTTATTTACAGTAATCAAATAGTTTTTTTTATAAGACATATTCATCATCTCAAATGTTCAATAGTAAAATGACAATTTGAGCATGATAAAATTCATTTTTTCTGATGAGGTTCTTTAAAATTTATTATTGTAGTTTTATAATTTATTTAAGGATTTCCTAGTACGTAATACTTTAATATTACCTTTAACTTTAGGTAATGGGAAAATTTCTACGTTTATATTAGTTGTAAATTCTGAAATTTACAGCCCATATTTACAACAATATTTGTTTCAATACCCATTTGACAGAAATTGATTTTCGAGACTTATTACTAGTCCTTTGAGCACACCATTGCTACAAAACACAATGATGTACTATCTACAAAAAAAATCACAAATTTTAGATTCCAATAAAATCCAAATGGGATTTTTTAATTTTTAAACTGAAACTCTTCATTATTGTTAACTGGCATCCTTAAATCCTTTACTATGAAATTAAACGTTGTAGCTTACAACGAAATCGTTAAGTTGTGTTTCTGCTATCACAAATTTGTTTTTATGACATAAAATTAATGTATATCAAGGAAGTTGCCCCTGTAAGTTTTGTTTAAAATTTTTATCTCTGGTTTCTTCAAGAAAAGAATATAATTTGATCTTAAATTGTTTTATCTTTGGAAACTTTTCGTGTTAAATTTTAAACTGTGAAAATTATTTTCTAAATATTAATTGCATGAAAACTGAATTATGCTTTTATAAAATATATCTTTTCAACTTGAACTTTAAAGAATAGAACTGTCATTGTAACAGTTTTTCAATTTAAAAATTACGTTTACATGAAGAAGTTTGACTTAGTCAAGAAGAAACTAAGTACAAAAATATCAGAATATTCTTTTTAGTTTGACCTTTAGAAGATTGAATGAACTTGAGGAACAAACACAAGTTAAATTTTTTTCAGATAATTTAAAAATAAGTTAATCAAAATATCATAAAATCTAATTTTAAAAGAGAAAAACTATTTATTCTCATAAAGTAACCTTTTAGAAACTGAGAAGAATGCAAAACTTTAACAAAATGCTCGTTAATTAACTGAAAATTAACTGAATTCTAAAAGGTAAGAGATCTGAAGTATTATTAAAAGTCCCTTCAAGTATTTTTAAAACTTTTCCCCTAAAAAGTTTATTAAAAATATAAATTTTTAATTAGAAACATATAAATTAAGTTGCAATACGAATTAATATGTAACACATTGTAAATTTCTTCTCGACAATATAAGCCTGAAAATAGTAAAACAAAGATAAAAGTAATAGGCAACATTAATTATTTTAATGTTTAAAATAGTTCGTGAAATCTTTTTATTAAACCTAAGTACTAAATTACCTACACAAATTACTTTTAATATCAGTGCTTTTAATTAAAAGCATATCTTGCCTGCTTTCCTTCATTATAGAGAACATTCATTTATTGTGAAAATGGGTAAAAACTTTTATGTTTGAATAAGCAAAAGCATCTGTGCTTTACACATATCACAATAAATTAATTAATAGTTCATTTTTTAATCTTTTTACACATTGTATTATTATTATTATTTTTAACACAATAAAACTGTCTAGTCTATATGTTATTTGTATGATAATCATATTTTCATATCTAATGCTACAAAAATTCAAAATAAAAAACATAAAATTGGCATAACCTGTTCACAAGACGTAGCAAAAGCATGAGAAATTTAAAATTTATATAAATTAATGAGATAAATTTACATGTTACGTTATGTTAAATATGTTTTAGGTAACATCTAATAAGTTTTTTAATAGATTTAATTGAGCAAACAGTATTTTTAAACATACCCACAAAAATGTATGGTTAAATGCCATAAGATAGCAGGAAGTGATCATATTGTTCATGTTCAGTATTGTTGAAATTATTGATCTTGAACAGAAAAAACACGATAGAAAGCGTCAGAAACTACGTATATTATTTATTTTTAAGAAGCTCATATCCCTTTGAGTAGAAAATCAAATTCAATTGTCCAAAATTGCGTGATTTAGTACAAATTGAAACCTAATTTTTTAAAGCCTATAACTTTTAAAAACACCTCAGATAGATCAAAGATGTCTGTAAACCTAATTTTTTTACAAGCAATATACCGAACTAAGTATAAATGAACTGTAATCGAAGTTAAATACTAGTTCTGTTAAAACATCCCATGTTTTATAGATCTTTAAAATATTTGACGTCACTCGTAATGAAAAAAAAAATTACCACCTTTATTTGAAAACTAGTTGGAACTGGATTTTATTTGGATTGTTCGAAATAATGTAAGGGTAATGTCAGGTTATATTGGGGTAGAAAGTATTTATTGGGATTTTTGAATTAACTATTTTTGACATTTATAGAAGTGTTATGATGGAAGTGTTTAACGAAGATATGTTGCTATTACTAGGACATTGAGGGGGGAAGAAAATTCCTTTTATAAGTTTCTAACATGCTTTACATGTTAATCATCATTCAAAAAATTTTCTAAATGTTTTTTCTAGATTTTTTTTTTAAATTAATCATCACAATTTTTATTCATATGAACTTCTTGTACTTATGGCCTTGTAAATTATCTAGAAAACTTCATAAAATATACTACTTAAATCAATGACTAAAGTCTAAGAAATCCAACGAACATAATAATTTGTTTTCACAAAAAAATTTGCAACAAAAGAAGTAATGCGATTTATTCAAATTTTATTGATTTATGTTGATATTTCGAGGATCACCTACCAAAATTTTAATACCTAAATTGATCAGGGGTCCAAAATTATAGATTGGGAAACACGAAAATCACAGTGTCTTATGACGTCCAGTAAATTATGGAAAAGAGAAATCGTATTTTGTTTTTTCGTTAGCATTGCAATAAAATCTATCTAAATCTTACTCAAATTTTGTGCACTTAAAAAGCATACATTTTCACAACATTTTCAGAAACTCAAATAATTACAAGAGAACTCGTAATGATAGTGGTTACTTAAAATTTACCCGTGAATACATTTTGGAATACGCTATATGTATTTAAAAATATATTGCCCCGTTGTTCCATATCTCTTATTTAAGCGTTTTATAAGTATTTTATGTATGGTATATAATTAACTGTAAGTTATTTTACAAGCTGAAATCCTTATCATACTTTTCAAAAAATCTTTGTAGTTCTAAAAAAATCTATTTAGCTACGTATCTAAGCATTTAAATGGAATATACACCGTGATTTACTTTTATTTCAAAGCATGTTTTTATTTTGTTTACATCAGACTACAATGCAGGAAAGCGTATTCTAAATATCAGACCAGATACAAACAGAAAATTATGCTCATTAATTTCTTTATGTACAATAGTTTTATACTGATTTAAAAGAATTAGGATATTTTTAAAAAAAGTCTTATCTATTTGATTATCCTCTTTCTTGTTATAATAAAATATATATTTTGGTTTTTAATAAATATTGGTATTTTTTTTAATGTCATCTCAATACTTTTAAAGCATGATATCAGTACTTAGATATTATAAGTTTAAATTGTTCACATTGTTTATGAAAAAATGTGTAGTATTTGAAAAGCATTGACTTAAACTGCATGAGTTTTACGACAGTTTAAGTAATTTTTCTATCACTTAAAATTTTAGATGGTAACCAATTTTTTCTGATATGCTTCATATGGGATCCACTCTTCAACACACTAGATGTTAGTCATTAAAAATCTTGCTCATTTACGGCTGTATTCATCACTAACTTTAACCCAAGGTTAACCAGGAATCAAGCTTTTACGACAACTCTGATTGGCTTAAAACTTGTGTCCCTTTTTCAACTACCAATATAGTAGCTTTTCTTATTCCATTTTAATCTTTGGTAAGGTAAGTGGTAAATACGCCTGTTAGTGAATAAGACTTTGTAGTACCTTCCTCACACTATGTATCAACTTTAGCCGCGAAATTTCCTCACCCCCCATCGGATACACAGAATTGAATTTTAAAAAGTAAAGTGCTAATTTTATTTTGTAATATTACTACATTAAATAATTACTTATCAAACACGTTATATTGGACTTTTGTATGTTTGGCTAGGCTATATAAACCATTATAATAGCAGCTTAGTGTAGTTGTTAAATCTATCTAAATCCTTACTGCTCAACATAAAAGCTGGAATTCCCACGAGTGGACAGTAGGTACCAGACCCTAGTCGCACAGCTTATACCAAATATATCAAGTTTACCTAACCGCAACTATAAGTAAACTAAATTTGTCCATACATGACAAAAGGTGGAAGAATATTGAACATTTGTGCTGCTATTATTTATCTTTTTATCTACAGTAACATGGTGTTCAAAGCTCACCAATCTAAAAGCAAATTTTTAATGATAGGCATTGTATTGTTAATATTGGGTATATTATACAGTGTTTATTAAATTCTGTAAGAGTTCATGTAAGCCCAATAATTTTTGGGACTCTAGAGTAAAAGAAAGACTTGTGTTGTAAAGTACGGCAGACTAGAGAGTTAATACGATACAATAATAAGATAAGAAAATAATAAGGTACATTATGAAATTTCGAATTCATGCGTTTAACTAACGTGTGATAATAACCTTTCAATGAAATTTTGCGTTATTCTTAACATATTTTCATCCTTTGTATATTAAAAATTTTATGTACTTTCTTAGAATTACATCTTACTTTTTAGCCATATTGAAAAAAAATATTTTTAAAATAATTGATATGCATAAAAAAAATCTGGAGATTAAAATATCTTGCATTGCATTGTTAAATCAACAATCATAAAATTGCTGTATAGTGCTGTCCTTTAAAAACAACCCACTCCAAATTGTACCCTAAAAACAACCCATTGAGATTTTTTAATTAAATAATTAAAATAATTTTACCATCTCATATACCCTGTCCTTCTATGCCTCTTAGAGTGTCAGGGATGTAAAAACTGGTCAAAGAACGGTTTATTTACTTATTTTTTAAGCAAGTTGAGATAATGTAGATTTTTGACAAAAAATGTGCTTCAGATTTACAGATTTTGCAAAAATGTAAGTTATAAAGACTTTAGAGCATTTTTCGCGAGTTTTTATGTTTTCCCAAAACTATGAGAATAAAATATTAAAGTTTTAGCTCAGTCCGCCAATTAGAGTCCTTCTAGGAAAAAGTGGTTTTTTTTCAAATTCTTACTTAATTGGCTGCCAATTTGTAATGGATAGTTGTAATTAAAAATGCTTAGCACTAAAATGTTAGGGAGGATGAGCCGCTAGTACAGTTTTTTGTTCGATTTAATTATCCTTTTTATTAAGCTTTTAATGAAGAAAATATGAAACTGTGGGTTGTTTTTAAAGGACAGCACTATATATATTAACAAAAATAATTTTTAACTAAAAAGTTTTTTCCTCATTTCTTTCCTTTGACTTTTATTCTAATATTTCTTTTGTAAACAACAGTTTGTTTCTGCATGTTTCGTATTTGATACATTTTTACTGTCATGAACAATCACAGATGATCCTATTAGTATCCATAGATTGTTAAAGTTACTAATTATTCTGAATCTGTAAAAGAAACTATAGGATGTAGGATGATATTTTATCAATGCCGGTTCATCTAAGTTTTGGCAGTAGAGTAAGCTCATTAACTATTGGGACTGTGTATAAAACAAAGTCATGTATCTATTGCCTTCTGTGTGAAACTGAGGACATTTGACAACCTCTTGGGTCGCACCAGTGTATGTACTGCTTCACACTGGTTGATAAACACTGGTCTACCGTAACAACTGGTGGTCAAAGCTCACCAGTCAAAAAGTAAAATTTTCAGTTACTTGATAGGCATTGTAGTAATGTAAATTACCATTATACACAGATTTTTCCTCTCATGAAAGCCCAGTTACTTATGGGACTGTAGAATAAAAGACCAGCTTACATCGTAACCTGGTTCTGCCATACGGTTGAATTTCTCGTAAGTAGGCCCCAGAGTGAAATAAATCTGACTAGATCAATAGGAAATGAATTTAAATGAATGACACTTAATGAAATACAGACTTATTGTGGGAAAACTATGTTTCGACCCACTTTTAATATCATCCTTTCAATGAAACTATGTCTAATCCTTTAGAAGAAGATGTGTGGAGAAGACTCCGTGGTCAGCAAATTTCTCAAATAGAACCAACTATGTCTATGTCTAATCCTGTATATTTTATAAATGTAGTATACAAGGTGAATCACAAAACTCATGGGTAGGCAAAAATGATAGAGGTTGTAGACTACCCTAACGGCGGACCAGTGGCGTATATAAGGGGGGGCCGAGGGGGCCCTGCCCCCCCCCCGAAATTCGGACTTGGTGTACCAAAACAAGTTAAAACCCTGTATTTTGAGGTCTAATTTCCAAAAATTTTCTGGGGGAAGGCCTCCAAACCCCCCTTTTGTACTTGGAATTTTATTATTAACAACTTTATTATAATAAATTCACCAAAATCCAAATCTACCAAAAAATATATGTCCAAAATTCGGACAAAGTGTACCAAAAACAAGAAAAAACCCTTTTTTTAGGGGTAAAGCTCCACAACTTTTCTAGGGAAGGACCCCCAGATCCCCCATTTGTACTTGGAACTCTATTTTAATAACTTTTTAAATATTAAGTTCATAAAAAATGTACATCCGAAATTCGGACTTAGTGTACCAAAACTAGTTAAAAACCTGGTTTTTTTAGTCAAACTTCCAAAAATTTTCTGGGGGAGGACCCTCAGACCCCCCTTTGGTACTTGTACTTTTTATTTCTAACAACTTTTCCTATATTAAGTTTTTAGGACCTAAATTATCATCTAAAAAGCTACATTGGACTTATTAAATATGTGGGGGAGGGGCTGGGGAGTAATTTTGGGCCCCTCCCGAAATAAATTCCTATATACGGCACTGCGGCGGACAAAAGTTGCCAAAACCAATGAAAAATGGGTTATTGTGGGCAAATGTTTAGGGTTAGAAATACATTTCAATGCCAATTATCATGTTTTAACTTAATTTTATAATAACTATGTAAAGTGGTCGTCTTTAAAGTCCGAAAATAATAATTTCATTAGTGTCTTCTTTTTTATTGAAGCATTTTAACGACGACTTTGACTTTGGGATTTCTTAAAAGAAAGAAAAAAAGATCTCAGGTCTAAATCTTTGCATGTGCGTTTTTGTATTCTTAACTATTTGCAAAAAAATATGTTGGCAGGTTTCCTTCCAAGAAAATGTCACCTAGAAAACGGACACATTTTGATAAAAACATTTACTTTCAAGTTTTGTTGGATTTGTTGACATTTTGTCGTTGTCTCTGACTGTAGGAACTCTGACTGTGATAACTCTGATTGTAGTCAGATCTCCATCTTGAAAACGTTTTGAGCATAATACTACCTTAAAATACTATATGGTGCTAAAATTTCAAATTTTTATCTCGTGCTCCATTAGAGATACCGAACCCTCAAAAGTGCGATTTTTGGGAAATTGACAACTTTGGGATTAAAAAAAAAAAAAGAAAATTCAAGTCTCAGGTCTACAACTTTGTAAATGAGTTAACGTATATTCTGAATATTTCTAAAAAAAAATGTATCGTTTTAACAGGTTTCCTTCTAAGAAAGTAGTGCTCTTGAAAACGGATCAATTTTGAAAACAATTCCTTAACTCTGAACTAAATTTCTTTCATTAAATATTTTTTAAAGAAAAAATTTTTGCATCAGCCTTTTAGACCGTTTTCTCCCGAACAATTTACTTCAAACCCCATTTGATGTGGAGATTTTAAAAAGGAGATATACGCATTTTTGTAAACCCTTAAATTAGCGAAAACTGTTAAAAGTGACGAAATATGGATTTTTTGAGAAAATTTTTAAAAATGGTAGAGCAACCAATTTTACTGTTTTTGGACCACTTGAAATTAATTGACCCTAGTACAGACCCCCATCAGTAGGCTTGCAAGTGGACACATTAAATGTCTCACTTTTGAAAGAGGACAGAAAAATAATTCCAACATGCAATAAGTGCAACTCCTTGCAGTCCTCACCTAAACACCTGCTGCATTGTACTTGACTTGACAAAGAAGACATTCCTACCTCCCCATACCTTGTTTTTGACTTTATGAAGATTTTCGGACTCGTGGAATCGGTCTAGCCTGCGGCTAAATCAAGTGGAATAAGTCCCACCACCAACATGTTGTTCCACTTGATATGTCATGGTGAATAACTATTACACGCTTAATTAACAAAGGTAAAACGTATTTAAAAATCGTAACATGTAATTCTCGTCTAAATGATCGGTAAATAAATGTTGATCGTTTATTATACTGTCGATTTTCTTAAGAATTTAAGTGACACTTTTATTTACTGTTCAAAACAGATTCACAGCTGTTATTTGTATTTCTCATAACCTAATCATATGATTCAGTAACAGACTGTAACGTAAGGCTTCGGAGCAAAACTATTCTTAACTTTTTCCAACCTTGATGGTCCCACTGATGAGTCCTGTAAAATATTTTTGACGGGTAATTTATTGGGTGTCCCAGAAATATTTGTAGTTTTGAATATTGAAAAGGTAGGTAGATAACAGGAAGTGTTAGGGTTCAAGGATCTGTTTGTCGACAATAAATAACTGATGATTAAAGCTCACCAATAGAAAAGTAAATTTTTTTATGCCTTGCCAAGCATTGTAATGCGAACTGTACTTAGTTTCAACTCCTTTAAACACATAGTTCTAGAAAGCTCAAAAATTTTGGGCCATGGAATACGAAGGAGGAATACATCTAAAGGCTCAGTTCGGCTTTTCGCTTACGATCTTCATTTTGGAGGATTCATCCAAAAATATAAGCGTAAACTGACATTTCCCTTTTCCGATTTCCTGTAAGAATGTATACCTCGGTGAGGGTCACCTATGATGAAACTTGGAAGTGTAACTTAGCCTTAGATAATCGAAATCAGATCAAAATTTTATTTGCTAGGGAAGAATGGAGTATTAAGAAAAATGTTTATTTGCTGCTTTGTGTGTTGGCCTAAAAATCTGAAAAAAAAAATCACCGAATATAATACAGAACTAGCGCAAGCGCCATCCCGTCGTTGCTCGGACATTATTGACGGGCTGAAGACATACTTTATATCCCATGAAAATTTTATCGTTTCAGAATAATTATTTCACTGAAATGTTCCTGTTTGAAGTTGATGCAACCAGCAAATGCATAAACGTAAAGTCATGCTTTTTCAACTATACTTCAATTTAGTATCTTGTTTTTGCAATTAAATTATCTTGGAACTTTTTAAGAGATCAAATGGGCTACATAATTTAATTTTGTTATTCAAGTTTGGGTTGTAGATCATTCTTAAAAATTCCCCTTTCTTATTACCCCATTTAGGCAAAACTCATTGTAGATAAGCAACACTACCACACTAACATTTTAACCCTGATAATTTATTAATCGTATTTTTCTGTTTTAGTATTTCAATATTTTATTGTTTTTATTCTATTTATCAAGTTAAACAGTTAAATTTAGTAAAGTTTATAATTACCTTTAAAAAACTGAGTTTATAAAAAAATAGATATTTTTTGGGGGGGGGGGGGGCGGGGGGGGATAACTCTTCAGTCTCACAAAATGAAATAAGAGAAACACCATTTTATTTGTTTTGTCATGATTTTGAAGTATTATATGTAAAATATAGAGGTGTTAAAAACTTTCAGCTTGTATCTTTTTAGCCTAATTTTTAACAGAGATCTCTAAAGATTTTCGATGAAAATTTTTGAAAATTACTATGGTTATAAAATACCCTTTACATTAATATCTTCATTTGATTTTTAAATTTTTTAATTAGTAAAATAACTCTTTTGTTTCTTAATACCCCTCGTGAGGTTACAAGATACAGTCGCTTGGGGTAGTAAGATACACGTAACAAATTTTTTTTCGCCTTTACTTAGCAGGTGCATTATTTTTTCAAAGAAATTTGATAATGATATAAACATTCTGTAACAAAATCAGCTTCATAAACTTAAAGGGGAATTCTGGGAATTTTGCGTGTTCCTTGTTACCTCATTTGCATCTTATTACATCTTACATCATCTTATTTGCATCTCTTCCCTAATTTTAAAAATCTGGTGACTTTTTAAAAATCTAGAACCCAAATAATTTTTCAACCACCACAGGAAAAATCTCCTATTATCACAATATTTTCAGATCATCTGTGATGATTATAATCCGAGTAATATTTTTGAATCAAAAGAGATTTTTCTGAGTTAAAGGTCGCATTTTAATTTTTTTTACAGAATTTAACATACTGTTTGGAAGGGTGCTTTAAATCATTCAGTTCTTTTTATTCTGTTTAAAGCTGGAAATTCTACGACTTTATGCAAAATTTTTCGCTTTTTATTTTTTACATACACTGCGAACGCTCCACACAAATGTGATCACATTATAAACACATTTATTAACACTTTTTGTCCCCAAATTAACAACACTTATGTTTGGAAAAAGTGTTATAAGTGTGTTCTATTCAGAAATCAAATTCTGCCCCGTGCCTAGTGGCCCATCAGGCGGTGCCCATCTCCGTTTCCTTAGCCTTTGGGCCTGGGGTGCTAATTACTTAGCTTGTGTCCAGGCCGAGTGGCTAGCCCGACGCTGGACCCCCAGTTGATTCCCCAAGCGAGCTTGGTGCTCATTTTATCGACCCCGGGAGGATGAAGGTCTATTCAGAAATGTGTTCTAAAAATAGTGTTGTAAAATGTGTTTAGAATCTGAAAGTGTTCATAAATTTGATAGAAACCTCTGAAACAATATTATCTTTTACACTGTCTTTTTCGCATTCAACACACTCGACACATAATCGCAATACAATCAAAACGCATTTGATTAGAAATATTCATTACAGAGTTCACTTCAAATACGTGAAATACTTTTGCGATGCTAACACAAAAATAAACACTTCTAATCAAAAGTGTTTCGATTGTATTGCGATTTTGTTGTGTTGGGAAAAGATTGTGTTTTAAAAGTGTTGCTAGAGCGAAATTGTGTTTCTATAATGCTGGGATCCCATTTTAGAACACTTTCAGATTCTAAACATATTTACAACACTAAGAACACATTTCCAACACTTTTCAATTATATTCAAAACACTATCACAACACAATACAATGATAAAATTTTCTACCTTATACCGCATCTGAAGTGTTGCGGTCAAAGTTCTCAAATGTGTTTATTTTGCTTAAAGCATTTGCAGTATTAACTTAACGTTGCAAAAGGGTTTCATGCATTTGCAGTACAATGAGGGAATTGCATAGGTGAGGGATTTGCTTAATTTTACACTTTTTTGATACGTTATAGTTTAAAACTCTCAAATATCAGATTTTAAAGTTCAAAAATATGTTTTAAATAACTTAAAATTCGATTTTATTTTTGCCAAAACACTAGTAAAGTCACGTGATCAAAAAACAGGATTTGACGTCACAGCGCCGTCGAAACTAGTGAATTGTTGAAAATAAAAGAAATCAGACTTATCATAAAACCAAAACACGCATAAACTCGTCTGTTTCTCTAGTGAACGGCCAGAAAAAGAAAAAATTAAAACTTTGAATCCTAATAATTCCAAAACCAATTAATATTTTTTTGAAAAACAAAATGCCAGTCTTTTTATAAAAAATATTTGTATGTGTCTTTAAAATGTCATAGTTTTTTAGTTAAAACTTTGTGAAGAATAGCAGAATAAAGCAAGCTAAGCATACAATAACATAGCGGGTCCAAGTGGGTCCAAGCGCTGTGACGTCACACAGCAGCCATAACGAAATTACTGTTTTTCCCGCCAATACTGGAAACGACATTTTAAAAATTCTTGGGGAATAGTTTTCCAATTTCAATAATTTATACGTCATTTTTCATGGATTTTCATCCTCTATCATAATGAAATTTAAAAAAAAAAACCGTGCAATTCCCTCATTTAAGAGCGAGTCTACTGTATTGTAATACTTGAATATACTATGTGTAGGAATTATCACTTAACAGTGGTCGGCAAAATGGTGCTCGCAAACCACATTTGGCCCTTTACCCCATCAAACCCAACTATATGAGCTGCACAGAGAAATTAAAATTTTTGTATGTTTTGAGGTTTAATTTGCGTCTTTAATTATACGTAGTTAATATTTAATTTTTTTTAATGTGTAATTCTAGAATTTCTACTCACATAACCAGATCAACACAATCCAAATAGTTGATTCTTTGTTATTTTCATAATCAGGAACTATATTTGAAAGGTATAAAAATGTGTGTGCAATGCTTTTGGTTGTGTTACATAATATGGCTACACTAGTTGCATTACTTTAGGAATGGGGTTAATATTAAACATATTAGACCACTGAAACTACTCTGAACCTAAGTACTTCATAGATTAAAGCACTTGCCATGATACCAATACCCACTGGTTCATAATAACCTATTTCAGGAGCCTACAGTACTGATTAGCCATTTCAAATGCATTTTTATTTAATTTTTTTTTAAAATTTAACTTACAATTAGAGGAAATGTGAAAGAATTCAGTCAAATTTTCTATTGAAAAGAACTAAATCTACTGTATATACTTAAATTGATTAATTAAGGATTATTAAAGTAATGTCATTATTTAAGAAATAAGGTTAATACTAAAAGATGTGTGATCTCTACTCTTCTCTAAACCTAAGCATTTCATGTCTAAAAAGAACTTGATACTTAAATATCAATGCCAAAATACATACAACTACATCATGTAGTAATTTTCACGTAATCTATTATAAATTACTTAAGGTTAGGGTTAATACTTAAACATAATTTATCAGTATTTCTGAACTTAAATACGCCATCACTTCACGTCTGAAAGCATTTAATACTCAAATATCGATCCCAATAGCCTTACCACTACTCTTTAATTAACTACTTGATTAAGAAATTGCAGTAGTAGTTAGGCGCAGTTTTCAATCAACCCTACTCTCCCCCTAGCGTCGACGATTCGCGACGTTAGTTCGAAAAAACGTTCTTTTTCAGAAGCCTCTAATGGCATCCTCCATGTTTTTTGCAGCCAATTAAGGGACCGAAGAGAGCGACTTTAGAACACAGCAAAAAAAATCGGAATGTCCGCTTGTTAAGGGAGCAGTGCAGTGTTTGTGTTATGCACACCGAAATGCAGAATTATGCGCAGAAATTAGCGGGAATGTCCTTACCCCCCCTCTCTCCCACTATCGAACGTTTTGGAGCGGCTAATTACGTTGCGTTTTGTCGGGAAATGAACGCGAGTTTAGTTGTTTTTTTCCTCCTCTCGAGTTAGGATGGATATTGCTGGGGAATGAAATTTTTAAATTAGCGGGACTCTTGCATGTGGCGACACCGATCTTAAACCAGTCCTGAATGTCCTATCTCTAGTTCTTTTTTTAGGCTATATTTCTCTCATGTCAATTTTTTTTTAAATATCAGAAGGGACTAATAATTTTCAGAGAGAGGAGTAAAAAACCTGCAGTCACTTCAAGAGATGCAAGAAGAAAGGTATCTAAAGCCATGCAATGCAAAGTAAATAAAATCCCTACTAAATGAAATTTCTAAAGAATAATTACAGTTGGGATTATTGAATAAAAATGGATTTGCTTAAATTAGTGATGAGATTAAGATTTTTAATGAGATAGAAATAAGCTTTTTATTTAAGAAATTCGGACATTAGTAAAGTTTCAGGCCGAGAATATAAATCTGATAACTAACTGGAAAAATTGGAAAAAAAATTTTAACTTAAAGAAAAAATATATTCTTCGAATATTTTTACCGCAATAAAAACCTTGACACCCTTCGACATTCCTCCAAGGGTTTCCCAAGACCTGGCCTTCGTGGTCAGTTCGCGTCAAATAAAAAATCACTAATGCTCTAATCTTCGATTTCCTTTGGAAATGGTTCATACTACATGACTCAGGTTTTCTCCACAGTGTATATGCTTCCCAATCAAAATCATAATCAAATACACGAAAATCCGATCAATGTTTGCTCAGTGTTAAAACAAATAGATTCTTTTAACATCTGCCTTTAAAAATTACTTGAAAACATCATACATCGTCACGTTCTGGCAACGCGGTTAAAGTTAGGTATGGTATTTAAGGCGGCTGTAAAAAGTGACGTTTAATAATTTTCGTCCAGTTTGCTTTAAGTACTTGGAATGAACTTTAAGGAGGTTATCTGTACAATTTTAATGGATTTTATTCGTTTTCCAATTTTATTTAAGAACACTAATTTTCAGAGTTGTGTAGATTACGGGCCATAAAACATAAACTAACCAGAAAATAAATAAGTTCTTTTACTTATAGATGTAATAAAAATATAGAGTTTTTTTGGTTGAATTGAACTTTATAAAACACATTTGGAGTCTTTTAGATAGTTAAAAGTTTTATAACTCGTATATCAACGCTTGGAAGTAGCTTTCAGACATTTATTTTATTTATCTCAAGGTGGAGCGATATAAGTTATTTAAAAATGTTTAAGTTTTGCTTAAGTTTATCTGAAAACTCAAAAATTTAAAAGATTAAATTTGTTTAAATTAACCTTATATTTTTAGCTGAAAAATTTCATATAATCTTTATGTTAAAAACATCAATACTGAATACAAAATTAGAAAATGTTTTAACCAACACATCAGTTGATGTATTTCGTATTAAATAAAAATTATTTCATCTACTGACGAATGTAAATATTATATTAAATTAAAAATATTTTAATTGTAAATTACAAATTAAATAATCTGTAACGTAACACTTTTAATTATACTCTCTTACAAATAAAAATTGTTGTTATTTATTTTTTTCTACAAACATGTAAATATGCATGCATAATTTTTAATAAAATACGTTATTTGTCTTAAAAACCATAAATTTTGCCGATCGATAGACTTCTGATTGCTTAAAACAATGATTTTATGGGTTTTTAATTTATCTTTATTTCAAACGTAGGATTTAAATACTAATATCTAAAACATCTACTAAAATTCCTCTCATTAATTGCATTTGATTTTTTTTACTAAACTTTTCAGTCAGAAAATGTAAATGTGTATTGATGTGATGGTGTAATATATGAAACATATTCACCAAATCAACTGTAACTCTGACATTTGACAGCAAATAGAAATATTTTTTCAACTTAGCAAGGGGAAAAAAACCCACAACAGGGCCTACCCTTGAAAACAAGTGCAGAAAATTCGTTGCGGTAATTTGTATGAGCAAGGTTAGACCAGTAAAAAAAACAGCCATTCCATATTTACGGGAGCGTTTTTTTATCTTTCCTTTTTCCCGATGATTCTGCCATGTTCGGAATTGCGGAAGCTTCATTCAAGGTTACCCATATTCTCTCAATATCACCCCTCACTACTCTATAATAGGAACGGTATAGTGTTATATTAGTTGTATTCCGTACTCTGAGGTGTGCATTCCCTCACTCTTTTTTTCAACTTTGAAAACATCATTTTGATTACAAGACAGTTAAGACTCTTAAGAGCTGTAAATTTTTAGAATTAAAACGCAAAAATTTAGAAGATTATAGTTGTTTAATTTACATTACTTTTTTTTACTTTTGCTTGGGCTTGTTCACTTGTGTTGGATTAATTCTTACATGGGTTTTTCCTTAACCAAATTTAACAAATTCTTGTAAGTATGCAGAATTTATAATAATTATTTATATTGACAAACTAGTATATTTAAAAAATCTGTTTAATTTCTATTTAATGAAATTATTGGTAAACAAAGCACCCTATACTAACCACTAGCAAGTTTTTTTACAGTTATCATAAACATTTCAATGCTTTAAATTTAATTTAATTAAGAAAAGTTCAAAGAAAATGATATTTTTAGTTTCTTTATTTTTATCTCATTTTTTTCTTCCTTTACATTTATTCACCTTACTAATCCCAGCTGCTCTGCTGTTAGTAATGTATAGCTTCAAAAAGTTGCGAATTAGTTGTTCTTCTTCTAATTAGATTGTTGCATTAGCTTGTATGTAATAAATGGAATTGTTTTATAGGATGTAAGTATCTGTAGACTAACATATAGTTAACTACATTAAACCATGTCATACAATTAACTATCGTTTTTCAGTTTTTCGTCTTTTTATTTTTCTCCACCAAACTGCTACAGTTCCCACAACATAACCCTGAAAATACAGAATAAAAAAAAAAACTCCACAAAAACTATTTCAAGGCTACAGAAAACTTGCGGAAGCGTGCGCTAGGCACGTGCCCCACACGCGAAAGGGGGCCACCCCTGTCCCGGGGCCCCCCTTTCACTACCGACAAAGAAAAAAGGGCCCCACTACAAAAAAGGGGGCCCGGGACAGGGGTGCATAAATGGGTCTGTGCTTCTGACCTTGTGTTCTCTACTGACGCTTCCGTGATTTTTGGAAGAAATTGGGTAAATTCGAGTTTCGAACAAATTTGAAGGGGGTTTGAGAGTGATTTTTTCCAGTGGGTGTTAGGGGGTGGTTTAACCTTGCGTTCTTGTGTAAGGACTAATCGTTTGCATTGAGTTTGAGGACAAATTGGATGGTTGTGCAGCACTGTACTTGTTAATGTTATCAACTATGCCACTCTAACATTTTACAAGCATCTTAATTACTAAAATTTTATCTCTAAATTATTTTATTTGTGGAATTTTGTGTTCTTAAATAAAATGGTTTATTATATGGAAGGGGAAACTAGAATTTGTATTAAAAAAATGAATGAAATTACATTTAGAAGCGTTTTATAATAACTACAAACAATTTTTTTCTGTTAGAATTATATTGTATTATACTAAATAACTTAATTTTATTACTGAAATATATTCCTTATTTTTACAATAAAATCTTCAGTCTGGATTTTTCTAAAAAGAAAGAGCCCGTGTCTAAATAGATTAAATTGTAACTCGTTTTACATTTTATAAAAAAAAAAATTCTTTTTTCTCGCTTTATACACTTTTTGAGTGTTATTTTCTGTTTTACTCTACTTAAGCCTTCCATTTCATCCCTTAATTCAATATTCCCATTAATCTTCAATAACTTCAATTTCAAAGAAATCGGCGGTAAAGAAACACCTCTCTCTTTCTTAAGACAAAACTTGAAATTTGATAGAATAAAATTGCGAAAACATCATGATAAAAGATTAAAAAGATAAAAAAAAGTGTTTGAGAGAAGAAAAAGCAAAACCGACACGCTCCGGGTTAATCGATATTATCGATTAATTTATCGATCGATTATCATAATAAAATCAAGACAAAGCAAGTTAATGAAGAACCGAGTTCTGGCAACACCTTTTCCTCGAATACATGGCCATATTAACTATGCTGCTATGATGATAGTAAGAAACTCTGTTTACTATCAACAGCTAATAGGATCTCGAGAAAATACATATTATTTTTTAATCGATACATTATGGCCAAAACGTTTTTATCCCAGAAAGTTATTACCATCCGTTATAGAGGAGAAGTGTTGCATCGTCTTCAACACACAGATTTTTCTGGAGAGCCCTTGAAGCTTTCGCATTCGCTTTAGAACCATCGGTATTTCGTAATTACTTTTTCTAATTATAGTGGGTTGGTTGTTTACCTTCTCTTTTGTCAGTGGGTCCGACATCGAGCCACGGGAGGAGGTCTTTCGATATATGACACTGGAACTCATTAAGATGGGAAATTATAGAAATGTTTTTCCATCGACATGGAAAAATATTGGAAATTCCTCATCGAGTAGGGAAGTTATTGAAATTGATTAATATCTATTTTTATTTCCTAAATAAATTTTCTTGAACAGTAAAGCTCATGATTTCAAACTAGGTATAGACAGATAATTCTTTTGGGTAATTTTTTTTTTTTTTTTTTTTTTTTTTTGAATGGTAGAGGCACATATTCAATATAAAAGTATAGCCATGAAAACTGTTATATTAAAGCTATTTATGGTGAATACTTATGTGAAACAAATCATATACATACAACAAGTGAAACAAGTGGGGTTTGTTTCATATCCATAAAGATAAGGTAGAACAGACTTAAACTTATGTATTTTGTCCTTAAATTGAAAATTTTATATTCAATAGTTAAATTTCATTTTATAATTTTCCTAATTTTTTTTTAATGTTTTAAGAAACTGTTTTGTTAAAGTTGAAAAATGGTAATAGAAATTTTAGTTCTTAAATTTTAAAAATTATGTCTTTAATGTAGATTTATTTATTAATACAAAATTTGATTGATAGAGGTATCAAAAAGATAATTTTATCTAATTATCATGCATTTTGAATATGATAAAAATAATGTTTTACAAAGTGCACCCGAGATAGTTAAAATAGAAGGTCAATATTAAGAATGGTTTTCTAAAGATATAAAAAAATGACAAACATAGAAACGTGTGTTACATTGAAAGCTTTCATTTAAAAAGTATTTTCAAACTTTCTTCCTAAAAACATAGGATAAATAGGTACAGTAAATTTTAAAGAGCGTCTGTTACCAATCATTAAAAAGCAAAATCATTTGAAAACAATAAGAATATAAATATAATTATCCTATAGCAAAATGAAAAAATATTATTTTATTTCGGTCGCTTATAGATTTACCTTTTTTAAACCAAAACCATAAAACGTGTAGTTTAACACAAGTAAGTCCATGCTACGCATTTTATTTGGCCTGAGATATCTTTACTACTTAAATTTTATCCAGAGAAAAAAAATCAAGACTATTTATCAAAAATTGATTCACAGGTGAAATCTTTTCGAAATCTGTGACACACATATTTTTTTATACGGGTGACATTGAGCTTGAAAAAAGGGGGAAGTAGAGCAGTGGGTCGGACCCCTTTGGGCCCCTTTTTCAATAGGGGGCGACTTTTCGGGGGCCCCACCAATGTGGCACGTGCTGCTAGCTTCTGTTGGGGTGCGTCCTCGAACTTGAAAATTTATTTTGAAGCTTCGAGTAACTTTTCTCTAAAAAAGGGAATGTTGAAAACATATTTTTTAAAAGATGTTAATTGTTAAGAGACTCTTATGTTAGCTTTATCTTTCAGCAACATCTTATATTAAAATGGATGTGGATAAATTCTCAAATCTTATAAAACTAATGTGAAGTATGCAAATTTAAAGAAATATTTTTAACATAAAATCTAGGGTTTTAAAACTTATTATCAGTACTAAAATTTAAAGAACTTTTATGTTATGTTCTATTTTTTAAGGGAATGCTTTTACTATAATTTGAATAAAATATTAAAAAATACGCTGATAAACTTTTAAATATTTTCTAGGTTTTAAAATTTAATTGTTATATACAACTTTCCTAAAAAAATCCGTATGCTCCTGAAATAGTATAGCTGTAAAATATAACTGTTTGAAAATTAGAAAAATAGGTTGATGAAAAGTCTCCCAAGGTGCCCCACTCTCTTCAACTATCATTGTAACTGAAACTCAACTTTCTTTAAATTCAACACTGAAAATTTACCAACTATGAGGTTTTATCAATCGACACATCATCTCCCACTTACTATTTACTCACAGCAATTTCCAGAACCACCACTGCCACTTTGCTCACTGTCTGCAAAACGCAATCGAATGAATATAACAGTAAAAACGGAATAAACCCACATAGATCCCGATCCTGAGCAAATCTCATAAACCCAAGCATGTGTTGGGCTCGTTTTTCCATTCTCGCTGGATGATGGATTGGCTTTTTCTGCGCCAGGAACTTCACTCCTTGTGTGCTCTGATCACAGAAGTCGGTGTAATGTCGTTGTCTTCTTATATGCAACGGTCGAGTTTTGTTTTAAGTGTTTGGTTGCGTAACGCCTGCGTGGAGTTTTAGGGCGTTTTTATGGATTTCCCGGATTTGTCTGGGTTTTCTTTTAGATTGAGAGGTTTTACAGTTTATTTTTCTGTAATTCGGTTTGGCTGATATGGTAATTAATGTGCATTTTTTTTAAAGTTTTGTTATGTAGTACCCTAACACGAAGCGTTCTCGAATTGTTCTCATGAACCAATATCAGAAGAAAATTCATAAAACGGGTTATTTAATACACTTGATCAGGATTTCATATACTTTAAAATTGGTATTGACCTCTAGATCCCCAACACTAATATACCTATAGACCATTTTCAATCACATGACTCGGACCTAACAACGGCCTTAGCAACAGAAAGGTTACAGTTTTTTGCCCTACAGAGGTTAACAGTTACAGAAAATGACTAGCCGTGCAATTCTTCTATTGGAGCATTTGCAATCACGTGATCCCATACAAACCGCCTTAGCAACAGTTAAAAGCCCTACAGAAGATACACAGTTAAAAGAAAATAACCGGTTGTGACGTCACCTGAAAACACTATACAACCCATTCTTTGAAAATGGTAAGGAGTCACAGATTAGTATTAATGTATCGGTTTATTTTAAAGGTCGAGTAGACACCCTCTTTTAACCCTTTCAGTGCTGATAGCCCTAAACTTTTCATAGGATTCAATGGCAATCTCAGGGGGTCTAGGATTGAAAGGGTCAAACAAGATCCTCTATTATTTCTTATGTTCTCTTATCTTAAAGTAATATCTTTGAAATAAATATTGCACAAACACGCTGAAAATTTATACAAAGAAATAGATAAAAATAAGGTTTGTTATTAAGTATCAATTTGCTTACAAATTCAGTAGAATCTTAACCTTTCAACCCCATCATCGACTCCTGATGGGTATCGATATATCGACCTCTTTTTATACCCTTGCAGCTCTTTGTTTTAAAAGTCAACATCTATGACCGTAAATTGTAAGTCTGGAGTAGCTACTAGACGCTAAAACATTACCTTCGATACTTTTTTTTCCTTCTTTTTAATTTAATTTATGGCATTACTATTATACTTTTTTTTGTTTACTTCATACTGTTTATTACCAATAAATATGTTTCATTGTCAAATTTTTCGGTACCCACTGTTATACTTATATAAAATAGATTGTAAATTTTTGTTCTCTTGAATGGGTATTTTCCCCTTTGGCGAATAATATTTGTTTTCTTTTTGTTCTGCATATAATAATTAGAAATAAACTGATTGATGTAATATAACTCATAGAGTACAAAACCTTTATCTTTTGCATTAATACACTATATTTTTTCAAGAGTCCTGTAATAGACTGTTGGGAGTCTTTTAGTAACAGTCTATTGTGTTAATATGGCGTGGCGTATAACAAATAACATACAGAATAAAGCTATTACTTCAACTAAACATGAACACTATCTCTTTTTTTAAAAATCGTTGTCTGATTCAGCCTATTGTTAATGGGGGATAGACATTAACAATTTCACCGTGACAGTTACTAAAACACACAGTGCATTCATTGAATATGCATACTGCAAAAGAAAGCAAATAGTTGAAATTAATTCCCTAGTGTTATTTTTAACTATAGTCAGAATTTGACGCGATATGATGGAAAGTAGAGATAGCTACTGCACTCTTTCAAGGCTAAACTGGATCTGTTAACTGTGTTATATCACACACTAATAAAACACAGTTAACACTTAAAAGATCTTATTTTAATTTTTTTTTTATTATTTATTTTATCTTTATATTATTTTATCTTTAAAATTGAAAAAATGTGTTTTTATATTTGAAACAAAGAGTTTCACATCAAAATGAAACTATCGAAGTACTCAAATTTGAAATCGTCATTTTTCTTAGTGTGAGAAAAAGAACTTGTACTGAAAACTAAACTTGCATGGCAGTAACTAGGACAAAGGACAGTTACTGAGCGAAAATTTACCTATCATGCAATATCTCACAATCCAAACTCACCCGATAGAAACTCGATACAACTTACTTCAGTTTTAAGCAAGATATGATTATTCGAAATCTCATTTCGAATCACCTTGTTTTTTTCGTCCCTTTGTTCGAAAAGAACGTAATTATGTTGCTGTCTTAATAACACAAATTACCATCTCATTTGAATGAAAAGATTCTAATAGAACAAAAAAAGTTCTTTTTCGTTCTGTGCAGAATGTTTTAATCTAAATTAATGACGCCACCGAACGATTCGTTACGAATGGAATCCCCCCCCAATCAATGAATGGAACGTTCTTGGTTGTTCGAAATTCGTTCGAATTATGCAAAGTGCACCCTCAGAGGAATGTTTCAGTGTTCTCTTCGTCGCATTTTTTTCCATTAGCAGTTAACGTTCGAGGTTTTCGCGTATCCAGGTTTTGTTATTAAAACGCAAACGATTCTTGGAATTGTGTTGTAACTGTAACTGCAGCCGGTGATTTGGAGATAATGAAGTTGTTCTCTGAGATAATTTGTGTCCAACAAGGCAAATGAGAAGTCCTCGTAAATATGCAAAGAATCATTACTTAAAGTAGTCATTCGCCATGATATGTGATTTTAATTGAAAAACTTTATGGAAAACCTCAACAAATGACATAGAGATGATACCTGGTTTAAAATGCTATTTACATTTTAATGTTTGTAGGTTAATTAGTATGAATTGCAATCATATTCAGCAGTGTAGAAAATATGAAGTTGTGTCCCCTAGATGAAATAAAAGTATTACTAGTCAGTTTCAAACCCGTGACTGGATACTACCTCGACATATTGATATTATTTTTATTGTCTTATTGAAATTAGATCATGGGGAGAGTGGGGTAATAAGAAACAAATGGGGTAGTAAGAAACATACAAGATTTCACAGGATTTTCCTTTAAGTTTTATGAAGCTGATTTTTTTTACAGAATCTTTATATAATTATTTCTTTCTTTCTCTTATATAATTATCAGGTTTCTCTTATTTAATTTTGTGAGACTAAAAAGTTATCCCCCCCCAAAAAAAAAAAAATCAATTTTTTTCTACAAACTCAGTTTTTTAAAGGTCGGTTTCTCTTCCTCTTTATAAACTCAGCGCTACCCTTTTCCTTCAGGTTCAAATGGTTCAACAGACTTATGAAGAATTTTTAGAAGCTTTTTATTTTACTTTCTATATTTAAAGAAACAATGTGAAATAGAGCCTTTGCATTCATATTTATAAAGTTTGATAATTTTAAAAGATGCAATGATTTCATGAAAATTTATCGTATTTTTAAATAAATTTAAAATAAATAAATTAATAGCTTTAAAGCCATTTGTAGTACTATGTTAATGACCATATAATGCTTAAAGTTAACATTTTTCTTGGATAAGGTTTTAAAGCGCTCGGTGAACCTCTTTTTTCAACATAAAAAAATTATAAAATTATTTATCAATTTATTGAAAAAAAATCTTTGGATAATATTAACATAAAAAACACACGTATATATTACATTGTATAATTTAAGGTGATTGGATACTATAACCCTAAATATACCTATATACCTATAATATCATAGATGTAATTCATGTTTTGATTTTATTCCTATTATTCAGAAACCACAAGCCTATCGGCGGGTTACCGACTAAATTCCTTTTAATAAGGTTTTTATTTGTTCCATATTTTTAATCAAATTGTTATTTGACTTACTGTGATGTAGACTATTAAATAACTATTAACTATAGAAAATAAAGTATTAATATTTAATGTTACACTGAACTCCAAGATTTTACTTCTCACTAAATATCAAGAATGTTTTCAGCAACGTACTCCTAAACTTTCTGAATCAATATCAATCTTTCTTACTATCAATCAATCTTTCAATAATGAGGGTTTTTCAGACACCGGAAGTAAGTTTCAGAGAAGTTTTTTGTATTTTATTTCAGTGCTTTATATCCCATGTAAAAATATCTAAGTATCGTAAATATCTATAGTTATTTAATTTATATTTCTTGATCAAAATTTTTTATCGTAAATTAAAGTAATTTATCTGAGTAAAACCATATTGCTTAGTAAGTAAACCTTCAACTTAATTAGAAGCAAGATTTTTTTTTCGGAAAACTTAATTAGAGATTTCAAACGGTGATTATAAGGAATTATATAAATGATATTTTATAACAATTTTTCGAAATAAAAAACCTTCAAGCTTTACGTACAAAATTTTAAATCTAATTTACGAAATGTGATTATTTTAAATGTTTTACTGAAGTATAGGATCTGGTAGAACGTACTGAAAAAAAATAATTTGATTATAATCACCACTAAATTTATTATGAAAGGTATAATACAAACGGTTTCTTTAAAACCTGATCAACCAGTGGATCTGCTCAGGATCCACTGGTTGATCAGGTAAATTACACGGGTGTTCCTGTTCATGTAATATAGTTTAAGAAGAGTATATTTTGTGGCAGGGTTTGAAATAGGTAGTCATAGAGTCAAAAGATCTATGTCTCATAAAATTTTTATATGCCACTTCTAAAAATCTGGCGGCGTTTCTAAGAACGGATAACCGTTTGCCGTTCACAAAAGAAAAATCATGGTTTTAATAACCACTGTGATCATAATTTCAATGATCGTCTGTGATGATTATTTCCTAAATAATATTTTTTGAAACAGTAGAATAAATAATTTTTCTCTCAAAAAAGATCCTCTATTCGCCAACAGGGAGTCATCTCGATTATTCTGAAAACTAATGAAGAAAACTTCTATGCTCGAAAAATTAGATTGACGGTTTTGGCGAGGTTTGGGTGATATGTTTTGGCGCTTTTTAATTTTTATTTTTCGATCAAAATATGTTTTCATCGTAAATTAATCATTATTATCTAAGTAAAACCGTACCACTCAAAAGTAATCTTGAATTTTAATCGAAACCAATAAAACTCAATATCGGGTCTATTTTCCTATACCTCAAACCAGGCTCAATTTTTTTAAAATTTTACTCAAAATTTAATCATTAAATCAGTTTTTTGCGATAAAACGTGATTATCAAATTCAAACCATATTTAATTGTAAGCGGGTGGAATTTTAGACGAAATTTGATATACTCTATTTGTGACAGCAATTTTCAATAGAGTATGCAGTTATGAATATTTTGGACGCATTAAATCTCAATCTTGATGTTTTCAATTCCATTTTTCCTGACATTTTATCAAGTTTGATTAATATGTAGTTATACTTGTGGAAAGATGTATGGGTCACAATTTAAACAATAGCAAACATTTTAATTAAAATTTTAAAAAATAATTACAAAAATAATTCATTAAATTAATAATTAATATTAATTTCAGAACGGTTTTAATTTAAAAAAAGACGGGTAGTTTGAAATTGCTGAAACTCTAAATATTACCTATTAATTCTCAAAATTTTGCACCAATTAAAACAGAAACAGATTATCTTTAATTTGGAATGATTCAACATCAGAAAATATAAATATTATTTTAGTAAAGAAATAAAAAAAAATAAATTAACAGTTTTTAAATCTTCCTGTGACTATTTTTTTTTAATTCATATTTTAAAAAGATATTTTTCTAACTTGCTAAATCAAAATTAAATTAAAATGTTTGAAGGGTTTGAGTTCAAATCTTAATTGTGGATTGTTTTCGATTCATAAGAATTTGAAAAGGAAGTGAAAAACAAGCACGTTAAAGATAACACATTTGAAGGTAAAACATAGGTTACACTAACAAAGCATCCAAAAACAATATATGGTATCTCTGTTTTTATTTATGATAGAAACATGATTTAAACATCATTTAAGCAGGAAAACACCCAGGGTTATTCTTTTAAAACTGGAGATTATTTTTTATAATCGGATGGTTTTAGTGTCCCAGACACCTTTAAGATCAACTTAGAAGTTAATTATTAAAAAGAAAACTAAACATCACTGAATAGTTTTCCCTGTTGAATATTTTTATTATAAAATATTTTATTTGACTTTTATGTAAAACTAAACTTACGTAAGAAACGCATTAACAGGAATTTTCGAACACCCAAATGTAGCTTATTATATTCTGAATCCAAAGCTATAAGATCCATCATTTATAAGAAGGAATATTTGTTTCATAGCGCATAAGTAATTCAGCATATTACCAAAAATTCAAAACAACCCATCTTGTTTTTTATTATAAACTATGAGCGGAATTTTGTTTTTGGTAGAGAATTTTGAACATTCCTTTTTTTTTTGTTTCCAATTTACCGAAGGTATACAGGAGCTCCATTACAGGGTATTATTCTTCAAATCCAGCCATGCTAAAAACTTATACCATTCGTTTTGTATACAGTAGTTTATATACTTGTTTGTAAATTATAATTACAATATGAATTTCTTAGCATTTTATTTCTATCATTAATTATTTATTCTCATTATTTATGCTATGCATTTGGTAACAATAACCTAGAGGTCCCAAGTGACTATGAATTTTTGGTTCTGTAGTACCTCAACTCTACTCGTGAGCTTTTATAGAAAAAAAACATCTACAGCCTTTAGGGAGATATTGCCTGTGTGTTCGATATAAAACAATTTTTCAGGCATTTCTTATTTTGGAGGTGATAATTTTAACTTAATTTGTCCTGGCCTATATGTTACTATGGCTTAATCTTTATGTGTTTTAATTTTTTTCTATAAACTTAGTATAAATATAATTTAGTTTTTAATTTACTATATCCAGTGAATGATTGACTCCATTAAGATTGATCAAAGTGACTTAATGATTCAATTTAATTTTAATACTAAATTTTCATTAGTTTAATCTTTCTATTTTCACTTTCGTGCTGTAAATTAAGAGAAAAATTTAATTTTTAATTATTGACATTCAATAAATGGAATTTAATAACTTAGTTTCAATTTTTTTTCGCTTAATTTTTCTTAATCTTTACTATTTTTACAACGTGAAATTCACAATTGAGCAATAAAATAGGCGAAATATTTATATTTTTATTTCATATCCAGTAAATAATTAAATCCATGGGCAATCCTTAATCTAACCAAATGACTCATTTTCATGTAAATTTTATAACCTTATTTCACTTTGGCTTTCAAATTTTCTATTTATACATTAAACTTGGGCCCTTGGCCCCTTAGCGGACAATGTGTGTATATATTTTTTTTTCTCTAGTTTCTTTTGTGTTTTGTTGTTACTAAAAAAAAATAAGTAAAATTACAAAACATTTAAAAAAATATTTTTAAAACCAAGTCAGATTTTCATAAGGAGTTTGTTATGAGAGAATAAATCCATCAACCCTTTTTAACCCTGTAAAATTTCTTCTATGGCTTCAAAATAGCCCATCAAATCATTTATTATAAAAAAATGAGAGAATCCTAAATCTCCAGTTTTCCCAATATTTCCTATCCCAGTTCGATGGTAACAAGTGAAAAAAAATTCAGTTTTTTTAACTTGGACTTTGGACCTGTACCTGTTATGATTCAATTAGTTCCTTGTGTAGTTTTTAGGTAATAAATAAGACTTTCTACATCTTCAGGGCATGTGGTCATCCTCAGTCTTCTCCCGATACTCCTACCCTACGGAAACAAACACCGCGGCGAATAGCGCGCTACTCCGTCCATCCCGAACCTTTCTTCCATCCTTCCTTCCCCAAATCCCACATCTTCACCCATCCTTCGCGCTACCGTCCCATCCGCCTTTCCCCGCCCCATGAGACACCCCGACCGCCACTGCGCTAGGCCTAACTCCCTCTCCGCGGCCCTACCTCCTCTCTCCTCCCCCAGATGGCGCTGCATGCCTCCCCCTCCCTCCCCGCCCCCTCCTCTCCCCTCTCAGTGCAAGCGATTTGCGAGCGGCGGACGGACCCACCACCACCGCTCCGAACGTTCTTCGATCGGGGTTGTTTTGGTTCTTCGACGTTCGATCGAAGAAAAAGACGTCGAAAAGCTCTCTTTTTATTACTGTGTGTGTCGTTTGTTGTCCACACGCCGCCGGACTAGCTTCGTGTGGAGGGATTTT
This sequence comes from Tetragnatha montana, assembly GCA_963680715.1. NCBI lineage: Eukaryota > Metazoa > Arthropoda > Arachnida > Araneae > Tetragnathidae > Tetragnatha > Tetragnatha montana. The sequence goes on from OY796686.1 coordinate 30,217,936, forward strand.
TTTTCCGTTCGTAAAAGGTTCTCGAGCAGTTCGAGACCACCTCCCTGGAGCATCCTTGAGGATATGTGTGTTGTGGATATCGTCTGCTTGAACGGTAGGTGTGCGACAATTTATGCATGTTCCAGAGGTTGTGTGCAGTGGTTGAAATTTCGAAGTGTTGAGAGGGATAAATTACAGATTGCAATTTTAAGATCTAGGAGCCATAAAGGTTTCCTTAAAAGACGTCTGGATTAATTGTAGAAATAAATTTTACTCTGCACGTGCCTCTGGGATATTTGGGGGGTGGTGCAAAAAGGGAATGAACATTTCTTAATATGCATTAAATGCCCACGCTAACAATGCCATGCCCAAATTAAGGCTCCATAAGATTCACCATCCTCATCCCCTATCATTTTCTCTGTGAATTACTTTTAAGAGCCTATCATTGGGTGAAATATATTGAATAACAAACAGGATTCCATTTGTTATAGTTTGAAAGTTATGTGCTTAATTCCCTGCATATCATTTCATAGGAATTAATATGTTTAATTATCTGCATAGCAGACAAATTCAACCATCTCGTATAAAGCAAAGTCGTAATCTTAATTTTTGAAACAACCAGTCACCTGACTAAGATAATAAAAATGTATTTACATGATAAATACCTTATGAAGACTAGCCATTTTAATGGTATTAAATGTCAAACTTAAAATTTTTTAAATTTAAATATCCTTCCATTATGATAAATCAACTGAAGAACTCTCCTTTGCGCATTTCATTAGTGCGTATTGTTTTCTCATGGTATATATTTTTGTCCAAGATTATTTATTTTTCCTCATTTCTTGAAGATTTTTATTACTCTTTCTAGTATGAGTAATCATATATCAATTATTCCTCTCGATCAAATTCTATAAAACACCTTCCTTTTACATATACACACTTTTCCAGACGATTTGATACCTGTTTGTTTTAAACATTTATCGACGCTGTTTCTTTTATATTCTTTATTTGATGATTTGAGTGCAATGGACAGTAACAGGGCAGATCGTTGAGACACTAAATGCATGACTCTCCCAATGTTTACACAGGACAGGGAGGGAGTGGGTGACCCCTGAGTCACGTGCTTGTGTTGGTTCGAACGAAGAGGCGTGTTCCATTTTCTCGAGATGCTTTCGAATTCTGATGATCTCCAACACGTAGTGTATATCTGGCCTAGATAACTTTGGGGGATTTCATACAAATTTATAATTCTAAAGTGAAATCTAGTTTCTTTAATGAGTTGCAGAAAATGGATGGGATTTACCTTACATTTACCGTAGTAGTTTTTGAATAAAATTATTTTAAATTTTTAAAAAAGGATATATTTTAATCAATAATCTCACTTTTAAGCATTGCATTAAATATTATGAATATAAGACTATATTAGGCATTTGTGCTATGATGTATGTTTCAAAATCTAAATTTTAATCAATTTTTTAAAAGTCATGATTAACATTCACTAAAATTCACTTTGTGGCAAATTATTGAAGAAATTAATATTAAGCTATTATAGATACGCATAACCGGATATATCACTACTGATCATTGCAATAAAAACAGAAAAAGAAATTTAACATATTTTCTAAAATTTGTATCAAATTATCAAACAAATCATTATTAAACTAAATTGAAATTAAAATAAAAAATTAAATTAAAATAAATTGCTCTCATCCTGTAATTCCCTTTTTTAATAACTGCATTAAGAATATTTGAGTGAATAACTGAATATTCGTGTGGTTTTTTAAATAATAACTTTTTTATATTTTATATACCTATAAATTATTGATATTTCTACTTAAACTAATTTCCATTTCTTTAAGATATTTGAAAAATTAATTGCTAACATTTTAATGATATAACATGATGATGCGGACAGTTTTCGCAGCCAGATATGATGTGATTACTAAACAATTATCAAACAAATTAATATTAAATATCAATGCATTGCTTTATAAATCCTTCTTATCAGATTTGTTTTACATAATGGGAAAACATTTTGTAAGTAATGAGCAAGTATGCTAATTATATTACACTATAATAATTATTTTTATCTCCAATTTTTGTCGTGAACAGTTTTGAATCTAAATATTGTTAACTCGTGATACAAATTTACTGAATGCAGGTTGTTTAACTGAAATTATAAGCATTCTTTTACTATTAACAATTTAGCTACTATCTTGTAAACGCTGAAATTTTAAAATTTTGAAATATTTTATTCTTTTATATTTTACTATTTATACTATGTTATCAACCAAAATGCACTCAAGCTCTAAAGCATAGAAATAAATTCAAAGAAATACATTTCCTTTTCGATTTCTATATTAAATAAATATTTTTTGGTTTAATTTTTAGTTTTAAAAGCATAACTGATTTTGTGATATTCTTGATATTGCTACTTTAAATTAATTAAAAAAATATCCTATTTTAACTAGATCAACGTTTTAATATTTTGTGTAACAATATAACAATAATAGTAATTATTAACAAACATATCTGTAAATACGTTTTAAGATAAAGAAAAATTTTAAATATTCAGATTTATTTTAGAGCAAACTATATCATTGAATTAAATACTAATAAAATAAGTAATTTAATTATAAGGTTGTACCTTTTTACGTAGTACGGCTAATTATTTACTTTACAGAGGTTATTTTAATCTTTAAAAGTAATTTATAACCCTTAAGTAGTAGTATAGCATTGTTCGGTTATAAATTTATTTTGAATTCTACATTTTCTTTGATTTTTCAGTTCAACCATATTTAAAAATTCAAAAGAAATCCCTTTTCAAATCCCTTCCTTGTTATTTATATAAGATTTTAATCATACTTTAATAATTTAGAAATAGCTTTGAATAAATATAAATGTTTGAGTCATTTTGTATACATACTATAGTTTTCTATACATTGTCTTAGTTTCTAAAATAGCTTCATTTTCTATTTTCTTTTTTAAAAAAGAAATATAAATTCCTCATTTTATAAATATTGTATACTACGTTGAATTAATTAATATCCTCACTGAACTTTTCATCAAAAGCTCGGTTTTAAATTATACTAATAATTCGAGTTTTCAACTCATAAATCATTTGACTTTCATTTAGGTTATAAAGATTACAATTAATTACATGCAATATCCATACACATTTCTAGGAAATAATGTTCTTCCATTCAAATGTCAACATTTTGGGAAACAGCATTCTGAACGCATTTAAATTCTTTTGCGCATGCCTGTAAAAATTGAAGCATCAACTAAAATTCTAGACTCTTTTCATAAAGGATTTACTAGGCCTAAACTCAAATAAACAATGATCAATCATATTTTAAAAAGATTGATGTGTATGGGTATGATAATAAAGTTTGATACAAAATTCGTAGTTTATCTTACAATCAATAAATAAGTTTAATTACTTTCAAAATTAATCTTTATAAATGATTTATTTCTTGGTAATGGAGATGGGGATTCAAATGTATCAAAAATGTACCTAAATTACTCTGTGTAAATTATTAAAATATAGATTTCATATAAGAAATATATTGTGTTTTAATCAATTTAGTTTGATAAAATTGAGTCTGATTTACCTTATTTAATTTTATGTTTTATACATTTTTTAGCAAGTTTCTGTTATTGTTGGTAATGTTGAAATTTAAATAAATGTTCAATTGGAATATTTTAAGGAATTTAATTAGTTATCCAAGTAAGTTAGCAATTGAAAAGACAGATATTATATTAAAAATATTATCGTATTTAATTCATAATTAAAATATGTTAATTTAATAATTTGGTGCGTAGTTGTATTTTAAAAGTGGCAGTTTGATAGATATTTTTATCATCCCACTTAAATTTGATTGGAATTTTTAAAACAATAAAAGCATTTTGTGTTTTTCCCAACACAATTCAAATACAAATATTCAAATCCTTTAGAAACTATATTTAAATCATTAAATATACGATTAATCCTTACATTATTTGAGCCAAACAATAGGCCTGTTTGAATAACCAAGACAAAAATAGAACAATTATTATAATATCACAAATATAACTTTATATTCACATAGTACACACGAATTTCTGCTGCATTAAAAAAAATTAAAAGAAAATAAAAAAAAAGTAGAATATCTGAAGGCTTACATTGCAATGGTTTATAAAGCGAATAAAAATTTTAGTTATAACACGAAAAGTGTACCAAAATATGTTTGGCGTCTCCAGCCATGAATTATCGATCGATTAGGCTTAAGACGATTTTTCTTAAATGGTTGTTAATGAAAAATAACTGCTATTTTAATCGATACGAAAGCTATGGATTTTCCCTAATGCCTAATTTCATAATTTTTTTTAGTTTTTATAAACCAAAAAGGATAAAAAATGTAATACCTGAATTAACAAAAGACGGTTGAAAAAAAGAGTGAAAAAATGTTTTTCAACCTTGACATTTTATGTCAAGATTAAAACCCCTTAATCATTTAATTGATTAAATGTCATGTGCCAAGATTAAAATTGATTTTTTTAAAATTTTTTGGTTCATTTAATTAAATCAAAAGTCATATTTTATAAACCTTCTAAAAAAGAAGTTTGTAGTTTCATACCTGGAATATTATTATAAAATTCTATACATTAACTTACTAATTAAAATTTAAGTGTAATTCTTAAACATTCTATTTACGATTCTAATTATATATAAGTATCTAAAATCTTTTGTTATAATTTTATGTTTATTATCGAAGAATGCCTCTTACTTTTATACTTGAAAGATAGAAATTAATCAGATTAGTGTAATATATGTTGTTATTACTACTTTAATTTTTTGCAAAACTAAAAAAAAAAGTAAATTGAGGATATTTTCTTTCAAATTTAAAAGGATAAGTCATTGATTGACTCAATTGATAGTTTTTATTTGATGCTTCATTATTTACATATGATTACTTAACTCTGCTACCTATTTTTCTCGTATTTACGCAATATTTAAAAAAAAATACAAAGTTGTAAAAAAGTTTTTTACGAATAATGTTATTCACTGCATCTATAAATTCACCTTTTCAATTAACATTAAACTGGTACATGTAAAGTCTTACTATTTTTTATGACAAATTACCAATAAATTGTTTTAAATCAACACTTTTCCTGCTCAAAGCATGAGTTTAAGCGACGTATTTTGCATTAGTTAATGTTCCATTGATATATAAACTATGTATTAAAAGATTGAGAGAAGTAAGACAATTTTTTATACTGTTTACTCTATTACAATTTAGGCTTTATAAACTAGTTGCATTTTATTTCAGAAATTAAATCTGTTGCGAGTTTTTCATGGATCTCTTTCTTTCAAGTAGAAATAGAATATCATTTGGAGGGAATTTTTTCAAATATATTTGTTATAATTTGTAAAACTGACTATTATTATCTCTCTACATTAATTATTCAGCATTTTTACTCAATATTAAAAGAAAAGAAATCAATAACTTTGCTGAGTTTTCTCTGACTCTTAAGTTTTTTTTACGGGGAAATTGATACTACTTTCTGTATGTATGTAGACAAATATTTAACTTAACGTGCATACTCAAATTTAGTAAAAAATTTTAGACCGTATATCTAAACAACAAACCAAATATATTTTTGTTTTAAATCAAAATCTTACTTCTTCTTTGGTCATCCTACAGCCCTTAATGGGCTTTGTCCTGCTGTACTGTTTTATTCCAGGCAACTACACGCCTTTTTTCCAGTTGGTTATTTTCATTGTTCTAAGAACTTTAAGAACATCGTCCAACCATCTCAATCCTCTAGGTCTATTGCCCATTCGTTTCCAATTTAATGTCCTTTAAACTCTATTTCTGTCATCAAATCTTTCAATGTGGCCCAACCAAGCCAATCTCTGTTCTTTAATAAAACGGGCTATAGTTTCATTTTTACTAGGATCTCCAATTCTCTGTATTTTCTAATTTGGAATCCATTATCATTCATAATCGGGCCATAAATTTTTCTGAGAATTTTCCTTTCAAAATCTTCCAAATTATTTAAATTTTTTTTAGATAAGGTCCCAGTTTCACAACCATAAGTTACAACTGGTCTAAGTGTATGGTATGTGCAACATGTGTCAGAGAAACGAATGGAAGACATTTTTGGAGGAAGAGCAGACAAATTTGCATTTGTTTACTGGAAAATTTCGTTTTACGTTGCTCAACCTTATGAGCTTTTCTCAATATTATCAACTGCACTAAAAAGTTAAGCATTTATTTTACCACTCTAATAATAGTAATAGAATACATTCAATTGTTAAATCCTTATTTTAATTATAAAAGGGCTTTTATTTTAGATTGACCAATTTTTTTGTAATAGTTTTTACACAAGCTATCCAATTGAGCATTTCATGGAAAACCCAGTAATTATTTACTCAATGTTAAAAATAAGGCTCAAGAAAAAAAAATGAATTTATAACTTAGTTATAGTAATAGAGGTCGCACAAACCTCAAATATGGGCTTGCACATAATGCATAAATGTAGTGAGTTTTGTAGAAAGCAAGGTTTAAATTTAATTATCTGTATGATCACCAAAACCTGGTTTATTGATTAAATTTTGAGAAATAAGGTAATAAAATGGTTAGAGGTATGAAACTCAAATCCCATCTTGAGTTTTATTTGTTTCTATTAAAATTCATGATTATTTTAAAGTGATAAGGTAGTTAATAAGGATGAATTCACGATTAAAAAATGCCTATACTAGACTGCAACGTTTCTTGACTGTATGAGGTCACTACGTGGAAGGAAGAATTGAGTAAACAGAAAGTTCTGTTTTCTAAATATAGTTCAGTTTTTATATTCAGTTATCAATATATTCAGTTTCAAATATAGTTCAGCTAAGTATAGTTTCAGTAAGAATTAGGTGGTTATACAACAAAAATTCCATTACTTATACAGTTTTTACTTATATTCCCTTTTTCGAACTGACAATTCAATTTTAAACACTGATAGTAGAATCTATGTTGTACTCCGCTCTACTACTAGTCGGACAAATCCAGCTTCCGGACTCCGGTGCGAAATAAAAGGAGAAGGGAGTGGATGGAGGAAGGGAGGACTTGACCACAGGTTGTCTCTCAGGGGAGCTGCGGGAGTGATTCGGATCTAATCTGTTCCCGATCGTCTCGGATTGCCAGCGATCGTCGAGAAGCACTGGGCTTTTCGGGAGGGGATTCATTCTCTTTTTTTTTTCGTTTGGTCAGCAAGTACTATTGAAATGAGTGGCATATGTTGCTGGTTGATCTCAATCAATGTGTATATTGTGACTGAGCTTACCTTTGAAATTCCTATTAATGAAAAAAAAATGGTATCCAACCTTTGAAGTAATACTTTTTAACTTTTCTTCCTTGAATTTTCTTACTATTCACGTTTCAGTTTTATTTAAAAAACTGCTTGACAAATTTACATTAGTTTATTAGATCAATTTATTTAAAACTTTTACCATTATTTTTAAATTTTTCCAATATTTCGAATTTTCCTTCATTACTTTAAAATGTTCTTTGTTAATTAAGTTTTCAAACGGTAACAAAATGTGTAACTATTCTAAATAGTTGTAATAAAACTTTGAAAATGCCTTAAGCAGCATTTTTACATTTAACGTATATTTTGAATAATCATTTTTGTAATAAAACCTTCAAATTCAATCAACTACTTCAACTTTATTCGAACAACTTTTTAAAAAAATGTAATGTTTTTTTTATTTCGATAATTTCTGTGTTTTAAAATCCTACATTGCTTTGTATTCGGGAATATTAGGAATTCACATTGTTTTGTATTTATTCATAGTTTAATTTTATATTCCAAGTTTAATACTATTTTAAGTCAAAGTTTAGTATGTATCATATTTAAATTTTATCTATCATTGTCAAAGTTTATTAATCATACTAAAAAGTATTATTTCATATTCAAAGTCAAAGAATATATCATATTAACTGGATGTTAAATTTAATGGACAAAAAGATAAAATTTGTTACTTCCTTAAATTAGATATCCGAATTAGTATTATTTAAAAAAATAACGCAGATGATTTTAAACAATTTCTTTTTAAATTTCCCGTCATTCTCTGGAAACAAACCCCAGAGTGTCCCTTCAAAAGACCCCAGAAACTCGATTCTATCTCCCGTGGAAATCAGTAAGAGTGACAGCACCCACGTTCTTTTTCCTTTCTTCAGATCGTTCGAATGACCCCTCGGGGCATTCGATGTCGCCTGTCTCTCTTGCTTTTGGAACCCAACAAACTCGTTTCTCGCGCGTGCCCGTCTCGTTCCATGTCCGTTACCAAAAAGGTAACCGCGTTCTTTATTTTAAATACCCATTCACTATAAGATGTATGGGAAAAGAATGAAGGGGACAATATCGTTTTTTGGTCCTTTTTATGCTGTGTTTTTATCCCTTCATTTTCCCCGTAGTCTTACTGTTCAGTATGGTTTTAATGTGAGCTGGTTAGAGTAAAAGTGGAGTAAGTTAAAAAATTGAATTGATGAAATTAATAAAAAAAAATAATATTGATGAATAGAAAGCAGGGTTTGAATTTCATGGACACGGTTCATCGCCAAACCCTGCATTAATGATAAAATTTTGAGTAAAATCGTAAAAATCGGACCTGGTTTGAGGCATGAAACTCGTGATCGGATTTTGAGTTTTATTGGTTTTGATAAAAAAATAATGATTACTTTTGAGCAACACGGTTTTACTAAGGTAATAATGATTAATTTGTGATGAAAGTATTTCGATCAAAGAATAAAACTCAAACAGTGCCAAAACATATAGTTTATACATAGGTGTAGGTTAATAAATTTGCCATGCATTTTTCCCCTGTGTGTTATTGATAAGAAGTTTTACCTTTCCTAGGCTTTCAAAAGTAGGCTTATCAGTAGCACATACCTTAAGCGTTAATCTATAAGATCGCCTAGTTCAATGAATTTTGCTTTTGCAAAAATTATGACACTCAATTAATTTTATCATCCACAGTTTTTAACTCATGAGCTCACAGAGGTAAAGTTAAACAAACATCATTCTAAGTAATATTATATTCATTACTCTTAATTTATTACTGCTACTAAACTACCTATCATATACTTATTCATGAAAAGTAATTTTAAGAAAATAATTTAATGTTTTAAAATTAATTATTTTTATAAATGGTTAGCTTTGAGAAAGTTGGAAGAGAAAGTGTAAAGTAAAGATTATTGTTCTTAAAGAGAAAATTAAGTTCAGTAAAGTTCAGTTTAGTTTAAACTTTAAAGTAGAGAATACTTATTACGAATACAAATTCAATTATGAAGAACCTTAAATCTTCCCTTAATAAAAAAAAAGTTTTTATCAAACATTTTCCCAAAGAAAGAACATGATATAATTGAGAAATATAATAATTTTTTACTTCTCTTGCTATGGTTTGAATATAAAACTCTGTTTTGAGAAAATAGAGCTGGAATGTGCTGATTCAAATGTGCTGGAATAAAAAGGGCAAGTAAGTAGTAAAGGGCAAGTAAAGGGCAAAAGTATAACAAAAATTCTCGGGATATTCAATTAGTTTTGAGATATTTTCAACTTTAATAAATTTTTCACGTTTAAAAAAACCGGAAAGAGGTTGTGTGTGTGACGTGGGCATCAGTACCCCACCTTCGTGATTTCGGTCCACAGGTGTTCTCTGGGTAACGTTAATTAAGAAATGGATCGAAAGGATGTTATCTCCAAGCATTCACCAACAGCAAAACACAGAAAATGTTTAAAAAAAAGCTTCTTTGCAACTTGCTAAATATGATTTAAGTATGCGGAGAAGTTGGTACATCCTAAAACTACAATCTAAAATGTTCTTAATGTTATATGAACATAAACATAACAGGAATTTGAACGTACTATAAATATGGTCACCATTACATACAGATAAAATGAATGATTGAAATGTGCTATTTTGCCCCATCCTCTTAGTTGAAAGCAATTTCGTCATTCGATTGACCATCCCCAACGGAATTCGGTATCCTGACCGCAAAAGAACAATCAATGGTAAAAAAAACCCTCTTTAACGCTACCTAGAGTTCTTTACAGTCAAAGATGTCCCACTGTAAATAAAAAAAACTCGAAGAAGGAAACTTAGTATCCTTATCGAAAACTTTAATTGTCCTAAAAGAGAAGACAATGTGAAAATCGATACTCTTAGGTATCGATTCTCAAAATCGTACTTTTAAAAATTAAATAAATATATTTAAGTATTAAAATTTTAATTATATATATTTTACGAATCGAATAGATTTAAATATCAATAAATATTTGAACTTTCACCTTAAAAAAGAAACAAAACAAATATTCGATATTGAAAAGTACTCGATACCCAAATATCGATACCTAAAAGTATCAATTTTGTCGATACTGACTTTGTTTGATAGAAAATAGTTGTGCATGGATTTTTTTTTAATTGTTTAACTACTTTTTAAGATAGTTACATTTGAATGATGATTTTAACACAAACGTTGAAAAATTATGAAGACACAAATCTGCCGGAAAACTCGTCATCATTTAACTTCTTTTGCCACTTAAATTTAGTTTTAGTTTAATTATCATTATATTAATTACAAATGCATTATTTGTATTCGAGTTTAATTTTCAATTCAATATTTAATTATTTTGAAAAATTAACTATATCTACAATTAAACTTATAATTGTCCGCAACAAAACTTAACCAATTTCTAGATTTACTTAAACAAAGTTTTACTTACTTCAACAATAATTCATTATTTTTACACTTACACATAAAAGGTAATAATAAGAAATTTAATGAGAGGATAGAAGAAAACTTCTTAAACACTTTTAAAATTTAAAATGTCCACGTGATACAAACTTTTTAAGACATTAGCTCCCTTAATGGACACGCTGACACTAATAAACAAGTTTTTCCTCTAATATCCCTCCCCCCTCCAGATTTAAATATTAAAACTCCAAATCTGTTTACTTCTTATATAACCTATTAAGTCTTGAGGAAATCATCTAAAGGTCAGCAACAATTAGTGAGTTAAGGAAACTTAACCGGGAAAAAAATCGCACAAGATTTATTACCTTAGAGAGCCTTTTTCAAACACAATGTCACCGAGCTAATTATGGTAATTAAGTTGGATTACTATTTGTAATTGAGCTATTGTTGCCGAGAATCATTCTCGAAGGCTCGTTTTAGTAAGGATTTTACATGTAAGTGCTTTCTTTATAATTGAACTGTATATTGCGTTTTGTATATACAGTTTTTGATAACAGAATTTTTGATAACATTTTAAAAAGGGGATATTCACAAATTTACTCCCAAATCTTATAGGGTAAATCTTATGTTATGAGTAAATTACATTATTGCGATTAGGTATGGGGTGTTATATTATGTTAATTATATATTAAAGGTAGGGTAGACTGAGGCTAGTTAGCCCGCTTTTTCCTCAAATAGTTTAAAAAGTTAGTAATCATAATTTTTAAATATTTTTTACTCCAACACTATTAGCGTTCTTTCAGGAAGAAGTTCCCATTGTAAATCTTTAAAATATTAATGCTTAGTATAAATTTAAAGCTTAAACTCACATCTATTCAGCTGGGTCGTTCAAACGTAAAATAACGTAGCAATAATTGGCTCCAAATATATTTTAATAGGAAAAAGTGTAATTATTTGGATAATTTTCAATTTTAATAGCAAGACTAATAAAATTTTAAAAAATAACTTTATTATTAAATAATATTTTAAGATGATTTGAAAAATAGAAGGCATTAATGACAATAATTGCTTACAAGCACAGATGTCTTAAAGGCTAATTAAATCAGAATAAAGCAAAAAAATTCATGATACTGAGACTGTTTGCCAGCGGGCCTACTAAATGTCATCATTTTTACATTTATGAGTATAAGACATTTTTATTAAATCATTTCAATAAACAATCATGGCCAACATAGATAAAAATAGATAGATAATCTTTCTGAATAATCTTTCTGAAAATTCTAAATACAATCCAACGGAATAATAAATAAAGGTAATAATTACTAATTATTACCTTTAATTAATAATAATTATGAGTTTGAAATTCAATCCGCATAGCAAAATTTCGAATTTTTCTCCATAATTCTTCAACGGACATTCCGATTTTAATAACGTAGATTTAGGTGTAGGATAGTGAAGCAGTACACATTTGGTTGAACTCACAACGCAATCTGAAAGAAAACTAAAAGTATAGCCATTGGGGTTACCTCCCCCCATGTAATATGTTTTTACAATTCAGTGACATCCCTATCCCATTGTGATGTCAAACTTTTGTATCTTATTTAAATTATTCCAAATCCCAATTTACTGTTACAAATATGAATTTTTATGAGTAACTTCTATTACTATTAAATAAATAAACAGTTGATGAAAAATGCCCTTTTCATTCTATTTATTGCAAGAGCGGTAGAAAATAACAGTTTTAAAATAGTGATATAGCAAAATTTGAACCCCTTTCACATGTCACATCATGTCAGTCAAAAAGACAGGACCCCATATCCTCAAATGTTGTTTGGGAATGAACATTTCTGAAAATTTTAAATGTAAAGAATAATATCATTAAACTTCTTCAAAAGTGCCGATTTCCTTTTTGATTTAAAAACCAGCACAATACAGCATTACATTTTTGCCCATGAATAAGAGTTATGGAATAGTCTGTATTACAGTATTTTGGTTATTCGAGTGTATCATGTAGTAGTTCTTTTGCAAAACCAAATCTACTTACATCAATAGTAACTCACAATCTGCGATTTTATTCTTAAGCTTTTGTCTTCAAATATAATAATGGTATTAAAACAACTTTTGGGTTTTTTTATTGCCTGGGAAATCATAGGAAAGTATTTTTATTGTCTTGTAACTATAATAGAACTTAGGGAACACTAACGTTTCCCCAATGGTTCCTTACCCTTCTTCTAAACCCATTAGAATGAAATCATCGCAAAATTCACACAAGCTCTGAGTTCTTCTTTTGAGTGCTAGTTTTTCTTTATATTTTACCGATGGAAATAGTCATTGGAAGATAGTTATTTCCTAGCGTAGTAAATGGTTTTTCTGAACATTAACCGAATGTTTTCTCTTCTTTGGAACGTAATCCTTGTTTTACTACCAAAGGAGTTTGTCGTGAATATTGTGTTTACTAGGCTTTTAATGATTTTTGAAGGAAAATTGCAAAATGTTAAGGTTTTGATGATGCTGTTTGCATGTTGTATGGTATTTTGAACACATTTTACATCACATAAACATGGATAACTTTTTTTTTTACTAATGGTTTGAAATTTGGGCAGTCTTACATCACGGTTTTATTTTTCAATATGTTAGAGAGTACAATGCATAAGGAAATTAATGGAAATACGTAGTGTTTGATATTCAATCTTTTCTCAGGATTTTGGGTTAACAGGTTTGGGCTATTAATCTAATTATTTTAGATTAATAGCCTTTAAAATAACAATTTTTCAAGTCGGGCCTTTTTCCCCCAAAGTGTTACTTGATATAAGCCACTCCTACCTATATCTTAAAGTGTATTGATTGCCAGAAAACCAGTGCTGTTTTTTTTAGGATTTGAAATCTCACGGGTTCATGAACTTGATCTAATGTTTCTGTCGATCTAGGGGATAAGCAACAAGAAAATTATATTTTCAGAGGTCATTAATTGATACGACCGGTCAAGAGGTCGTATAGTATCATGTTAACCTTTTTTCATGCACTAATAAGATATCATGGTTCATATTATAGAGCAATACCGGGTGAGACTAATCTCAATAGAGTTATAATATAGTGTATATCACTGGGATATTTTGAGCCAATGATTTTAAAATTCATCAACTATGCTAAACATGTATTTTTTGTAAGTCTTATCCTCCTCCATATACAATATTCAATATAATAAAGGTACAATACTTAAAGAAGGGAATAAGAAAAGGGAGACATACTATGAGGAATATTTTTCTCTCAAATTTGTAACTCTTTTTAACCTGATATCGTAACTTCCACATTTTAGCTCTTTTAAACCTAATATCATTTACTACCACGATCACGTTCATATCCCCTTTGAACTTAAAACCAAAATCCCAAAAACCAAGTCACCCCACGACCCCCGGAAAATTAACATCAACCCGTATAAAGAGCAGCCCTCCTCACACAAAATAATTCCCGGGGAATAAATGAGGGAATAAGTGCACCCCTTAATGTTAATGATTTATCTCCGGGGTGTAAAAAAATCGATGAATCTCTCGCAATCAAAGCATACATTATGCTAACTGAATCGATAAAGCCCGGTAGCTGCGCTCTGATTGGCCGACGAGCGGAATTAAAAATTCGATCGACGCCGAATATGCGTAATTGGGAGCGGCGGACACCCCCGCTACGGGGGAGAAGCTTTAATCGCAAGGGGGGATGGGAGTTATTTATGTGGGAATTCATAATGGCGGTGGAGGATGTGACGTGATTTTTTTTTGTGGGAGGTGTTTGGCGTGGTGTCTTGTTTACATGGTGTTTGCTTTCGATGTGGACTAGTTACTGGATGCCAGCTGTTGGCATGACAGTAGATGATATGGGGTTTGCTGGTGTAAGGAGATTTGCGTTTCAATTTAGGCGTATTCAAATTTTTAACTAGTTTTTATACTAACAATGTAGGTGTAGGATAGTGAAGCAATACACATTTGGCTAAACTCATAACGCAATCTGAAAGAAAACGTAAAATATCGCCAATGGGGTACCTCCCCCCCCCCATGTCATACGTTTTTACATTTCAGTGACATCCCTTTCCCAGTGTGACGTCAAGCTTTTGTATCTACTTTAAAGTTCAAATTAACGTTATAAATATGAATTCGTATTAGTAACTTTTATTACTATTAAATAGATAAGCAGTTGATGAAAATACCCTTTTCATTCTATTTATTGCAAGAGCGGTGAAAAATAACAATTTCAAAAGTGTGATGTCGCAAAATTTGAACCCCTCTCACCTGTCATATAATGTCAGTCAAAAAGACAGGACCCCATATCCTTAGAGAATTAGGTATAGTTTGGGAATGAACATTTCTGAAAATTTTAATTATAAAGAATAATATCATTAACTCATACCCGATTTCATTTTTGATTTAAAAACCAGCACAATACAGCATAACACCTACATTTTTAACTAGTTATATACGAGAGAAGAATGAGAGTGGTGCATTTCTTTAAGGAAATTTTGGACTTAAACTGTAGAGACCTGATTTTAATACATGAGTAAAAATTGTAATATACTGAATGTACACTGAAAATGACACAAAAATCAACACATCATTAACACATTTAAGAAGAGACTTTTTTCCCAAATTCACAACATTTTTTTATGTTATTTTCTAAAAAACCTTTATGACCTTATTGTGCCGTGGTAGTGTTCTGAATATGTTGGAAAAGTGTTAGAAGTGTGTTCTATCCAAAAGGGTGTCACTTTAAGAACCTTTGATTTATGTATTGAAAAAATCAGGGTATAAAATTGTAACCTGGATTTAGTTGTTAAACAGTTTTATGATACCGAAAGGGTGCTTTAGGAACCCCTGACCTATGTATAGCAAGTATCAAAGTATGAAATTTTAACCTGAATTTTGTTCTCAAACAGTTTCGTAGTACAAAAGGGTGTTTAGTAACCCCTGATTGCAAATTTGGAGCATAAATGTGTCTTAATTTAGGTTTTACTAAATAAACAGTTTCATTTTCACGACACTGCCAAGTGCTCATTTTAGGAACCTTTTCTTTACGTATTGCAAAATGCAAAATCTAAAAATGTAACTTAATTAGTTATTATAGGAAAAGCAAGAAATATATTCTCTAAAAGTATCCCATACTGGTTCACTTCCCCCTAAAAGATGTAGTACAAAACGTACAATTAGTTTCCAAAAACACCTCACAACATGTTCATCAAAACCTTCAATTGTTTCACTTTTAAATATCAAAGTTCAAGCGAAAAAGTCCGAAACAAACACATTAACTCTCGTGACATTGAAGAAGCATGGCCTATTACATATTTAAATTGCCATTGTTTAAAAAATTACGATTAAATTAGTCCCTGAAAATTCTTTTGTTTTCTGTCAACTTTGAATGTCATTAATGATTCGAGAGTCATTAAGATGGGGACTTGAGTGTTTTTTTTCCGGCTGAAGACGGACACGGGACTGACAATTGGTTAAGCGAATTTGGCTCTAATTGGTCAAAAAGTCCGAATTAAATCAATCGAGGAACTAGCGAGAAAAAAAAAGAATTTGGTGAACTAGGAATAAAACTTCTGAAGAAATTTTGTTTATTTAACTGTTCTTAAGTTCATTATTAAGGTGTTTTTATGTTCTTAATATTCTTTGAATAGGTAAAAATATTGCAGTTATATTTCCATTTAAAATGATCTTTGCTTCTTAAACTTCAGAAAGATATAAAGGATATGAAATTATTCCTAAATAGTTTTCGAGTTGTAAGGATTTAAATAAATCTTACTATAAAGCAGCCTTTTGTTATGCTTCAAAAATTTCAAACTCAATTCCTGAAGAATCAAAATTTCCTACACAACTCTTAGCTGAAATACTTTTTATAAAAAGTGAACTTATTTACTTCAATTATTTTAGTTTTGCAATCTGAATCATTTAAGAGAAGTATTCTTAGTTTCATAACCCTAAACTTTTTTTTTAAAATTACATTTTTTTTTAAATCTAAAATTATAAAATAGTCTTGACTTTCAGGATTTTTAAATTAAAAAATATCTAAAAACACACCTACTATTAAAAAACTTAAAGTAAAAGTAAAAAATTTTTTTATTATTTTAAATTTCTACTAGTTATATTCTTCCCAGAGCTATTACAAGTTAAACTACATAAAATATTCTAATTATCTCAATAAATATGAATTATGCAAGCAATTATTTGATCAAAATTGCTGTTTTTAATAGGAAAGGATTTACAAAACTTTCAGTCGAAATTACTTTTTCCTATGTGTAATTCCTATATTAATTACTATTTACAATTTCTCTATTCTTTAAAGAAACTTAGCTGAAAATATCCTTAATGTATGAAACGATTTTAAATGCTAGATTAATAAAATAATCCAATAATAATTTTAAATTCTTCATTTTCCCCCATAGCATTGTTTAACTAATTCTAAATTACTTCTTTCTATCGGTTCGTTTTATGCAGTAAAATTCCATTGTAGTATAAGATTATAAAATAAACATTAAAATATTTGTCTATTTTCCACCCATAAAGACAATATCATTTTAAATATTTCAAAAAAAATATATTACCCAATCTGTTTTTCCAGGCATAATTTCAATGCAACATCCTCAATAGTAATATCTCACATGCAGTAAATTAAGGTACAATTAAACAATAAGCGGCATTGCTTTTAAGTAAGCAGCGTTTCGAAAACCCGAATCGAACGCAGGAACCTTTTGTTTATTCGAAAACGAATCAGAATGAGACATTCGCGTGCACGGTTAATTCTCATGGGGAGTTGAATTAGGAATTTTTCTATTATTAATTGAAACTATTGTTTTGGTAGCTTTAGTGTAATACTCTTCTTGCGATATTAGTAATTTTCTAGTGATAAAATATTCGCAGAATCGTTGCGTGCATGAATCGTATATTTCTGAAGGTTAATGATGGAAGAGAATACTTCCATGTTTAATGCGTTTGCGTGGTATTATAATTCATTTGCTCTAACTCCCGAATTTGGTGAGAAATACTGAAAAGTTATTATATTGTCTGAACCAAATTTTGAGTTGGTGATAAGCCAATAGGTCTGAATATTGTAAGTACAGTCTTATTTGCACCTGAATGAATTTGATATTATTTTAACTTGCAAAGGCTCCAGACTTGTAAATTTGTACTACTTTCAAGTTTGAATGCGTTTTTGAATTTTTGTTCATTTTCCTATCTTTGAACTGATTTTTTATATAAAAAAAATTAGATTGAATTTATACTAAAAAGATGGAAAGTTAATACAAAAGCTAAGAACTCAAAAACCCTGTAATTCAAAGTTTTGTTTTTGAAGTCGTTAAGTAAGTTAATAGAAGTTATTAGGTGAAAATGAAGTTATACTTTGTTTTAATTAAAGTATTCCTTTGTAAAGACATTTCGTGATATTTCAAATCTTCAACTTTTTTTTACAAACTGATGAGTAATTTAAAAATGAGAAAAGGGCACACAAATCTCTAAATTTAAGTTACTTTTTGTCAGTGGTATTGGTCAGTATTATACTGTCACACAAAAATAGATAAAAGTTAAAACATTATAACTTTAGTGCCGTGAGAAAATTCCCAAAGAGTACAGTGACAAAGACAAGTTTTAGGAACCACCTGCTATATTAAAAAAAAACAGATACAATAAGTCTATATATCCCACATTTCCGAACTCTTCCCACGGTAGCCTTTCCTCGAAATCGTTAGTTAAGAATGCAGTGGTAAACAACCTGTTGCCCCTAACAACCGGACCAACTCCTAATAAGGCAATAATAATTTAGTGTAATAAGCGCTCTACGGCAGTGCAAACAGCGCTAAGCGAATTAGGACTTGATATAAGTGCGCCTCATTTTGATTTCGAACTTAATGAAGCCACTCGAAGGGATGTTCGAACGCCGGATGGAATGTTTGGGGTGGTGTTGTAGTTCATGGAACCTTTTTGGCACATCATTGGGTTTAAAACCTTTTGCTCCATTTTGCCTCTTGATGTTGCTATATGTGTTCTTGCTTGAAACATTGCTCAAATCCATCTGTTGAAATCTGTTGTGAGATGAAATAATGTATATAATATTCTATAATTGTTTATTTTCCTCATTTTTTTCTTCGTTGTGGTGAGCTGATAGTTTTATTTATTTTTATTATTTATTTTTTATTTATCGATGCTTTTTATTCATATAGTATCATACAACGTAGTGAAAACCTTCAAAATCAATATTTGAATTTGAATTTTTAGATCTTAATTTTAAAATATTAAAAGGATCAACAAACAGTTACATTATTATTAAAATCGATGTTATGTTTTACTTCTGAAATCGTACTAAAACTTTTAAATTCGTAAATAAAATCTTTTTTTTATTTAGTTTGTTAGTTAGTTTAGTTACTTAGTTTATTTAGTTTTACAAAATTATCATTCTTTGTACCCCTATTTAGGCTTAAATCATACTAAAGAACAATCTACAAATGTTGAAACATTAAAAATATCAAGTATCAGTTAATAGAAAACTTCCAGAAAATAAAACTTTATCAACAATGTATAACTGTAAAATAACTAATAGAAAACTACTATCACATTTCTCTTCTAACTTCTAATATCAGCTCTTTTCGATAAATATTTATAAAGGCTCATAATGTCATCGACTTACAAATCGATGATATTCCAACTCCTACATAAGTAAAAAATATTATAACATTATTAGTCTACATAGCGATAGAATTATACGGGGATACATCTCTAAAAGTTATTTGGATTAATAAAGCAACTCTCCGTTTAAAATCAGGGGCTTACAAATCAAGAAAATATTTTGTCCTGTTATTTAAAAGTTATTCTGTCGAATTTGAAACCGCCTTTTACTTTACGAAGTAGGCTATAACTATTTACTCAATTTAAACTAAAGCAATAAACCGATACATTTATTTGACTTGAAAACTTTCTAGACAGATTTTTAGAGATACTAATTTTGCTTAGTAACATTTAATACATTTGTGTAATTCCTTTCGCTTTTATTTCTATTTTAATACTGTAATTTATCCTATTTAAAAGAATATTAGTTTCTACTTCTAAAGCGAGGGAATGTTATATAGAAGTTATGTATGCATCGAATTCAGACAAGTTTTGTCAAGTGAAAAAACATCTATCAAAAAATAATAATATTGCATCAGTTTCAAAACTTAAATTTGCAAATTCTTTTTCTGAACTCTTCTTAGAAATAATCTTGTTTTGTCCTGGTTTAATTTCTTTGGTAATTACAAAATGAGAGGACATACTTATGTAATTAAAATTATCTGCCTAACTTCGAAAAATTAAGTAGTTTTAACTAAAATAAATTATTAAATATGTATAATACATTATTCATTTTGAAATACTGCAAATTTCAGGTATCCGGTTTTCATAATGGGCATTACTCTTGAATTTAGTACAGACTAAATTGGTATTTTAATACATTTTAAATGGAGGTTTAATAATTATTTAGTTTCATGAAATACCCTCGCGTATTACATCTCATCTTATGGTTCGTTAAACCCTATAATGTTTTTATATCATTATAAATAGAGAGTTTAGTGTAATTTGTAGATTTTTGGTCCTTTTTTAATCGTGTAACTAAATTTTTGCTAATGATTTCTTATCTTATTTTAGGTAAGTTGGTTTCCATGCTACTTTTGATGACTCATCTTTTGCAGTCAAGAAGAGGTAAAGTGGAAAAATATCAGCATGCAAATGAGATTTAATTTAATTTAGATTATTTATTTTTATAATATATATATATATATATATAAATCATTACTAAGTATATTCTCGATACCACGAAATAAGCCATCTATAGTCTTCTTTAAACTTATTTCAGTGAAACAATAATGGAATTTAACACACAAAATATTAAAAATTTCGTTCCATAAATTTAACTTGGGTTTTAAGGAACTCATTGCACAAAAATTAGCTTAGGAAGTGAAAATAACAAAACAAAATGCAATGCTTTACTACCAATTCTACCATCTTATTTTATTTTTCTATAAATATATATGCCTACTATTCTTGGTACTCTAAAGTCTAAGAGATGGTGAAATTTTTTCGAGGTTTACGAGTAACTTAAACCTAAAATATGAAGGAAATTTTAAAAGTGGAATGGTTGAACGTCTATATTGAACAAAAATTTCATTTTTAATCCAACAATGCATGAAATAAACGTTCAAACGATACCTAAAAAAATATTTTTAAAAACTCAGCGTTCTCATCTACTGCAAAACGTCTCATAGAGAACCGCGTAATTACAAGCTGACCACCACTTAACAGAGACCAAAAGACAAACTGGCCGAACGAAAGCTGGGAGCTGACCAATCGAAGGTTTGTGTGTCGCCGGGGCTAATCCTCTGCGGGACAACTGGATCCTTCTAATGGGAGTGACAGTCCGAGATTTCTGGCCGATTGTCGGGAGTCCAGTGGCTTTTATTTGCGGTCGCCGACGATATTTTCCCCGAGTGACGCTGGAACATTCTTTTCCTTTCTTTTCTGTTCTGACGGGCAAACGTTTCTGATCTTCTCGGTTAGTGTATGTGTGTGTGTGTGGTTACCCCCCCCCCCCCATTTACAGCGTTTTAATGTTAACATGAAAATTTTAATCAAAATATTTTTTGATAACTTATTTAAAAAATAATAATAAATGATAACTTATTTGATAAAACGATTTTTATGTATCGTTTTATCTTCTAATGAGGTATTTGCCCGTTTTGAGATTAAATTTTATTAAAATAGCAGATAAAAAACCCATGAAGAATGACGTTTAAATGGAGTTTCTGAGATATAAATTTTTGAAATTTCGTTTTGCGTTTTGGCGCGAAAACAGAAACACTGTTGTCACATCCAATCCGCCACATCCAATAGTATCCCGTTTTCCGATCATTGAAAAACAGTATAACACTAGTTTCGAGGGCGCAGTGACGTCAAATCCCGTTACTAGTGACTGACTTTACTAGTGTTTTGGCAAGAATAAAATTGAATTTTAAATTATTTCAAAAAAAATTAGGAACTTAAAAATCTGATATTTGAGAGTTTTAAACTATAACGTATCAAAGAAGTGTAAAATTAAGCAAATCCCTCACTTATGCAAATACCTCATTTTCATTTCCCGTATGAATGCCTATTGGATGGGGGAAAATCTAATTAATTCCAGATTGAATGAAAATATTTTTTGTTAAAAGCATTTTTAATTTCATTAATCGTATAATTTTAAGCGCGGTAAACGCTTTTTTCTTTAAAATATAAAACCTGTACTTGTTAAACAGATTTTAAAATCTATTAATTTTTTTATATTTTTTTATAAACCTTATCCCTTATGAGATCTTTCTGCCTCCTAAAAGATTTTAGTTCCATAATACTTCGAAATTCAATTTTAGAGAAATGTAGGAAAATAAGGGGGAATTTATTTGATAGTTAAGTCATTACGCTGCCAATTTTTTTGTAAATTGTATTTTGATGTAAAGTTCTCAGTTACCTTTATTTGTGGTTCATTCCCCCCAAAAAGTATCAAAAATGAGTTATAGCATTTACAAATAGACATTAACCATGACGAAAAAATTTTTATTTAAATATAATTTTGTTATAAGTTTTAAAATGTATTTCAAATCCCTAAAAACTTTACTATTTATTTACTACTATTTCTTTCGAGCAATTAAAGTGTAAGGTAAATTTTAGTGTACAAATAATATATATTTTTAAACTAAATATTAATTTGCACAGTTTTTAATTTTGATATAACATAATATTTAGCGTATGTTTCACGTTATTTACATGTTTTACAAAACAAAAGTTTTTTTTTTTAAATCCTGTTTATTTATTATTTTTTATTTAGTGATATCTTCTGGGGATAAATCTAGTTGGGAAAGCATCTGTTATATGTGTAAATACTAAGTTTAGATTTTGCTCTATTATACTCTGTTTTATATTTTTACATGACTAAAACGTGTTCAATAAGACTTTTACTCGAGAAATCTTTAAGTAAGCATATTATTAATCTCCGTCAAAAATTAAAAGTATCGAGGATAGATTATTTTAACAATTTTTGTATTAATTATAAATCTGAAACAAAACAAAAATAATTATTATTATTTCCAGTAAAATAAACTCAGCCAAAATTCAAACATGTAAACTAAATACGAAGGTCCTCTCACTCTCAACAATGATATATTTCGCCAAATACAAGGACAGTCTTGACTATTCTCTAGAAGTAAAATACAGCTAAATTTCTGTAGAATCTGCCGCATATATCCCAAAATTGTTTGTCTGTGGCTTGCGCTAATCCTCGGTGGGATGAAGCCGATTCCTCTAATGGGGCAGACAGAACAATGCGAGGTCGATGGATTTCAGCAACTCAATTGTCGTTCTTTACCTCTTTTTATTGGTGGTGCCCCCTCCTTGTAGTGGGTATTTTGTCCCTATGGGTGACATAGGGTCATTTTAGACTTTTACAACCACCGATTTTTAGGAACGGTGGAGAATTTTGCAACGGATGGAGAAAGCACCCCTCAGAGAATCGTCTTTTAAGTAGTACAGTAACTCCGCTTATTGGTTAAAGTTATCAATCGGATAATGCTATCAAAATTGACCGATCCCGATCACTCCTATTTACATTAACTCAAAATGTATCGTTTTATGTTATCAACATATCGCTTAATGTTATCAAAATCTGGTGAAATCCCCTAAAAACCTCCTCTTTTCGTTTGAAGGCCAATTTTAATACATAATCTTACAAAATGAGTCATTAATTCATTAATGTTATATGTTCCACTCTAATATTTTTCTTTAAGAATGTAAAAGTTGCAAAGATACATACTTGGTAATTGTTTTAAGTACTTCAATTAGGACTACATAGTTGTGATTTTAAAGCAAACACTAGAGTTACACTGTTTGAAACTTTCTATAGTATCAAATAGCTTATTATTATCAACCGTATATTGTTATCATTCCACTCTTGATTAAAAGTGATCACATTAAGCGGAGTCGGCTGTATCAATAGATGAATGTAATTGAAGTAAACAGAAGCACAGAAGGTTAGTGTAGTGCTTTTATGGAAAAAAGCTAACATAAGTTTAAATAATTCCCCAGAATTTAAAAAAAAAATTTCATGGAGGAGTATGGAGGCGAGGGAAATAACTAGTGTTTCCGGTTGTATTCGCAGAAAACTCCAGAGATTTAAAACGGTATTTTTCTAAACTTTAAAAACTATAAATATTTCTTGGAAAATGTTTTGTGTAGTATTAATTGGTTAGAAATTCGAAGAAAATGGCTTGAACTAATACGACTAAATCTTACAAATATTTAGTCGGTCGGTTAAACACAGTGACAGTTATAAAATTTTATAATAACTTAATTTAGTAAAATTATGCGTTTAATTTTTCTTAAGCGGATCTCTCACAGTGCAGTGATGTAGCCTTTAGTTACTAATAAAACTTCCTGAAAAGGACCAGAAAACTTGAAAAATAAATTACATTTAACTAAATTATGGCTAAGTGAACTGTTATATGTAATGTAATATCGAGGTTTAGAATGACGTGATTTTTTTTCAATGAGAACAAAAAAAACGGGTAAAAGGAAATACAACAACCCTATTAGTGCATTTCAAAAAATAAAATCTACCTAAATTTAAAGATAAATAAAATTTTATTAACTGCACTGCATATTAGTTTGAGTTGATAGTAAAATATAACAATAAAAACCTTTCTGAAATAATATGCTTTTGAAAATACTCTACCACACTAATATAAAATACGTATATTCTTTAAATAACAAAATGTATCTTAATCCAACATACAACAAAATCTTGAAATTTGAAATTTTTTTCCAATTCAGTTGTATTGAAGTATAAGAAATGTGTGCTGAGGAATAGAACTCAACAACCCTATTATATAAATAACAACTCTAAATAATTTATTTTAAAGACTAATTTAAAATTTAATCGATGGATGAGTATTCACATAAGTTCTGGTAATGATTCCTTGTTTTTAAGTACAATAAAATATTTTTCATAAATTGATGTAACCGATATAGCCTCTAACTATTCAAATGAATAGGTAGGTGTGTAGATAATACAACACAAAAAAAAATATTTTTTAAATCAATACAAATAAAATAAGCTATGCCTACTGTCAGTGGTAATTTTGTTTTGGACTCATGACTTCAGACCAGGTGACTCATATAATTTCCTTTCAAATTTTCTTCTAATGTACCGTCAGAAACTGAAATGAATAAATTATTATTGTTTTAATTATCATTATAAGTTCAATAATGCAATTTTTTTAAAAAAAAACCTATTTTCTAATGTCTTACTCGTAAACAAGAAAATCATCAGAATTTTTCAAACTTTTTATTGTAGGTAGATTAACTTGACTGGCATTAATTTTTTTAAATATTATCTCCTATGTATTATGAATATAAACTGTTTTAAAGCCGTCATTTCATAAACTCATCATCTAAAATTGTGTGTTTTTGTACTATACAGAAGCATAAAAATATAGAAAAATGAAAATTTATTTCTTACATTAAACTAAATTCTCAATAATAAATTTGAGGAGCCTAGAAGCCAAGGGGTACAAGTGACTTCACATTGATAATGAGAAAAACAAGGTTAAAGTTAAACTCTCATTTAAAAATTATAAATATTTTTTTACACATATGAAAAACTTTTTCACCATACAGTGACTCACTTGAATCCCTTTACCACAACAATATTTGACTCCACAGCAACTACTTAGTGCACTCAACTCCAATACTAAAAAAAACCTGCACTTGTACCCCTTGGCTTCTGGGCTCCTCATTTGATCCTTTATTTAACGTTCATCAAACCTCTGATTAGCATGGTATTGTGTGCACTTCTGTACAAAATTTCAGCAAATCGGATTAAAATCCCAAAATTTTACTTCCGATAATATAATACAAGAATTTTTTTATGAGGTCAACCCTACAAATGTGTTGAAACAATCAGAACTGATCCACACCGATGAGAGAAAAAACCTCCACGACAAGAAAGGATCATCTGATGGTTATCTGAACAGGAAAGAGGGTGACCGTTGTTCTTTCCTGATAGCAGCAAACGATAATTATTGTTGGTCCGGTGCGTATCGCGAAATAATTAAGCCCCGTGATGATCCATTGTTAATTTTATGGTAGAGGAAAAAATTTAGGGAATTCTGTAGGGTAATTATTCATAATGTTCTGTCGGCGCACGTGCACATAATCAATGGCTTTGGCATTGTAAACAAAAAAGCTTTACATTGAACTTTATTGCAATAATATGTTTATGGAAGGAAAATCACAGAGATTTCCAAATCAAAACGTAAAATGGACTTGCATCTGAATACAACATGGGAAACCGTGTCTATTTTGAGTCTATAGCCTGGGATAGATAGAGATGTTGTTGCACTCCCCCCTTAAAATGTCATGTTCAGCTCAAAATATTAAACTTGCCGTATAAAAATATGGTATTCTTCTGTTAGGGAATAAATTCTCTATTTTGATTATTTATTTCTATCAGAAAAGTCTTGGCTATGCACATTTTAGATATTTAGTGCATTCTTTATTAATAAAACCATGAATGAAGGCTTTTCAATATCCTGTTATCAAAGCTACACACGATGTCTAAAAAAACTTTACCAGATTTTTTATGAAACATAAAATTATATTTTATGCTGTGGACTCAATTTGAATCTGTTATTATTATAATACCTAATAATTTTTCAATCCTGTATTATTCAAACTTTTAATAACTTTATTGATTTGAAATTGTAGGGGAGAGTGTTGTACCTAATATGGTCGGTTGTACCTTCAGCCACCGCATTTTAAAATTCGGGAAAAATGTAAATTTGAATTTGTGGTCGATTTCTAATGTAAACGGATGCTATCTAGTTGCTAACGTGAAATCAGCTTTTTAAAAAATTTTTTCAATTTTATGTAACAAATTTACTGTTTTTAGATGCTCAAAGTTTTTTTTAGTGTTCCACTACATTAATACTTTTCTTCCCCTATAATTATGATGTGATAAAATGGGATATATGGGGTGAATCCCCGAGATTTTGACTTTTTAGTTTTGATATTAGAAATCGTCAGATCTCAATTCTTTTATTTTTTATAGAATTTTGAATGCAAAAACACCTGAGGTTGTACCTTTGGACACCATAAGGGTTGTACCTACGGACACGTTCTTGTGGGTGGCTGTAGCTAATTGTTGCTTTTAAATCAGGTTTTCATTAAAGTGAATACATTTTATACTTGTCGGCGATTAGAATAGTAGATTTTTAGATGAAAAATCAAATATTTTGTGTTCTAAACTACTTTTTTAAATTTTTAATTCTACTTTGTATTTAATGTAAAATATAATGTAAAATCGTAAGCACCCTATCGGATTTCAGTATGATGATTACAAAAAACTTAAAATTTCCACCGACGAAGATTTGCGAAAGTTAATACTACCAAATGCTTGCACAACTAAGTGTCGATCTAATTGATTTTTTGGACCAGTAAAGTGATCAGATCAATCAGCACGATTGATGAAACTATTACCTTAAATTTGAATCTGAAAATCCCATGTGATTTATGTATTTTTGGTAAAAAATAAAGACTTTTATCAATCAACTTCTTTTTAATGATCATTTACGATCTAAAACTACATGGTACTTTAAAAAATGTATTTCCAATTTTAAAAATGCTTGAAATAGTTTATTAAAAGGTAAAGCATCAATAAAAATGTTCATTTTTTAGCTCTTTTCAATTAAAACCTCCCTTTTAAAGGGTGTCCACAGGTACAACCGGGTCTGTCCATAGGGAGAGCCGGTGGTTGTACCTATGGACACAAATTTCGTCAAGTTATTAAAATTAATAAAAAATCCAATTTTCAAGATTTTAGCTAATAAAAAATATCCTCCTACTCACAAAGGTTAAGACAATAGGTTGGGCACTTTAAATAATCAAAATATGATTTTTCCTGCCTTAGAAAAATCCAAACGGGGTTTTTGGCCGAAGGTACAACACTCTCCCCTAAGATTAAACTAATATAAAAAACTTAAAATGGATTTAAAAAAAAACTTGCAACAAACCTTATTCAAATGTCTTGAGTTGAGATCGAAGAATGAATTGAAATAGTGGGTGATGATAAGTTGGTTAGATAAGCAATCTTTTCAAATTATGGTCATGAGTTTCATAGACAATTGTCTTCCTTTAAATCGGGAATTAAAATATGATAGTTTCTTTACAGAATAATAATGACTCTTTTTGGCTAATTTCGCAAAATTTGAGATCGATTAGAGATAAGTTAGGAGATAGTAGTAATAAAATATTTTTTTTTTGTTGAATTTTTCTTCAGTAATCTCATCAAATGAAATAAATTGCTATTCTTTTAAATTTCATCCCGTCAAGAAACCCAATCTTGAGATAATGATTTTTTTCCTTCTATGTAAGTTGATTTACACGTGACAATGTATCTAAAAAGGTCTTAACCGTTCTGGTTAAGAATAGGTAAAGTTGAAACATTGTTAAAATAGGCATGCGTTAAACTTTTCACTTTTTGTCTATATTCATGGCTGGTGAGAGAACAATATTGGTTTTGGAGAACTATACTTTCGTATTATATCAGTATACTCGCAACCCTCAAGATATCAATTTCTTTCCAATTATGTTTCTTTAAAAAAAACTATCAGCTTGAAACAAAAAAAAAATAATAATAAAGGGAAATGTAACTAAATGCATTCTGTTAAAATGTTTAGAAAACTATTTTACTACCATTTCCTTGTCTAGTTCAATTTCTGTTTGTCCATCATTCAACAAGATAAATCAAGGCTTTTAAAGAAAATGAAGTACTACTCTCCATTTTAAATAAATATACCGATGTACTAACTCGAATTTACTCAAAAACTTTCTCTACAACAGTAAACATTTTTTGAATCTTGTTTGTTTACACTACAATTAATGATAACTTGATTTTGGGGAAATATTAACACAAATCTCAGTTCCTGTAATGTAGTTTTCAAGATCCTAATACATAAATTAAAACAAACACATATGAGAGATTCAGAAAAATATGGTTTCCACCAACCAATAAAGGATCCAAGAGCTCAAATCCGCCTAAAATGGAGATTGAAGAGGTGTCACTTAATTTTGCCTAAACATCATACTTATAGGTATTCCACGCACTTAAAACAACCATGCTTACAGTTTAGAAGTATCATATCCTTCAAAAATAACAAGGATATTTTTGGCTAAATGACTCTCGCATAGACGTTTCTGTTACCGTTTCGATTGTGTGTGGAACTCCATTATCAATGGAGGGCCTCTTTACCCCCTGTAACTATTGTTAGGATAATTTGTAAATCATTTTATAGGTAAAATCATTTTAACAAAGCACTCATAGAAACCGAAGGTATTTACTCCGTTTCATTAACACTGTCAGTTTTAGGTAGAACATTGAGAGTAATTGCTTATTTTAAAATCTTTATTATTCATTTATTGAAGCTATTCATTTCAGCTAATGAATCATGTTCGATTTCCAACCAATTTATATTGTGAACACAGACTAAACATTTGCTCTCGTAAACAAGCTACACAATGACACAAGTATCATATTTCTACAAATTCTCAAGGAAACCTATTAGTTAAACAAACGCGTTCCCAGAAAAATTGGTTACTAATAGTTAAAAGTCACAGGTAAAAATAAGCAACCCAATAGGAGCACAAAATCTTATACCTTACGAATTTCAGTTGCATCCAAACAAATAATGAATGGAGAAGAACCAAGAGTTAATATAAAGTATTTTCAGAGAGCCAGGTATAATAGCTTTGAATAGAGATCAGTGATTAAAAAATGCCAAGCTTTAGAAACCACAAATTATTATTTTTGATGAAAAACTGATAGAACCTCGTGAAAGAAGAAAAACCAAACCTGCTCTGAAGAGTTTTAAAAAATTAAATCATAGATTAAAAAATTCTAGAAGCACTAAAAAATTATTATGGCAAAGATGTTGAGACTACGAAAAAGAAATATTATGTAGTCGAAGAAGGTCTTTTGAGCTCCAAAGATCTCCCAGGTATCAAAGCCATAAAATATTAGAAAGACCTGGTTAAAAACAGAATAGACAGACAGGTCTGCCAAACTGTAAAAAATCACAGGAGACGATTCCATCGTGGACGTATCAACTACCATTTTTGAGATTTCTAATAAAAGAAAAGACATTGACTGATTTTTAACTCCGAAATCTCGTGGTGGTTTATACCCTCAGTCTTTCGTTGATTTGAGTCACACAATCTGATATTCAAATCAGAAAATCAGTCCATAGAGTAGCTGGTTTGAAGGGGAAAAAAAAAACTTCCCAAAGAAGTGTATATACGCGAGCGATCAACGCCGGAAAGTTCTCTCAAGCCGGCAGCACCTTCCACGTTCCGCCTCGCCCGGCAACAAACACTCCCACACCATCAAAATCGTTCGAAAAAGAGAACGGCGGACTCCTTCCGATCCTCTTTCCATCTCTCCCTCCAGTTCACCTTTGAGTCGGCTTCCCTGCCGATCACCACGCCGTCTGGCGAGAGAGATACGAGCCTTGGCGCCCGCCAAAAAACGCCGCCACCTCAGAGGTGACGAAAACGCCGGGCAATAATAACTCCCCCCGCCTCCGACAGATGGCGTCACCGCCTCACCTCCCCCGTCGGTAATTGCGACCAATCAGGATCAGGACCCGACTCCGAGCCGCCTCCTGATTGGACGGGATGGCCTCGGCAGCCGAGAATTAATTACAAAAAAGAAAAATAGAACCCTTGTTTCGTTCCACCCCCCCTCCCGCAGATATCGTTTGCTCGGCTGTGTTCTTATTCTCGCCCGAGAGCGCGATAGAACGAGGTGCGAGAGATTCTTTCTCGCGCCCGACGTACGATTTTTTCCCGTGTTCTATTTTTTTTTAATCATTGCTACTTTTTTTTTCTCTCGTTAAATAATAACAGTTATAGTTGTTGATCATCATCTAAAAAAAGAACTGCCGGAAACTGTTCTTTTTTTCGTGCATCGAAGTGAAGTGAACTACTGATTGTCGTCTGCAACTTTGTTTATCGCATTTACGGAGATGTCAACGATGTTTTGATGCGCCGAAAAGAAAGTGATTCCCTTTGGATTTTGCAACATTTGCGCTGTGCTTCACCCCCTCAAGTGAAAAATTTTTGGATTTGTGCATCGTTGGATTTGATATTTGAAAACGAGATACATCAATCTCCAACATTTCTGTGGTGAATAGTGATTATCTGTGTTGTTCACTTGTGAAGGATTTATAATCGAATTGAAGGATTTATATTTCATTCGAACCTTTTTGGGGGTATGGATGGAATCTCCGCTGAAGACCGTGGACCTCTTCACAGCTGAAAGTCGTCTGCTACAGGTCAGTGTTTACCTTTTGTGTTAGGTTCCGATTTGGTGGGGGGGTGACCCTGTTCCTTTCCGTGGGGGTAGGGTGGGGAGGGGGACTTGTGCTGGTGTGCCCCCTATTCACCACCTGTTCGATTCCGAAAGTAAACACACCCTTTCCGGGTTGAGTTTGATTTCGTATTACTATTTTCGAAATTTTAAGGATGCAAGTTAACAGTGATGATCCCAGATTATTCGCTTGTATTCCATGATCATTTGCTATAGTAAGCCCTATGTGTAAACTCGTGCATTAAATTAACTAGTGATGTTTTTGAAATGTTCATTGAATAAAGTTAGGAATTACCAAAGCGTTAACTACCACCAGGGAATGCTTACATGACGTTAACTCATAGTTATTTTGAGCCAAATTTTAATGTTTTAAATATTTTTACTGCCAAATAACCTTCTATGGGAGGATAAAGAATTATCAAAAAGTTGTTTAGTAATCAAAAATAAAATGCTGGTTGTTTGCGCCAACTGAATTAAAATTCAAAGTGAAATAATGTAATTTGTTGATAATTTGGGATTTTTCCATTAGTCATTTAAAATTATATTGGAATTTTAGTAAATGGAAAGATATTCTGATATAAATCCTTGCCACACCTTTAAATTGTAATATTTACATAAAGTTTTTACATTTTAGATTTTTCCTTTTAATAATCTTGATTGTATGGATCATTAGTTCATGATAAAATTTCGGTCCAGCATATATTAAATAAAAAAGCCATAACCTATCTTAAATAAAATAAAAATATCGACATTTCATGAAATAATAAAGTTAGGAGATTTGATCCCCAATGCTTAAAATATGTTTGATTTTATTTGGCTTTCACCACGATTTATACGAATATAGGCAATTTTTTAACATCAAAAGTAGTGTAAATATATTGATACTTTAATTAATTGGCTATGCGCGTTTGTATTTTAGAGATAGTTATTAAATCTTTTCTTAGTAAAAGTGATTTCTCTGCATATTCAAAATATAGGTTGGAAGCATTATCAAACAGCTGACATCAGCTGTGCTTTTTCAAACTGCACCCTTAACTGAGATATAAAAGTTGTAGGGGTAATAATAAAAATTGTATGCAAAAATTAAGAACTGAAATATAATTCATATTTATTAATATTATTTAAGGTAAAATATTTATGGAGAAAAAAGCATTTTTTCATGTATATGGGTATCAAGTTAGAATGTTTTTAAATTTTACACAACTTTGTTTACTTGATAACTTTTGAAAAAAT
The DNA here is from genome assembly GCA_963680715.1 of Tetragnatha montana. Taxonomy (NCBI): domain Eukaryota; kingdom Metazoa; phylum Arthropoda; class Arachnida; order Araneae; family Tetragnathidae; genus Tetragnatha; species Tetragnatha montana. Next base: position 30,250,332 of record OY796686.1, read on the forward strand.
ATTGCTTAATTTTTTTAGTCTAATATAGGTATTATCGGTTATAATTTAATTTACTATTTACTTAAAAAAGTTGACTTTCTTAAGTTATCTTTAAAGTTATGATGAAAAAATTATTTTGATACCAAATCATTCATTTCTTTCACTCTTTTATTGCTTACATTTGAACTAAGGTATTAAAACTTCAATACTAATTTTTAAATCATTAAAAAATCTGATGACCTATTTAAAAAGATATTTGATATTTGATATTTTCCAGCTGAGAAATAAGTTTCATAAATATTGTGTAACAATAAAAAACAAAAACAAAAAAATATTTGAATTCTTAAAAAATATAATTCCTAAACATTAATTTTTAAATCCTGTTACTTTTTCGTTTTTGCTATTTACGTAATAAAAGTATAATTTAATTTTGAATTTTAAAGTTTTACTCTATTCATACCGAGCTAAAACTTTTCAAATTTTAAGAAAATACATCTTTTCACATTTTGTGTGGATGGACTTGTAGTTTCTAAAACTGGTATGTACTATGGATAAGTTTCTAAAGTTCCATTAAAAAAAGTGATAGTATTATTTGAGTTGACTTGGAAATACAAAAGTTGAATAAATTTTTCTAAAGCAGTAAAGAGTGGAACTTCAGGGAGAAACCCTATAAACACTATATGCAATTATTGATGATATTATGAATCACCATATAAGATGTGTAGAAATAAACCTAAGTTTGAGTTATTGCGGTCTAATCTGGCTTGTTTAACGCTCCAAAATGAACACAAATGTTTAGAGATGGGTATTGACTGTAATTTATTAGAAATCAATATTGGAAACTAAGGAGTGAAATTTATGATCTATTATGCTTAAAAAAATTTGGGATTTATGATTCAACACTTGAGAATAATTTTCATCCAATAATGTTTGAATAGAAAACAAGCTTCAAGTATGTATGCAATCTATAGGTACTTATCATTTAAATCAGCTCTTAAATCTAAATATCATGTTGATTAAGATAAACATATTGAAATCAAATTTCTGAAAATAAGATTGATTCTATAAATAGTTTTTGCACGATGTGCCTTTTATGTGGTTGTGACAGAGTATTTTTCTTTAGGCCATGAACATATTTATTAATAAAACTGAATAGTAAGTTCAATTAAGCTTTGATATAAAAACAAACATCCATTTATTTAATTCTCTGTGGAAATCTTCTGTGTACTGGTCGGCTTGGTGTCTACTTCAATAAGATATTTTTACATTTTGTCCACTTTTTCATCGTTTTTTAAATCGATTTTGCGCGGTCCATCAAAAATCTTTATCAAATGCATAATAATATTAAAATAAATTAAAATGCATTAAAAAAGAAAAACTGCGAATGCCTGACGAAATAAAAATTTTTTTAGTGTGTGTTGCGTTATTTTGGCTGCTGTTTTTTAATATTGATTCCATGTATGCATTTCCCATTGGACATGCCTTCCATGCATGCTAAAATCTACATTAAATGTAGGTTTATGAAAATTGAAGATTAGGATTAAGCCTTGGTACTCAAAAGTTTTTATATTAAGTTGGTAAAACTAAATCTCTTGACCTGGGACTTAGTTCTACTCAGAGGTATCTCTAAATGGTCCTCCCTCTGAAAGTTTTTCAAAATTGACTGAAACAAACAAGGTTTAGACTCATTCTTTATTAATCTATGGTAATTTGGTGTACAGCATTCCATCTGAAAATTCCTTGAATTTGTAAATTAATAATGTAATTGTCCCACTGTTTTATCCAATTGCTCCCTACGTTGAGAGTCTGACTGAACTTCAGCTTTATGTTGCCTCATTCAATCTACCAATAGGATATCCCTACACTACAATGTAAATGATTTTTTCGATCGATGACGAAAATTTTAAAAATTCCTCTGCATCTGGAAAGGTGTCATTTCCTCACCCTTCCTTTGTTCTGAACGCTGGACCAACTCTCCTGAAAGTGTACGCGGAAACCCACCATTTACAAAAGAAATATGTTGCCCAACAGTCTTGTTGCAGCAAATTGCACTTCTCACGGCTTCGGCGAGATGATTATTTGATTTGATCGGGGAAAACTTAAAAAAAAAGCTTTTTATTATTATTAGGATTATTATTTTTCGCTCTGACCTATTTCGCAGCCATTAGTGCCTGGAATTGGATCCCGTATACCTAATAAATCTATCTTGCTTCCTAAGTACACACTTGCCTCCCTGCCATCGCAGTAGACTGGATAAACAAGTTAATTGCAGTGATCGTGATTGCTGGAATGAGAGATTTTTGTTCAATTTGGTTGTTGGGTTGAGGTTTGGCCTGACTGCTGCTTGTGATATTCACACATTGCTCTTTGAAGAGTTCTGGGGCTTTTCAACTCAAATACTATAATTACGTAAGCATCTACACTGTAAAAAAATAATCGTACAGAAACAGTACAGCTCTGGCAGCAAAAGTTGCCATTTCTTGGCAACTTGAACAGGCTTTTTCACCATAAACACATTAATTTTAAAAATATTGAATTTTTTAAGCTACTATGCATCCAAGATTTGACAAACATATCTGTATTTTTAACCTACCTATATGGTTTAGTTAGGAATACAGTAGATATCTTTAGGTTGATGCATTTACCCACTAACTAGTTTTCCTAAAGCTATCCCTTGGAAGGAAATCGTTTTAAAATGATGCTAACTTTATTCCATTTCTAAACATGCCATTGACCTTTCAAATCAAACTAGATGGTTATTAGGCTATAAAAGTAATTCGTGTTTCCTATATTTAACATACTTCCCTGTAAATTTATTTCATTACACTGAATTTCATTCACTGTATAATGAAATAAATGATTTTTCATTACTTCCATTCTATCATTATATCGTAAATTATAACCCGGAAAATTTTGAAAGGATTCACTTAATGTTGCATTAAGAGTTCGGTAATCATAGTTTGATCATGGGTCATTTTTATTTGCAAGTTCACTGGAGCCGGCAGATTTTTTGCCTATTAATCCAACTAATAGTTAAATTTTTTACTCCATTATTTAATTTAAATTTTGGGATTAAAAAGTATCGATTCAGGTTATTCAGATAGATTCATAATGTTTGTAAAGTAAAGTACTAAACGTGTAAACTACGGCTCCAATAGAAGAGATTTTATTTCCTTTATTTTTAAATAGAATCGAGTTCATTTTTTTTTCTTGTCTCAATCAAAAAAGAAATATTTCATTTCTTTTCTTTTTGACCAAAACTTGTAAAAATATTTACTAAATAATTTTTCCAGCCGCCCAAAAGAAATTATAAAAAGTCTAGACCGGATGTCGAATCAAGTCTGAAACCTTTTAATGACAAAACAGAAAGTACAAATTTGTTTGCGTTAAATATTTCCCTCATTTTATTATATCAGTGCAAGATGATGAAGACACAAAGGTAAAATTAATTTTCGTTTCGATTTGTTAGTGTTATGATATTAATGGAACCTAACTTCATTAAACTGTATTAGCATAAGCTAGTAAGTTTTAAAATGTTATTTTTAGCAATGTATTTTATGTTAACGATTGAATTAAGGGCATTTTATTTAATCATTAGGTCGCTAAATTATATTGATGGTAACTGAAACTTTTAGTTCCGTTTTAAATTGAAAATGTTTATGAATTAACTGTTATCATCTTTGTGTCTTTTACTTGCTTTTAATAATGAACTTGAGCTGCTATTAAATTTTATAAATACCTTTACTGTTTATCTTGTGAATGTTATGTTAGATTTTTAACTTTGGTTTGAGGTTGGGTTTCCCATAGTTCAGCTTTGTAATTTTGTGGTACTTCTCTTTTATAAAATATCTAAAATAAAAAGTAAATATTGATCAATGGATAATTCCATAGTCACATAAAAACTTTAAATAAAATTTCATTAGCTATTATTTTAATTTTGCCCTCATAGAGAAGTTTGAGTTCCAAATCACCATTTCTCATTTACAGAACATTTAATTTGTTAGACATTTTAGTGTTAAACAAGTATAAATCGTGAGTTTAAAAGCACAGCAAGTACTAAATACGAATAATTATAAAGTAAAATAATTTTCTTTCGTGATAGATGGCTTTCCATGTCAGAGATTAAAATAATAACTATCTTAAGTGAGAAACTTAAGTCGTTTATCTTACCCAAGCCCACTAAAAAAATTTTCTTACATAGATAACTTCTGTGTATTTTTTCTTAAGTGACAACAGTGTATTTAGTTCCATCAATAGGCAAGTTTGAGCAAAATGACACCTATAAAAAAATCAGCTTTCACTATGCTTATAATATTCTGGGGATTATTAGAAAATATTTTCTGTCTAAAGCTGTAAAATAACTTGCTATGTTCGTCAGCTTTACTAATAAAATATTCTCAAAGTTCTATGGAATTTATATTTCATAGAACGTTGAGAAATAAATTCTTGTAAAAATATTATATTCATCTGTGGACTTGTGTAAAAAAAAATTAAATATTTGTAGGAAAACTAAAGTTTTGAAAATTTCCTAGGGTATATTTTTTCTACCTCGGCCTAATAAACTTTGAATTTGACTACTAATAGTTTTGACCAGTTTACATCAATCAACCGGTCTTACACTTTAAAATTCAGTTTTTTTGTTGACAGGGTAATATCCATTTCAATATATGTATTTGCTTAATTCTCGTTTATTTATTTATTAGAACGAATAAATTTCCTTGGAATGATCAGGCATATAATTTTAAGGAGTCCTTTTCCTTATCAATACGAAGTGATATGATTCATATCAGTCTTTCACTGGCATCAAGCTCTCTCATAATCCCTAAAAAGCACATCGTGGTAGGTCGTAGACCCCCTACACTCGCAGACCCATCCTTTTCGAATATTGTTTACTCTCGCAAAGTATACGCAGAAAACATCTGAACCAACGCTGAACCCATAAACGTGTCCTCACATCCCCCAGAAACACCATCGTCCCGCCGCCTTGTGGTGAGATACCAAAGCTGACGTGTCGCTCCGCGCCCCTAGTTTGGGATGTTTTGCCTCCCCCCCTTTTACTCTCGACCCCCCTTCTCATTGCCAGCCATCTGTAGTGTAGTCTGTCGGGGCGATGTAAACAACAGGGGCTTCCGTCCTCTTGACTGGTGTCGGGTGATGTCTGGAAATTCGAATGGGAAAGTCATCTGGGAGCTCTCTCTGTGGCTAATTCGAGGAATATCATTAATCATTTATAGTTCTGTGTATGAATAATGTAAATGGTGCGAGCTGAATATTACCTGTAATGGTACGATGTAAGTAAATACTACTTGTTATATAGAGTATTGATTGTATTTATTTTAAAGAAGTAATTGTTTTAATAATGATTTGTTCTTAGAGATTCCGATTCTGTCTCTCTCCATTCTTTCATTCTTACTCTCCCATTCCGCCATCTTCTGCCTCTCACTTCTTTATTTGTTTCTCTTACTTAGAACCCTTCTATTTTACTCCTTTATTCTTTCTATATATTTCATATTCTCATTATTATTTCTCTTTCTTATTATTCAATTCTATATTTCTCTCCTTTCCATTATCTCTCCTTCCTTCTCTTTCTATTTATTTCTCTCTCCTTCTCTCATTCCTTCTACTTCTCCATTTTTATTCTTTTTTCTTTCCTTTTCTATGTTCTCCCCAATTTTCCTTCTCTTAATTCCTTTCTCCTCTTCTCTTATTCCATACCTCATGCTTGATTAAAAGATTCCGAATGTTGATATCCATAAGGGTACATCTGATCTGAAAAGAAATACTAACTCTAGCTCATGCTTTGAAGCTATAGTTCCCTATCTTTTCTCTCGTGGAGCTCTATTTCATGGAGTAATAATATGTTAGGCTGACCCTAAATAATTTAATATTTTTTCATGTTCTAATTAAATATGTATGATTTGCTATAAAGGAACTTCTCCAACAGCTTCTTGTAAAAGGGTTCTGAGAACCATTTACAAATTAGTATCGACTCTGCTCCTCATTTTAACTTTATCTTTTCACATACTTATTGGAAATCGCACTAAATGGATGACACAGAGTATAACAGTGTTGTTTACTTACATTTCTTTAAAAACCTTTCTGGACCTCTGCTTGGTAAAACCCCATAGCGCACTCGATAACTCGGCTCATCTCCCCAGACCTTCCCCTATTCGCACAATTACTATTCTCCGAGCGTGGACACATGCGCGAAAAATAATTCATTTAATGGCACTAGATACACGCCCTGCAATTAAACTCAAGCGCACACACCCTACATTACGCTTCGTTTAAATTGCCAGACGTGAAAAATAATACGTATAATTGCCCGTAGACCGGTCTCTATATCTGGATAAATATTTTTATATTAGAAGCAATTTCCCCAGAAGTGGGCTTTATATATGGATAAATATGCATTAATATAAAAATTTTTCACAGCTCTCATGCTGTGACCAATTTGCACTCTAATTATTTGTCTTTCTATGGTGATAAATATACATATGAATAGCGCTTCACATAGTTTGGTGAGGGGATATGTATATGGATAAGTATACTTATGAGTTTTCGCGTGTCCACTTTGCACTCAAATTATTTGTATTTGATGGGGGCAATTATACTTTTGGGCGTCTGAGCTTTGAGGTAATGGTGAGAAAAATTACGGATTCCATTTTAGTTGGTGGAAGAGTGGTCATTAGATGGACATGGCTGAACTGAACTGGCTGAATTTTAGTCCGAGTTTTTGGGGACTTTGTAAGTGGATAATTTGTCGTTTGTATCAGTTTGTGTTACTTTAGAATGATATTCAATAGGCCTTAAATAGTTGGTGGAAGTATTAGAGATATTATTTGTGGGTAATAGAGCAAAATTGTCCAATGATATTTAGTATGGTTAATTTTAACTGATTTCGCTTACAAACTATGAGAGTACCTGATATTTATCTTTAAAAATTTGATTACCTTTTGGGTTTTTTTTAATGGTACTCTTTTCTCTTTTGTTGTTTGTGTATTGAGAAGAAATCAAATGTTACTGTCTCTTTTAATTGAGGGATTTTTCATTAGATATTACTTGGTCAAAGATTTTCTTTCAAAACCTTTGAAAATTAATCGTTGATTTCAACCTTACTTATCTAACCTATGAACTTAGAATAGTCCAGAATGAACTAACTACCAATGCAATCTTTTTGGGGAACTTCTTTTGTCATGATGTATCTATTTCGCTATTAACATTTGAAATTTAAGTTAAATACTATTGAAAGAAACTTTCAGGAACGAAGCAGTATTTTTTTTCTCTAAATTATATAGTTTCTGTGTCTTATTTTTCTCTACCTTCCTTTTTTCTATGCTCGCTGCCTTATAACTTTATCAAGTTTTCCCGCTCCTTTATTTTCTACTGTTTCACAGCAATGGCGTTTATTATTCCATAATATATTCATTTTTCCCCCTCCTGGCAAATATTCTTCACAAACAGGGGAAAAAAAAGAAGAAAAATGGCGTCGTGTTGGGAAGGTGTGAAAAGGGGCGTACATTTCGAACGTCCTCACCATCCTCACGTTCGAAAAAGGGCAACCCTACTAACCACGAGGGTTAAGCAAACAAACAGCACAACTCCACTCCGACCGACGGAAAGGGGGGGAGTGATGAAACAGGGAGGGAGGGAAAAGCGAAAATCGTCTGCTGTTGACTTCCACGTGGTGAGGAGGCGCCCCAAACAACCGGCCAAACGATCCCACCACCGAGTTTCTTCTTTGTTTTGTGGCAACAGCGAGGAGGCCATCTGTCCGTTGTTCATTAATTATGCGATCGTTAACAAAAGAGAAAGTTCTTTTTTTCGTGCCGTTTTGTTCCAAAGGGGGGTTCTCACACTTCCACGCGTTCGAATTCGCTCTAATTATTTCCTCCCGGGTGATCCTCGCAGACGATAACCTTACCTACCTGCCAGCCGCCCCCCCCCCCACAACCCCCATGAACCTTCTTTTTTTATGTTCGAATATTCTTCTTTGTATTCTTTTCTTTGCTTCCTCCCATTCGATCGACGGGTTTTCCTCACTTCATTTCGTGATGCGTTTTTATTATTTTTTGTTCTTTTTTCCCTGCAGACCTCGGTCAATAATATCATTACCTGCTTTAATTTCGTAATTTTTTTTATCATCGTTACTTGCAAGCTATAATGTGATTATCCATCCTTAAATTTCATTTATTCTGTTTCCCCGATATAAATGTCATCCTCCATGATGTTAACTGCAACCATTCCTTTAAGCCAGAATGCGGTTAAAAGAGGTAGTAAAATTTTGGAAATCATCTAAAATTCCTGAGATCTTGGGAGTGCCTTAGATGCAGATAAACCTTTTCTTTAAACCAAAACAAAATAGTAGTTACTCTTAAAAAATTTGGAAAACTTTAAAATTTTTATCAGTTTTTTCTTCTAAATTGGCACAATATTAAATTTGTCTTTAATTTTGGTCTAAAGAGCCAAAACTTACTACCTCACAATCATATTTATATAGTCTAATTTTCTTGGTGCGAAAATTGGGTTTTAGAAGGACCCTAAGTATAGTAATATATTAATTATTTTGCTATTTTTGTTGTGAATATCATTTACTAATTTCGAAAGCAGTTGACTGCATACACTTTTTATATCAGTGTATGTGGTGTATGGGATAGCTCATAAAAAATGCTTTACTTTTTTTTGTGAATATAGATAACATCCGGAAAAATAGAATTTTGAAAAATGTTTGAACCATCAAAAAATCCGAATTAAAATAAAAATTAATTTATTAGAAAAGTCATAGGTCTGAAAGAAACTTTCACATTATCACACAGAGGTCCGAAAGAAATCCTCCACATTGCTTACGTGTATGCCATAAAAAAAACCACTCTGTTTTGTTTTCGAAGATTTTTTGTAATTTGGAAAAAAGTTAAGTATGTCTTGCATTTTGCATAAGATAAACTAGCATAGGATGGTTACTTAAAAAGAACATTTTGTATAATTTTGCATAAAGGTTTTGTACAATAAAAATTTAACAACGGTGTATTCGGGGAGTTTGCTTAGGTATTTAAAAAAGGGGGGTTGAGATTTGCTTATTTTTGCTGACAAGGGAAGGAGGGGAGTCAAAAAGACCAAAATCATGCTTACTTAATATCTGAATGCCCCCTTAGTCTTCCCAGGCCCGAATCGAATCTAATTCGAATGGGAAAAACAAATCAGCGGCATGAAGCGAAGTGACCACATGAGTGATGTCCTCAGCATCGATCTATTTTCGGTCGTGTGCATGTCCAGCACCGCCTCTGGTGATAATAAAAATTGATTATTTTTCTCCTCAAGACTTCTCTTCATCACACAAAAAAAAGATCATCAGCGGATTCCACTCCAATTACTACCGACGATCCTCGTTTCGATCTTTCGCATGAATAATTTCGTTCGAAACACCGATATACGTCCCTCGGCCATCGAACGAAACAAATAATTAGGTGCCCCCCCCTCCTTGTTGTTGTAGTAGTAGTAGTATCCACATTCCATTATCGTTCGGCCCTCGCTCTTTTCATCAATAACGGTAATCATTTTTTTGTTCGGCAAGAACGACTTGAGAGATGATGATGAATAATCCGTTGTGCGTTTTCGATTGACGCTGGAAGAGGCGATTGTGATGTTACTTGGGAGAGGGTTTGCTGAGATGGCTTTTTATCTCCGAATATGTGATTTTTTAAGGATTAGTTACGATATGACTGTTTGCTGTCCAAGAAATACATCTAAGATGTGAGTTAAGTTCCTCATCTCTTCAGGAGTGGAGCAAAGAGAAAGGATTAAGGAATGTATATGTTACGGGCAAAGTGATTAATCGGGCATTATTAATAATATAATGAATGCCCGAAGTGGAGGCGGGCAAAGTGATAAATTTCATTCATAAATTCCACTGAATTTATCCATAGCCCGGGCATCATTAATAATGCGCGGATTTATCACATTGCCCGTAAAATATATGTATGTCCCCCTCCCGAAAATCAGAAATTTTCTTTGTTTGACCTTAGAAAAGGACTAATTTACCGCATAACCCCCAGTGGTGGATCCAAGGGGGGCAATTGGGACGATCCCCCCCCCAACAGATGACCATTAACCATGCTGATGACAGACCCACAATGGGTACCACAAAATCCCCAGATGTAGGATCCAAGATGCGTTAAAACACTACTCTCAAGAGGTAAATTTCAAAAATTTTCTGAGGGAGGGCCCCTGACCTTAATATTTGTTGGAAACTACAATTCTTTTACATTCAGTGCACCAAGATTAAGGGGGATATCCTTGAAATTTGGACTAAGTGAATACCTGTTTATATAAATCCTGTTTTAAATGGTCAAATTTCCAAAAATCTTTTTGGAGTGTACCTTCAGACCCCTTTTTGTGCTTGAACCCCTCTTAATTTTTCGAGGGGAGTTGAATTCTATAGTTCTTAGACACGACCAATCTTAGTGACCATAATGTTTTCTGTAGATTTTGCATCTCTCTAATCTATTACATTTTTCTTGCCTTTTGGTTGAGGTCAGGTATACTTAATGGACAGAAAATCAGCCACTTAATGGCCTGCGGGGTCAGTCACACAGGTAAACCTCCGGTGACATCTCAATCGAATGCAAAACACACCGACCTCTCTGCGAAAACAATACGGCGATAAACCAGAGCAAAGCGCGCGTAATTATCATCGTCAACCAAACAGCCAACCAACCAACCAAGGCGTCGGATGATAATTCCCCGTCTAATTCGCGGAATCCGTCGCCGTGATTTACGGCTAGGAATTTATTTGTCAAAAAAGCGCGACACGGGAATGAACTCAACCGTAGAACACTTTCCGTGGAACAATTTTTGGAGGACAAAGCATCCCTCTTTTTTTCTCTCCGCGAGCATTATTTTTGATTATGTTATTATTATTATTGTGGTGTTCTGTGAGCTTTATATGAGTTTATTATTATATGGGCTACCCGATCGCGTGATGGCATTATTATAATGGGTCGTCGGTGAATTTTAAATGCGCCAGGTTTTCGAAGAATGTGTTGTTGAGGTCAATGATTCGTTCGTTCTTTTTTTTGCATAATGTGTGCCCTGCGCCTTTTGTTCTGCCCCCGCAAGTGGTGTTCGTTCGAATTAGTTAGTGATGTATGGATGCCGGAGTCGTGATAGTCACTTTTTTGGTGGAGAAAATCGTTTGATTCTTTTTATTTAAGGGGTGATTCCAACTGGTCTCACGGTGGTTATGATGGAAATCAGATCGATTATGGATTGATGACCTGCGTTGGATTCTATCGATGGAGTTTTTCATCGAAATCCCCTTGGCTGTGTAATTCTATTTCTATTTTCCTGTTCAGTCACACAATCTGAAAACCCATGAGATATTTTAAGCTTTTGTCTCTGCCTTCCTGTCAATTTCCCTCTTTCGATCTTTTTCTAATTATCTTTTTAAAATCTTTTCTCTTTCTCCCTCTTTGTTTACGTTCTGACCTGAAATACCTGAAACTCGGGCCTCCAGCTTACGAGTTTCATAACTGTTTTGTGGTTTGGTATTTCCTAACTCACCTGGCTCGATAAAAAATGTACTATATCGTCAACTGATATCTTGCTTAAAGTATCCAGAGGTGGTTTCTTACGTCCCTCCCACAATGCCTGGACTTAAGTTCATTTAAACCTAAGGCATTTTCAAACCGTGTACGAAAAAAGCCAACTCGCCTACACTTGACTAATAACCCGTCACAACAACCGTCGTATCTGCATTTCCACAACACAACACCATAATCAGACAATGCGCCTTACAACAACGCTCTCATATTCAACATATATAAAAATTTCTCCGCTCCGTCCATACCTCCCCTTCTCCGCAATTAAACCCACCACCTCTACATCAAAAGAAATAAAAACCGTGACTGGCCGATACCATCAATACACATCACAGGGCCACCAAACCTCACCGGCAATTACAGTCCAGAGAGAGGGATAACTGCAACCGGCGGGGAGTGTTCGCTCTTTTCTTCTAATTGCGGTGGCAACGCGCACGCTCTACCCCGCGTAATGAGGAGGTGTGCAATCGAATTAATCTCTTTTGCGTTCTCACACCGATAAGAAAGGCCTCTTGGCTCGCTTTGTTCTATTGCAATTATTGGGATGGAGCACCCCCCTTTCGGGGGCGGTCTATCGTCCGATCGCTGTGGAGATGATGGGGTCTCGGGAAGGGTCATCTGGACTTCCATCCGTCCACCAACGCAGGCGGTGTTCTGTTTGAAAACGTTTAGTTCGAACCTGTTTTGGTTAAAGATAGGCCCGTAACTAGACTGTTGTTCCAAGGGATTTGTTAGACTGTTGGTTGTTGTGTCTATGGGCAGTTTCAGTAGTTGACACCATGAGCGGTCCTCAATGCTTCAGATATCGGGAAGAGGTCCTCTTGAAGACAATCCCTGATCCTGTTCTCGGGAGAGAGTTGACCCAAAATTGTTTTCAAAGGATTCTCCACACAATAATGCCAAAAGTTATGATTTCAACCTTGTAATATTTGATTTTAAATTATCCCCGCTAATGTTTTGGGAAATTCACTTTTAAAAGTAGTTTGAATTTATTTTGGATGTTTGGGAATCTTTGGGTTTCACCTGAGGTTGACTGCCCCTTATACGCCACAGAATTTTCCAAGGATAAATCCAACACATAATCATCGACATTTCAAGGGGGTAAGAATTTCAAGCCTTCTTGCAATTTCTCCTGACGTAAATCTTTATCACATATACGCTTTGTATCTCGAACTACGATGTCTATACCACGTTAATTAAGAAACATTAGTAACTCAAGGCATATTATCCCCTCTTATCTTATTTGCATGAAATGTGAAAGCTTTGACCTTTTCCGTCTTATAACCTGGTCTTCGTGAAATTCTTGACGTCTCATAGTTATTGATTACATATTCTATTTGCATTGTAATAAATTTGTCCATGTCGACTTATAACCCTTCCACAATATTTACACCGGGGGTCCGACCAAGGGTCATTCTTCCTTCCATTCCAACACTTATCGTTCCGTTCGGGATGATGCAGAAGAGGTAGATCACGAGTTCGAGAGTGCTGCCTCCCACTCACTCCCCCTCCCCCTCGTTCTTTTCGAGGGGGGGTCGCGCCTTCTAAATCATTCTAACTCGATCCCCACGAAAACCATAAGCTCTAATGGTTTTGTTTTGATGCGATGGACCGAGGTGATTCCGGAAAGTGTGATCTATTTTGCAAGTCTTGTTGTAGAGGGTTATTATTGCCCTTTTATTTTGCGCTTATTATTATTTTCCCCCGTCCGTGTAAATGACCTCTAGTTCCTGCTGGTAATGTATATCGAAATGAATTTGAGTTTCTATGCTAATGCCCTAGGTTGAGTTAGTCTGTCTAAGGGAATCCATTAATTTTAAGTTTAGGCATTGTTTTTATATAAACCATCATTAACAGTTGTGTCAGAAAATCTCGGGAATTTTTCGGTACTATAGGGGAAATATTTGTTAAAATATGAGTTAAAGTCATTTTTTGTGACACTTATACTTAGATCTTTGGTAGAGTCGACACCTCGCTGAAGGTGTAGTAGATTTAATAAATTTTCAGTTCATGTCCTGGAGGTAAAGATTCTTTCCTGTAAAAGTCGTGATGAGTTTCACTTTTCCTTTAAGAGGATATTTGATATTTATTATAAATAAATTCGTTGTCTGTAGAGTTTTAGAGTAGAGATTATACTTTTTTTATTCTATTAAAACTTGCGACGAGCTTCAATATAAATTTCTTTCCATTAATTGCACTTGCAAGTCCGACAACCCCTCCCACCAAAAAATAGCCACCAGGTATTCAAAAATTACTTAAATTATTAAGAGTACTAAAATTGCTCTTTAAAATTAATGCGAGTCTAATTAAACTCCTCTTTTCGTTTTATTTTGTTCTGTAATCCAAACTAAATGTTTAATTCAAGCCATAAATAAAAATACCTTACTTAGGTAAGTCCAAAACTGGTGTTCATAAAAGTCCACTATTGCACACTTATCTACTAGAAGCACCTGATGTTACTGGGTTGGCTAAAATTATTTGTGTAGTATCACTATCAGCCAGACTATACTAACTATTCAAGAAAAAGCTATGCCTTTTAAATATTGAGGTAGAAATATCCTCATTTCGTCTTCAACATCTATATCTTTATTTCGAAAAAAGAACTCTGAAATGAAGCAACTACTCTACAGTAACTGTCCCATCCTCTTCCACAAACCTCCTCATTACCTCCAACCGTAACCGATACTTAACGAGAAGAACAATTGCGTTTATTTCTCGAAGAAGACAAAAGCATTATTCGAAGAAAAAAAACAGCGTTCTGTCACTAACCTATCTCCGATCATCCAGAGGTATATAATATTATAATGCGGCAAGGAAATGAGACGACGTGGGTGGACAATGATAAGTCTATTGTCTTTTCGAGACTCGAAAACATTCATTAGGACAGAATGTAGAAGAAATGGTGTAATTGTGATCCGTGCTCTACCGAATCAAACCAGCCCAATCCTCTACTTATCGGACTCATTCCATGTTCTGAGAAAATATTCGACGTTGAAATTTAAGTGCATGCTGAATATTATTTGCTGTACAAAAATACATTAATTACAGAAGATAATAATGTATTTTTGTACAGCAAATAATATTTTAGGAAGTCATGATTGATTATATTCTCATAGATCCTGATAATTTAAATTAAAAAATAGTTTGTACCACATAAAACCTTATGGGGGAAAAAGTAGCTCATCTGGAAGAGTTTTTTGAAGCTTTCTGGTCAATGGATCTACTAGTCATTCTTACAAATCGATGAAAAACGGTCAAACTATAGCTTTTTGTTTCTGTGGTGAGGTCTTCTGGGTCTTCATGTTTTTCTCACGATGTCAAGACGTGAAGTTGTCAAAATAAAAATGTTTTAACTTTTTTTTCTTGAAATATTTTATATCTGAAAAGGCCTTGAGGAGGATCCAGGATTGACTTCTGAGCTAGGGTGCTCAAAGATTTTTTTAAAACATCTTATGCAATAACATCGGATAATTTTTTTTCAAATTATGAAGGATTATATAGTACTTCAATAGCCATGAAACTGCACGTCAAAGTAATTCACATCTTTTAAATATTGGATTTATTAATTTCTTTCATTTTTCCCTTTTTTTCACCCATCTAGAGGCTTTCACCTAATTCAAAAATCGTTTGCATCTTAAACGAATCACACTAAAATCTTATATCAATCTGTCTATCACAGCTATCCGTCTCACAAATACGCACCAACTCAAAAGAGCCAAACCAATGCTAAAGCAAATCTTACCTTTCGTACAAAAGGAAACGTGTAGGTGTACGGGCAGTGGGACCATTGTCTCAAGGAGTCGAACGAGAGTCATAAAAACCCTCATTAGAACGAAAGATCGACCGGAAGTGCCCGACCGCGCTTTCATTAGCCGCAAACGATTAATTACAGGGGATGAGTCACCCCCTGACGAATGAATAAATCTCCGCAGACGACTTGATTTTCGGCCGCTCGCAGGTGCTGGTTCTTGAATGCGACTGATGGTTTGGGGGCACCAGTTTTTTTTTACCAATGTCTCAACTTTGTTGGTAATGCAGTTAAATGGTCAATTTTAAAAGGAGGATAAACACCAAAAATGCGTTAATTACTTTTGTGGCTCTATAGTATCGTACTGGTACCAATGTATATCAACTTGTTGGTATTGCAATTGCTTGAATGATGAGTTTTAGGGAAGGTTTTTTCAAATCTTGATTTTGGCAGAAATAGTATTTTGTTCTACACACTTACCTTGCAGTTTTAAAAAATATATATCCACATCACTCCTTTTTACTAGTTATATTAAATTTAAGAGTGAAAATGATAAAAGAAAGGAAGTATAGAAATATAATATTTCAAAAGAAATATTTTCATATTAAGTGAGTTTTAAAAAAGTGGAAGATTATCCATTGAACGCATTTAATTGGGTCCCAGTTCGTCTTGTATTCAGTTCTAGAAACTAGTTTAGTTTCATACACCAGTTATACTTTTTTTGCTCCAATTTAGCTCGATACATATTTTAATGTGTTTAGCCAGTCTTATAGAACTACCAATTCGATAACTCCTGTTTTACATTTGTAGGAACTGAGTGTTTGCACATGTGTTAAAAATTAAAATTAATATTTCATGTAAGTTATTTAATGATAACCTAACACAGCCTTAAATAAGCAATATTAAATCCAAGAAAAAATGCCCAATATCGCCTTATACAACCACCCTTACATCAAGTTCATTGTCCTGACAGTTCTTATGTCAACATCTCGTTAAACGTAGGAGGAGAACCCAGAGAGGTTAAAAAAGTAACTTTTCTTGATAACTTAGATCAAAAGTTCTGATCCAACAATCTTGTAGAGACGAGTTTCTTGTTTGTGTAACCCAACATCGCGATTACAATGTAATTTGTGTGGAGTTTCCGTTAAATGTTTTTTGGACGCAAAAAGATTAAAATGTTAGCTTTGCTGAGTGCATTTTAAGATAACATATTACGCACTTTTCCCCCATATGCGTAGTTTTTGTGTAATTGTTCGGAAAAATGCTGTTGAACATGTCGTTAAGTTGGTTCGTACTCTGCATGATAAGCATACTTTTAACGTTGATGATGTTTAAATATATCCTTTATTTTTATTCTTTAGTTTCAATAAGAAACAAATATTTACAGTTATTAACATTATTTAAAGGGCTCAGTAAAACACTGTTGTTTGGTTATGAAGCTCATCTACCAAAATAACATCTCCTTAATTAAACCATTGCCATATTTTTTACTTTTTCATTGCATCTTTGGAATTACTTTATTTACATCCATTTTCGTAATTATTTTAATAAAGTGATTAGTATTTTTTTAACATAATGGAATTTAAATTATAGTTGTCAGCTATGAGTACCTACAAACTTTTTTGTTCTAACCATGCAAAGATTAACTCTTGTGTGATCAAATGGACTGAAACATTATGATGCACATCATTTAAAAACATTGCACACTATAGTTTTATTGATTGATATCAATTAAACATATTTAAATTATTTTCTGTGTTAATCAATAGCTTTCAGGTAGTGAATGCTTTTTTGTACCATAAATACAAATTTTAAAAAACACATTTTTCATTGATATAATTCCATTTCATGTACTCCTAACTGTAGCAGAAGTATTTCAGGTCACAACTCAAAATAGTATACCACATTATTCACTGGTCAATTATGACAAAAAATGACTTTCAATGGACTTATAAAAAGCCGAATTGTTAGGAAGTGGGAACAAAAGCTGGTATTTTTGAGTCATTCGAACTATAAATAGTCATTTAACTGCTTTTTTGTGTGGGAAAGGTATTATCTCTTCGAATATTATTTGTTAAAATTCGGGAAAGTGTAATTCATCGATGATGGGTGAAACGATATATTTGGATATCGATATTTTTGTATTGTATTGTATAAGTATCTAACAGAAAATACTATCTTTATACTTGCAATATCCTTAAATATGTTTTTGTTATTTCTTCTTAATTTATAGAATTTTTTATTCTAACTCATACTTAGCAATATTTTTTTTCGTGCAAAATGCACTTATTATGTTTTAATGAATTATTTGTTATTTGTGTATTTTCAAATGTACTAAAATTTTTTTATTTTCTTTTAGGTGAGTTATCCAATTGTTTTACCCAAATAATGCCATTGGGCGTACTTTTTAAAACATAAGGTAAAGGCTTTGATATTTTTAATGCATGTTGGAATGAACACTTTTTTTATTTATTAAGAAACAAAAATAACACAAGAACAATATACACATAGTCGCCTAAGACCTCTTGGTCCAAAAATAAATCCTTAAAACACAAGCCTAGGTAAAGGATACACAATAAATCGGTTGTTAGGTTTTCTTTTCTTATAAAAGTCTTATTTTCAACCGAAACATAAATGTGGAAAATTCAATAGAGTCTGGTGATAGCCTAATTCTAAATTCCATCATTTATTATACATAAAGAAAATGTGTTTTCATCATTAAATAATTAGAATTAATTGTATGACATTGTTACTTTTAAAATACATAGTTAAATTTGAGTAAATTTAAAAAAAATACCTTTTTTAAAAATCAAAAGAAAATAATTTGATTAAAAATGTGAATTTAAAAAAAAAATCTAGATTTAAAAGAACTTAAGGTAAATGTACATTTTTACATGATTAATCTTGAAACTAGGTAATTTCCATATGCTGACATCAATCTAACAAAAGTCCATGGATTTTTTGAAAAGAGATGCTTGTAAATTCAAAGCTCTACCTCTCTAATCCAATCAGTTATCGAAATAGAAAGAAACCCGTTCCGAAAGAGCAAATTCACCTTCGATAAGTGTTTATCCTTAATCGTTCCATCCACCGATGATAGAACCAGTCTCTTCTATTGAGGGGGGATCGAAGCAGGGGGGGCACAGAAACGTTCTATTAGCGGCGAGTGTTGTCAGAAAGCGCGCGCACGAAAAGCTCTAATTACGCCCCCACCGCGTCCCCGCCGTGTTGCCAAAAAGCAAAGAAGAAATAACCGATGAAAAAAACTTCCCTTGACCGGTTTTGCTGTATCTTTCCTGCGAAACGGAACTAGCAGACGATTATCTACACAACACGTGATTAACACGCCTAGACCCCCCCTCTCGCCACATTCGTAATTATTTATTTGTTCTTTTTTATTATTGGTTAGGCTTATTTTTTAGGCTTAGCCTCTCGTTTTTTTCAGTTGTGACGTTCTTTTCATACGCCCGAACAAGTTCGTTCTTTTTCTATCTCTCATAAGGTTTATTATTCCAATATCCATCGGTCAAAAATTTCTTTCCCCCCTCCGCGTTCGAATTAGAGAAGCCTTCCTCCTCTTCCCCCCTCGAATATTCGTTCGAGAAGCATTTAAAAGCGTCGCCGGGGCGAACACAATTACATAATTACGGCGTTCGAAACGTGTTATTTGCATTTAATAGCGGCTGGCAGACGATAGATTCTGAAATCGTTTGCAACCCTGGATTTTTTTTTATTCTTTTTTGTAATTATTCGTCTGTAGTAAGGTGCAGGCCGAGACTTGACTTTCCCCCCTCTAACGTTCGATTTCTTTTGTTCGTTTGGGTGTTCTGAGAGAACTGTTCGAAAGAACACCCCATTTTTCATCCGGGCAATTGTTTTCGCGAGGGGGGTTTCGAACACGACTTCTTCCCGGGCTCCTCCCTGAAAATCGTTCGCACGTTTGTTCGAAAGTAATATAAAAAAAGAGTAACAGAACCCCCATGTGCCCTGATGTGTGCTAAACCCTTCATTAACGCTCCAAATCACTGACTGCTCATTTGATTGATCGTTAACAACTATGCAACAGTGATCCTACCCAGAGGATTGCGTCATCCTACCCCACAGCTGCACTATGGGTTTATCGTGACGAACCCTTCCATGGAATTTTTTTTTATAATTTCCATACTACCTGACTAACGATATGAAGTTTTGACTTACGAATTTATGGTTCTAACATTGTTATGCGTAAAAAAGTGAAAATTAATACTTATTATTGGTCTGTTGATGTTGAGTATTTATTTTCTACCTGGAACAATGAGCATTTTTTCTAGTATGTCTGTTCCATTGGGAAAGGTCTAATTTGACTGCGTATTAGTTAAAGTATTTTGAGTAGATATTTTTAATATTTGTATTCTCATAACCAACATCAAATATATCTCTTCTATCCTAAACTATTGGGGATAGGTGAACAAAGTTTTAGGATTTTACAATTAATTAAAAAAGTACTGTGACTAAATATTCATTAAGCTAAAACTTTTTAACATTTTTTAAAAAATGAAGGGAAATTGTATTTAATCCATCTGTTTAGAAAATAAAGGGTAATTTCAAATCTATCACAAAATATATTTTAAGGAGCCTGTAAATCAAGTTTGAACATACTCTTATTTTTTATACAATTGTTGTGATTTTAATTTACACACATTTCTTTTATCAAGGTTTTAAAATTGATTTAAATCAATTGATTTTAGTCTTACCAAAGTAGAAAATAAATTGTTGACCAATGCATGAGTGTCTAGAAATAAGGTTATTGGTTATTGAATATATCATTAAATTTTGTCTTAAAATTTTATGACCTAAAATAAATCGTAAATTTTATTGTAAATTGTTAAATCTACACAAAAAGAAACTTACTTTTTCCAACCAAATAGTGGTAAAAAGAATATATTAATTGTGCTGCGAAGTAATTTAAATCAAAATAAATTTTAACTTACTTAAAAGAACAATGTAAAAAATCCCCCCCCCCAAAAAAAAAAAAAATGACGTTTTGCAGACGGGTTTTCTATTGCTCCTTATTTCAATGCCAAAAAAACCCCGAGACACTACCGAGCTTGGCCGTCGCCAAAAGGGCGCTGCGTCGCCAACTTCTTGGCCAGTGACGGCGGCAGCAGACAGACCAGCGTGAACGACTGGACCTTTGAAAAATGATGGTTCCCGAAGGGAGGGGGTGGAAGAGAGGAGGAGGAGGAACGTTCGTTGGCTCCGAATGGAACACGGCAGCTAAACCTACCTGTGCGGGAAGGAACGGGACGATTTCGGAAGGTGACCAAGGACAATCGCTGAGGATTCTTGCGCACTTCTGCGCGGTAGTTGCTCCATCGTGTGATTGTAAACGCTGATTTCTTTATTGGTTGATTTAAATTAAAATGTTAACTGCTGTTATATACATTCATTCTTCAATGAAGTAACTTATTACTTATCCATTGTTTTAGTTGAATTGAAACGTGCCTATACTTGAGAGAAAGTATGATTGCTCGCTTTTAAGTTTAGACATGATTTCGCTTCGAAAACGGTCCCTTTGGTAATTGACAAAAAATACAATCAAAAAGGAGCGAACTAAACTTTACCTATATTGTACGGTTTCGATATTTGTGTGGCGTAGAAATATCTATTCCACCATCACTCGTCAATTTTCTTATTCTATACTACCTATAACATTTTTTCATCTGTCATTTATCAATTCCCATTCTGTTTTTCTCCCTTGTCCAATTGAGAGATGCATCTTCTTTGGGGTTTACATCTGTATTATTTCTTAGTATTTCCCAAACGTGTGTTAGTAATAAATGCTTAAATCCATTCTATTCATTACTGAACTAAGTGTCTCCGATTTTTAATTATTTATTTAATTTTAGAAGTGGTTGGTAGAGTTTATACAGCTAACCCGGTTTGGATACTTAAAGTTTTTGCGTTTCTTTCTTACTATCCCGGTAAACTGTTATTTAACTATGAATAGGAGAGAATCAATTAGGCCAGCGAAGGCTGAAATCTCCTTTTGAGAACACCTTCTGCACCTGTGGAAGAAGGTTTGATCCATATTCCTTCCGCATTCAGCATATGTTCCATATTCTCAAGAATAAAAAAATTAGGGTAGCATCGAACGTTTTTTTACACTGGATATTCATTCCCGCAAACGATATTTTCCCAGCGAGCGACCTCAGTTACATAATAACGCACGCGGGGCAACAAAAGGAACCTCATCCCTCAGTAGAACACCCCCCGAAAAATCACGGAACCCTCCGACTCTCCATCTGTTGTTTATTCTGCTCTAGACGGGGAGGAAGAGAACAAAAAAAAAGAGCCCTGACGTCACCTAAAAAGGTTCGAAAGGAAAAAAAAGGTTCGAAAAGGGGGCGGGACGAAACGCCAGGTGGAGTTCTAATTTGTTCTCATTAGGACGTTCGAAAAAGCGTTCGAATCGTCGGACTGGGGGTCTTTTCTTTGACAGATGGCAACAGGGGGGGGGGGTGAAGAACGAAAATGTTCCGTTCCATTTTTTAAGTTAGATCAAGATTTATCTGACCCGAGTCATATCGCTAATTATTTTTTATGGACGATTTTTCCGAACATTTTTTCGGTGTCGTCGTCCGTACGAATTTAAAATTCGAACGTGGGAATAAGGGGGGGTTGAGCATCATTTTTCATCGTTTGCTATTGTCTCCTGAGAGACCCTTCCGTGTTCCTTTAGTAGCTCCCCGGTAATGCGTTTTTTCAGCATGCTCCTCTTTAGGAACACTCGAGAATTATTTTGACACCTTTTTTTGTTCTATTATCCATTTTAATTTCTTTCTTTTTCAACGCCCCCTCTGCTGGAGAACTTTTTTTTTTGGTGTTGTATTTTTTTCTCCCCCATTTAAATTTTCATTGTTTTCCCCCACTAGGGCATATATTGCTATTAATGATACTGCATTAGTGTCTTAGATTATTGAAGTAAATGAGGGTATATCAGAGGGGGTTTCCATTACCGTTTCGAATCTCTTTGCAGATCTTCACTCTACTTATCGTTTGCGATTTATTGAGGATGTATTAATAACGCGCTTTACTCAGTGTTAAGGAGAGAGTGTGTTTTTGAGGTGTCCCTCTGACTTCCTCAAACGATTGAATTCTTTTTTTTTTTTCATATTGTTGTACCTCAGGGGTAAATTTCTCTACACATTTTACAATTTGTGTCACCACTATTGGTATTTATCCCCAGCGGTTTAGTGTCTCTGCCTGTATTGAAGGCAGATAAATTGACAGTTTTGTTTGACTTGATTATCAAATTTACTTGGCTTGAATTTCAGTTTACTTTAGTCCTAATTGATTTATGCCGCTTTTTCCTTAGTAAAATATTAAGAAAAAAAAATTCAAATCTTGTATTGTTTTCCTTCATCATTGAATTTTAACCCATTCGATTTTTGCATTGAAACTATGTAGGTTTACTTCCCTCCTTGGAAAACCCATTTAATGAAAATTATTAACCAAAAATATTATTTTTCCATTATAAAATCCCATAGGATTAAGATAATTGAAATATTTTAGTCTCGTAATAAAATGTACGAACTGAAAACCAATTTGTGGATAATAATTGTCTGTAAAAATACTTTATAACTTTTATAGCCAAAGTTTTAAACTAAATACAGTTTTAACTGCAGTTACTGCCACATTTAAAAAGTGTAAGTGTATTTTAATAATAATTATCATTTAATTTAATTTATACAACATTAATAACTGTAGAGATTCTACATTTAAACAGTGGTTATGCTTTTTCTTTTTTTTATTTTTAGAAGATTGGTTTATTTAAGAAATGAAATTAAGTAGTTGGTCATGATATCACAGCTCAGCAAGGCAGGTCCTCCATTTTTATTTTCCGTGCCAGGTACAGACACCTACACCGCTAATGAATTTAGAACAAAAAAAAGTATAGAAAACTACACGTACGCAAATGGACATAATTCACCCTCGGCTTGAAAGGCAGGCATACACAGCAAATCCATAAACTACCTCGTATCATGTACCCACGCACGCAAATTGTTTAATGCAGACAATACTCGCACGCCAAGCTTTATACCGAGATTTTCTAATGAGGCGCACTGTCATTTGGACGGTGTAAGCTACTCTGTGATTATTCTTTGGTCTGTGCAATAGCTGAAACACTTCTTCACAATATTTTTTTGTGGACAAGCTTCTCTTATGGAAAGTAGTAGTAGGATTGATTCATAGAGATCTAATAGTATATTAGAGTGGACGTCACGTGACCCAGTAATGCTATTGCATAGGAGACTCGGTAACCAACAAGGCGCCATGTTTCCATCGGCCAGCCGTAATGTTAAGTCAATGGAAGGGGTCTCAAAAATGCATTTAAAAAGTTTCCCAGCTGAAATATCCCTTAAAGACCGATCGAAATGCAAATAGGACCAAAAAATACATCTTTTAACACCAAAATTAAATACCTTTCGTGCAGTTTTCTTGGTTTTTCTACTCGATTTTTCTACCGTAAGCCTAAAATAACTGTTTTCTCGTCAAAAACCATTGTTATGCAGATTTTGCCTCTTTTTAATTTGGAGGGCTTTGGAAATATTTTAAAACACTAGTAGAAATAAAAATATAATAATATCTTAAGAATAAGAATTTTAGAATATTATACTGGCAAACTTAACATTTAATTAAATTAAATTCCTTAGGTGTATAAAACAGAGACAAAACTTACATAAAGTGTTACTTTTATTCTTACATATTTTCGTTATACTAGTGTTTTTAAAAAACATTTTTGCAGCCCTCCAAATTAACAAGAGGCAAAATCTGCATAACAATGGTTTTTGACGAGAAAACAATTATATTAGGCTTACGGTAGAAAAATCGAGATGAAAAACCAAGAAAACTGCACGAAAGGTATTTAATTTTGGTGTTAAAAGATGTATTTTTTGGTCCTATTTGCATTTCGATCGGTCTTTAAGGGATATTTCAGCTGGGAAACTTTTTTAATGCATTTTTGAGACCCCTTCCATTATTGACTTAACATTACGGCTGGCCGATGGAAACATGGCGCCTTGTCAATTCAGTGAAAGTCACGTGACGTCCACTCTAATATACTATTAGATCTCTATGGATTGATTAGATTTACAAGGGGGAATGGAGGTAAATGCTCCACGATAAAACCTATAACTAGTTTCAACTCGATATGGCAACTCCTTTTGTGTCTGCCTTGCACCGCCAATTTAGGGGAATACCCATTAATTATTGGGTTTTTTAAACAAAAATATCAGCAATTGGGTTTTTGAAACCCGTTTTCGGCCAGTAAGGATTTTTAGAAAAATGGTTGTAATAAAACGGGTAAAAACATTTCAAATCAATAGACAGTAAATTTCTTCTATTGCTCATTTGTGCCTCATGAACTCAAGAAAGTTACTTTTTCAATTGTTAAACATTATGAAAAAATCAGTTCCTTAAAATCTGCTGTTAATGTGGATTTAAGGCCAAAAAGTTGTAATCAAACGTAAAAAAATTCTTAATAGGGCAATTTTTTTTCTTCTGCTGTTTTGCTCTCAGAAATAAATTTTCGTTCCTTTTTCAATTCTTGGGTGGAGATCTAGAGGAGAAGGAGTTGTCATGATGAGTCAAAAAATTTTTTTACGTTTTATTGAATCTATTTGGCGGCAAAAAAAAACACTATTGGTAAACAGATTTTAAAGAGTGTTATTTTTGATAAATTATAAAAAAGTATTTACTAAATTTTGGAGCAATTTGCAGAAACAGGAGTGGTCTTTATTGATCTGAAATTTTTATACGTTTCATTGAAGCCACTTGATCAAAAATCCACACTACCCGCAACGCAAATATTTCTTTTTAAAGTACTGATTTTGTTATGAAATCTTAAATAGTATTGAAATATATTTTTACATTTTACATTTGGTCTGAAATTTTTTATGTATCATCGAAAAATTTCGCTCTTATGTGGCTTTAAACTTTAGACACACCATTTTTTTAAAGTTATGCGCATCTTTATGTGGTGTAAAAATCGTCAGAAATCAAACCTGCATACCAGACACTATCCACCGCTCCACAAGCGACACCTGTAACCCTCCCCAGACAGAACAAAAACCTCCAAAAAAAAACTCACACTCGTAACTCAAAACGCATCCCTCCCAACAAAACAATAATCGGAGTCGAAACGCATAAACCCGCCTTCCGCCGCACGCGAATTATTTAATGAAGGCCTAATGAAAAGGATTAGACGTTCCTTTTTGATTCCACGAAAGGGAGGATCCACCCTCGCGCGGGCAAGGACAATGCGTTCCGTCGGTAGCGAAGCACGCGATGTGCTCCTTCCACAACAATGGAGCGGATGGCGAGCGATTGGCGGTCTTGGCGCGGGTTGGCTTCACTGCGAGGCGCGGGTTTGAACACGTGAAGGTTGCTTTGCTGTGAGGCTTGTGGTGTGTGCGGGGAAAGCGTTGTGCTGGTTGGTTTTGCGTTTGTAGGGCAGATTGCTATTTTTTTTTTTTTGTTTGTGGGGTATTGGTTGGGGATTGGTGTGGATGGGAATGATGTTCTGGAAACTAATATATTTATTTACATTTTGTTTTGCTTTTATATTATTCTTTCGTAACTGATACCCCTCTGAACGAAATTCATCAATGATAAATGTACTAAGTAATTTAGCAAAACCTTGATATCAAATTTCTATCGTTTAGTAAATTTACTGTAGTTTTTAATCCTTGCTCTTAATTGTATTTATAGTAGCTTTTTTATGAATTGGTATTTGTTGTATTAAATTGGTCCACTAACAAAGAAATTAATTTCCAATTATTTAATAATTTCTTTTATTCACCTCAATAATCGAAATTTCGGATAACTGGGTAACCTGTTTGAGCCAGTTAAAGAAGAAGTCCACTGTAAATTTTACTTAAAGATAAAGAGATGATTAAAATTACAAAAATAATCTCTTTTAACTTGTACTAACCAGTGAACTATCTTTACACAGGTTTTTTTGTGAGAAGGTTGTTAATTGGGATTTATGATGAGATTTATCCACTTAGTTTTTTTTTCTGTTAGAAAACTTGATAATTTAATTTTTTTAAACTAATAATATTTTCAAATTCGTATAAAAACTGCCCAAACGATTAAGTAATTAATAATGAATTTAATCCTCACCCAAGTAGTTACTCATTCAAAATATTTGTCACAGTGTTAAAATAACTCCCTCGATTTTCCTAATAGCTTTGACAACACGTACATTTTTATTTATACTTTACTCACTTATTGTACACACACACTGTGCCTCCGCCCCCACCATTTACAATCATTGATAAAATGTATATTTGTTCGGTAGGTGGCCGTACACCAAAACGGGGGATGCACATGAAAGCCGATGGGATAAGCACATATCGAATGCGATATTTTGGAAGATTATATGTGCTCTTGTTTGTCGTTCTCTGTTTGCCTTTGGTCTGAAGTGTCGCGCTAGAACGGATGTAATGTCACACGCAATGCTCGTTATGGAACAATATGACTCTGTGGCATGATTAAGGGGCTTGGCAGTCGCCAGAGGTTTCGGTTCTTGGCCTTGGTGGACAAAACATACTTAATAATATGGATTGACGAATCATACTGTGATAAAGAAGAGTGGGTCTGGTAGTAGCCACAACTCCTGTTTCAATATACTCACTGCTAAAAAAATTCGTCCAATCTATGATGTATCCTTTCTTTCTCTGTGAGCAATATTGGAATTTTGTAGCTTAGTAGGGCAACAATTTTATAAGCTGTAACTAAGTTGAAGTAGAAAACCTATGCGATAATTTATATTCTAATTTTCTCTCATTCTCACTCCTATCTCTAACCATTCCTTTCTCTTTCTCAAGAGTTCTATCTTACTCTCTCTTTCTCAACCTCGACTTTTCTTCTCCATTGCCAATCTCAAGTTCTTTCATATTATCTCTCCACTTTCTAATCTTTCAGTCTCGATTCTTATTCCAATGTATAAGGCCTGTAGGAAGCATTCAAAAAATCTTTGAAAACACTGTCAACACTGCTACTAGTTTTTGAGAAATAGTGTGCAAGAAAAAGTAAATATTTCTCCCTCCTTTTAGTGAAATTAATCGCCACTTCCCAATTCCTGCTTTCAAACAACCGCAATTAGCGATCATTTCGGAGAAGTGCAAACAATTCCAAGTAAAAATTAAGGGGAGAAAAAAGGTCCGCCATTTTGAGGAGAAGAAACAAAAGAAGGTCGCATTCTCCACCTGAGGGGGGTGTCAGGAGGTCGCATGACGGATGCCGCAGACGATCGTCGTAAATTCGTTTTAGTGCGGCCACAAATCTCGAACCCAGATAAGAGGGCAGGAGCACGTGGGAGGCCGAGGCCTGAGGTCACTTCGCGACGCCTCGCGCGGTTATTAATTATTTATTTGGAGACGAGGAATCCGGAGGCCATTGTTGCCTCTTCTTTCTTTTTCGATTGGGTTTGGATTTGGAGTGAGTGGTTTGCCGAGTAGCTCAGGTGTTCCCAATCGTGGGCTGCATCTGGGCTTTTTAGTTACTAAATACGGCCCCTGAGGGAATCTCGTTCCCATTAGTTTGACAGTTAGGCCATTAGGGATCGGAAAATTTGATAGAGTACTTTTCAGTTGTTTTTATGAATCGAATGCTTTTGGGAAGCCGATAGGATAAACTTACTTTATAAGTTCTGTTAAATAAAAGTATTCGTTACCTAAAGATTGATTCTTAAAATTATGAACATTTCCCCGAACCATTGCAGTAATGTCAGGTAACAATCATAAATTTTTTGAACTTTCTGTTTCAGTCCAGTTTGTATACTTTGTTGGTATACAAATAAAAATTAGTAGGCATTGCTTTCAAATTGCTTGCTGTATATATAGATCGATAACTTGCTTTTTCTTTATATTATAAAGGTTTGGGTGAGGGGTATTCTAATATCTATACGAGTTTATTGTAACTTTTATCTAAAAACTACTAGAATAATTTCAAAGCTAAAATAATCTCACATTTCCTTAATTATAAAATGTAAAGTACATAACTCTTATGATTTTTTTACATAATAATCATGTAGTTTTAATAGATTCCAATGGTCTCTGGATTACCAGGTAATTTTTATACACTTTTGCGGCCTAAATGAAATTTCCTATAACGTTTACTCAGGCAATGAAATAACCAAAAACTAAAATATCACTCACAAGAATTTTCAAACGATACATCCTTGCAAGTGATGAAAGCAATGAAGCAAGTGATGAAGATGAAAGCAATACAAACGAGCCTCAACATAATGTATAACTACCAAGTGTCCAAAATTATTCTTAAATAACATGCGGAATGATACAAAATTGCCTGTTGTCCGTTGAATCCTGCCCTTCGCTTACTTAACCTACTCACGAATTAAAAAATTTTACTTGCAGCGTCCTACATCCGACGCTAATCTTACTAGTTAAAAGTAATTAGAAAGTCTCAAAAGTCAATTAAAACTCCGTCAAAACAGTTTTCTGCATCCGCCGAAACCAGAAATTCTGGTCTGGCTTTAATTAACTCCTGGGCAATAAAACCGTTGAATTTATTTCTATAGGTACACGGGGAAAACCGCTCGCCGCGAAACAGGGAAAAAAACCTACCTCCAGAACCTTGCATTGTTGAGCGCGGAAAACTTAATCACCGTTCGTGTAGTTGATTAGTAATTAATCACTGCTTTTCATTTGGATGTAGGTGGTAGATGGGGGAAATCGTTGCGAAATCGTTGAATTGAATAAGTGATTCGGTAATGGTTTTTGTAAGGTCGTTTTGCTAAATTTGGGGCTGGAGAATAACTTTGGATTTACTTATACGATGAAACCTGTGTAATGGTGCAAGTTTGTTTCTATTAACCTGATTTCATTGAGGTAACTCGTTTTAAATATTATAAAAATACCCGATTAGTAGAGTTTTCTAAGAAATGTGTCAGTTAAGGGAAGGTTTCTTTTCCAGTAATGTGTATTCGACAGGGCCGTTTTAAGGATTTTTGCTGTTTAGGGAATTATTTCATTAAGGGATTAGTAGATTTTTTTTTTCAAAAAAAGAACCTACTCAATCTTTATAAGGATCTTTTTTTTAAGAACCTTACAATTTTTTTTAACTATTTATTCATTCATTTCTGTTTGTTTAGTTAGTTGGTTTCGCTACCACAACTAAAGTAAACATTATTTTTTATTGTATGGTCGAAGATTAAAATTTAAAAATCGTATTATTCGCCCTGGGAAATTTGCCTTCCAGTAGTATTTTGAAAGAATTTTTGGTTGTAATATTCCATATCTTTTTTTTTAAAGAGGTCTAATAAAGCTCGGAAAAAATTGTAAAACTATTTTTGATCCGTAGATGGTCCAATATTCATACATTGGGATCTGAGGTTGAATCCATTAAAAGTAGTTGGTCGGATACCCCTCGCTTCCACTGGCCTCACATTTTGAACTGCCGCGGGCCATATTAGGAAGGGATTCTTTCCTTGTAGGTGATGTGCTCCCGTTCATCCCCATCCCTTCTTCCAACTCAGCATCCCTCGTGTGGTTGTTTGTTGTGCTCCGACGTCACGGGAAGGGGCGGGGCCACCACGTCACAGCTACGTCACGACCCTACGCGAGCTCCATCCAAAACACGTTCGTTCCTTATCTGCCCCTGTTTTTTCACGCGACATCGTTTTGCTCTCACGGGGTGCGCTTCGAGGACTGTGTTTACATATTTTTTTTATTCCCTGCGTGTTCTATTCTTGAGGGTGGAGCGTGTTTTTCTTGGAACCTTTTCTCTGGAAGGTCGCGGAGGGTTTTCTTTTTTTTTCGTTCGAGGTGAGATGATGACATTCGACTGGGTTGCGATCAAGGTCTGTAAATTAAATTGATCGACTGATGGAGTTGTTCGAATAATTTGGCAGGTTGTTTTCTTGGATTTTTCTATTGATTGAATAAGAATGGCTTATGAAAATATGTAGGAGGTATGATTTCGTCAAAAGGCCGTTGGAGGTGCATTTTGGGCCCCTTATCTATCTATCAACTAAAACAACTAGTATCTATATTACCCTGAAAGTCAGATTTTTTTTTTATTTTGTCAAAAAAGGAGAACTAAAATCACCCCATCTACTTAAAAATCCCTCATCCTTTACAAATCTTTTTGTAAAGGACTGGTTGCCAAACGCTGTAAGCTTTCTTTTTTAACTACAAAAACAAACTATGTAAGCCAAATATATTTAGATTTTTTTCCAATATATGTTATTTTTTTGGAAGAATAATTATAGAAATTTGGTATGCTTGAAAAATAAATATAAGTAGCAGTTTGTAATGAGGAAATTCAAGGTTTCCAAACAGGAGGTTCTACACATGAAGAACATAAAGCAATTTTTCGAATCTTCTCTTAAAAATTCTTTAATTACTTCTAAACTTTTACCAAAAAATCCAAATCCTTAAATAATTTTCTTTTCATGGAAAATCTCATATGCATCAAGGCTCACTGTTTCTCCTCCTAGTTATCTCCTCTTCTAAGATGAAAATTGATTTTTCTTTCATAAATCGGTGACAAATCCCTTCAAAACAGGGTGGGTCGCAGAAACAAGGGAGTGTCGAAACGAGTTTGTGCAAGCGATAATCTCACCGCAGACGCTCTGGTCGGCATATGTCAACAAGCGCAATCAACCTCTGTCCGGAAATTCCTCCGCACCACCCTCGGGGGCGGCTTATCTGTCGCAGGCGCCTTCGCAAGGGGTGGCTCGGGGAGTTCTTCGAACGCCCCCTCTTTGGCGCCCTTTCGCAATTACGCCAATTTATGGCCTCCTTAACGAACGTTGGGGTCTTTTGTGCTGTTGTGTACAACGCGAAACGATAGTGTTCCTGCTCTGAGACGCCATTTTCGCTTTTTTGGTAGTTAGCGGTGGATGTGTCGTTGTTGTGTTGGTGGAGTCGTTAGTTTTTGTGGTGCGCGAGATGCTGCGGAATTAATTAGTTTGGATGGAGTTTTCAGGCAAGGAGGCGAGTAAGGTTTCTTTTTTTTTGTATATGTTGTCATTGTCAGTCTGGTGGTTTTGTTGCACCATTCGCGAGTTTCATTTTTGATGAGAATGAGGGATTAATTATTGCCATTCATTACATACAGTTCAATGTTTCCCTCACGACTACACTACATTTATATACTTTTTAAAAAATACATTGTGTTGATTGTGTCTCCTAATAACGACATACTGTATGGAATAATTATATTGTTAAACCTTATCCTTTACTAATACAGAAGTTCTAGCAAAGATTATAAACTTCACAAACAATATAGTATACTGATACCGGTATATAAAAAAAGTCCACTAATCCAATTATTTTAAAATTGTGCAAAAAACATCAGAAGATCTCTAGCTGTATTCTATTCATCAAACTAGTTGTATATGCTTCATCAATATTATTCTATAAATGTTTTTTTTTTACCCAAGTCAATCAGCTAAACTAAAATCTATTTGTCTCAAACTCTAATTTTATTTTTTTTGTACAGCATTTTATTATAAGTTGGAATAAACATGAAATGGAATTAGATATGTGTGAAACATTTACCTTTGAATTGATTTGTAACTTATCATGTAATGATAAACATTGCCTAATTTTTTAAATACTCCATATCTATCAGAATCAGGCATTCGTGTATTCCTACAGAAAAGGAACTGCCTCTAAATAAAACAAGTACGATCAGTGCAAAACATTTTCAACCATGAATAACTTGGTCGACCTCTGCTCTCTGCAGTAGCGTTGATTCATGTATTAGGTTAATTCGTTCATTTTTCATCTTCACATTGCCTACTTCACAGAACAATCATTGATTGCACAAAAAAAAATGTCGCCCATTTCCCTGCAAGTAGCCGCTGCACGACTTCTCGTCCCACCTGTGACGTCACCACATCGCATCCTTTGTGCGACAGCGGTGTCACATTCGTGATTCTTTTATTACATTATACGCGTTCTTATTTTTTTTTTGTATTTTTCGTTCGTTCCATTCCATTTTACGAAAGCTTTGTCGCCGAAGTGTCACGCCGGAGTAATGCGGAAACCCGTACCTCGTTTTTTCGAATAAATAATAGAAACCCCCGCTTTTTTAATTCCTTTTTTTTTCTCGCGGCCTTTTTTTCGCGGAATAATAATGACGATATTATTATTATACATATCAATCAGCGGTGTAGAGGTGCCATGTATTTATATTATTGAAAAAAGCGAGCGATTGTTCTCCGACGTTGTTTTATGTTATGCTAATGGCCTCTTACCTTGTATTGTCTAATTTGCGGGGGTGCTTTTGTGAAGTTTGGTGTTAGGATTCGAACTTTTATTTTTCTAATCCGCGTGACCGTCCTTTTGCGTGGTTCTCTTTGGAGGAAGTGTGTGTTGGGCAGGTGTCAAATTGGAGATTGTTTATGATGGTCATTGGAAATTTCTTATCGGAGGGTTTTTAACTGCTTTGATTTTTTTTAATACAAACTGGTTTTTTAACGCTTCTATTATTGTGTAGGTGTGTTGAATCTGCTAATGAAATAACAGGGGGTGGTTGACAAATGAAAATTATCTTTATGGTGTTGTTTTTGTGCATTAATCTGTGTTTGATCTTTCTTTTCTTTCTTATTTTTGTCATACTTTATACTGTAATTATTAAACATTGACCAATTTGGTTAATATGTATTAACACAGTAGGAGCATTAACATCCAAACATCCTGAACACATACAACCTATAAAAACTGTACATATCAGTTATTGTAGTTTCGTTACTAAAATTCATTATCGTTCTGAATGTATGTATTACCAATTAAAACTGACCTCTTATCAGTTAATGTTAATTGGTTACAAAAAATATAATTTTCCTTAACACCTGATCCCATTACTAACAAAAATCGAACTAATGAGTATCTCTAAACCGTGGTTAGTAAAAACTATTTAAATCTTTAAACCAATCATGCCCGTTGGTTGGTTACTAAAACAATTAGTAGACTGGTTATAGTCAAATTAGCATCTTGAATTACTAAAACTCAATTAACATCCTGAACTTATCACCAACAGAAATAGATAAGTTATGATAGATATGTTTGGTTACTAAAAAAATAAAATTCTGTCCTATACCACAATACCAATGAAACAGAAATTATTACTCACATTCAAAGCTATTATTTGGATACTAAAACCATTAGCCTCATGAAACCAACACAAACGAAACGCGAACAGACTAAAACGATTAACATCCTAAACCCAAACCCATCTCAAATGATGTCATCACCATATTATACAAAACTGATACCAATCGCATCCCCATTCACATATAAGTCACTTAGCAACCATTCACAGATTGATTATACTAAAAGACAATTAGCATCCTAAACCCATCACCAACCAAAAAAAAAATTACCCATTCACACGACTCCATAACCAACCTTTCATCCAGGGGTCAGACTGACCGCGCGACAATTAAAAACCGCCCATCTTCCTGACGCACCGGAGCGGTTCCTCTCCCACAAATAACAGGAAATAATCGGCACTAATTAACAGATAATTCCCGTCAGCCAACCGGCTTTCTGGGTCAGCGATCACCCGGAGAAGATGATGATGGGCGATAAGTCCGGACTCGCCCCCTCAACCCCTTTTGTTCTTCTGGACTCCCGATAGTTATCGGATTAGTGTTTAGTCTCGCTCGGCGGGTCCCTTTGTTTTCAGGACGTGTGTGGGTGGTGGGACAGGAAGGAGTAATTAAGAAGAGGTAGTGTCTCACCTTTTTGGTCACAATGAGTGGTCATCGTCGTTATATGGGAATGGTGATGGTTTGTCAAGTAATGTCCTATATATGATACCAACTAGTGTGGTATTGATGCTGAGTATTGTGGTGTAGATAGACTGGTTAGTTTCTCCTTGTGTATAGTCTGGTTGATAAGTATTGGGGTCTTGTCAACCTGTGTGGGGTTATGAATATAAACATACAGCAAATTAAGAGGTTGTGTCCAATCCAATGTCCTATATATGTTGTGTCGTCGATAAGTATTGGAATGTTGATCATTTGTGTAAGCTTCAGTGGAATAATTGATGACGTCATAATCGTGAGTCTTCGCTGTCTACTGTTAGCTTGGCCGCTGTTGGAGTTAAAATTTAGCGTTGTTATAGCTAAATGTTGGTTAAAACTTCACGAATTTCAACGGTGGATTAGTGTTCGAACTATAATAATAATTTCCCATGTCAAACATTCACTGCAAAGGAACAGGTACTACTATTAAATTCTTAAATCATCACACACAAAGAGTTAGATACTTCTTTATTTGTATCTTTTAAGAGGAAACGTCTGTAAGATACTTAAATACTAATTTTAAAAAGTTCCGTAAAAACTTCATAATTCCACTTAAAAATGTCAAAAATGACTCCTTCATTTTTGTGTTTGAATTCCTAAACTTCCCCTTACCTTATATAAATTTGACTACTTATTCCTTTGAAAAAAAATTATTGGTTCACAAATTTCCATATGTCTATCGAATCTCCACATTTCAAAGGTTTAGTGCACCTCTTCTCACCTCAAACAAGGCATTTCTTATCTCTTACCTTATCTTTGAAAAATTCTGAAACTATGGGAGGGGGGAACCTCCCTAAGAAATTTAACCCAAATGCAATTTCATAAAGTTCATAGGACCTCACAATTTGTCCAAAATCTTCCTGGCGAACTCTTCCACAGTGGCTGCGTCCTTTTTATCGTCCTTCAGGACATGAAAAGCGTGTTTTGTGCATAAATCTCACGCCCTATGGATCAGTTTAAATCTCCTTCTGTCGGGTAAGTGACCGTTTGTGTGCTGCTGCTGCTGTTCAACGTTTTTGGCCCGCTCTTTAGTCTCGCCATGCTCTTTTGTTTTTTTGTATTCTGTGGGGGCGAGGGTTTCTCTTTTCCGCTTGTTCGGTTCCGAGAATGACGGAACGGACGTGGGAAAATAGAGTGTTTGAAAGAAACCCGTTTGAATCTCCGCGATTTCATCTAGTTTGATTCATTTCAGAAATGTAATTAATGAAGTAGTCGAGATGATTGTGAAAATTTAAGAAATTCATAAAGCAATTAAGAATGGAATTGTGTGGAAATTAAAATGAATAAAATACGAAAAATATTGATGATTGATAAACACTTATCACTTTCACTGATTTTATATTAGAAAGAAATGAAAAATAATTAAAAAATACATTGATTGATTGTATTTAGGTTTTTACGAAATTAATTTTCTACGGAATTTTGGATGTTTGATTTTCTATTGGTTTATTTCCGTTTCATTTTTCCCTTTTTAGTAAAATGCATTCATTAATTTACCTGTAACACAACAAAACCATTTTTTGACCTTGAACTATATCATCCGAAAATAATTTTAACACCTGAGAAAAACTTTTTTTTTAAGTTTTAGTATACCTACCTATTTTAGTTGTATTGTAATTTTAGTTAACAGTTTGAAGTAGTATTTTTGTATATGTCATCTTTTCATTGTTTAGTAATGATTTTTTTTTTCTTTTCAGGTGAGTTTCTATTCTGTACTTGTACGAAAACCTAACTATGGATAACATTTTACTTCAAACTCATTGTGAGGTCGGTCTTCCATTGAAAGAGGTAAAGTAATTTTTCTATGACAGAAATACTATCACACGACAAAATTTACGTCATTGTTAGGAAAAGTCAATGTTTTGGGTTTGAGCCACCCAAATCAGTTGTCACCCAATCCGAGAGATGTCCAAATAAGTTAAAATAGTACACTCTTTTATGTCAAATTAAAGAAAAAAACCTTGAAGGCTCCTTTTTGGCATAAATAGTACTTACTGTACATTGAAACAAACGTTTAAAAATTAAGTAAGACAAGTTTTAAACGTTCTATCTATAAAGATAATAGTCCCATAAAGTGTGAGCAATGAATTAGTGTCAAAAATATTTGTAAAACTCTCCGAAACAAATCCAGCTACGGCCCCGCTTTAGGTGCCAATTACTTCGGTATCGGTCTCAATATATTTAGGTACATAATTAAGTTGATACACGAATTAATTTTTTAGTGCATGGGTGTGGTAAAGTTTCTAATTATACCTACTCACTCATTCCCTAAGGTAAGCCCATATAACGTCGTGCCTATTCGTCACACGTCTCCATATTTGGTATAAAGTATTAGATACTTGATTAAAAGTCTACATAAGTGAGATGTGACATTTTTTTGCGTACCCCCGCTAGGCGAGTGATTAAAAACCCCTGTAGTCCCGAACAATAAGTCAGAGAGCCCACATTCCGCATTTCAAGGCCTCTGCTGCCGCGGCAATAATTAACGCCGCACCTCTCCGTGAAGCGAAGAAAGTAATTGACGAGGTCCCGGACACACCTTCTTTGCAGAGGATGTGTTGCCTTTGATTGGCGGCCGACTTTGTTTGTCTTTCGAAACGCCTCTCTCGCTTGGCGAGAAAAAGAGATGGACGGATTTTAGACAAGTAGTGTATGGATTTAAAATAAGTCTTTTTAAACTGGGACCCTTTAAAAATCATTTATTCGGTTCTGGATTTCTATTCTGCATTGTTTAGTTTTCAGTCATCAAACACATGAGTGTTTTGGGTTTTCTCCTGTTTTTACTCCGTATAAAAGGATTCCCAATTTGTTCTCTTTGACAGTTTTAATTTGATGTTAAGTCTGTTGTGGTGTATACATTTTATGGATCCCCCGAAAATGTTTTTTAGATTTTAATACTATCTTTAAAATCTCAGTTCAACATTAAAGAACAAATTACGTACCTAATTTTTTTTTCAGTTGTATAGCAAAATTAAACTTGCTTTTGCTGCATTTAGTTAGAGCACAAATATTCAGAACAGATAAAATTCAGAAATTTTTAATAGTGTAAGGTGCCTTATTTTAAGCTTTAATGAAAAAAAAATTAAAATGTTTATAATCGAGTTCTTTAAGTATAAAAATTGAGATATTTTCCTTTGCCTCTTTGTAAACATTGTAAATGTGCGTAGAACCAACCCTATTTGCATTTAAAAAACTAACAATAAGTAGTTTTAACTCCAAATTATTGTATCAATCGTTGCCTTGCGTTATAAATTACTCATAAACACTTCTGTAACAAACTATTTCTTGAGTTTCTTTATAAGTATGTAAATTAAAGTGCGACTCATATAGACGACACAAACTAACAGTTAAATGTTGTCAGTTTATTTTGAATGTCCCAAGGCGCGAGGTAAATTTTACAAAATTTTCCGGCACCGAATTTATCTTTCTGTTTATGAAACTACCTTTTCTCTCCCCTGAAATTCTGATCTCTCATCAAGAAAAAAAAGTCTTCGCACCTGTAAAAATCACAGCTGTCACCCCCCCCCCCAATAAAAAAAAGCCACCCTACTCTAGTAGCACTGCTCCTACCGAATATGTTAAGTTTAATTAACTGCAACTAGAAGTAAACGAAATTAGGACGAATATTGCACATTTGTCGTGCTCCCATCACCACCGACTTCTCTTCCGTCACCTCCGCCGCAAAAAACACCTCTCGTAGAAATCATCCCGTCCGAAACCTTGCCCGTCCGCTAGCGCCACCTACCGCCGGCCGGGGCGTGGCTTGTCGCAGCGCCCCCTACCGCCTCCCCCGCCCGTCTCAGTCGGGCAGACGATCTCGCAGCGGACGCTCCCCCTCGTCCTTTCGTCTGATATGCCGTGTGAGACCGGGGGTCGAGCACACATTCGAGGAATTGTTGTTGATGTGGATGGGATTACTTCAGCTGTTCTTGTTCATGGTGAGTAGCGATATGTCGTCCCCGTCTCAGCCCCTCCTCGTGTTCGTGTGTGTGCTTCACTTTGTTGTAGAAGGAATATAAAATCGTTTTGAGTTCGGCCGTTGTCCGATCAATGCCGCTGGTGTAGGAGTCATAATCATATTTCGGACTGTTGTGTGTGTGTGTTTACCTTTTCGTTTCTCCGATTGTGGGGCAAGCAGGGCTTGTGGATGGGATGTTATTTTTTTGATATGGGGAATACAATGGAAATATGCTATTTTTTTATCGTTTGAATTGAAGGAATTAAATTAAAATAATTTTAAAAGTCTGTTTTTGGGAAATCGTGTGTTGTTTTTCCCGCTTGACCGCTGTGCGTTTGGGGGAAAGTCGACGTGTGAAGTTTGACGTGGGGGAAATATGTTTTTTTTATTATTGGAGAAAATTGTTTTAAAAATCTGAAAAACAAGAGAGAAATTAATTTTAATTTCTTTTTTTTTGCCTTGGAAATCGTCTGCTATTGTTTTTACCGCTTGACCGGTGTTAGTGGGTAGAGTTGAGGTGTTAGTTGACTGACGTTTTTTTGCCTGAGTTTTTTTTTTACAGGAAAAAGTTCTGTTCATTTAAAATCGTTTGATGAAAGAATCAATTTTTTATTTTTTTAGTACCTGGTAGACATCGTCTGTTTTTTGCCGCTTGACCACTGTTTGTTGTAGAGTTGAAGTGTGACGTTTACTGAAGTGTCCTCGTCACCCAACAATGATGTGGGTGTGTTGTGGTCAGTTGGAGGGGTACCTGTTTAAATATTGTCGGAGTGGGAATAGTGTAGGAGTCAAAATCGTATTTGGAACATCGTTTGTGTTTACATTTTGTTTATCGGACTTGGTCAGTGCAATGCTTATGAATGGCTAAAAAAAGAAAAAAAATTCTTGGGAAAAATATATTTTCTTTAAAGAGTCGTTCGAATAAACTAAGTTAAATTAAAAGAAATTAAGTCGTGTTAAAAATTGTCAACTGTTTTATAATTATTGTCGCTTGACCGTGTATAGGAGAATGTGTGCTGTAGGAGAATAGATTTAAATTGTGACTTTTAATTGAATGGAAGAACATTTTTTGTTAGAAAAAGGGTTTTTTTTTAAAAAAAATTGGTAGAAATAGTAGGTATTTTATAATTTTTTAGTATGGTGTTCGAAATCGTCTGCTTTTTTGTGTCTTTGACGCTTGACCGCCGCTGTTTGTGTTTGGGGGTGGGGTAGAGTTGATGTGTGACGTTTGCTGAAGCGGCCTTGTCACATTTTGAGTGATGAGATAGGTGAATTTTGTGTGACAGCCTTTTATTTGCCAGTAGTGCAGTGCATTTGAGGATACGATTAGGAAATTTCCACATAGAAGAAATTGGTCTTCTGATACTTTATGAGGGTGGAATTGGTACGATTATACATTATGATG
This sequence comes from Tetragnatha montana, assembly GCA_963680715.1. Taxonomy (NCBI): domain Eukaryota; kingdom Metazoa; phylum Arthropoda; class Arachnida; order Araneae; family Tetragnathidae; genus Tetragnatha; species Tetragnatha montana. Next base: position 30,289,848 of record OY796686.1, read on the forward strand.
TAGGTCAAAAATTGCAGTTTACGTTTTACCAACTTTTCGATATTGTATTGCATTGATAATACACTTCTTCAAGTTCTTCGATTAGTCTTAAAATTCTCCTGTTCTGTTGCCTATGTCTTGGTGTAGGTACTCTGTTTACATTCTGAAATTTCTACTATATAAGCCGTACTAATGACTTCTTTATATAGCTAGCAATGTTTTATAACATATGAATTTTAGTTTTGATATGATGATGACGATAAAAAGCTTTGGCGATGGAGTATGTCTCTTTCTTGTCCTAATCTGGGCACGATTTGATGGCGGAACGTTCGGTGCTTCGTGAACCATTCGCTGAATGCCGGCATTCTTGCATCATCTGACCACTGTTTACCTTAGTTTGTGATAGATTTGCTGGTTATTTATCAAGCAATTCTTAATTGTTTTGGTCAAGGATTAATTCTGTCTACAATAATTACTTCATCAGTTGTGAGCGGTTCATGGGCTAGCACAAGTGTTTATGTTGATATTTACACGCTAGTACAAGTGTAGTGTTTATAGAACCACTTGTCTGCATTCAACTCCATCGCCTCCTTCTTGATCGTCTTTTTACCGTGTGTTGGTCGGTACAGTCGACCATGCGTCAAATGCCGGTCTGGTGTTTTCATGTTGATCATCAACCTAAATGGGTCTTCTCTTGAGTTTAGATGTTACGTGCTTAGGCATTAATCATTAACTTTACGTAGAGAATGTGGTAACTGAATCTTGGATAGTGGCAATTACACGGTTTGGCACTTCTCTAATGAGTTTATTTTCATTCTGTGTTTGGTCTTGATTTTCTGTACCTCTTTACTTGATTTTATTTTAATCTCGTTTGCATTATATCAATGTTATTCCCTAGTGCCACGCCATGTTAACCGACATTCCTGTAATGTCAGCCGATGTTATTTCATCCATCATCGATTTAATATCGTCAATATGTCGGACGATATCGTTTAATACCAGGTGCTACCAAGATTCACAAAACATAGATCTTGACTTTACTGTAGCAAAATAATCATTAAGTTTGCCACTTCTTGTTTGTCAGTAAAAAAATATCCGAAAGGAGTTAACTAACTGAATTTTCCTTTTCAAAATGGGTTATTAAATTTTCAATATTTGGTCTTTCCTAAAACTTGTACTCTGGATTACCTTGAAAAAGTCAACCTTAAAAGTATACTTTTCATAGTAAAAGATAGTTTGGATAAAAAGCGATTTTCCTATATTCCATTTGTGTTAACAAAATTTATAATGAATTAATTAATAAATAATTATGATCATTTGAATTCAAGTGTGTTATTTTGGGGTCTTACAGAACGATTTTGAGTACATTATCACAAATGACTGTTTTCATAGATTTAACTTAAATCTTTTAAAAGGAATGGCTGAAGCTAAAGCATCCCAGTTTAAACTTTTGTTACATAATATGACTTTTTGTGCATTGCTAAAACAAAATTAAATACATTTCGATTACCACTCTAACCTCTGCTGAGAAAGAAAGAGGCGACCATTAAAGCAGTCTTTATAATATTCTCAATCACACCAACTGGGTTCTCCTCATTTATCCCTCCATCCCTTTTCTACCCCTCAATGGAATATCGTCTGCAAAAGCGTGCGGTTCGACCGGCCGAAATATCGGAAGATTTTCCTCCCTTCGAGCGATCAATGCAATGGTCATATCTGTCTGCGGCCACTAGTGTAGTTACGTGCGCATGTTTGTATTGGCCGGCTTTCCTGTAAAGACACATTGTAAACAAGCGTATCTTTATCTATTTATTTGCGTGGATGCGTTTAGGATGCCATGGAAATGTGTGGGAAAGCCCAGGTCCTTGTTTATAGATTTTTTTTTTGTTCGCGAGTCGTCAAAATCATTTTTTTTTCTGCTTGTTTTGTAGCTATTTCGTGTAACCAGAGTTATGTTTATCGGTCATTGCTCTTGTGTATATGTTTGTGATGCCACTAGAAGGAGAAATAATGAGAAATTTATTGTTTTTTGGGGCTTTCCCCTCCCCCAAATCGTTTTTTTTTTTTTGTGTAAACTGTTTCAGCTTGTAATTGATTGTTATAAATCGATTACTGTCTACTGATATTTGAAAAGTAGATATAAAGTTGTTATTTAACCACCACTAGAGATTCCAATAGAAGCAATGTTAATGTTTTTATTTCCCCCTGTGCAAGTTTGTCACACTCACAAGCTTATTTTCAAATTAACCTACTACTTCTGTGGTCTTTTAAATGAAACTTTATTACAAAGAAAATGAAATGGTTTGTTTCAATTACTAATTTTATGTTTTGAAAAATATATCTCATTAAGAATGGACATTAGACTTAATTTAAAATTTTATCAGAGGCTGAATCACCATTCCTTTGTTTCGAACAACATATATCACATTAAATAAAATAAAATGGACATTTAAAATAGTTTAAAAATTCATCTGAGGCTGTTGCTTTGTTCTGTCAAAAATGGATCCCAGAGTTAATTCTACCTCACACAATCTAATTGTTAAAATTTTTTTCTTGCTCTCTTTGAGAACCTGGGAACATTTACGTTTGAAAGAGTAATTTCCTTTATTAAATTTAACTTCTCTTATGTTTAGTATACAATATCTTTATCAAGTAGTACCAAGTGTGAGTTTGTATGCCTAAAAATACAAGTAAAGACAAAATCTCATGGATAGCTAAATAAGTTCAATTTATGATATTAAAATGTGTGTTCTCTATCTAAAACTATAGTTTATTTTATAAGTTTAAAGTTATTGATTCTATCTACCTAAAAGTATCCATAATGCCCATCAATCCTTTATCCCTGAAGCTAAATGTATCGATTCTGTACAACCTTAAGAACCTCTATTTTTCTGCTCTTCAATAGCTGAAAGTATCAGTTATGTTCCTCACTCTTTGATACAGAACATATAATCCTTCCTTTATACAATCGAATCGACTCCACTTAATGTGATCACATTTGTACAAGACCAGAATGATAACAATATCAGGTTGATAGTTTTCTCGAGTGTTCATTAAAAATATTGTATTGTCCAGATTGAAATATTTAAAAGGGTTTTCTAGTATGTATTTTGCAACTTAAGCATTCTTAAATGAAATATAAGAAAGGATCATATAACACTACTATATTAAGGGGATTTTACCAAATTTTGATAACATTAAACAATATTTTGATCGCATAAAACGGTATATTTTGCGTTTATTTAAATAGGAGTGATGGGGACAAATCAGTTTCGATAACATCCAATTGATAACATTAATCGTGATCACATTAAGCGGAGTCGACTGTTCCTTGATTCAGTCCATCTCTTTTTGATACCTATTGTAAAGGTATCATCTGTTGCACCCATACCTAACACCGAAGGGATCACTGAAGCATCCTCCTACACGTGGCCAGAGGATCCCCTCCAGGCAACTGTTTAGCATGGTTAATTGCGCGAGGCACGTACATACGCTATGGAAATGAGAGGGTGCATATCCGGACAACTGCACAACACACTGTCTGCAGGCTCCAAGCGGTGATGTCGGGCCCAAAGTGACTGTTTTTTGTTCGGAATTCTTAATGAAGGGTATGCTAGAGTGGGTTCAGGAATGAGTGATCGCCTTGCAGGTATAGATGTGAATGTAGCGAGTTTTGTTCCCCTATAATCCTTTTTTTGATACTGAGTTAAAGTAATGTGTGGAGTCATATGATCCTGTAAGGAACTTGAATGGAATTTGAAATTGGTGAATTACATCTCTTTTTTTGTAAATGATAGAGCTCTCTGAATAAGGCAGAGGTCTACTAAGTATGGGCCTGGCGGTTTCTGAAATGTCTGGTAGGAATTCCCTAAGTTACATCTATCCTTTTTTTACTAATTTACTATCAGCCTCCAAGATTGGGGATATAAGTACAGCTAGTACAAAGAAGAAGGGTCCCTATAAAATTTGAAGTGTTTTTCTCAATTTAAAATGCCATGATTAAGATGATTTAAGGAAAAAGTATGGGACATCTCATTTTATTTAACGAAAATTTGGTCGTAGCTCCTTTTCAAACTATGTTTGTGTAAAGTGATATATTTCATGTGAAATTCTGAGCCACAATGTTTAAAAAATATTGAAAAGAAATAGTTACCATCTTCTCTGGGACCCAACATAAAAATTGGTCATAAGTATGGGCCTGGCGGTTTCTGAAATGTCTGGTAGGAATTCCCTAAGTTACATCTATCCTTTTTTTACTAATTTACTATCAGCCTCCAAGATTGGGGATATAAGTACAGCTAGTACAAAGAAGAAGGGTCCCTATAAAATTTGAAGTGTTTTTCTCAATTTAAAATGCCATGATTAAGATGATTTAAGGAAAAAGTATGGGACATCTCATTTTATTTAACGAAAATTTGGTCGTAGCTCCTTTTCAAACTATGTTTGTGTAAAGTGATATATTTCATGTGAAATTCTGAGCCACAATGTTTAAAAAATATTGAAAAGAAATAGTTACCATCTTCTCTGGGACCCAACATAAAAATTGGTCCCAAAGTCAGAGCTAGTAGTCTTGGGGGGTGATTGGGGAACCCCAAAAGTTTCACCTCGCAAATACCCAGTTAGCTTGGATCAAGTGAAAATGTAGTTTTTTTTCATTCACAAACCCACTTGTCATTTCAAAAGAGACCCTCGTTTCTTTAAACTATTCTACGAATTCAAACGCTTTCTTGCACTCCTTATGCATTGCATTTGAATGCCAGACCTAAAACCAACAGCAGGCAATACTTACTTGAAATCAACGCTAAAAAAAAATTCCTTAAATAATAGACAAAAAAAAATCCCCAAAAGAGCGAATACCAGAGCCAGAAAACCATCTCTCTCTCTATGCTATTAACCCTAATGAGCTCCATAATATTAATAAGGGATTAATCTTTCGTATTCCAAGGATCCAGTTTGATTGATAAGTCGCCGTCACAACTGAAGAGCCCCGATTTAAATAATCTGCAGTTACATATGCCGCAAAATGATAATTACATTTGACGATTTTGCATGCATAATGCCGCCCTGCGTTAATTTTTATTAAAATTCGGGATATGAGGGTAGGTGAGGTGTGTTATTACTGAAAGGGAAGGTTTATAATTAGTTTTGGAATGTTCGAGAGCTGTTATTAGGTGTGTTTCCATCCCTCTCTGGTCAATGTCGCTTAGAGAACACCTGGGGAGAATTCTGGAATGAAATATGTAGATGGGGGAGAGATCACACACATGCTCTTGTGGTTTGATCGGATGATAATAGTTTTGAAAGTGATGAATTTTAAAAATTTTCGTCCCGTGTTATAGTTAAACTTTACATTAAAGGCAGACTTATGAGATATGTGTTCAAATTTTAGTGGTGCTAAAATCTATACTGTGTCTGGGAATGTATTTTTTCTCTTGGCTTATAGTAGATAAATTTTAGATCATGTCTCAGTAATAGTTATTCATAACTGTTTGAGTGTAGTTATCACTTTAATTTATGAATCTGTAGTTTATATTGCAGTGCCTGAAAATGGGTGGAGTTAGTGCCAGAAAATCAGACTTCCATTGAATCTTGCACATTTAGTTCAGTCTAGTTTTCCTCTCTTACACATTTAATCATAATTTTTTATGGGGACATGCTTTAAGCCTTCTTCCTTTGAATTGCAACAAAATTCATGCTAGAAAACAATTCAGTATTGGGAAAGATATATCTTAAAAACACCTGAATAGGTCAAAAGGCATTACCTTTTAAAATCATAAAGTCCTTACCATACTTAAATTTTAGAAGCACTTCTTTTGTTACTCTTCTTATTTATCTTTCACAACCCACTACATTCTAAGGAAATTCGAGTATTTTGAGACTCGAATAAGTACAGTCTAAACCTGTAATATTTAACCTATTATTAAATAAGTAATAAACTATTGGAACAGGGATACCGAGTGTTCACTAGGTATTTAAAAAATTGCTCGATTTCAGGAAAAGGTAATTTTTTTATTTAATAATTCAAACATTGCGGGATGTCCCCAATCAATGGGATCGACTGCAACTTCTAAAGTTGGTAGTTCATTCACTAGGTTGTAGGTTCATTTTATTATGTGTTCACTAAAGCGGGGGTTCAAATGTAATACAGCACATATCATTACACCTTTTTCTTTGCATCAAGGCTATTGCATATAATCATTAAGCATAACTTCTGCAAAGACATGATGGAACACCATAACTCCGACCCTTGTTCACGACTCCATTTTTTCCGTTCACTGATCCCTCGACGACTCCTAATAACAGTGGCAAGCATTGGTGGGGGCGGGGACAAGAACACTTCATCCCCCAAATTTATTCAGCATTTTAATCGCAGTGATCGCGATTTACGATGCCCATTAGAACAATAATAATTCCGTCTCGCTCCCCTGCGCCTACAAAGTGCACCCCCAATTATTCGGCGCTTGTTTTGGAACGCGACGGTTCATTGGCGTTTCATTCCTGGGGTTTTTAAACCTTTTTTGAGGTATGTCCGATGAATTATTGATACAGATAATTTATGCGGTCCCGAAGCTGCGAAATCATACATTGCCGTATGTCTCCAAGTGATGGATATGGGTAATCACTGTTATTGCTTTGGAGTTTTTTAAGGTTGATGATTTTGTAGAAAATTACATAGTTTTTTTGAGAAACCAATTTTTTTTTCTTATTATTGCGTTTACCTTTTCGTTTACTAGCCATATAATGTCGATGTGTAGTACTACTCTAGGAGCAATCGCATCTTATAGTTTAAAATTTATAATGTTTTGGTCTCATGATAATGTCAAGTCTCTGTATGACATTTAGTTTTAACTCGTTTGTTTGTCTTGACCAGCAATATTTTACCATTTTGGTTTATTCATTATGCGTTTAGTTTTTCTCTTACCAATCCTTTTTCGAAATCCCTCCCCTGAGCTTACATTTTAAAATGAAACATGCAATATGAATAAATATTCAAAACTGGTAGGATTTATTTTTTAAACAACAATTACAGTGCAAGGAGTTGAAGGAACTACCAATAAAGTTTGAATAATATCTATAAAACTTTAAATTTAAAAAAATTAATGTAGTAAAAGTCCTAAAACCCCTGAGAAATCCACTGCACTTTATTTGGATAGTCTTTTCTTAACTTTTTTGTTGCTCAGGTTTTTTCAAGTCACTTTACCTTTACTTCTCCTTTTTTATCTATTCCATTGCAACAAAAAATATCTATCATCCCTTTTTTATATAATAAAAAACGTGTTTTAAACTTATAAAGGCATAATTAGTCAACTTTGCATCCTGATTCAATCCTTCTGATTTCAGCCTATCTATTCATTTTATAAATTTTCTGCTCATTTAAAGAAAGACAGAGAAGCCTCTCATTTAGGATAAGAGTCTGTAATTGAGAATTATCTATGTATCATTCGTAAACCCAGTGGTAATGCAAAACTGACTTATCATATCTAGACCGTTTTATCTCGGCTTTTATCTTTTTGCTGCCTCTTGTGTCTGCATTGGACACTGCAGTATTGTTATCGCAGTGCGCGAAGACCGTCAGGCTCTTGACTTTGGCTAAACTTGGACTGTTTTCACTTTTGTCAAAGTGGATGTGGGTATCTTTGTCTTTTCGTGAGAGTGTGTTTCTTATCCGTCGGTGGAACTAACTCATCAATGGAAAAATTCGTCAAAGTGATTAATTTTCAAAGGTATCGAAGCATGGATTGATTGATTGCGTTTTGTGTCGGGAAATGTCATTGTTTTTCATCAAATTTGTGTTGCTTGTTTTACTAAATAGCATGGGATAGCAGGAAACAACTAATACCTCTTTTGGGTAACAACCAATTTGCATATGAACAACGCCTTATCTACTATTTTAGGGTCCGTAGCTAAGTTATTTTTTTTTTCACTTTCAAATGTCAAAGTCCATTTGACTTAGATGTCCCCCAAAAAAGTGTGTTACTTGCTATCTCCGAATCAGTTTTCTTTACATTTTGGATAAATTCCATGAATTTTTTTTTCATTCCCAAGATCTTCAAATGTATTGAGTAGAAAATAAACCTGATATTCTACATTATTTTTTGTTTTCTCGCTACAATCTTGACAAAACTGTAACGATTAATTCAAGACAGGGAAATAATATTCTCTTAAAAATCGCTAAGAACTATAGTATACAACACAAGCATTTTCAAACAATTATAACAAACTGTACGTACAATCAATTATTCAGTGATAATTTTTTTTTATCAGAGAAAACATTGCTTGGCATGTTTAAAGAACTAAAGACAATCGACAAGATAATTATGAATTGAAAAAAACAATAATAGTCCGTGGGCTTTAGTTTGGAGACCCCTTTGATCCATGCTATCCGCCTTCCTTTGATGCGCAATTCTCCACCATTCCTGTTTATCCATCTTCGAATCACACGAATTCTCAGATTACAATCCTAACTCAAAAACGTCCTTGATTATTAAAACTATTTCCCTCGGCGAGTAATAATGATAACGATGTGTATAATTATCGCCATCACTCAAAAACATTCGCTTTGGCCTTCGTTTCGAATCTGCCGGAGAGTGTGAGGTTGTAATAACTGTTCTCTTTCTCTCCACAAATTATTTTTTATTAAGCTCTTCTGAGATTTGTGCTTTGTTACCGATAGCACTTTGAGAAATGCTAGTGCGATTAGTAGTTAATGTGTGAGCTTTTCTTTGAGTTCGTGTTAATAGTCCTGTAGGTGTATTATCATCGCAGTGGTAGGGTGAGTTTTTTTGTTCCCTTTTTTGAAATTTTGGTTTCTTAAAAAGAAAGGGGGACGTTCTTGTGATGCTAGGAAGTATTGCAATGGGGTAAAATAGGTGTGCAAAAGAACACCTGTTTTAATTTTAGAATATTCTACAATGTTGTTCTCTGTACGGTTAATGCAGGCACTAGAGGAGCTATGGTGTACCATGTTTTCATAATTATGGTACGCTCTGAACATTTGATTGTGTATTTGAGGAATATTTTTTTTTTTCAATTCAGTACTCTGTATTGTTAATAATATCATAGTAGATCATGTAAAGGTTGAAAAAATTTAAATTAATAAAATTAATTAGGAAAATTTTAAAGAAGGATAAGTTATTGAATGTTTCTCGAAATTTATTCAAGACACTTTTAACGCATTCTCTTAATTTCTAGTAAGTAACTCCATCAAAAATCTAAAATGATTTTGAAATTCGACTTTATATAATGACTGTAGCTTACTTTTGTGACACATGTAAATTCATTTGCTAAAACCTTTGGAATTTTTTCCTATTCAGCAAATTATATGCTTTTTTTCATCGAATTTGACTAAAATCAATCATTCAGCCCTACTCAAAATCCCTACTCCTCTTAGGAAATCAAAACCTATAAAATGCTTTCATACGCTTCTGACCTTTTCAACTCAATAATTTTGTCATCTAAAACTATAAAACCGCGAACCATCTCGGCACAGGGCGTACCGAAACCTATGTTCACGACATCCAAATTTCGCGCGCTCCGTGCGGTCGGAGGCGAAATAAAAAAAAACTATCGCCTCTTCGTCAGATGGCACCACATTCGCGTGGCCCACTGACGGCCGGCTTCCCCCTGTTTTCCTGTCCGATCGCGTGCATCATTTTTTTTTCCTTTCTCGTGCGCTACCTTTTCAGGTGCTACCTCCGGTGCTATTTTGTCCGACTCCGACTCCTCTTTTTGCTTTATACTTGGAGTTTGATAGTTTTGGTGCAAGTTAAGGTTCTATTGTTTGCTGCTTGCAGTGTTTGGCTCAGAATCTCTTCATTTAAACTCTTACGTTTACAAAATGTCACACTTTTATTTTATTTTTTTATTAATTGGTGTTTATCAAAACACTGTTTTGGAGAAGAGTGAGATTTTATCTTGGTATCTTCTGTTCATGGTTAAGAAAATATTTATTTGTGAGTTTTGTGCTGTAATATTGTAGTTTCTGGTTCACTTATTAGCTTGTAAATATGAATTTCCAATTCTCTTTTAAGCATTGAATGCTACACTGCAGAAATACTACTTGAACTTTAAAGTAATCAGTTATTTGACTTCAGATTTAAAAATTGACGTAAACAAAAACAGGATAACAAAGCATCCATTAATTATGTCCATTCTCAGAAAATCACTAGTTAATTCACACATGCATAATTTTACTATGCCTAGTTATGTGCAGTTTCATCATTTCTTTAATTATTAACGACTGCTTATAGAGTTCACCAATTTCTTTCTGATTTTATGGAGGTTAAGAACCACTCTTTTAAGGTTCTAAATCGAATTTTAAATCTAGTCCCCTACCATATTCGATCAACTCGCTAGTGAGACAACTGGTCTGGGAATAAAATGATTTACTATGGCAAGCGAAGGCGAATGACCATTAAAAACACGAAAGGCCAGACGAACTGGCACTCCAGCTACTGGCGCACGAGTACATCCTCCCTCACAATCCGCCCTACATGAGTCGCGCTACTCGTCCGTCAGCTACTCGTCCGTCTACTCTCCGCACCGTGTAAACCAGGCATTAGTTCCGCTACACTGACAATGTTCCTTCCTTACATTGTGGGTGTGCACCTCACCTTTTCCATGGAACGTTTTTTTTTATTTTATATTTGTTCGTTCTTTATTATTTGTTCGTTTTTCGAACCTTCGGCGCGCGCGATGACCAGCGAGCGTTCGAGCGTGTCGCGAAAAAGATCCGAATGGAGCGTATTTAGGAGCGATTTCGTTCGATTTTTAACGTTCCTTTGTTCTTTTTTTTGGAGAGAAAAATATGAAAAAAAAAAGGAAATGAGGTGCGCATTTTTGGTAAATTATTCGTACGTGAACTTAATGCTGAGCGGAATTTTTGTGATTTTTGAGGTTTTTGATGCTTTATCTACAAATCAGTGGTTAGAAACGCAATTTGCCGGTTAAGTATTCATAAAGTTCCGCGGTCGTTAAGGATAGCAGAGATAAGGGCACTTTATGACTTGCATACGCGTACTCTTATTTTAAATCATACATTTACATGCTATTTTTTCAGTTCGCTTCGCATTATATTTACATTTAGAGTCTATCTGTCGTGTTTTTATGTTAGTTTAATACTTTCATAACTTGTACTTATAGTTTGTATTTTGATTTGTGATTTTTACGAAGGTCTAAACATGGTTTCAACATACATTAACCAGCATACGTTGCTTTATTATTTATATTTAAGCTTACCACATTTTTAAGGGGGTCTAATTGAGGATATTTTATTACTCTTATGCTTTTCAAACCGGAGAATTTTATACTAAAATGTTTTGGAACCTATAAGCATTATAAAATAATAACAAGAATTACTGATGGATTTTTCCGTTTGATTCAAACTCTAGGATACTCACTATTTTAGATGTTAAAATACAGATATAGTAAGCACAATGTTGACAAAAAGTTTTCCAAACCAATTTTATTTCATCATCATTAAGTAATTGGTTAAAATTTCTTAGTACTACGTATATAAGTTGTTTTATGAAACTTAATAGAATCAAGCATCATACTGAATGCATTTAATCTCAAAGATTACTCAATTTCCTTAATTTTATCGTTACTGCATTTTATCGTAATTTTATCGTTATAGCATTGCAACATCTCTATAGTTAAGTTGATTTAATGTGATTACTGTTTATGAAAGACCCAAAATAGCTGGAATTTCATTCATTTCCTGAATCAGAGACCGTTGCTATTTTAACGCAATCGTCTCTGTAAATTGACAAGAACTGCTATTAGTAAATTCAACAATTTATTGTTGAAATGTTGTAACTCTATAAAAAAATTTTGTAGGTGTTGTTATTTTTGCCTGATATAATTTTTACTTAGCACTAACAGCTAAACCTGTATCACCATTAATACCCTTCGTGTTTGTATTTCATACCTTTTTAAAGGCAATGTACTTAAGTTCAATTTTACGATTACTCTTTCTATTTGAATTTAACTAGTGCATCTATTACCCATATAACTACGTGCATAATCTCGTCTTTCCTTTCAATTGTAGAATTTACGGAAAACCAACTGAAATCTGATAGGAAAAGCATTATAAATTTCCACAAATAAATGAATACAAAAAAAGCTTGATTATTCACATCCGTGCACAACTTAATAATCCCCGGTACTATTTACCGCGATTTCACAGGAAAAACTGCGCAATTGAGGGCACCCAATCGCTACTACACCCATTGCTAAGAAACAAAGCAATCATCAAGCGACTATTAATTTTATTTACTTCTCTCTCTCTCTCTCTCGAAAAACCCAGAAAAAACTTTTTCGAGAACAATTTCAAATAATTACACACCCTCTGTTCGAGCGAAGCGCCATTATCAGCGTTCTGGCCAATGAGGGCCTCTCGTCCGTTCAAACGGGCCAATCAGCAATCGGACTCTTTGTTTGCCGACATTCACCAGTGGGAATGGATGTTTTTTTTTCCTCTTCAATTAGCGGCCCGTAATTGTCAGGGTTGCGGAATTATTGAGTCCAGTTGGCTTGATGCGAGTTACTGTTTTTCCAAGTTGCTGGACTGCTGATTGTTTTCTATTTCGTCTTGAATTCCTTTTTTTACTTGAGTTATACCTTAAAAAAAAACATGATTTTATTGTAGTTCAGTTGTTAGCTTCGTGTTATACAATGGCACGTGTTGTAATGTGAGAACTCTGGGTAAATACCCTTCTTGATGGTCTTACTCGCTATGATTCGAGCTACTTGAATGTGAAAAAAACCTGCACCAATGTGGGTATTATTCTGGTCATTTTACTGCTCACGTGTCACTTCCTACTATTCATGTCAGCTGGAGCTTTTGGCTAGACAAATAGGTGGTCAGATGTATGTTTTTATTACGTTTTAGTTCTTTTAATTTGCGTTCAGTTTTTTGCCTATGGAACTTCTCAATACAATATTTTTCTCGTGGCAGTGATAAAAAAAAGATCGATACTTAAAGTTATTGATATTTTTGTATCGAAGGATCAAACATCGATACCCCCAATAAATCCAAAATTACACTTACTAATAAATGTTTAATACATCTCCTTTATTCTACACTTTAACTCGATTCCATAAAATCTGACTTTTACCTATTGATTTCACTAGCCTAGGTAATGCCATTATTTAAACTGCCTATACCACCTTTCTACTAACACCTCGTAAACCAAATCGAGTAAAGTCAGCTACTGTCTGTCCAGACCCTTTGTTTGCCAAGAGTTTTCTTCCCAGAGTCGAGTTTTTTTCCCTTCAATTAGTGGGCCGTAATTGTCGGTATTGTGGAATTCCATTTGGGGTTATTTGATACGGGCAATTTGGGCCTTTCCACCTTCGGCCGGTTGTTATTAAAGTTTTATGGGCTTCCAAGAACGAGATCGGTTCGGTGAACACACTAATGCTACCCGGGAAAAAGATCCCTGGTGCAAATTCAGCTCTCTCGATTGCCTTTTGATTATTAATGGGCGAAATGTGTCATAAGACAAACATTGGAGGGTTTTTTTTTGTTGGTACTTTATATATTATGGCGTTGAAATGTGTCATAGTGCAAGGATGGAGTTGGTCGTATTTTTTCAGAGATGTTTGTTTTGATGCTAATGGCGTTATAATAATGTATAGATCACCGATAATTTGAATGGGGTAAAAAAAATTGGGAGTGAATTTTGTCGTTAAATATTTTCCGCTGACCAGGGAAAAATTGTTATGGGTTCTTATTTTGAGTTTCCTAGTTTTCTCACTGTTCCCTTTATTGTCAGTTGACAGAAAATGTCGTTGTTAATAATGTTCTCTGAATAGAGAAAGTGAGATGAAAATGATAGTGAGGTCCTGATTTTTTCTCAAAACATTTCAAACAGAATAGGTACAAAGTTTTAAACTTTACTATTGCCTATTTTAAAATGAGATTAATTTAAATTACGAGATTATGAAAATATTATAATACTGATTGAAATAGGAGAATTTATGTAGGAAATCCCATTTAGAAAATAACTACCATCAAAACAGGACCATGTGCTAAACTTTGATTCTTTAATTTACCTAACTTGATTAGTGATAATTGAATGTATTACTTTTTATATTCAAATTTTATAATAATTTTTTTCTAAGATTGTTAGTTTTACACCATTCCTTTATTCTTGCTATTATAGTACTAGTTTCTTTCTAAGGTATGAGATAGTATTAAGACAATTAGTACCTTATGTTCTCCGCACTTAGAAACATGAAAAATTAATATCAACTCTCCCTTTATCTTTCTTAATTAAATAATTCTTCGTCTTAATATCACTTAAACACCACAAAACATCGCTGTTCTGATTTTTTTTTTTATTATTATTACCATATCTTTCATGAGCACAAACTATCCCTTCCAGATTCTCCTCAAGAGTCCCACCACGTTTTCCCAAGGAAGACTGACGGTTGACAGTTAATTACTGAACGTGCCTTATTGGGCATTTCAGAGGGGGTACATAATCCGTCAATGTCTTTCGAACCAAACTAATGACGGACTCCCAAACGTCAATTATTGCCAGATATGAGAAAATAGCGTAGAAAAAAAACGTTCGATTTTATACATAATGTAATAGGGACCCCCTAATTATACAAAACGTGTGATAGTTGTATATTTGCATAGGAACCATCACGCGAAGCATCGATTTCTGTACAGAAAGTTGGTTTGCTTTCTTTCTTAATAAAGGGTTTCGATGCAGACTTTTCGGTGAGATTTAAGCCTTGTTTATGGTAATGGGATTGAAAAAATTGAACTAAGTACAGGACGCGGAGAAAGTTATAAATGTTCTATTATCATAATTGGTGTGTAAACTTTCGCACTTTTCTTTTCCAAGATATTTCATCTGGGGATAAATTACAACGATTATGATTTGGCTTTTTCTCTCTATTTCTGATCTTTCTGTGGGAAAGATTTCCTAGACACCAAGGGGGGATATACAACCATCTATCTCCCCCTATCCCCAGAAATATTATCTGATAAATAAAATAGCACTTTAAGAATTTAGATCCTGGTCTCCAAACTTACTTAAAAATCAATTATGAAATCCTTGGTAGTAGTACCAAAAAATTATTTTGTAAGTCTGAAATAGACACTGTGAGAGTTAGGTCAAGTAATTTTCTATTGTTTTTTTTTTCATTAATGTGAATCAGGGAAAAAATTAATTAAACCTGTTCAGAAGGGTTGGCTTCTTAAAGGACTTCAGTTGAGTCACCTTAGTTATTTAAAATATCTAATCTCATGCCGTTACTTCATAAAAGGGACACTAAAATAAAACTCTTAGCTACATACATGATTTGTAAATATTCTTAAAATTGATAAGCATGCGAGTATGTAGCAAAAATGGTGGATTGTGTCAACTCTAATGCGCTGGTAATTTATCCGTCTGAGGAAACTTCTAGATGTTTGTATATGAAACCACAGTTCTCTTGATGCAAATGTATAGATACATTAATGAGACTTCGAAATTTTCAAATTACAGCATTAACTTCAATGATGCTTCATTTTCATTCCTCACTTATTAAAGTTAACTTGCGTAAAGTTTCATCGACTGATGCTATCGCACAAGACGCGTTTTCCTCTTGTAATGAGTCCCAAGATGACGATTTCTTGCGAAATGCTTTGTTGGTTGATACCATGCAATGCGAATATACCACACACCGAAAAAGTTAATTTAGATCTAAAGATCGCGATGTAATTATAAAGTATTGTTATTCCAGTAGATTGATATACCAGGTGAGCAGAGGATATCCGAGTCGTCTCACGGGAATCAAAATTCTCTGTCTTATATCCACTTAATTGTTTTCTTGGTTTGTATGAAGAACCATCTTTTAATTGTAAACCTAATAATTTTTCTTACTTTGGTATCCTTTTTCAGAAAAAAATAATTTTTTTTTTAATCTTATATAACAATTTAATTTAAATCTGTTATTTTCTATGGACATTTTCATCAAATAACATCGATATATTTAGCTGATGTCAGTGTGCTATCGATACTCCCATTGAATTTTCGATATTTTGTTGCACTACGTTATTGAAGTGTATCTTTCTATCATAGGCTTCATATAATTTCGTATATTTTACAATCATGATGATTTGTCACATTTTTTTTTTTTTTTTTTTTTTTTAAATATGGCTTTATTGGAATTAATATTAATCCATTGAAAATGGCAAATACATACAGAAAAAGAGTCTGGGTTAACACATAAAGGAATACAAGAGAAAACATGAACAGTCTCAAGCAGGAACATTATGCTGGAGTTCAAAGAGATGAGTCCTGGCTTCCCAGTACAGTTGACACTGGTCGCCCCTCAGTTGGGCATCTTTGTTTAGTCCTTTACATGAAATAAGATGGGCTGCATTCAGAGTTCCCTCTCCACAGATATGACAGTCCTTAGAGTTGAGGAAACCCAGTCTTTGTAGTTGCTCTGCAAGCCAGTCGTGGCCTGTTTTGATTCTGAAGAAAGCCACCGCTTCCTTTCTAGGTTTTTGACAGAATTTAGGCCAGTCTTTTTGAATGTCTTCCCATGTTTTTCCTCTAGAGCGATCGAATGTATCACAATGGATTTGTCACATGATACTTATGATTTCGCAAATTTATTGCTGAGGCTAAAAATTATTAAACACAAAAGAGGAATGACTTTGCATTTTGGAGTTCATCAAAAGATAATGAAGCTTTTTATTAAAGTCTGGTTTTATCTTTTGAAATTTAGTATTTTGATTATAGTATTAATTGAGGAAGACTCCAAATTAGAGATTTCTAAATAAGATTTTCCTCGTGAAATTGCGAAACCTAAAGATGTATTGTTAAAATATGGAAAATGTTTATGACGGTGAAATAAGGAATTTGCTAAAAATAACTAATTGCGTCAGTCTAAACCTTCAGCTTGCAACTACACCATACATGTTGTTAGCGAAAATTTAATTTTGTTGCTCTCTGTATCTAAGAGTTTTGTAATGGAATATTGACTCGAGAATTCGACTGTTTTGATGATAAAATGAATAAATTCTCTTAAATATTCTTCCATCCCCCTCACCCTCCGCTATTTTTTTTTCTTTTTTTTTTTTTAAATTTTGGAAGCTGCACCACTTGCATGGAGTTGGAGAGGGTGTATATGGGGTAGTTTAAGTCATTTTCTGTAGTCAATAATAATTATAAAAATAATTTGACTTTCGGGGGAATATATCCCCAAATCCCCTTTGGCTAAACCACTGGATACTATCTTTTGTCGTATAAGATTTAAACTCTTCGACAGATAGTGGCTTTAAAAAAATGTTGTCATTGAATTGGGCTGCAATTAAACGTTGTGGAGCTACATTTAAGCGACGGATAGCGAAACAATCCAGTCAGCTCCCGCGGGCCACATTTTAGGAGCTGACGGGCCAGTTTTTTGCCCGCAATCCATACTTTAGATAGCAATAGCTCAAAGCATTGAAACTGAAACTGAATCTGAAGACTAAACTAACTAAACACGTTGAAACATTTTATCTTATGAGCATTAAAAATTCAAAAAGGCTACTAAAGATGGACCTCAGCAAAACAAAAATACTTTTCATAAAGCTCTTCAACGTTTGGACAATTCTCGTACCTTTCAGTCCATCATCTCTACTCAAAACCTCTCATCCAAGAAAGGACCATTTTTAGTGCCCCTACTAATGGCAGTAGCCCTAACTCAAATGAGCGCATGAACCGACGATTACCCTTGTTAATGAATGTTTACCCCTGGGTGCGCATTCTTTGCGCAAATGGCTCCACCATCTGCTGTCCCTTCGAACCACCCCTCGGACGCATTCGAAATGGTCTTCCCTTATTGCGTGTTTGTCACCTCATTTGGTTCTGCTCGGCTTGTTTGGTTCCTTCGTCAATTAACTTGGGGCTGGGTTGTTCTCTGTTATAAGACGAAGGTGAAATAGTTCGGGGGTCAAAATGTAACTGAAAATTTATTTGAATTCACATGCGTTGGGAATTGATGGTGGCTCCTTTAAATATTCACAAAATGTAACTCAGTTTTATTATTCTTTAAAAAAATAAGTACTAAAATTTCAGGGGATTAAATTTAGCTAGTTATACTTGGTTTTAAAAATGGTATCTTTATTTAAGAGGGTCTCAGAACATTTGGGCTTAAAAGATAAATGACTAAAGTGAAAAAATTCTTCACTGTCCGATGTAGGATGGATCTGTGTTCTGTGTACCGTATAACCTAGAACTCTAGTACTTATTAATGGCATTTACCATTATTACAATATTTTATAGTACTTTGAAAACAAAGTTTTAAGATAAATGTAACTCTCTACAAAATGAAATAAAATAACTTATCCATGTAACTTAAACGTCTCAAAAATCCTGGTAACCGAAAAGTGTTCCCCACTTTGACATCTCGTATGTTTTTATGTTGTTATTTTCTGTCTAATAAACTTGACAACACGAAATGTTTTACACTCTTTAAGAAATAATAAAGGAAGTACCAAGGTCTATGGGAAGTACTATGCTTTAATTACATTTATCATTAAGAACTAATTTACTTACTTAGACATGATTGAACACACCCTAAACAAAGATTTTCAAGAGATTTTAAAGGTATCGAAAGAAGAAAAAAAATATTTTTTCTTTAATCAAAACTGCAGTGTCTCTCAACATTGATTGACCTCACCGCACAAAGATTTTCAAGTTTCTTTTTAGATATCTGGAGTACTAAATCTGTTTTCTTTAAACAGAAGTGTAGTATCAAAACAGTTCTAGACATTTAAATGTTAGTGATGAGAGTAATGATGAAAAATAATGCTAAACGCAGAACTGTGGAGGGCCACTGTTATACCTTAATGGATTATTAGTGAACCGGGAAAAACACCCAGGATGCGTGAATTCTATCACCTGGTGTTCTAATCATGCCACGGAACCACCCCAAAATGCTCATCGGGCCTTGTTATTGCCTTTTCGTCACCTTTTTTTATACTTGGTCATTTGTTACTGCTTGTTGCGAAATCTCATAACAAAAGACCAGGTCATAGTTTTGTTTCCTGGAGGGTCATTTAAGGCGTTGAAATTACGGGTGTGAAGAACCACTGTTTTAGATGTGATTAGTAGTAGCTTATAATGGGCGAGCTTTGCTTATAAGTCGAGGTTAGGCGATGAAAGAAAATGATGCTGTGATAGATTCTGTTAATGCTATTTTTGAGGGTATCTGATTGTGGCTAGGAATAACTGGTAATTATTACCTTCCAGTGTGAGAGGTAATCTAATATCTGTAATTCGGACTGATGATAGAGTACTGTTGCAATATCTCGGAATCGTTTTTAAAGTTTAAGGCTAATTATATCGAATGTGGCTTTAATGTCAATTAAAAGATTCAAAGAAGTTTCATTTCTTACTTCAAAGAAAGTATCTCTTGTTTTCGTGATCGCGTGATATGATAGATGAATACCTTATAAATGAAAAAGGAATAATTTGGTTGAAGATAAGAACTAACTTATAAGATTACTTGCTCTCAAATGTTATTGGTTAATAACTGATGTAATGAAGTGTATACAAGAAAACAGGCTAAAGTGTAAGAAATAAAAAAACAAATGTATCTCCCAAAACAATTTTTTAGGGGGTTTCTTAATTTTTTATGTTTTTATTACCGTATTCCAATTTATTGTATTATTATTGAATAATGTTTAAGTAATTGGTGATAATTATACTAGTATTTGACAATTTGTTCTAATTCCATCTTTTCTCTTCTAGGTGAGTTTCAATTTCGTTTTCATGGCGAAAAACATGGATTACCTCTCGTGTTCAAGCTTTATCGAGGTAAAAACTTATTAATTTACTAGTGGGCTCAACACCAGTTTAATACTTAAACTACTTAAGTTTTAACTAAGGCCAAAACTCCGTAGTCATTAAAACAGTTTAGCTTCACCGGTTTCTGCAAGACATAAAGTTGGGAAGAAGGGGAGTTAAGAACATATCTTTTGAAATGATATACTGAGATCTTTCTATTGAAACTTTTGTAAAATTAAGTCTGAGAAATGGAGAAATGGTCCTTCTTTACAAAGTTCTCTTTTGGTACGAAATACTTAAATGTCGAGGACAAGAGATTAAGTAGGTATCTAAGAGTACTCAAAACTGAGGATAGATACCTTACTGTTAATCAAATCTTATGAATACTCAAATACAATAGTTAACATACTGAAAAGTACTTTGCCCCCATATATCGATATACTTTAACCATCAGGTTTGTCTGCTACTTATTCTACTACATAGTACATTGAAAAACTTTACTTGTGAACCCACAACATAAGCCAGTGCCGTTGATAACTTTGAAAAGAAACAAAAAATTAGGTTATGACTTCTGTCTTGTCTGGAGTGTCCCACCACAAATCATACCTGAAGTGGTGCGTTGAAACGTCATCAATCCCAGCGCTTCCCTTAATTGACGGTGGGCCTACCTACCTGCCCTTGCAAACAGGTTTGTCTCCCCCACCTTCCATTTCTCCATTTCCGGCCGCCCGCTCATTATCGGCCTAATGAAGCGGGGATTAAGAAGCAATTAAGTCGGCTTCCGGTGCCTTCCTTCAGGTATATGAGGGTCGGTCCGGCTGCTGTTTCGAACGGTATTGGATTTTCTTTCTTGGGGTTGTTTTTGGGTGTTTTTTTTTTGTAGACTTATTGTTTTTGTGTTTCTCAAATCGGTACTCGATTTTTAAGGATTCATATACTAACTATTAATGGATTTATAATATTCTAGTGTGTATTAAGCTCAGAGTGAAATGATAAGTTTCAGAATGTATTTGACTACTTCTTTCAGTGTAGGAAAAGTTAAATTAAAAAGGAATTTCAAATATTAAAAACATGGTTATGAAGTGAGGGTATGCATTATTTTTTTTTTATTTTCCTTGCGGAAATATATTTTACTGCATTTGGCTCTTGGTTTTATAGACTCTTTTGATCATCGTTTGACCATTGATGTTATATTCCTTGCTACTTGTTACACGCAGTCCCATATTTGAAGGGTCGTATTCCTGACTTTTATATCTTCAAGTCGGAATTTTTTGGTTCAAAGTAAAAAAAAAATATTCTAACTATATTTTTATTCGTTAATAACCGAGATTTAAATATTCAGTTCGATAATATAGAAAAAAAATTATTGAAACTTTTTTTCCCTTGAAGCTTGAATGCAATACAATTGTTCAAAAAAGAAGCTCATCACCCAAAATTAAAAAAACTCAGTGTGCCACAAAAATTAAGCTGTATCTTGCAACTAAGAAAATTTTTTCTTCCCTTTCCAAATAGAAAATTCAGAACAACTTGCTATTCGAGTAGGACCGTCCGTAAAAAAACTCTTATCTGCTCGTCCTTCCCGCACAATTAACCTCCTCTTAGAACAAAAAGCCGCTCATTTGCCCCATGCACAACAAGCAAGGCGAAACGCTTAACCGCTGTCCGAGAGCTAATCGCTTTCTTGCTAAATTAACGCTCCCTTTGACTCATCGCCTTTTTCCCTCCCTGCAATTACACGTGTCTTAATTGCCCCTCTCGCGAGCAAGTGGCCCCGTTCTCACAATTAAAAGGTGCCCTGCCTGATGGCTTATCCTGGTGCGTTCCTGTGGAAAGTTGGAGATGTGGGGGCTGAATGTAGTGCAGTGTTGGTCATATCTTCGTGTAGTTGTTTTTTGGGGCGTAACAAACTTTTCTTTGGGATTGTTGAGTTTGAGGTAAACCTTTTTGACCTGGGATCCTGAAAATTAGGGACTCTACACATGTTTTAGTAGTTGTAGACTCAGGTGGATTCAAAATTGACATCTTGGTGGAGTGCAACGATTTTAGAAACATCTTTCACAATTATTATGTCGCGAAATTATTTCAAAATGTTGAATAATAATGTTCTATTCCAGTGATGTTATTGCATTTCACAGCTTCAAATATCTGATATAAAGAAATTTCTTTTCAAAAATAATTTTAGTCATCTTAGAGCCACGTCCTAGGTTAGACACTAGGTTAGGTTGGCTGATCGGATTTCGCCTGTAACCGGCTTAATTTTTAATAAAATCGCTCACAATCAACCTCCAACATAATTCGTAATGCTTTCCTCAACTTAAAGTGTTTTGATTAAGATGGAATAAAGTTAGCAATCACTATTTCAATACCCAGTCAATTTTTTTATCCAGTTACCCTTG
Organism: Tetragnatha montana; assembly: GCA_963680715.1. Taxonomy (NCBI): domain Eukaryota; kingdom Metazoa; phylum Arthropoda; class Arachnida; order Araneae; family Tetragnathidae; genus Tetragnatha; species Tetragnatha montana. The sequence goes on from OY796686.1 coordinate 30,312,007, forward strand.
CATTTACAATACATGCATTTCAAAACATCACAGGATTCCTATACAACTATCCCCTACTATGCTAACCCCGCCACTACACCATGGGGGTTTTGGATGGAAGACCGTAGGGGTCAAGCTGACCCTGTGTTTTAGGGTCAAACTTACAAAATATTTCTAGAGTAGGTCCCCCAGACTCCCCTTGGAACTCTATTACTCACAACTTTTCGAAGCAAATTCTACCAAAAAATGTATTATAAAGCTACATTGGACCAATTAAACATGCATGAGAGAGGCTGAGAAATAATTGATGGTCCTCCTGTTTCCCAGTGCAAAAATCTAACTGTACACCAGATGACTTAATTTTATTAAGAAAATACGTGTGCCCCTCCCGAAATAAATTCCCATACACACCACTGGGTCAAGCTTGTCCCTGTACTTTCTGAAAGCTATCATTTAAAAATGGAAAGTCCGAAAATTTTGAGGGCATTAGCCTTTATTTCTTCTATGCTAGCTATGGATCTTCAGCATCTCATCTCTAACTCCTAAAACAAAAGGACAAGCCGGCGACGACGTCCGAGCGTATTCCGCCCAATTACATACGGCTGCCCCATTTGGGCCGTCACGACAGGTAATGTCCTGTCGTGGGAAACGGGGTCGCCCGCCACCCACGCTGGGAGCCCTGCTCCGCACCCGTTCTCAGCCGCCAGGGGGCGGTGCAGCCTTCATTAGGGGCTACGGAGGAAAGTTGAGGTGGTTTTTTTATAGTTCTGCTGCTGCGTTCCTTTTGTTTTACCTACTGTGGAAGGGTGTTGCTGTTTAAAGAGGTCGTTGTGTGATTGCGGGTATTTCGGTGGTTTTATTCTTCCAGTCGGGGATAGGGAAACCCACCTGTTGTAATTATGTGCTGATTTGAAAGTTATGTGATTTGTGTTTGGGTAGTAGTGGCGTATCTTTCGTAGGAGGATACCTTAACTAGATTGGTTTAAGCGATTACATTGTGGAGTAAACCCAAGATATTAATTTTTAAACGGGGGTTATTTTGAACCTTTTTTTAAATATTGAAGTTACTATCAAACATTAAGAAAAATTTAAAATGAAGGATTCCGTCTGGAGAAATGTACCGTTACTGGAATTTTAAATGTTTCAAAAGGTTCTGTTACCTAATGGAATGATATTGTATAGGTCTTGCGTCATAAAGATTCAAACAGCTAACCTACTGTTACTTGTAATATATATATTACAATTGATATTGCATTTGTATTAGTTCATCCTTACTTATTTTTTATTAATAGAGAAATATTAAAACAAGTTTATACACAGCTAACACCATATTAGTATTTGTTGTATCCAATGTTCGCCTTTTAAACTTACTAGTGTAATTTATGCGCTGAAATAGCTCTCACCTCTTCTGACCACCACAATATTGCCCATATAAGACTTTAATCGACCCAACCGAATTGTCCAAGAACAATATCTCCCCTAATCGTTTCTTGGGTGTGATGGAACAACAATCCCGCCATTTTGAACTCCGATGGAGCAACTCGGAACTTTTATTTCCTCTCTCCCACAACTTCGTGTCTTCCACACCGATAATTCACTCATTAAAATTCGAATAAATAACACCTCAATTACCACGATCCCTTCGAAATCGTGACGAGCCACGGGTGTTCCATTCGAACGCAAAAAGCGGTCCGACCACCCTTCCCGCCGAAGATATTTTCCAATTTTCCCCATTGTTGCCAGCTTTTGTTTGCCGAATTTCTCCTTTTTCTTTTTTTTGCAAACGATCCGGGTCAAATTCGTTCGATTTTCGGGTGTTCGATGTGGGGGAGGAAATTCATGTTCTTTTTTTTTTTTTGCTTGGATTAGATTGGTATTAAAGCGCGGGAGAACAAAAGTGTGTCATTTTATTGTTGGCTGTTTTGGTTTATGGTTCTTACAATGAATGAGTCGAACCAGTTCCTGCTTAATGGAGATTCCTGTGTTTGGAGTTAATTGTTTTCTCGGGTTAACTTTGAAGAATGAAATGCCTATATGAGAATGCAAATGGTAACTTGTTTGTTGCAATTGTTTTGGCTTACAGAGCCGGCTATGACTCAGTGCCTCGTTCGTTGGGTATCATCACTTTTCTGTTTTAATCTGATAACTAAATTTGTATACTTTTGTTCATATACTTACAAAAGTCTTCCTCTAGTCAGCCAACTTTTGTGTGCTTTTTTTTTGTTTATGATATGGGGTTTTGGCAAGGGGAAGTGAAAAACTCTCTTAGAAACATTTACTTTACAAGTAATTGTAGGCTTCATATCACCAAATATCCCCCCAATTCGGTGACTAGGAAAAATATCTGTATCTGATCTTAAATAATACCTGAATTTCTTTTGGCAATAACAATGGAAGCTTTTATTGACAGCAATATTGCAAACTTCTATTGCCAGCAACTTTCTCATTTTTCGTAATTTTCTTGATACTTAATCTTTACAAACAATGTCCCATATGTATTAGTATAGGAAAAAAATATATTCCGAGGGGAATATTTTGAGTTAAAGAGGCAATGTGTGTGTGGTAAATTTTAAGTCGTTTTTTGTACTGCTTCGAAAAGACAAATTTTTCACATAGCATTCCAATATCATTCTCTCTTTCACATCGTCGTTATAAAATACCCCATTAATAAATACCAAAACCCCTTACCGGATCTCGACTATTAACCGTCTCTAAACACCGCGGGGGTGTAAATTCCGAATTCCTTTCTTCATTTTCCCGAAAACAATCGAGAAGCGGCACCGCCAACCCCTCCATTACACCAGAAAAACCAAGGAAAACTCCATTTCATCAACGAGTCCAAAATTATCGCTGTATAAATATTATCCCTGGCATACCCTCTTCATTAACTGCCCGACCTGTTCCGAGATACGAACGCCCCCTCCAGAACTTTTTTTTCGAACACTCTCGACCAATCAGAGGGTGTGGGAGCGACCAAGTAGCTGGAACTTTTTTTTTGGAACGATGAAAATGGGTCTTTACTTATTCCTTTATTCATTACATTATTATTGTTGAGTTTTTTTTGTGGTGGTATGGCCGTGGATTGCGTGGATTGGGTTGTAATTGTAGTAATTCTGTAGGTAGATTGGATTTTTTTTTTGGTCTGTGGTTTTTTCGTTAGGGTGCTTTGTTTGGGTTTCGTTAGAAACGCTGCTGGCCTCACCCCTAAAGCTGAGATTGAGTCGTCAAGGTGAAGATTAGAAAGGTTTTTTATGGTGAAAAAAAAGTTACGAGTTATAAAAGATGCCCTATCTTGGCCGTTCAAAATTAATTAATTTTTTTATTTATTGAATACGTTTTTAGTATATTGGATAGTAATATACTTAGTCTTAGAGCTGTTATGGGTATCATGTATGTTTATCGAAACATTCATAAAACTAAAACTATTTAAACCAGATAAACCATTAAGCCTCTCGTTTAATACTCAATATATTTCATACTTGAAGCATTAGTAAAGGACTAATCACAAATTCCTCACTTAAATTTTATAACCTTCCCTTCATGACACCTGCTGCCAAATTTTAAGGATCCCCTCAACTTTCATTTCCAAATTTCATACGATTTAAACATTACTTAAATCAATCATCAAAATTTTGTTTCCTAATAAGCTTGATGCTTAATCAAAACAGGCAAGTGACGGAAATTTGTTCTTAGCCTCGTCCCAGCAGTCTAAGTACAGTTAGTGTAATGACACAAGTAATATTGTTTCACCCTTTACAAAACTATTAACCTCCCCTAAATATTCGTCACAATTTGTCAATGGTTCCTAAACATGCACTGGTGTCCAAAAGTTAAACATAATTGGTATTTTTTTTATTGTGACACATGTCTTTATTCCTTATAAGCATGCCATTTAGATCTTTTAAGGTTGGGAATATGCGACCTTTGACCTTAAAAGATATTATATGAAAGTAATTTATAAGGAACAAAATTTTTTTGTTCATATTCACGAAATTATCAATTTAGAAGTTTAGTTTATAAGAACAATATTATTAATTATTCATTCTTATATTATTTATACCTACTTAACTGTTAAAAACATAGTCATTTCTCATCGACATCGCAAAAAAGTATTGATTTAAATGGGCTGAAATAACTAATGGATATAAATATTCATATAATAAAAATGGCTGAATAATGAATTAAAATACTGATATAAATTGGCATTAGGCATGATTGATCTTTCAGAGGCTAAAATCAAATGACAAAAATAAACCGAAGCAACCGCAAAACCATCGGGTCTCACTCTTGACCGAATCTCGGGCGATTTTTAATCCTAATAAATCGCGATTTCTCAAGGTTCCTTCGGTGACAATGGGAACCGAATCTGTCGCGATCGAGAGGTGTATCATGTCGCATTTCCGCTTCGGTAGCTAAATAGAATGAATAAATATGATAATTTCGAAATACGGTGGAATTAGTCCGCAATGAATGCATAATTGTTTTATTTTCGTCGGTCATTTCAAACGGTTATTGTGGCTTTTTTTTTTTCGCAGGAAAAAGCTTGTTTTTTCCCTTGAAAATAATTGTCGCTCTCTGGGAACCAGAGTTACTAGGTAACCTACATATAAAGTAGATTTTAATGGTGAGAATTAAGTCTGATACAATTTTCGGTGATTTAATGTTAAGTAGAGGAAACTAAACTGTTAAGGATATTTGTCAAGTCAGTTTATATGCAAACCTTTGTGTTGTCGGGGAAGTTTTTATGATATATCTATCAAATAGGGAAACATAACCATATATGTTATTATACAGGAACTATAAATTGGTATTAAAATTATTTTTACTTTAATATCAGTGGTTTTGCTTAGTTCAATACATATAAAGCAGTTACCTTCTTTATCGATTTTTTTTTATATCGCAATATATTGTGGGAGCAATTCGCTAGTTTGTTGTTTTCACTGAACAGTTAAAGTGGTTGCAAAAATCGTGGAGGAGTTTTCTGACCCAATACTCGAATGAATAGGTATTGATATTCAAAAATCGAATAGTCTAGTCATATTTCAAATTGTGCATCATACACCTTGAGAAATCTAAGAGTTAATTTCCCTTAATGTTAAATATGTATTTAATACGTAAAAAGTTCATTCAAATAAGTTTTCATTCCTTTTCATTTGACATTAAAAACGCCGCATCATTCGTTACTATATGCAATGCAGCAGTATTTAAGTAGAACTGAGCCTTCACAAATGCATTTCTTTCATCCCGAGGTTTTAACCTAATTAGTTTTTTTAATTTAAAAATCCAAAAACATGCCTTTATTTGCACATCAGATTTGTCTGTCAATCTCGATAGAAATGACCCAATTTTCTGCGACTGGAAAGCATTAATATTCCCTCTCAAAAAGCCAACTTCAGACAAAAACATTCATTGTTACAAAATCCTAGACAATCCTGTTAAATAATCGTTTATCTGTAATCCCTATGCAGTCTAAGCAAATTTTTCTAAGCTAGACAAATTTCTGTGCCAAATACGGCGAAAATATAATAAAAATCAATTATCTAAGAAAAACAGTTTTTATCTCTTATTTAGAATTTCTCTAAGTTTCCAGTGAAAGTTTTCGAGTGTTTCATGTGAAATGCTATTTTAATGATAGTCTGTTGTCAGCTTTTTTGTTGTTTATCTGTCATTTAATCTCGTGTTTGGATGATACTTTTTGATTTCTTAATAATGTCTATTTAGAAAAGACAAAAGTTCATCAAATGTCTGCTTCAAGTCTAAAGAGATGTCTGTGTAAATAGATATATTAAAATACGCAGTTGTCTATTGACGTAATCTCAATCAGTTTATTGTCACGTATGAAATGATTCATCCAAGAAAAATTACCCCCCAGCAACTTTTCCTAACTCTTGTTGGTATATTTTCCTTTCAACTGACTATGTAAAGCTATCTGGACGTAGCCACATTGGCGAATCTATAATATTTCATGAGTATTTTTTTATGCTTTGAAATAAGTAAACTTTAATAATAAAATAATATTTTTATCATTTGTTTTTATTACCCTTATAGTCTCAAGTCTTTTGATTGAGAGGAATTGAAATTATTTTCTTTTAAAATAAGTTCCCCATTTTTAAATTATTTTCAAGCCCAAATCTAGCCTTGTACAAGGACCTTTGTATTGTATTGCTTGCTTGAATTCTTTCTCTAACAATTATTATTTTTTTAGCCCTATTTTGTTTTCTTGAGAACCAATGAGCACAGTGGGAAAAAAAGGGAGCCGGGATATTGCTCAACTGTTACACTACTTTAATATAACGTTACACAAATGTATACCATACTGCTTAGTCTTTTTTTCTAATGTCAGAAAATTGTTGGACTAACCACAATACGTTTTAGTTTGGTGTCCTTTCAAAAAACCTCAACACTAGTGAATTATTTCGAAATTTGCTTGGTGTCCCAGTATTTTAATTAACCACTGATAAAGAAAAGCCACTGAAAAGAGTAAATAACTCACAAAGTGCTCTGTTTAGTACTCTTTTTAAAAACTTAATAATGAATAAACCCTCAGTTAACGAACTTGAGATAACACTCTCTCGAAAGAGAAAAAAAGCTTCCCTTATCTCCCCAGTTTATTTTCCTTTTGGTATTTAATGTCTATCTCTAATGAGTGAGAAGCCAGAGCCTTTATCTGTTGAAGTACCTGTTGATATCAGACCTCTCCTGAGTTGGTTCCAACGAACTTATCTGGACCGTCCGTCGTTGGTTTCGATTTCTCGACGCTTTTCTGCCCCATTCGGAGAAATTCGAGAATGTTTAATTCTGTCGCGGTGGTGTCGAGTCATCAGTTATTGGTCGCTCTCATCAGCTGGAAATGACGTAATTAGGAATCCGTATCGGATTTATGTTAATTAACTAGTATTTGATGCTGAAAGTTAGTCCGTGGTTTCTAAATCTGGACGATTTTTATTGATGAAGTTGGAATTTAATCGATTTATTGAAATTGGGTTACAGAGTTTATGTAATAATATTCCTTAAAAACATCGGTGGCTTGCCTTTTTTTCAGAGGGTTGAACCCAGAACTTCATATTTAAAAAATTATAAAAAAAAGTCAACATTTACTGAAACTTAAAATTTGTTTAGTTGCATGATTTTATACAGTTATGGTTTGTATGTTTCATTACTATAAAAACTAACTACTACAATGATGTTCTGAATTCCTCCGGACCACATGTTCCCATAACAGAAAAAAATTAACACCGCAGTTGAAAACTGAATGGTAAATAAATGTTTAAGGCAAATTAAAATGAAATACAAAATAGCAGATTAAAACTGATAAACCTAAGCAAAAATAATTCGTTCCAAAACCGTACCTTGCAATTCTTAGTTAGATTAATGTTAAACTACATTATTAAATTAAATTACTGTGTTTAAAATAGATAGTTTACATTCCAAAATTAGTCACCCATTTATTCTAGATTACAAACTATGTTTGAAGATGTTTCAAAATAGTAATCAAAGTTTGTTCATACCCGCATTTAATATTTTAAAACAATAACCTACCACTTTTATTTACTTGCATAGATAAGTAATTAATGCTTGACTCACTGTTTGCTGAGCTCATACTTATATATTAAGCCTCAATCATTAAAATTACATTTTTTTCTTTTATTAGCAAGTGTTTTTTCACATCATCCAAACTTATAAATTTTTCATCCTCTTAATTTAAATCAAACACCCTAATTTTTTTAAACAAACAATTACCCTCCTTCCAAACATTTTTTGCATGGCGAAAATTTATACTATGAAGCGTAACAAACGACGAAATGTCTGGCAAAGCCAAGCCGCTTATTCAGGTAGAGAGAGGTATTCCCTCTATCTCCTTTCCTATGTTGACCTTAGCATAGTGAAAAAACGGGAGAGCCGGGATATTTTCGGTTATCGATTTAAGATCAATCGATAACCAAATGCAGGAAGGAAGGAGGTTATCGACTCGTTGCGTTTACACTACTGACAAGCCGAACACAATTAGAAACCCATCTTTCATCCTTACCTTCAAGAAATATCTTGTTTGATTCACCGCATTTCCTGGAACATACTGTTCATTTTTACAACAAACTAATGTTTAATGAGTGCGCGTTGTTACTAAGATACTGACTACACAAAAATATGTAGTTGCGTAACATACTAGTGTAATACGTGCGCTTTATAGCACCCAAAATTAACAGTATTATAAGCTAGTTATAGTGTTGATGGTAAATGATGAATGAGCCGAGTAAAACTATTTGTTTTAAAGAATAATTGGGTTCCGAAAGTAAAAAAATTACCCAGTTTTTTAAACACTCTATTACAAGGACAAAGGTTGGCTTTATAATACCTTTACACATTGTGTAGAGCTTCATTTGATAAAAAAAATCGTCGCACAAAAAGTTAAACTTGTCATTTACCTACAACATAAAGATGGGATAAAACAACCTTCCAACTGCTCCTCTTTGAAAACGTAACAATAAAAACCTGTTGGCAAATTGAATACAAATATCACCCAAGGCTTTTAATTCTAACATATATTGATACACCTTACAATTACAGAATTTTTTCTCTATTTTGGCTATAAAAAAACCTGTGGGCCCTTTAGGTATTAAATGTTCAAATAAACAACAAAAAATACTGTAAACGTGTTAAGATATTGAGATTAATAATAGAATGGATAAAATAACGAAAGTTTCTATCTAATTTTTATTAAATACAAACATGACCCCTTCAGATATTATTTTTCATTGTTGTCGTACTATCTTGGAGTACTTCCTCATCTTGGCGACATTTTCTCCTAATCAGCTTTTCAGCCTTATCTCTCGCCATTAAACTCTTTCTTTTGCATTTTCTCTTGATTTCTACCAAAATATGTAAACGTCTCCTTATCTATCTCGGTTGCGACACCCAATTTGTTTATTAATTTGTGCGTATGTCCCGAGATAAATAAAATAAGCCTTTATCTGTGCGCCATTGCTGTCTGATGGTGCTGCTAATATTCAGGGCTGCGTTTGGAATTTTGTGAGAAAAAAACGTGATTTTTTTTTTCCTGTGGTTTCACCTTGATTGGATACTTATCACATGACTCGGAAGTGAGGTAAGAGGTTTGGAGTCTCTTTACATAATTGCCACCTTTGAGCGTGATCCGGCTTCTAGACATGAATGTTACGAACAAACAAGATCCGTAATTTAACTTTTTTTAGGCGAAAACCAAAGCTATCAAAAAAGGTCTATCACGCTCACAATATTGGTTAGATAAATCTGGATTTTAAAAACTTCTACATGATTTATTTGCAATTTTGCATGAATCTTTGTTTCCTTGACTTAAAAATTTTATGACAATATAATAGGTTTAAAGAAAATGAATTTACTTTTTAAACTGTGGTCTAATATATTGAGGGGTATACGTCTACCCGTCCCCCTAAGGATCCTGATAGTCTAGAAAAGCATTGTAAAATCCCAGGTATGCTTTTGTATATTCCCTCTTAATAATAAGACATGTCGACCTAATTTCCAAATTTATGTTCCTTATACCCGTGAGAATTTTCCTTATCCCATGTACCATACCTGACAGTTCATAAATCATAAATTGTCCTAGCAGTTGTTATGGCCCTTATCAATCTCAAAACTCAGAATTTCTTTGATTGGGGTCCAGTTTGAAGTAAAGTAAAATCCCACTATTATCACTGGCCGAGGCAATAAGGCAAGAATTCAGTCTTTCCCATTATAGTCCCCCTTTGTCGAAATCTCCCCTTTTAAAAATAACTTGGAAAGGGGTTGCTGAAAGACTTGGGAAAGGGAAACAGCCTATACTGAACGCGCGAAAGGAGTGGTCAGAACAATGTACAACATGGAATGATGGATAGCCATCCATCGTTGCTCTACGGAGCCAACAAAGTAGAGAAATTCTAAATATCTTAAGTTTACTTTGGATAGATGGAGTAATAAAAGTATTCTTGTTTTTTAACTATTAGACAGTTTCTTACTTTAGAATGGTACCTATATAATAAAGGTAATCTGTAGAAAATGTAATAATAATCCTTTTTATAACTTTTTATTTGCGATTATTTTAGAACATTTTGGACTCCGACTGTTTGAAAGCTTATTTGGGTCAATTTTGTTAGCAAAATACTTCAAAAAATGTAAATTAAACCTATTAATTTATACTAAACCAATTTAAAATCTGTTTGTGGGTTAATTAATTAGGTTATAATCTGTTAGGTCTATTTATCATTTCATTGCTCAAACTGAGAAATGAAATGATAAGCAGAGGGACGGCAAATTGCGAGTGTTTTACCAAGTGGATTTTACATTGTATCATATGTAGGTACAATTAAAAATTATTTAATGTTTTTCGTATTCTCTAATTACACGTAATAAAACATACAAACTTACTGAATATAATAGGACCACTTCAGAATATTTTTAACATGATGCTGAGTCATTTAATAGATTTTATACAATTTTGAAGAATTGTAAACTTTTTTTTACTATACTCTTAGCTCAAAAAAAATCTTAACAGTTTTAAAATTTATGTAAAATTTAGAAATATTAAATATTACGGACTTCGTAATCCCTCAAAAATACTGTGAAATGCCTTAAACACAAGTAGTAAGTGTATTTATCAATACTGCAAAAGAAATTCTCCTTTAAAATCAATCGCTACAAAGATTTTAAAAAGCCGCCCCGAGGAGAAAAAAAAAATAAGTCTAATTCGAAATCCTGCCACCAGGTGTCTACGAGGCCGAAGATTTCTAGTTTACCCCATCTATCTCCCTTTTTTGGGGGGAGAGGGATTGATGATAAATGCATTCCATCTCATGTCAAACCGGGTTAATTTTAGGAGCGGGTTATTTTCTGGGAAACCCTTCTAATAAATTCCTCTGATATCGCCATGCATTTCTCTTCTCTTGACCTCAGGTGGACAGAGTCCGTTTTTACCTGATTGCCGCCAATGGCCTGTGTCTCGCCCGCAGGGTGGTCACTCCTTTTGTCCGAAAATTGACTGATGATCCTAGGGTGGTGTCTCTTTGTCAAGGCAGCGGGGGAGCGGCATCTTCGAAGGGGTCTTCCAGTATCTTCCCATTCTTATATTTGCTATAGTTCTTTGGTTTGTTTACCGATTGAACTTCCACCCCCTACTAAAAATAGGTAGTCCCACAGAGGTTTTTAACCGCCCAATCGCCATTGGCGGTGAAATGTTATAAAGGCTGGCGAGTAAATTTGTCTTTTAGGATGGTTTCATGTATCAACAGTGCCTCGATTCTGCCACGTGGGAACATTTTACTCACTACGAGTACGGTAAATTCTTGCCCTTGTTAAACCTAAGACTAACTGGTAATTTTTGTGCCTACGAACCCTGAACAACTTAAGAGAATATTCCGTGAAATTTCGGAGGAGCATACTGTGTGAGGTAATCTTTTATTGCTGTTAATTCTAATTATATTTTCTATTTTATTGTTTGTTTACATCATTCTCATAACTATTCAATTTTGTAGTGAATATTATTGTGCTTTTCTTTGAAATTCCTTTGGTATTCGCGTGTGTAATTTTTGCTTCGACCCATGGAGGTCTTTTTGGTTTAAGGATATTCTCCAAATGTTATTTAAAGTTCCGTGAAAATATTGTATCCCGATATTTTTTTCTTAAGTATTAAAATATTCTTTGAAAAATAGTGGGTAATTAAAGCTTCTACCATTTTCAGAAATTAAATATTCGAATTTCGAGAGTAAGTATAATTTATTTAAGCTATACGTATTATCGATAATTTTAAGTACATTTGCCACGAATATTATTCTCATCTGCCTGAGAATAACTAAACTTGATAGTATTCATATCAAAACATTCTCCCCTACTCATTTTTTTCTCACTGGCATGTGGTTATTTCTTGTTTTAAAAACCGGTAAATTTGTCTTATTTATGTGTATTTATTTGTTACAAGCCCTTGTTATGCTTTATTTTATTTGCATTTGATTTATCGACATGCTTACAAGTACACATTCTGTTTATTAGTGCCTTCCCTGTTCCAACTGTTTAAATTTTTAACTCGTCCATTGTTGACGTTGCTACTTTCATTCATATTACAGAGGTTGCTAGTACAAATTATAAATACGTTTCAAGCAGCGTTCGAAATTGGGGTGTTTTGCTGGTCTGGGACAACTAAAAAAACGGCTCGGACCAGTGGAATCAGAAAATCACTGGTCTGCCGGACCAGTGATTTCTCGAGCACGTGTAAAATCATTCAGACGATTTTTGTTCAGTGATAGCGGTATTTTAAGTGCGGTTGATGATTGCATTTGGTAAAGCTAGTGCATATTTTTGTGACAGAACCCGAAATGTGGTGATATGGGATAGGGGAGCCCCCGGCGAAAAAGAAAAAATATTATTAATCTGTGTTGATTTTTAACATTACTATTTGGTACTCACATTCAGTGCAATAGTTACTTTATATATTTAAACCGGTCCTTCTTAATTTGTCGGACCAGTAAGATTGGCAAAGCACTGGTCCGCAGGACCACTGTTTTTTTCTCCCAATTTCTAACGCTGGTTTCAAGCATATCGTCGGCTTACAGTCGAAAGGCACTAAGTCACTTTTGGAAGATATTTTGAAAGCGGTGGAAGCTTGGCGCATCTCTAAAATCTCGTCAAACTGAAAAGCTAGTAACCTAGCATAGATGGTTGGTTTGTTTTAAACCAAGAAAGAATTCATACAGTAAAGAGCTTAAATGTTGGTTTGCGATTAATAATTTATTAAATTGAAATTATTTGATCATGTAATTGAGTTATTTTAGGGATTAAAAGATTTTATAATTCGATTTCTCAAAGATTTTATAATAATATTTTCATTTTCATACACTATAACTAGAATGGCAACGGTAAAATGATGGCTAAATTTGGCATAACCTCGTACGGAGTATTTGAGCAAAGAGTGACTTAGTGCCTTTCGACTGTAAGCCGACGATATAGTAACATATAGTTGAGTTCAAAATCTTATGAAGGAATCCACTTTAGTGATAATTGAACTCTTATAAAACCACTCATCCCGATAACATCAATACCTGGCCCACCTGGCTCCTTACCTTTCTATCGCAAGCGTCCATTTGGAACTTTCCAAAAAGGTGTACCCCGACCCCCATAGACAAAAGCCGACCCCCCGCGCCATCTCAGACGACAATCGAGCCGGCAGCTGCTCTCTCTCTCTACCCTCTTCAAAAGAATTAATGACCCCTTGGGGGGGCAAGGAGCCGACCCCCTTTTAAGAATTCGTCTGCATTTCGTTTTTATTATTATTATTGCCCTTGTGTTCCAGTGAATGACATTTTTTTTTCCTCGAAAAGAATTCTGCTTTTTTTAAGTGTCACCTGTGATGGCGATGATTTCTGACGCCAAGTTGATGAAAATTTAATTGGGTTTTTGGTAGGTTTTTTTTCTATTAATTAAGTATTCAAAATGTCGTTTCTGTATGTAAAGTATTTTTGTTGAATAACAGGTAATAGATACCGAGATTTCAAGGTAATGGAAAGTTGCATCATGACTCAGAATTGATACACTTTCAAATATCTGAAGAATTTTTTTAAAAAACCCGTAACAATTTTCAAGGATTCTTCATAAATCCTTTTTAACACAATTTTCAAGACGTTTTATACATTACCCTCCCTTTTCGCACAGTTTTAATATTTCTTCAGAATTAGTTACCCTCTATTTACTGTTAAATCCAAATTCGCAATTGAAGAAATAGCGCTTTTAGCTTTTTAGTTTTCATGTAGGATGTCACAAATAGTACTTAAATTTAACTTCCCTCTCCAGAAACATTTGTCGTCATTCCTGAATCCCACTTACGTTTACATCATTTCCCAACAGTATTTTTACTTGAACATTCTGTCAGAAGATTCTCTTCCCAATCGCACTATACAGTGGATCCCCTCCGTTTTCGGTGATGCTCCGACTAATTCGAAATACGGTCGTCGTCCCATTACGGTTTAATCTTGACCCCATTGTCTAAGGTGTCTCCTTGAACCCGAAATTGATCGATTGGTTTATATCTCACCCGAGTATGCATTACTTGGCGTATTCCTATATGAATGCTTGCGTATGCGTTTACTTACACAGTGTGCATTAAAAGATCGATATCTCAAAAACTCGTTATGAGTGCCCAAAGATCGATTTTATTTTCTAATCTGTCCTGTGCATTGTCTTTTATAGCTAACACGATATCGATCGGTGTAATTGTCTGGCGGTAATTCTCACCATAAATGGTGTTCTCACTGTAAGCTTGGTTTTCCGAAAGTCACATGTTTAAAGTCATGCTTGGTTTCTTCGTCTTTCTATCTATTCTCAGACCTTTCCCTCGCTTTTATGCTTTTCCCCTTACCATTGAGGTGCTTGCACTTGCAGCTGCGAGCTAATAACTCCAACAGCTTTACATTGGAGTTATAGCTTGTTGTAGCTGTAAACCTCAATTTATGCATAATTCATTTAAAGAAGTGTATTAAGTTGGTGTAAGCCTTATCTTAAAATGTTTGGATTGACTTAAGTTACATAAACGATAATAAACCTTTATAGCTCGACTAGACATGTATTATAAAAATTTATTAATGTGCAGTCTAAAATATGCGTTCAGATATCATTGTGCCTTAGAATTTCTAGTTTGAAACCCAAAAAATTCCTCTATGCTTTTGAAGTATAGTGACTCTTAAATAAAAGCACTCCACACCTATAATTAATAATTTCACACATTAAAGTTACTGACAATTCTTCACCATCACATGCAAAATATGTACATCACACCTACCCAACATCGCACCCCCTAAAAATCATCTCCCACTGACCAACCCGCCCTATTGATCACAAAAATTATTCATTAAGGACATTCTCTCCGCTCTCGACTAATTGCCGACACCCCCGGGTCCAGCGGTCATAAGTCGGCGGACGTCATCGAAATATGTTCCGTTACCATAGCAACCACCCGCTCCGCTGGCCACTGGTGACGTCAACTTATTAACAGTCGGCTTCGCTCGCTTCTTCTTCTCTTCTGGAATTATTGGTCAGTCTTTTCTTGTGCGTGGGTCCAGTTAATTAATTTGGGTCGGTCCCCCCCTCTTTCTTTGTGCTCCGATGGGTTTCTTATTGTTTCCCTCTTGTTTGTTTTTGTTTAGTGAGGGGTGATGGGTATATTAATCCATAATTCTTTGAGGGAAAGGAGGGTTTTTTGCGTGAGAATGTGTTGGGTGTTATGAGGAAGTTGTTGTTTCTTTCCTAAGCAATTATGATGAAGTGTATGCTACATACAGAGAATGGCAAATATGGGTAAAAGTATGTATATCCATAAGATGCTTATTAGTTTTTGGATAAAATGTAAGATTTACTAGCAAAAATATCAAAGTTTCAATCAACTAACTTCTTATAAATGGAGCCTAGATAAAATTGAATTTTTTTTATTCTTAATCAAAATGGACCACTAACTTTTCTCCTTTGAGTTTACCTATTTATTTTTTTAACTTTTCGTCACTGACTTTTCGTCAATTCTTTGTTTAGATAAGTCTAGTATTGGTTTGTGGACCATCTTTTTCAAATTGAAATTTGGGAAGTTTTACACTATTTTTTTATTTGCATAAATTATCCTTCTCGTCTTTAAAGAATGAAATATTTCATACCATAATACAGTATAATTGCTTGCAGAAAGAAAAAAAAAAGAAATTCTTTGGAAAAAGTGTCGATTTGATTTGGCCATAATGAGAACATTTTTCTAATTAGTCTAATAAAATGGACTTCCAACTCTTTAACATTCTCTCGCCATCCTCTGTTCCATCCGGAACGTTAGCAAACGATATCCAAAAAGCGAACCGGTACACTGCCATTCACTTTCGCCCCGCACCGGTACGTTGTTGCGTCACCGCGTGACGTCACAGCTCGCTCTCTCAGCTGATCGAGTTTAGCTGTAGGCTAGGAAGCAGCAGAGAGAGAAAAAAAAACTCTACGAAACATCGTCTGCCTCCAGAGTTTATACCTGGAGTCTTATCTTTTCTGTGGGGTTCTTTTCTTGCCTTGGGGGATTTCCTTCAGACGATTTTCTCGTTCTATTCACGAAGATTCTTCCCCTTTGTCGGAAAAAGGTTAGGACTGCGATGTTTGTTTACTTTCGAATTTTTTTTTAAGAAGTCATGTATGGTTAACGAATTTTGAGACTATAGCAAACCGGAAATTGGTTGTTTATGAACTGCAAAACAAATTTGAATACTACTTAAATTTGTTCATTTTTTTAATATTGATCAAATAACTTTATATCCTATCTGAATACTAGCAAGATTCCTATTAAAATCGGTTTGCAGAACTATTGGTAATTAGTCAAGTCATTTGATTTTCCACTACTATTATTCCTTCGTAAAGGTTCCTATAATATTTATTACTTTTCCTTCATAAAAATCAATACTTTTATGTCATTGTACTTGTAGCATAAACATTACACTGGAACCATTATATACGTTTCATTTCACCTACAAGTTGTTGAGAAATTATATGTGTTTGAAATCTTTTAGACGCAAACTTTTACCATTTTGAAAGTCTGTTACAGGTGAAACACTTCTATAACATAACTTTTTCATTTCGATCTTTAGAGTTGTAATTAAAGTTAGATGATATTAATCTTAATGGAGATATTTCATGTTACGACACTATTAACTTCATTTCGAGTTATTTTGGCCTCATTATCAAGATTGGTAGATTTCCATCTATATTTTAGGAATTAAACATGAAACATCATTATTTTTATTTTTCTCCTAACACGTTTAATTTAAACTTCTTCCTATTTCTTAAAAAACAGCAGTTTACGTTGTCATCTGCTCAAATGAAGATTTCAGATACTTATGCAAATATGTTTTGAAGGTAGATTTAACAATAATTGTCAAGATAGCTTACCTGTACTGACGTCAAAGTTTCATGAAGAAACTCTCAAAGATGAAACGTCTTTTAAAAGTGGTTCTCGAAAGGCATATAAAAACAATGGTATTAGGTTCAACAGCAAAATGAAATTGCCAATTTTCACTAAACTTGCAATGACAACAATTTCCGCTTTTCAAATTTGATTATTGCTGATACCGGACCTTTTGGATTCCAAGAACATATTATAATCAATGCTTGTGCTATCACCTAATGAACTAATCGATCAACTTATAAATTAGACTTCAGTCTTCCCTATCAATTCAGCAGAGAGTAGACTTATTTTATTTTTTTATTAATCTTATAACGGTCTTCATTTGAGTTTTTGTTCATTTCACCAAATTAGAATATAGAATGGAATTCCGAGGGCTTGGCCCAGTTGATCACACTCGTTTTGAAGTCTCTTAATTCCATAATCAATCAATTATATAATTGGGTGCCGTGCAGTTGATTATGGAAAGCATGGGTTTATCTTGTTCAATTTTAAATATGGGCTTGATTTGGGTGTGTTATTACGGTATTAGTATGTGTTTGGTCTATTTTGACCATGTTGAGATTAAGACACTCTAATCCTTAGATAATTTGTTTTACATTAATCTTATCATGTTTGTCGACATTTTATTGTTGCTTTTTAGAGGTCTTATACTTCTCATAATCACCCAAAAAATATCCTAAATGTGTCCACCTCCATTCGTATAAAACTTCCGCAAATAACCCATATAAATGTATCGTTACCCCAATTTTTTGTTCAAAGAACTTGGGGGTTCTGATTTCCAACAAAAGTGTCAAGCTATATTTTGTAGATCTTAACCATTGAAATTAATTTATTACAACAATGACCAAAAAATACTTCTTACTTTCATAACCAACCGATTTGTGTCACCAGTCTCAAATTGCTCAACTCTCTAGTAACATCTGTTATTTCTCGTTACAATAAAAAATTCTACTCAACTCCACATCTGAGTATATAGGCGCCGCCTAAACCGGATCCGCTATTAAAAACCGCTGCCGAATCCTCCGTAATTGGCAATTAAATTTAAACCTCCTGTCTTTTATGGAAAACCGTGCATACAAATGAATGTATTACGAGAAGATGGCAGAGATAGATATTAGATTTATTGATGACGTGAATCTTAATTAGGTATGTATGCGTTACATATTTTCTGGGGTTTAGGATATGTGTGTTATCACAACTCAGTTGGAGGTTATAGTATTGGAAAGCTATAGATATTGGTTTTATGAGTTGTTATTTTTTTAAAGAAGTTCAATTTTAAGTCCCTTTAATACTAGTCTTGTTTGAGAGGCATTCATAACTTTCTCTACATTAGTGTTACCAATGTTCCCTGTATTTTCAGGTCATGAAAATGTGCATTTACTTTTATCCTTATACTTTTCATACAAAATTTCGGATTTTATTAATTTACTTCTTTGATTTTTTCTTAAATTCTCAAAGATTAATAATGTTTTAAATTTTCTTGAAGAAAAAGTACGAAAACGAACATATTAATATTAAATCGCCATAGAAATATTAATTAAGATTCTGTAAATTAATTAACAAGAGGTGCAATGACTTTTGCGGTCTTTGCATTTTGTTCATTAAAATAAATTGAAAGTAAAAAACAAGGCACTAAAAAAGCTGCAAAACTACACTACATCTGATCAAATTTAGTTCAACAAAACAACAACGGTCTTGATTGTTACTTGACAAAGCCACCTTGGCGACGTGTGGCCTCTATCTCGCCAAGTTGCCGTCCGCTGTTGAGAGGAGGGGGTCGATTTCCTGTGCCTCACCTGACCTTGAAACCCCCTCCCTCCGATTTTCACTTTTCTTCTTCTCCCTCCAGGTATAAAAAACACCTTTCTGCTGGGCTCACCTGCTTTCTTGAGACAAAACGTAAACACAGCCGACGTGCTACAGTGGGAGGTTTTTCGGAAGGTTTCATGCGTTCGGGCTACTGTTTGAGGCCTCTTTTTTTTCTTTCTTAACTCATTCATAAGTTTCGCTGTGGGGTTTAGTTGTTTCCAGCGCTTTATTTTTACGATTTAATTAATTTTTTTATTTAATTTTTTATGGCTGCGGATGAAGCTTTAAAACCAATTATTTTAAGCGTTTTTTTTTTATCACTCGGAAGCATCCACTTTCATAATGCTTCATTATATAATTCGATTAAAGTTTATTTATATGATATGTTGAAGTCCAAACTATAAATGAACTTTTCCCGCTTAGGCAATTTTTTTGTCTCACCGTTAACAAAATAATATATTTATTAAATAATTTAAATTTTTACGTGAAATAAATTACTTGGGAATATAAAACTTGAGGTGGCTTATGGAAAATTAAATTAAAATCCAATACTAATTAACTAATGAACCACGGAAGTGTTTTATGTTATGTTAGTTATAAATTATTTGCTTACAATTTTTGGGTAATAAATTAATAACTGTATTACAAATTTTTATGTAATCTAATGATTTAATGATTGGTTAATTTATTATAGAAATATTTATGCTATTGATTTTACTTAAAGCCCGTATATATTTCTGGCTAGTTCATTGTACTAATGATACGTATTATACACTTTTTAAGTTTCTATTCTGGAGTTGAGATAAATAAACAGGTGTTTTGGTATTTCTATTGCTACCACGTACAGTTCTATTAAAAAAATAATAATCCTAATGTCATTGTAATCAAAATCTTTAGCGACTGTTTACTTTTGTCAAGAATGATGCCACTTATTAATCAGATAAAGTCGTCGTATCTCTTAAGAAAAATGTCTTTTGCAGCATTTTCGATTACACAATTAACCCTGACATTTTGCACCCGAACTCGATATTATTGATGTCTTAACGCGACGCAGATTTTGCCCAATTTAGTAAAAAATAATAATAAAATTAACTCGTGATGAGAGTTTCAGTGATAATGGTCCCTATCTAAACCCTGATCTTGGTTAAGATACGTCTTAACTATTTTTGAGACGGGTTTCTGGGTTACGTATGAGTTAAACTAGTAGCTGTGTTTCCTATGGTAAAATCTCTCTTTGAAAATTTTTAATTTAATTATGGAAGAATGGAGTTTGTTATCTTTAGAATAGACATCTTTAGTGTTTTAATTAATCAAAACCATTCTGGGCTTCTAAAATAATACTGCAGTTTAGAATTAAAAAAAAAAAAACAAATAAAATATTATACTCTGATATTGCCTCTAAATTTTTTGTCTCAAAAATATTCTACTGTATACGATATTGGGTCATACATTAAGTTTAATGAACTCAATACATAAGATTTTCATATGGTCATGCGGACCTGGAAAAAGCTGTAACCTTCCCCCGAACCTAATAAAATTTACCCGAACCTAGTGTATTGCTCCTATGGAGCTGGCAGGGGCTTCCCCCGAACCAGGTTCGTAGGTTCGGGCACTTTTTCCAGGTCCGTGGTCATGCTAAAATTAGGTGTTCTGACAACATTGGATAAGGAACGTATCGTCACAACTTATCCTTTCAATTAAGTTGATTGTTTATTCCTCGTAACAAATTAGCTCTTATCTTGACGCGACAGTTTTTTCTTCTGTTTTAGTTTTTGAACAAAATGCCACATTAAGTGCGATTATGTTGCCACGGATATATCTGGATATATCGCATCAAACGTAAACAAACACACGTCTATCGGCTGTTTGTTTCATTATTTGCATGTCGAGTGGAGTTGAGATGAAAATAATAATGAAATCGTCTGAGGAAGCGATAAAATCGTTAGTCTGGGATGTGCTTATTATTGTTTAGTTTTAGGTACTCGAAATTTTCGGTTACTCAATTCGATTGGTTAGATCAAGTTTAGTTGTTTCATAAGTCATATAAGATAAAACGATCACGTTCAAAAATCTTTTTTTTTCCTCCAAGGCTAAAAGTATTTGCTGGGTTGGTTGATAGACAAGCCCAAATTACATTGTATTGTGGTTGTGGATCCCTTCAGAATTCATTACAATTTGGGTGTCATACGAAGAGGTTTAGCTAAAGTACAGGTCCATTAGCATTAGCAATACTTTTGCGAGGGTTCATTATTATTATTATTATTTTTTCAAATTCCTCTAAAACTGAAAATAAAAACTAGAAATCTATTTTAGTAGTAAATATTAATGTGGTACCCTGGCACTTAACTATAGAGGTTAAATAATTCAAAGCTGTAGGAAGCACAAATCTATCCCAAACTTGGATTTAAAAAGTTAAATTAATGCTATTAAGTTCAAGAGACTAAGGCAAGTCCAGAATTTTCCTAATTTCGAAATATCCAAGTTCCACAGAATTAAAGTGCACGATACCTAAATTAATATTTCTCATTAATTTTTTTTACAATCTTATTATTCAAAATAATTTTCCCTTTTTCAATTAGTAGCTTTCCCATCCATTTACACGGGCACATCGCAATTTCCCACTGCGATCCTTCCTATTGCAATAGGCGGGGACCAGACTAGCGGATAGACAAGGCGAGTGGAGTTGAGTCGCTCGACGGCTGTTAATCACGCCTCCTCGCCACAATGCTCGCTTATTCATTAGCGTTGCCACCGACGGTAGTTATTTCCCCTTCTCGCTCGCGCCTTGTCACGCTATTGCCACTCACCGACGTGTTTTGTTTTTTCTCTTGACGTAGCAGTTAGCATATCGCTGTGATTTACCGGATTTCTCGGAATTTTTTTATGTATTAGTTATTGTGCAGGTTTTTTTTTGTGGCAGTACTAGTTGCTGTTGATCTCCCGTGAAAAAGTTGGCGTTGTTGCTATTTTGGGAATATATTAATAAGTATGATAGTTTTTTGTGTTTTTGCTTTTTCTCGGAGAAACGATTCTGTTTTGTTGGAATCTACTAAGTATGAGTTTTTTTAGATTTATTACTTATCGACTATAAAGTTTGTTACTTATTCTTATTACTTATGTTTGAAATTTTCTCGGAATATACTAACACACTTTCGTGTAAGTATTTCTTAAGGTATTGGCGAGAAATATATTTTATAAAGTAAGATTTGTGTAGACATATATTCTTCTGTGATGTTTTCTTGGCATTGCTGGTTCTTAACTTGATGTGAAGTTTCCTCAAACTTTCCAGGGATTTTTTTTTCTAAGATTAAGTAAATGAATTCCATTTTGGAGAAAAATGGACCTCAGAGTATGAAATCTTACTTATTGAAGTGCTATATAATATATCATATAGTTTATAGTTATACTATTATATTGAGGAGCTTGCAGAAAAAACAAGCTAATTCCAATGTAAAGCTGTTGTAGTTAGCTCGTTTTGGCTGCAAACCTCAATGCCTTTTAGCTTATAACTTCCTTTCTGTGGGAAACACTGGTTCATGAAGGGAGGGTCACCTCCAAGCAAATATTTCTTCCTCCTATTAAGATTTGACTATGATCTCTGCAATTCTAATTACCATGTGCCATAGCCATGTGCAGAATCGCTTTAAAATTTATTGCAGCTATTATTTAGTAATAATGACTAACAACCCCCTATCCAAACTGCCTTTCCCAGCCTCACCACAAAATTTATGTCTTACGAAAGTACCTTAACGAATCGCCCCACACTCTGGTTTGGTCGTTTCAGGAGAGAACAAAGAATGGGGATTATTCGCACGTGAAAAAGCAAGCAGCCCCACCCCGAGGAATTTCCTCCAAAAATTAATGTGGGTCCCAAGTATATAAATCCTCCCTTTTGTGTTCTCACGTTCCAGAAAGGGGGTTCCTCGCCCCCTGCCGGGACACTTAAATCCCCCGCCTCATTCATTCGACCCTCCCTCGAAGGAAACCGGACAAAACAAGCGGGACGCTCACAAACAAAAATCGAACCGCAAAAACGCAAAAAATTACAACAAAAGCGCATCACCTGAGATCCCCTTGTTGACAAGAGCACCCCTTTTTGGAAGGAAGAAATTACTGCAAGAAGACCTTGGTACCTGATTGGCTCCCTTCCTTGGAATGTTTTTCGCTTCCGAATCTGGCAGGGTCAATAATAACTCCCATTCACGGCTTCCATTGACCCCAGAGAGGGGGAGGAGGCAAATAAAATGAGTGTGTACGAAATGGCCGACGTCACACAAAAGGTCCCCGGTCTTTTGCCTAAACGCCGTCGTTCGGACATCTGGCGCTAAGTCGCCGTGATGAGCATGTATAATTTGGACCTTAAGATTTCCACCCCTTCTTCTAAATGTTGCTTTATTCATATTGTGATATTGGAACTGACCAATAAGCAGATGGTCTTGGAAGTCAGGAGCGTTGGTAGAAATTTTTTTAGGGGGTGCTCAAATATTCGATGGTGCATAAAGAAGTTCCAATTGTTGATGGTCGGGTCCATTAGGTACTAGTATATGTTAGTTTCAGAGGGGGATGCCTCAAAATTATTTCGAAGCTATCGCTCCATAACATGTTGCATGTCGTTTCTAAGATATTTATAGTAGGTAGAATTTGAATCTTTATGTCCACTCAGGGGTTCATCTAGGAGAAAAATGGGTCCGTTTTAGGGCCCTTCACAAAATTCTTATCTTCAGAAAAGGACCCTTTACAAAAATCCAATTCTCAAAAATGGACTTCACAAAACTCCAAAGATCAAAAATGGTTTGAAAATTTGTTTACAGGAGTGTTTTTATCATTTTGGAATTGAATTTGCCAGTTTTCGACCCATTCCACAAGTTATGAATGCTGTGGTTGTACTGTGGGCCCTTCATTTTCACAAAATTCCATTTGATTTTTCAAAAAAATTTCTAAAACAGGACCCTGGCAGAAAAACCTGGATGAACCCCTGCCACTTTCACTTGCTCCTGCTTGAAATATTCCTGTTTAATACAATGGGAGATGTTTAGAATGTTCAAATTTCCAAGAAAATATAGGAGTCATACCAGATAACATGTTTCTCCTCCGAAATGCTGTGAACATTTATTAAAACCTTTTCGACCGATTTTATAAAACTTTAAAATCAATATCAAACATGTGAGTGATTTCAGTTTTTGTTGGAAATATAAAAACATATTAAACATTGCATGTCATAGAATTTATCTAAAACACAAGCGATGGATACTACACGCCTTTTCTCCATCTCCATACTTTTCGAACTACACAATATTAATTGCTCGAACTGTCTTCAGGTCAGGGGCATATTTAAGCTTAAGGGAGTGGGATGGGGCCTCAAGCTCCTCCAAAAAATCAAATTTGTTACAAACATTACTGATTACTGTATCTCTTAGAAATCTATTACTTGGTATCCCAAATTTTACATTTTACAGACTGAACCCCTTAACAGCTCTGCAAATATCGTTCTCTGGGAATGTTAGGGGTCCTCCTTGTATGCACGCCACCGCCTGAGGTCCGGATGTCTCGCGCGTGCGTGCGTATGCCCGTAGGCCGGGGGTCGGAGTGTGCTAATTAATGGGCGAGCGCAGCGCCTTTGATTAACGCAAATTAATCGCTTCTGTTAATTAACTCCGGCGGGGCGGAAGGGGAGGCTGCTGCTGCTGCATTATGCGGAGTTTCCGGGCGCTCAGCAGTCCTCTCCTTATTCGGTAGGGTTTCTACTATTTTCTTCTAATACGTTGTGATTGTGAACTTATCTTTGCAATTTGTAGTTGTGAGTGTTTAGAGATATTTGCATGTGTTAACAAACTGACCGTAGTTTTTGTTGAAAGTTGCTTTGTATGGAGTACCTAAAAATGTAATATTGTGCAACTTACAAAATTTGAGAAATAATGCATCGATTTAATTTAACTCTTTAGCATGAATGGATTTAGAGATGTCATGGGGGAACAGGCACCTTTAATTTCTTAAGGATAACCCATTATTTCAATGTTAAATGTGTTTTCAATGGAATCAGGCAGTAGCCGGAAAAAAAATTTAGTTTAGAGATATTGTAACTCTATTTGAGAGGTAATGGGACATACACACTAGTCCACCCTTACGGATAAGGGACTGCAAGCCTTTATCCACCCTAGGTCCTCCTCCTGAATCTGTCAAGTCTTAATTACTTGTGGTACTAGTTGCCTAATATGAAAGTTCAATAGTTCCTGTGTGAAAGCTACCCTCCTTCTCCCATTGGATTACACAGACGCCCAACTTTCAAAAAAGTAAAAACTAAAGCAAACCAAATGGATTTATGCCACAGTCATGTGACAAACAATTGATCTAAAAAGACAATCAAATCCATGCTTACTTTAAATTTAATTAAATTTCTGACTTAAACTACTCTCATTCTGAACACCTCATATGACCTTGAAAGAAGTCTCATAAGTCAGTCTCCTGCCTAAATTGACAATCGGCCATATCTCGTTATTTCTAACTCCCATCTCTACTATTACCGCGTACTACATATTCCAAATCCTTCCTATATATTTTAAAGAGCGGCCGCTTGGCAATCAGTGTCACAGTTATCGATTCCTAGCTGTCATTACTCACCCCTTTTTACCGCTGTATAATCACCCTCCCTTCGGCTCAGTAACAGAAAACCGCCATTTCTTTAATTGCCGTAAAAGCATTTCGGTAATTGCTACTGTACTGATCAAACAGGAACTGTAAAGATTTGATAGCAGTTCGGTGGCGATGGCTGAAGCAACGGGACCGGTCCAACTATGGCCGGTCGATGAGACAAGATCAACGGGTATTTTTGGAATTTCCAAAAATTAACAATTTAAAACCTAATAAGTACAAATCATTTGTAGTTCATTTTATTGAGACACCAACTAAAATTAACTGCAGTAGTTGTTTACTTGATTCACGAATGTGTAGTTCTTTACTAATTACTAAAGCGGATGCAGGTTTGACTTCAAAGGAGAAGGCTACTAAGATTTAAAAACATCTTTCCCAATAAAATCGGTAAAATTTTTCAAAAAATTTATTAAATACTAATATTTTTTTCTTTTCAAATCTTACATTAAAACAGTTATACACCTTTCAAAATCAGTTAATAAAAATAAGAACTTTTTATTATCCTGAGCGTGTTAACTCTTCTAAAGGGCAGGTTCTTCCTTGTATCTGACCCAGTTATTTACATGAGGTAAACTGTCGTAAGTATAAAAACTTCAGAAGCCCATAATTTGTTAAGTAAAATTTTGTACAATGAAAAACTAAGTCTGGCTCGCTCATAAGTGAAAAACTCTTGTTTTTCTGCTACTGGCAGGCGAGTTACTTGCCCAAAAAAATTCCTCCTTATATTATTACACGCTCGATGGTTCGTTACGCCAACAGACACCCGCAGTGATAATAGTATGAGAAACGCCGCACAAAAAAGTGTGATTCATTACAAAGTAGGATCAGCATTTAAGCGAACCGCTTATAATGGTAATGCATGGGCACAATGGGCGAAAATTGTAATGAAGCTAAAAATAATGACCCTAAAAAATATGGGAAGTCTGAATGTAATAAAAAATCGAACGTTAAATACATAAAAAAAAGGTAAGGCCCTCTCGCTTAAAATCAACATCGTACATGTCCGTATGTATTATTATAATAAAAATAATATCAAAGTAGTCTGTTCGTGTGATGATTATTAGTCCAGAGCGGTGTGGCCTCGCCACTTTAGCTAATGAACTGAACTGAAATGAAGGTGCAGCCCACTTTTCGCGGAATCAACACTGCTCGTTGCCTGGGAAACGCGAAAGCAAACATTATTATATGTGGTGTGACTTTCGGGAAATAATACGACGGTGAGGATGATTATAATGACGATAAAAGTAATAAAAAAGTGGTGAGCAAATTTTTTTTTTTTGGTGGGGGGAGGTAAAATAGGTTTTTGCATGTGGGAAATATGTGTAGTTTTGTGGGTGGTTTTTTTTTTATTTTGTTTTATTCGTGTTGGTGAGGTTTATCCTGGACTGAGAGTAAATAAGTTGAATTAGGGTATTTCATTCAAACCTTACTTTGGATCTTTTCTTATGTGGTTCTTGTTCTGCTATGGTTTCTAATAATCAGTAATCAAGTTCCATTAACCGGAATTCCGGATACCAGGTCCCTTCAGGCCAGTAAAGAAGTAGTTTTCAACTGCATTTAAAAATGTCTTACTGTATTTTTTAATTAGATGAAGATTAAGTTAATACATCACCCGTCCGGTTTTACCAAATATATCCTACAACTAAATCCAAACATTAAATAAAAATGAATATATTGTCTTTCCTGTTAAGCTAACTCACTAATAAATTAAAAAAGTAATCTTATATAAGATTACTTATCTTAAGATAATACATCTTATATAAGGTTATGCCAACGTTTTTTAAACCTTACATTGCTATTTGGGATTTATTTAAAAAATATATTTCTTGCTCTTATAATAGTCACGAACTCCATAAAGCCCCTCATGATATGCATATCCTCTCTGTACAATGAGTACCTCTCAAACCCTTCCATATCTTCGCAGGGACCCCAAATAATTTCAGACCACCCCAACCCCACCCCCTCGTGGTGGTCATTCGAGTTCATTTGGAACTTTCCTCGGTCAACCCCGCTCCCTCGTTCATCTACAACAGAGGTCACTCATTGTAATCGGAATACTTCTGTCACCCTCCCAAGCATTCCTTTGTCCTGCACTCGGGACAAAGTCTTCGTAAACAACTAGGGGCAGAGGAAGTCCCCTCTTGGTGGGGCATATCGCATATTCCATTTTTAATTCCACGCCCCCTTGTGTTCTTTTGTCTGGGGTGCAGCTAGGACCATAAACGGCCCCTATCTTAAACATCGCAACACCTGGATCTTTTTTTTTTTCGACTGTGGGTCCTTTTTCTTCCCACCCCTCTTGGTACGTTCCTTTTGGTGCGTTTTATTGTTATTTTAGAAGATTTTATTTTTTGTGGGTGTGGGGGGTGCGCTCTTTCTGCTTTGTTTAGGAAGGTTGGGGTTTTCGGGAGAAATGCATATTATTCGCATGCGTTTTGTGGAAATGACTGGAGGTATAAATTTGTTTTGGGATTAGTGTTTGTGTGGATTCCTCCCTGTTCGTAACATTTGGTAGTTTCAGTAAAATTGGATTGGGTTTTTTTTGGGATAACTGGAAAATATAATTTTTAATTTCGGGCACTATCTTAAAATTTTTAAATCCAAACAAACGTTTGTAACTAGTAACTATGTTACTATATGTTTAGAAGGAAATAAATCATTTGTATTATGCAATACTGAGATTTACTATAACTTCATAAAGGTACTTCAAAACGTCATTCCTTTTGTTTACTTGTTCTTTGATTTATTGGTGCTACAGATATATTTTGTAAACCTAATATTAAATGTTTCAAAGAATATAGTAATTTTACTATAATCAAAGCTTAAGTTCTGGTAGTTTTCTCAGTAAGTTTATCTTGATAATTTTTGGCATTATTAATTAATTTCACATTAGCTAAACATAAATTAATTAGTTTTCACCTAAAAAGTTACTCTAATTTCACCTTTATTAAATAAATTCTTCTACTAACTGTGTAATATTACAATTATTCCTTTTAAACTAGACCAAACCTATGGAGAGTTCCATAACTCACTGTAAGATTTGTTTATACTTACCAAAATAAGCCCTACTTCCTATTTATCTAGTTTTAATCCATCCCCAAATCCTCTTGAAACCAAGCTATTGTCCAACATTCCTTGTCTCTAAGCCAGCCATTCATATGTGCTCAATGCAGCTACTTAACGCTCATTCATGCAAACTGAAGGTATTCCATTCCAAGTACTCGCTAACAAGCCCTTGTTTTCTTGGTAAATCCCTCACCTGTTTTTTATCACTCCCTGTTTTCGAACCCCACTCGGATAAGGGGACATAAACTGGGGGTATGACCACCCACAATTGGACCCCTACCTACCTTCAGAGAATGGTCACGTACGTGTGGTCAAGATAGGAGTAATCCCTGGG
This sequence comes from Tetragnatha montana, assembly GCA_963680715.1. Classification (NCBI taxonomy): domain Eukaryota; kingdom Metazoa; phylum Arthropoda; class Arachnida; order Araneae; family Tetragnathidae; genus Tetragnatha; species Tetragnatha montana. The sequence goes on from OY796686.1 coordinate 30,340,779, forward strand.
CAGTTATTGATGACCCTTTAACTTCAGATAGCAGCAGATGGTATCTGATCTTTTCTGCTCCTTCCCGGCTGGTTGATTCTTATATTTATTCCTTTTGGTTCGAATAGGTCCCAAATGCGCACCTATTGTCCAAGGTGGTACACTTCTGATCACTGTTGAGGGGAACTTCAGTTTACCTGTTCTGGATTTTTTTTCGTTAGGTGCTACCTTATAAAGGGTGGAACATTTTTATCGACTGGATTGGTTTTTATGGTTTCATTTTGTCAACCATAAAATGGATCTCAATAAATTTATCTTTTGTGACTGGTACTCTAATGTCATAATGGGAAAATGTCGTGGGAAAAGATTGAGGTTTCTTGTTTAGAAAATAAGGTTTAATTTCTATTGTTAATTTAGCATTATAGGTATAGGTATTTTATTTATCTGCCCTTATAGATGAAAGTTAATGCACACAGTACTTCAAAATGTCTATTTTTACTCTAGTATTTTACGTTTCGAATACTGCTGTGTTCCTTATTCATAATAGTTCAATATATTTAAATCTTAACTTCGCAATGTGCGAATTTTATTCGATTTTTTAAGATAAGTACTCCCATTCGTATGTATCGATTCTTAAGTATACCAACTCATTACCAATAAGAACTAATTAAGCTATTTCCTTGGGATCTATTACATGTTTTCGATACGCATCTTTATTTTGCATTAAACCAGACTATCTCTTACCAAATCATATTCATAACCATTGATGCTTTTGCGCCAAACAAAAACTACTCTTAACAAGTTTCGTAGTTAAGATGTAACCCTCTAGACTAGGACGGGCATTAAAATATTTAAAACCATCAAAACGCAATAGTCTGGCCCTAAAACAAACGTCATAGATTCGTGAAGAGAGGCTTTGGTTCGCCCTTGCCCCGGAGTTAAGTTTGTTAAAGTACTTAAATTTCGAAAAAAGCAGTTGCAATAATACTAAAAACTATCACTAACAAAAATCAGACCAGACGAGGCCATAATTTTAAAACGGCCCCAAATAGTTTAAAGATGGTTAAACCGTCCTTATTTCAATATTCAGCTATAATCTGATTACGTGTCTAACTAGTGATTAAAAGTCTAGTTTAAAAGATTTGGGTTCGATCCCAGACATTGGGAATAAATGTTCGAAAAACAGCATATGCAGATTGCGTCTCCCCCCTCCCTTTTGTCTACGTTTGACGATTTGATGACAGGGCAGTTGGAAAATGGCACTGATTGGAGCAAAGTTGACAGGAAGTATGAAAGTTTGGATTTTACTCTATTGTAAGGAGGGAACAATTGCTTAAACTATGATGAACTATTACGGCATTATTCACATCTCTAGCCTAAGCCGGCCGGTTTAAGTTTGAGCTTTAACCTAGACCGGCTGGCTTAGGCTTATTCCTTATTCACATCGCCTGGTTTTTTAGCCAGCTCATAAGCCGTTTCCTGATCTGGCGAGATATCTGCAAACTAGTGTTTGCCTTTGGCGCCCTTAAACGAAGCGTCTTCATTGGTTGTTGACTGTCACATGATATTATTTTCGGCTTTCACCACGCTTCATTCAGGCGGGAAATCAAGCACACAGACCGGAAAATATAATGTTACCAATCCAATATCCAATCCAACAAACGGGAATCGCGAAATTCCTGGCCAAAACATCTTTTTTGCATAAAACTTGATAAATAACAAAAGAAAACTCTTTGAAATAACAAATATACTTGCTAATTCAGTATTTCTCATAGTATTCTAAAAATTATTTAAGAAAAGTGTGCTTACAAAAAATGATGAGGTTATTTATTAATGTTTCTGTATTTTGCCTTTTATTGTTACCATGCGTTTTATTTCCTTCATTTTAAAGATGGTCTGAAAATTTCTAAAAAAAAAAAAAAAGAAAAGGTTTTTAAATTGAATGAAATTTATTCTTCTTCTAATAAATTCTTCAAGTATTGGGGGTACTCTAAAAAGTGACAATTTTTGTCTGAATACAGCTGTTAATCCAGGTAGATTCTTTTTTCATCAAAATATTTTTTACATCTGCTAACAGCTGCCCATTTAATATTAAAAGACCAGGCAAACTCACACTACAGCTGTTTAGACTAAGCAGATAAATAATTAGCCCAGTCAAAGTTTGAACTTAAAAATAATTTCCCTGTTTATTAGATGCTTAAGATTCATTATAAAACTTTATTTATTCCTTTTGAGCCATATTATATGCTACCAGAACCACAAAAGAACACGAAGCTAAAAAAAGATATAATTTTAATAATAAAGATACATTTGGTTTATTAACTTCAATTTCAAGAATTGCAAATATAATTGAAGCTAATTCTTACCAAATTTCACCCGACCTTCATTTCTACTACATTAGGGTTGTCCTTATTTTTGATGTTTTGAAATTACTATTTGCTTTCACCCTCTAATTGTGTTCTATTAGGTATACCTAAAAATAATTCTGGTGAAGTTTTATCAAATAATATTTATAATATTGTTAGCTCAAGGAAGTTAAAGTTTGAAAAATGTAGGAAAGATGGGGGCTATAGAGTAGTTAATACACATAAATAATTATAAGCCATCTAAAAAAGTCCTAAATAACACATTTGAAGCAGTTTTATCACAATATAAATCTTATTTTTTTTTAATTCTGAAAATTGGTAATTTTCCCCCATATTTTTCAAACTTCAACTTCTTTAACTCAAGACCACCAATAAATACTATTATTTGAAAGTGATAAAAATTTTACAAGAATTATTTTTAGATATAATGGAACAAATTTAGAGGGCGAGAGCAATAATTTTCAAAACTTCAGAAAATGAGGACCACCCTACCCTACATTCATTTCAACTTAAGACATTCTGCTTTAAATTTTGAATTAAAATATCACACCTTATTTTGTATAAATAAATAAAACTTTTATTGTCATATTTTCCAATCTGCTGTGAGTTAGAAATATCTTGGACTTTATACAGATTCAAACCTTAAATGGACCACTCACATCTTTGAATTGAAGGAAAATTAAGGATTTTTTACTTAAATTCTACCACCTAAATGTAAAATAGATTCAACATTTTTAAAAACCTTATATTTTTCCTGGTTTTATTCCTTAAAAAATTATGGTGCCACTATTCGGAGTGGTGAATATAGATCCAATTCACAACCAATAATTTCAATTCAAAATTCTAAATCAGCAGTTTTATCCATATAATTTTAGATCTCTTAATTTATTGCCTCTCCATTATAACGCTTTTTTTTTCGTATTCTGCTTTACCCTAATCTTAAGAAATCTCTGTTTAAAATTAGAGAAAGGTCAATATAACACAACATCAATAGCAATTTATTTTGTAAACATTTCTATTATTTAGCTCCAAATTTATATAATACCTTACATTTAAGTCCAATCAGTAGTAACAAATATTCAGTTTTCAAAAGAAATTTATTTTTAACTTATAAACATCGACGACCTGGATCTATATTTTTCACTCTAATGAAGCATATTTATTTTGTTACTGTTACCAGCTTTCTGCCATTTTCATTAATTTATATTTGTTTAGTAATTGTTTTCTTGCCTTGGTCTTGTGTTATTATTTCTTAAATATTTTGCAATGTTATTTAAGTATAGATTCTCTATCGCCTTGAAGGGCTAGTCTTTCCACTTGGAGATTCATATTTTATCTCTTGTTTTTGTTTGGTATTCTTGTATTAAATTTGTGAAACAATTTAAACAAAAAAACCTATACTTTTTTTGTTCTTTGAACATTCTGATATAAAATATTTAGCAATGGAAAAGCGTGTTCTGTTAGAATTCTTATAAATCTATTTGATGATTAAAATAATAATTAAAAAAGATGTGTAGGAGTTGTAATTACCTCCAGGTTAACAATCTATTGGAAAAAGGTTTATTAAAACTATTTATACTATAACTTTAAATGCAGCTTAAAATCTAATGCAAAATTTTCGCTCAGCAAAATTGCAATTCACTTGCCTGAAAATATAAACTTAGAGCTTTCAAAACAAACAATAATGATGAATTAAAATAAAAACACAATTACTGTAAGATTCCGGATACTAATTAGATTCACACAAACGTTTTTTTTATTTGTAAAGATTGCAAAGAGCAAATTGTGATTATCGCTGTAGTCGGCCATTTTGTAAACGAAACTAATTTCGCCAAGAAAAACAACTACTGCGCATGCTCCGTAAGGTTAACCAAAGCTAAGCCAGCGCAGGATCGGGTGGCTTAAAATCTGTTGGCTTAGCTCCTAAAACGACGTTAACCAGAGGATATGAATACGAAAGCTGACCTAAACCGGCCGGCTTAGGGTTACATGAGGGATGTGAATAATGCCGTTAGTCATTTAATTAAAGATGTGCATGCTTATTTAAGTAATTCATTGTCTGTTTAAAATGACTTACTTAGGCCACCGATATTTGAAATCTGTTTAGGACTAGTGACCACCTCAAATCATTCATATTTTTATCAAGTGCACAGTCAACCCTCTCAAAAAAATTCTCTATTTTGACCTAATTTTCTAACTTTTACAAGGCTTAATGAAATTGTTTTCTTCAATTACCATTTTATAAATTTCTTGTTATTACCTCAAGGGGGCACCCTAGACACTGCCCCACCTTGAACGCTTGAACCCCAAAAAGTTCTCAAAATGAGTTAAAAATCTACTTTTACAGGTCAAATTTCAAAAAAAAAAATTGGGGGGGAAGACCTCCGTACCCTTCAGCGGTACCAAAATTGGATCTTGAGTGATACATTTTAGAAAATCTCCGACATCTTGTATCAGAAGATAAAGGTGATGGTTTGGAAAAGTGCCCCCCCCTTTGGAGCCTTGCTGGATCCGCGATTGAGCTGAAAGGGTTGAAGGATTGAGACAGGTCTTCTGGTTAAATTTATAAAGCCACTCTTCCAAAAGCAAATTCTGCTTTCACAAATGGCAATTAATAAAACAATTTGAGTTTTGATTGTGTGATACGGTACAGAATAAGGTACAGCTTGTGACGTGTAATTTACCGACTAGGTCGTTCTCCATCCATCCTATACAATACTACCAATGGGACAAAATCCAATTCGAGAGACGGCAACCATACACATTCAGTCACCTCTCTTCCACCACTCATTCAACAATGGCTTCCAAACTTCCCCCTTAATATGTGTGTGCTCTCGCATACGTATCAACCATATTATCCCTGCCTTGTTTCTTCTGTCCAATGACTAACGCGCAAAAAACACACGAGAGGGCCCTCCAAGAAAAGAACTCAGGGGGGGATTTCTTAAGAAAAAGAATGGAATAAAATGGAACACCACCGTGGGAAAGGTTCAGCTGATTAGTATCGGCCGTATTGTCGGGCCCTTATGGGCACACATAAAAGAAAAGGGGACAACTAGGCCTAACCGAACCCCTCGTAGGATCCTTAAAAACATTCTGGAATTTTTTTTATTGTTATGCCATTATTATTACTTCTCGGGGGTAGACGGAAAGGTGACACTGCGTAGTTTTGTTAAACAAAGGGGGTTGCTATCCCGGAGGGGTGGTTTTAGGGGGTGATGGAACAAAAATGAAGGATATTTCTCCTCCAGGTGTTGGGCTGGTGTTTAAAGGTGAGGGGGATATGCTACCGAATCATTGGGGGCTATGTCGTTAGGGTTTCTAGTTAGGAGCTGTCTTGTTTGGTTCGTTCGCCCTTCTGGTATGGTAAGTTATTTTTGCATAGGAATTTAACTTATCATACACAGATAAGCAGCATCTTTTTGGTATTTTAGATATTTTACATCTGCATTTTAATTACTATTATAAACATAATTTAAATTAATTGTTAATGAAAATTTCCAAGTTATCAATCTGTACTATCACAAGAAAATAATAAGATCACAATCTAATCTGAATAATTATTAAGGGGAAAATTATGATTAAAGTTTAGCGACATTTTCCTATTTCCTTGATTTTCCAATTAATTTCACAGGATATGAAAAACCTATGCGTGTAATGGAATTCATGTATTAAATTCTTCAAAGCCTAAATATTAAACTGACCGTCAACATCACTATACTACTGGGTCAAATGGTCAAAAGGTGGTACCGTATTTGTCCGGAAAGGGGAGTAAGGGGTTGGGGTTTTCCACCCCTCTAAACAAGCTTGGGGGGTTGGCGGATGAAAATAGAACTCCAGCTGTTGCATCTGATGTTTGGTGAGGGGGCTGGTTGTCGGGTACATTAAAATAATGGGATATGCCTCCTGTTAGCCCCCATATTTCAAAATGTCTTTCCTATAACTTAGTTCTTTTGTTGACTATTTGATGAAAGGATTACCTAGTCATACCAAGGACAAGTTTTTCATTTTTATCTATCACTATTATTTTATAACTGCTATTTTAAGTTTAAGTGCTAGTTAACATGGAATCTGGTTTATATACATCTGGCTTCCGACTGTATATGAAAGTGCTAGCATTAATTTCACCTTCATATTAAAGTGCTAGCAATAATTTTAACCTTATTGGTTTTTCTAAATTAGGATATATTAACTAAAGTTATTAATGCTCATTACTCTTCCTCAACACAGAAGTGACCACTCAGAATATGCTCATTACTTAATGGTTTGACATAGTATAATCACCTCACCGCAAAGTATTTTAAAATACTAAACTCGCCACTCAAATAGTTATCAATATTATACATTTTATGGCTTGGCGATTTCATCAGCGCTTCCTTTATCTGTTATTTTTTATTTTCATCTGGCGATCAGATATTGGCGTTTGGATCTTAATTGTGGACGATTCCACGCCAATCTGGGCCGCGTCTCTTCCAAACGACATTGAAGGGGGACTCATTTCAGGGGGACGGTCCCTCTCTTCCCACTTTGTCCCCGAACCGCGTCGGGGCGGCAAACAATGGAACAAAAACACGTGGGGGCATAGGAGAGCATGGGATAGTCAAACGCATTAACGAGTGCCTTGATTCTTCTCGGTGAAACTATGGGAGGTTAGCGACGGGGGTAGAAAAGGCTTTTTTTTTCTCATTCTCATTGATTCGCTTTTTTGATTATCTTTTGATTCATTTGTGTCCGGGCCAACACCTGGGCTTCTCTCTGCCCTCGGTGTCGCAGAAACAGTGACGGCGGGATTAACGCCGAGTTTAGTTGTCCGGGTTTTTAGGAAATCGTTTGTGGTTGGTTTTCTCCCTGTGCGATATGAGCTTTCCTTTGATTGCACGTTTGGTAAGTTTAATTTTTTTTTTATTTGCTGTAGTGGGGTGACGGATAATGTAAGGTACCGAATACTTCGGCACCAAGTAGCTTTTTAAAATTTAACTTTGTTCAAACTCTTTCAATTTATAGACTGTTTGGTACTTTTGAAATGATTCGATACTTAGAAATACTTGAATAATAAATATTCGATGCCCGAAAGTTCGTGTTACTTCAATATTGGTAGTTGAAAGTCAAACAAAACCGATGGTCTTGTTCAGCTGACTGTTTCTAGACTTGGTATCACATCCTTAACACATCTGTAGTTACAATTCATGCAGTTATATTACGTGGGTTTTTGTGTTGGAAAAGGGGAAAAACTAATACTATTTCCAAGTATAGTTCTTTAACTATAAATTTTCAGAAGTAAAACACGGTTTCTCTAAACATACTGGGTAAGTGCTGTACGCGTGTATGCTAGGGAATCGGGGCATTTAAAAGGGGATATCCCCTGAACCACAGCGCTAAGCCCTCCCTGTGTGTTGTACGTTAACCCCAAAACGCGCTCTCATTCAGCTTTGAAAGGGACTCTCCCACCCCCTTTTACACAAACGGATTCCTCAGAATATTCGAACAAATTCTCTGTGACTCCCCTTATTTGTGACATTCCAGAGCATTCTCGTATTTTTGACTTCATCATCTGAATCAAAGTAATATGTACTATATATTGGTTGTTTTTCTATATAATTGCCTGTTCTTTACTTTTTCAAACACTATTAAATTCTTTTAATATTGACGCACACCAGTAGACTTTGGAGAATACATAGAATCTTGTTAACCGCTGTACCTTTTTTGAGTTAAAAACTGGGTAATTTTAAAAGCATTTGATGGGAATTTTTTCAGCGTTCATAGTTATATTAGTAATAGTAGCTAGTTTATTCACCAGTTAATAGTTTGTATAAACATTCACCATGCATAAACACGCAACCTTATGCAGAAATCAATGTTTCTGCGAGCTATTTACTGGCGACTGACCACCTCAATTCAGTTTTATTCTAATGAAAGTTTGCAATACACTCGCACCGTATTCACAAACCTGAAACATCCTTTCCATTTGATGCCGCTCTCGACAAACTTCCACTAAGCCGGTCTGAAAGTTCGAACGACCCCCCACTCTAGTGACCACTCGGACACGCAGTGATGCCGGTCACTCTTCTGGACATTGACCACTCCATCTGCAGCAGAATCAAAAGTCCGGCCCTATACCTCTTCAGCGCGGCTTCCAATAATTAGCCCTACCCGGTCGCCATGGTAACAACATAGCCCCGAACCCAGATTCGTTCTAATTATAATATGGAGTAATTAAAACTAATTGACCACCACACCAGGCGTCACTTCAGTTTAGTTCTCCTCTGGCCAGTTTTAATTATTTCAGTTCAGTTCCGTGCCCACGCGCTGTCACGTGATTAAGAATATTGCGCCCGAGTTGAAGTGTTTGAGGCCTTCTGTGGGAAATATGTCGTTTGTGAGAGTTAGGGATGTTTTTAGAGGTAATATATATTATAGTCATAGTAAATCAGCTTCGTAACATTTTTATGTCTATCGTTACAACATTCATTTCTCATTTTTGGCTCAAGTACTCCTTATATTAAAGTATCGAATACTTCAATACGACTGCATTTGTAAGTTAAGTTAGATAACCTGAACTTGGAAGTAAGTTATATTTTCAAATGATGTGTTATCCTCAATATATTTGAAGTTTCTATCACTTAGTAAAATTAAATAATAACTCTCACCTGAACTTATAGTTTGTGTATCATTTCTTAGCAATGCCCCTTTATAGTTTTAATTCTTAAAAGTTCCGATACATTTCTGAAAAAGGGCCAACATGCCTGAACATGACATGAATTCCACATGAACAAATGAGAGACAAACCTTTCGCCCAGCTGATCCCCTTTCAGAACTCTCCTTACCTGCCGAACATAATTTTAAAGCCGGGAACATAAGACTTTCTTCCATTCATTCTTTCGATGGGAAAGCGACCCTACCTACCCCCCCCCTTTACCTGAAGGTAACAAAAAAAGGGACCCCCTGAAGAAAACTAAAGGAACAATAGAACTGTCCCTCATTGGACTAAAGGGGTGAGTCACGTGACCAACAGGGGTGGGGACGAAATCCGAATTCGAAGTGTGGGGTTGCCGTGCCTGTCCACAATTACTTTTACCTGTGCTGTTGTGATTTCTTGTTTCTTTCCGCGTCCTATCCAAGATGGTCTTACTACCTGTGCCGCCATATCCGACTAGGTTAAGCCTTATCGGTTATGGCAAGGAATAAAGAGCATACATCTCGTGTATGTTACTTTTGGAGAGAGTGCTGATCTTTCTTTGGAGGTTTTTAATCGTGTTATTAATCGTGTCCACTTTGGATGTGCCCCACCTTGGATTTAGTGCGTGTTGTGCAAGGCTTTGGCTGTGATTCGAATTACTAAGTGCTTCCGAGATTCTCCCAGAGGATTCATACCTGAACAATTGGTGATTAGATTGAAATTTTAATTATATTGATCTATCGTTTTTTTAACTGCAAAACAACCTGTGATGTCTTTGTGATATAATTTTTATGGTGCTTTTGGCTTTTTAGCCTTTACCTCCACCATGTGGTGGTATATCTTTTTAAATCAGACCGTTAGTCTTTTGGCATTATTTTAGACTCTAACTTCTGATGAAAATTTAATGCTTAATTTACATTTTTCTAGTCAGAAAGTCGAATACTCAGGTAAAAAATATTGAGCTTTAATTAGAAAACTACAGCTATTTATGATATCGCAATTTTCTTTACCGAATTGCTTATTTATTAGAGAGATTATCGACTCAATCAGAGAAATCTGTTTATAGACTCATGTCCGACTGATCAGTGGCTTGATTAAATTGACTGCTATATCGTGACCTTTGGCGACCTACCTGTGTTTAATTGGCTAAAAAACACGGCGATTAAAAACTTGGCGCCTTCGCACTATCGTCTTTACCTCATCAAGTGTTAATTGACAATTGCGGAGCTGTGCGAAACAAGTCGTCTTTTTGGAACGTCTTTAATTAGTTTGCTTCATATGGTGGACAGCATTTATTGGTTGCATATTAACAGCGAAGGAAACTCATTAATACAGGTATTGTGAAAAATTATTTATGATATTTTGTTTGTTGATTGCCTTAGTGAAGAGGTTTTTTCATGAACAATCTTCCATGAATCTTGATTGTTGTGATTGTCACTGCTTCATTAAGATTAGTTTACGATTCTGTTGCTTAATTAGTTATTCGTATCACAGTGGGTAATTAGGATCCACATATTAAGTGGCGTTAAAAATTTGTGTTGAATTCTGAGGATTTGTTTTTTTTTCTGGTAGATACTAATATGTGTAATGATTAAATATTGTGATGATTTACGTATTACTTCAGTTTCAAAAGTTTATTTTCTTAGTGTTGAAGTAATTATTAATTGTAATTACAAAGTATTAATTCGTGATTATGTTAAGTAATTAAGAAGTTTAATAAGCAAATTTTAACAATTATAAAGTAATGATGATTTTAAATTTTCATTTATGTTGCTCATTTATGTTTATTATGATCATTTTTTGTTGATTGTTAATATTAAATATGATGGAGTTATATTTTTAATACAAGTTATAATTGATTTTTTTTTCTAAATTTACAATTTGCTACTGAATGTTTAGTTTAATTGCTATTTACTGTTCATGTTTTTTTTTTTTATTTATTTCATTTGTGTGGTTTGGTTTGTAGTGTTCTCAAAACCATCAGAGGGGGGATCAACTGATCACTCTTTGCTTGTTTATTTTTCTGATCTGGTATTAAATTTAAAACTATCTTGAACGTTACTTCCTTTTCAGTCGTTCAAATAACCCAAAAGGTTATTAAATAAATTAACTATTATATTAATTATAATGTATTTAATGATTTACTTCTGAATTGTGTTGAACTTTCATAAAGAATTTAACCGCAGTTATTTTCGTACTAAATTTGCATTGTTGATTAAATAACCAATTTTTTAAAAGCGAATTTACCACTTATAAAATCTGACAAGACACTTTTATGAACCACTTGATTTAAAATATTTCTTAGCTTATCAAACCATTCATAATTTTTTCTTATTATACGCACGATAAAACTTTTATTTGAACGACATCGTAATAAGGAAAGGAAATCGGCGATTACACGAACGATGATAAAAAAAAATGACTAAAAACTAAAAATAATTAAGAAATATAGCATCAACGCACAAATTAAAACCTTCGAAAAGAGCACATCTCAAGGTCCGTTCCTTCATTAAGATTATTCGGAATCGAGTAATTGCGACGATTGCGTGCAAAACCATTCCTAGACGGCTTTTTTTTGTTCTTTATAATTATTCCAATTTCGTTTTATTTTTATGATTGTTCCAACTATCGTCAGGGTTGCCATAATTGCGACGTTTTCGCTCAGTTGGGTATGGTCAGTTGTTTCGGCTTTGGGTCCTTTTTCTTGTTGAATATGGTTGCTTGTTTGATTGAAAAAAAATCGCTTCAAATAATATTAAATTAAAAACTTTTTAGCTTTTAATAAAAAAAAACATTTTAAGGTTTATAAATTTATCGGCTTAAAAAACACTCATCCGGGAATGGGAGACCTACTATTTGAAAAATCTTTTATTTTATTCTTGCAATGTTTGGGAAATTATACTTTTTTTAATTGATATTTATATTGAATTGATGACAAAACTTGTATTTTCTCAGCTGTTTTCTGACACAAAAAGTTGTACGTAAGAAATAAAACATCCCAATTAAGAGGTTCATGAGGTAGAAATTGCACTAATTAATGTTTTAAATGTCCAGTTACTTTTTGTCTGAAACCGTATTAAATTTTTTCTCCATTGTTAGATTTCCTAAAATATTTACCTCTAGTGTTGTTCTAAAACTTCATTCATGGTCTATTTAAATTAAAATGTTTTAATTTTTTAAAGGAATTATTAACCTTGGAATTTATTTTATACTAGTATACCCTATTTTAGTTATGTATTTGTAATCAGTAATATATTATAATCAACATTTCATTTTATGTTTTTCCTTTTAACTGGAATTTTTAATTTCTCATTCATGCAATTTGAAAGCATTTCGTTATAATTTGATATTAACTTAAAAATGGGTCTTGTCTTAAACATAACCAATCTTGATGTCCCTACTCTGCTCACAACCCATAGTTCTTCAACATGAAACCATGTTTTATTTTATGTTCTATTCTTTAAAAGACCGTTAAAAATAAACCTCACACTACTACCTGTCCATCTTGCAAAACCAGCCAAAAAAAAGCACCTCGTTGAGTCATTAATGCTCAACATAAAAGCAGCGCGCTGTGCAACCCTAAAGCTCAAATTAAAGCACCAACAAAACCAAAATCTGGCAATAAATATATTGCTTCCACACTGTGAGAATGAATAATATAAATAATATAATAATAAACGTCATTATTCAACGCGCATTTATAATTTGTTCGCTCAGTCATTTTCGAGTCTTCGAGTCGGCCTTGGCAGTTGATTGATTCTGCACTCCCATTGGGATTAATTAGTGTAAATGTTCTTTTGAATTGAACTTTTTCTTTCTGTGATTCCGCTGGAGTTGTCAAAAGGAGATCCTGGTTATCGCTCTTTTTGGCGTTGGCTTTCCACAGCATCAAACTTGACTCAAATCAATCTACTTGATTTGTTTGGACTGAGGCAAATTTTTTTAAAACTCTACTGTTAAATGATTATTCATAATGTTTTCCTTTCCGTCCTAGAACCGTTTTATTCAACAATTATTTAATCTTAAACTGGCATTTTGAAATAATTTTATCTACAAAGTGTCATACAAATTTTTCAACTTTGAAATTAATAAATATATTCCTTTTAATTTGTAGAGATATCGCAATTAGCTTTGAGGGCTAAGGTACTCTATTAAGGTTGTTAATATGTAATAATATTAAAATATGTATTCAAATATGCATTTTTACTACTTCCTCGTTATATGAAGCTTGTTCTCATGTCTGGGTAGAATTTTGAAATGAATTTTCATAGGTCAAAGACTTTAAACTAAAAACATGGCTCAGATCTGTATGCCAATATAATTTTAACTAGATTTCTTGCTCAAATTTACATTCCCCCAAACTCCCAGAAGGTATAAAAAGGGTTTTCATGTTTTTTGGGCATGAAACTGTCAACATATCATTAAAAGAGATCACACTTTTTGCGTTCTTACGTTTGTTTGATTTATTCCTGATACGTGTAATACTGCTCTTATGTAAATCATCAATTTTGTTTATAACTTTCGTATTCTTCCATATATGACTTTATGCCATTAACTAGGTTCGGAGTAGAAGAGTCTCAGAATCGTTTGTCTGAGCCCCTTGTTGTCCTCCATCATTTTGCTCTGAGCCAGCCAAACAAAAGCCCAATGGGATTCCGTTCCCTCCCCCCCCCCCCTCCAATTTATGACCGCGCTGCCCCCCCCCCTGTTTCCAATGTGTGACCTTTTATGTCGTTTCTTCCTGATTTCAGAAATGCCCGGCCACGCCTTCTTGTTGTCCCATTGGCTCGTTTGGACCTTGATTGACGTGTGGGCTGAGTAATTGGTAGTACAATACTTGAAATTCTCGGACCTTTTGTTGTATTTTTCGAGCTTTTTGGAAGTAAATTGGGAAGATTTGGTTTGAAGTAGTACTGGGAATGGGAGGAGCTTTTGTTAACTCCGATGCCGCATAAATTGTTCAAATGCTTGCGAGATTTACGTTATTGTCTGCATTTAAATTGATATTTATTTCTTAGTATTAGTTTAACTTCTCAGGTTGCGAAATAGACTGGAACTTATTGACTTCTTTATGCATTGACGTCGTTCCTGTTTAATGCAAAGTATTTAGAATATTTTTTGAGTCCATTTAATATTTGGTTGTGGAAAATTTGCATCTTATTTTGGGTTACAAACTACACTGATGAGGAATGTGTCTTTAAAAATATGTATCCTTTGTTTGATTTTTATTCTTTTTCTCCTGATTTCTGCCCTGACCGCCACGAGAAAAACTTCCGGCCTCGTACAATATTGTGGAGTTTGCTAACTGATTTTTTCACTCAATGTTGGGGATGATGGTAATTCATAAACGCTGAAAAAAATTTTGTGCCTTATCTGTGTGGCTATCATTTAGCATTGTACTTCTTTTCAAAGTTTTTCTCGTGTGGGTCAGACTATACCTGGTGGTGCCCATCTGATCAGCGTTTAACCAGCATTCAAATGAGGAATCACAGGCTGATTGATAGACCATCTTTGACTGCTGGTCTGGTAGCAGAGAACACGAGCATTAATGTTACTTATGAAATTTAAAATAATTAAGTCTACAGAGGTTCATCCAGGTTCTTCTGCCAGGGTCCTGTTTTAGGAATTTTGTGAGAATGAAAGGCTTATAGTACAACCACAGCATTCATTACTTTTGGAATGGGCCCAAATCTGGCTAATTCCATTCTAAAATTATAAAAAACACTCGACTCCTGAAAACAATCTTTAAACCATTTTTGGGAATTGGATTTTTGTGAAGGGTCCTTTTTTCTTCTAGATATCTAGATGAACCCCTGCTATGATTATTTAACTAAATTTTTAAATCTAAATTTTTGTCCCAATTCTCTGTATTGGGAATGTGCATCTGTGACTACCAGTTCCATACTAAAAGTGGGCATCTTTTGTGCTGTGCCGTGTCCCAACACATTGTACACCATTAAAACCCTTCTGTATCCCACTCTTAATTTGAATTTCAGCCTAACCTAATCCCCCAAGCGATTGTACCCACCTAATCAATACCCCTTGGGACCACCTGTTGAACAGAATCTTCCCACCCCTAATAACAATCAAAACCCCTCTTTCACGCCCCCCCCCCCTTCTCTTCACTTCCGATCGTAATTAGCCAATCACAAAGGGGCTGATGAGTTGCCACTTCCCCTCCAACCCTTTTTGCACCCCGACCGACCCCTCAGTGGCCCCCTTTAGTTGGGGTTAGTTCCGTTTTCTGCAACAGTTGTTCCTCTTTAGACGGCTGCCGACCTCCCAACTGTCGAGGACGCTGATTTTGTGGTGCTTGTCGCGAAATATTATATTCATTCCGACTCTTGGCGATATCGATGTTTGAAATCTGAATCTGTGTGGTTTTGTGTTGTCTGCCTTTTTTTGGGGTGTTGGTCATAATGGATTCCGAATCTTCATTGCAAGTTGTCCCGATGTTGGCTTGTGATAGGAGGTAATGTTGTTTGGCGGTGAATATTTAATTTTCTAACCGTTTTCTATCCGTTGGGGGTAAACCATGTTTTTTTAAATACCTTGCTTTCTTGAATGTCTTGTGTGTTTCATAATTTAAATAATTTATGTATTTTGATAGGAAGAGCAGATATATTGTCGTAGTTTTTTTATGATTTTGTTACAAACGTCTTTAACTTACTAAAAGCTTTAACTGTTACCTTGGTTTAGGTATCTGTTCATATGATATTCTTTTGGTATGGGATAGATATCTAACAGCATAAATGAAGGCAAGGATCACAAATATTTTACAAATATATTCGTTCTTTATAAGTTTTTAGAATATTCAATACCTTTTGCTAGTTGTCTAGTAAATATTTGTCTCGGTTAAGATGGGTTTGTTTAGGGTAGTAACTATACTGGGTATCTATTCTTGGGTAAAGTTATTACTTTTTAGGTATTCTTGGTTCGTGTGTAACAAATAATTTTACCTCTGCAATTTGTCCATTGGTCTTGTTGGATTATTGTACTGCAATAGTTGGGATAAGTGGACACGTTCCTTAATGACTATTGTGGCTAAACTATAAAACCCCTTGCTTTAAAGTTACTAATCCGTTACCCATCCCGTTAAATTTGCCAAAACCCTTTGGACGCCCAATTTTCAGTTAGTGCCATCAATGTAACTGTATATTTTGTCCGTTCCTTTGCTGTATTTCTAATCTTGGGAGTCCAAAAAGTGGGATGGATAGCGGAAAAGTACCAACCTTGAACCTATATAATTGTTATGCTGGATTCTGACCATTGCCTTTGTTGCAGGATCCACTACACGCAGAGACGATGCCCGCGTCCACCTTCCCCTAACACCCCCTTCCTCCACCACCCACCAATGGCCGACGCAGACGACACCCCCACCCCCTCGCCAGTAGCGACGCCCCCCGACAAGGTCATCACCACCAAGGACAAGGAGGACCTGCTGGACAATGAGGAGTTCAGCTCAGACGTGGAGACGCTCAACGGGCGCATCGTGTACAACGCTGACGGATCGGCCTACCTCATCGAAGGGGCGGCCGACTCGGACAGCGAAGGAGGGGACGCCTCGGACCTCTACAGCCGGCAGCACCCCCAGCTGGTCAACGCGCTGCACATCGCGCTCAACCGCTTCCTGCTGCAACAGCGGCAGTCCCAACAGACCAGCCCGCCGGACATCCCGGTGACCCACAGCTTCCGGGTGTACGCGGCCAAAGACGGCCTGCCGCCCTCGTCGCGGCTGAGGGGCAACGCGCCCTCCAAGCCCGTGCTCATGTGCTTCGTGTGCAGACTCTCCTTCGGCTACGTGCGCAGCTTCGTGGCCCACGCGACCGGCGAGCACGCGCTATCGCTGTCCGAGACGGAGCGGGACCTGCTGTCGTCTCGGGACGAGACGGTCTCTTGTGTGATACAGGGAGGCGTCAACGAGCCCCTCCTGTCGTTCCTCGAACCTATAATAACTCCTACTTCTACTGCTTTCAATACACATACTTCAACTTCAAGTTCCTGTGGATCTCCCACCAACTTAATCAGCGACGGGGCGCACAAGAGTGCACCCGCGGAGTGCCAGTCTCCGACGACGACGACCGCAGCCGTTACGGACTTAGCCACGAGTTGTTCGTCGTCGACGACGACGACTCTGGACTATTCGACGACGAATACTACTACTACTTCAACCACTATCGCCGCATCATCATCCTCATCAACCGTCATCAATCCTACTACGAACTCTCCGACGACGGCTACTAGTTCAAATAGTAGCGCGGTCGCGTTGCCGAATTCTTCTTCTTCTACGTCAACCACTTCCAACTTCACCAGTTGTAGTACGACTTCCAATACTAACAACAACTTTGTGACTACTAACAATCAGTCCAGTAGTAGTTATCACAACGATAACAACAACTCCCTCGTTCCTGAGCTCGAAGATCTCGCCAACATTGAGAAAATGGCGGAAATGGCTGCCATGGCGGCCGAAGCCGCCGCCAAATCCTCGCCAACGACGCCTCCTACAGCGCCGCCTGCCGTCGCGCCCTCCAATGGCGTGTACGATGGGATTTACAACCCCTCTAGAACGTCTATAGAAGACATCACCACCAATCAAACCACGATAAACAGGACAGTACTGGAGGAAAGCTCTCCAAGAACTGTCGCCAACAGTTCCAGTAAGTCGCCTTTGTCACCGCAATGTGCTCATCATCCCGATGGCAAAGTCAATGGTGTGGAGTGTCCCAAATGTGACATGGTCCTCGGGTCGTCCCGGTCTCTTGGGGGACACATGACCATGATGCATAGTAGGAACTCTTGCAAGACCCTGAAATGTCCCAAGTGCAACTGGCATTACAAGTACCAGGAGACCCTGGAAATACACATGAAGGAGAAGCACCCTGAAAACGAGATGACGTGTCTGTACTGTGTCACCAACCAAGCCCATCCCAGGTTGGCCAGAGGAGAAACGTATACTTGTGGGTACAAGCCTTACAGGTAAGATCCTCAATAAAACTTTTTCTAATAATATGAAATGTCATACATAGGTACTGATTGTAAAGAGTTAAATGCATGAAGTTTTGAGGTCTTTTATCATTGGATCGTAGACCTAAGCCTTCTCCAGGCATACTTAATAATGGGAGTTGATTTTAAAGTTTTTTTGTGTGGTACTCTAAAAGTATTGTCTATATCTAATTGTTCATCCCCTAGTTTAACTTTCCATGGATTTTGAGCAAAGAATTTTTTTTTGTTAGTTCTTTTATTCAATATAGCCAAATGACTTAACCAGTTTACTTGATTTACCTAGATTTAAAGTTTTCTTTTCAAAATTGGGTTCCCTTCTCAGTTTCAGTTTTTCTTACTTAGCTGTATTTAGTTTTAGCCTGTAAGAGCAGCCCCAAAAGTAGCATTTCCATTGGTACGACACATCCTCCTCAATTAATTAATTAAAACTATGTTAGTGGGAATCTCGCCACCGTAGTTCTTAGAGCAGCTCATTTATTCAACCCTTAGGAAGCAACTCTTACTTAACATGATCTCCCTCCACAGATGTGAAGTCTGTAATTACAGTACGACGACCAAAGGCAACCTCAGCATTCATATGCAGAGCGACAAGCACATCAACAACGTGCAGGAGCTGCAGACGAACGAGCACCTGGCGGTGGCTGCCCTGCAACAGCAGCAGCAGTCTCAGGTGCAGAGTCAGGTGCAGGTGCAGCAGCAACAGTCCAGTCAGCAGCAGGCGGCAGCCGAGAAGAAGCAGCAGCAACAGCAGATGGGGGTGGCCCCCGGCGGGACCGCGAAGCCCAAAGCCAACTGGAGGTAAGGACCTTACTATAAACATTATCAATGATTTTGAGTTAGTTCAGTAATGGAAGAATTAGGAGCGTAAACGAGGTAACTGCAACAGCTTTACATTTGAGTTAGCTTGTTCTTGCAGCTTATGCCTCAGTTAAAGAGTTAGCATAACTGCAAGTTAACTCCAAATAGCTCCTTGTCAGCACTTAGGGTCTGCGAATCTTCCTTGGTGCCCAACTCAGATTTTTTAAAGTGCTTTTTATCATTTACGAAGATAGGGAAGTTTACTATAGTTTCATTTTTTCTTGTATAAGTACAAACTCCCTTTTTCAGTAGGGTTCAATCTTAATTACCTATGGATCCAGTTTATTGATTATACCAGATCCATAAATGACCTGTCAGTAATTTGAATTTTTCTGATGTCATGTATCTCTTTGCTCAATAGGTGTGACGTATGCAACTACGAAACGAACGTGGCGCGCAACCTGCGGATCCACATGACCTCCGAAAAACATACCCACAACCTTATGGTGATCCAGCAGAACATGAAACACATGCACCACCTACAGCAGGCCGCCGCGCACCCCCTGGACCCCCAGGGGGCCTTCCCCATGCTCCATCCCCAGCTGGGTTTCGTCACGGCGCCCCCTGGCGAGCCTCACCTACAACCTGAAGCCGCCATTGCCGATATGGCTTACAACCACGCTCTCCTGATGATGGCAAGTCAGCAACACCAACAGCACCAGGCGTCCCAAGTGAATCAGGTGAATCAACAGCGACTCCTAGCTGCGGCGGTCAAGTCCCACCAGTTGGCTGCCATGGGGGGACATTCGATGGGGGGACCGGTCATGAACGGACCCCTCAACCTGTCCATCCCTACTCAGATAGAGGTGGAACTTGGTGACGGTAACGGACAGAAACCGGACATTCCCTATGAAGACTGTTACAAGATGTTCCAGTGTTGCGTGTGTACCACCTACAGCTCGGATTCTCTTGAGTCTCTGAGTAAGTGTAGCTTCTTCTTTCTTTTATGTGTTACGCATAGTAATCAGTTGATAAGACCTTTTAGATTTTGAAGCAGTAGCCTACTACTGCCCAGAAATAGCTAGGTATGCCTTGTAGAACCTTAAAGTAGCTTTCAAACCTGCTTCAAAACACTGTTCTGTCTCTACTTCAAAATCTTATTATATCTCTGTAACAGAACATAAATGCTTTTTAGATTCAACTTAGCCAGTTTTAACTTAGTATCTTTTCCTATGAACCAACAATGTTAACACCTTAGTCAATGTCTCATGAATGTCTTTTCTTCAGGTCAACACGTGCAATTAGACAGGTCGAGGCTCCGTGAAGACGAAGTCCTGGCCATCGTCGCAGGTACCTCCGTCTGCAAACTGTGTTCCTATAAAACTAACCTCAAAGCCAATTTCCAACTTCACTGCAAGACTGATAAACATCTACAGGTAAGTCCAATCAATATCTCAGCAAACTCGAGTTGTCTGTTGCTTTTCTTTAGGACAATCATTGTCGAAATATCATCTTTTGCAATAGTGTTAAGAGTCTAACCTTTCTCTCCAACAGCGGCTGCACCACGTGAACCACATCAAAGAAGGTGGAGCCCGCAACGAGTGGAAGCTCAAGTACGTGAACGTGTCCAACCCGGTTCAGGCGCGCTGCAACCCTTGCGAGTTCTTCACCAACTCCCTGCACAAAATGCAGCTCCACGCCAGCAGCCCTAAACACGAGCTGAACGCCAGGCTCTTCTTGTTCCTGGAGCGGGCGGAAGCGGGACTGGGTGCGGCCACGGTCAAGTCCTACCACTGTACCGCCTGTAGCGTGAGCGTACGCACCAAAGTGAACTTGGTGCAGCACGCGGGTACTGTTCTTCATGCCAGAACCCTGCAGGCGCTCGTGCAAGGGGAAGAGCCCGACATGCGGGACGTGTTCGTGGTCAAAGAGGCCAAACAGGCTTCTTCACTCGATGACGACAAAGGTGAGGATTTTTTAGTTATTATTTTAGTTAGGGTTGCTAGCTATGTAATTATAATCTCTGAATAGTTAAAAATCGATTTTTCATACTGCACCGTGACCATGATCACTGGTTCAGATCTACCTACTTTTTTTTTGGCCATATTGCTGTTATGCAGTAACCTTTGTTCAAAATTTGGCGTCAGGTCTCCTGAAATAAGTGGTTTTGTGTAAGAAGACTTTTGGATCCCTGTTATCGCCTGTTTTATATTCGCTCAATACAAAGAATCATGCGTCGGAAAGAACTAGGTATTTTTTCGTTATCTGAAAAGGTGGTAAAATTAAGTTCAACCACGATGGCGAATGTGATATCGTTTTTTGCTACCTAACAAAATGCATATTTAGCAGGCAAGATAATACAACTAGACTTCTAGAATAAATTATCGGATTCATAAATTCCCACAATTTAAATGAACAAAAATCATTTCGCACAAAGCAGTTGAAGAATTAAACACCCTTCACAACTCCAGTTTCGAAAACTACCCCTCAACGCCAACATTTCCTTCCCTAATACCCCAAGTCACCCTTAAACCAACAGACATGGTCTATTTTTGATCCGAAATCGCATTTCACCATAGCAGGGAAACAGAGCCCCCCCTCTTCGAATGTTGTGTGAGTAGTGACCCTCCCGAGGTGTTTGACGTGCGCGGAGTGCGCATGCATAATCCAGAGGCGGCCAATTTGCACATTGAGCGGGCGGCCCTTTTAATGCGATTCCGATGCTAATCGGACATCGATTCGGGAAGGGGTGTTGCGGACGACTTGATGAGTGACCTCTCCGCCACCCTCCCTCCCTTGTTGATGGAAGGCGCTGTCAAACTTTTGTCCGACTGCTGTGTTGTGTTAGGTTGATTGCAGGACGAGAAGTGTAGTTGAGGTGGTTTGATTCTTGGCCTTAATTGTTGTGATTAGGAAGTGGCTGGGATTTCTCCTCTAAAGCATTTAGGCATGTGAAGTTAGTTTGGATTGCAATTGGACAGTCTTGCATTGTTGGCTTCCCGCCTTAATTGTGTGGCTGTGATTTATCTTCTAGCTAGAGCATTTAAGCATCAAACTTGAGAAGTTAGTTGGGATGGTATCTGTAAAATCTCCTTCTCTTATTCAGATTGTAGGTCTATTTCTCTAATTGTGTGACTAGGAAGTGACTGATTTCTACATTCTACACGTAATATATAGATGGAAGATTTTACTCCTTACCTTAGCCTTTCTTTTGACTTACGTTACTATTCAACATTAAATTATTATTCTACAAGTAATGGTTAG
The DNA here is from genome assembly GCA_963680715.1 of Tetragnatha montana. Lineage (NCBI taxonomy): Eukaryota > Metazoa > Arthropoda > Arachnida > Araneae > Tetragnathidae > Tetragnatha > Tetragnatha montana. Next base: position 30,362,865 of record OY796686.1, read on the forward strand.
AATATGTTGAAGTAGATGATTGTATGCACTTCCATTTTACACATGCATGGAGGTAATCTCAATAACCATTCTTTTCTCTTCCAGGCCTAAAGAATGGCTCAGACATCTCTGACCTCCACCACCTCGGTGATGATTCCCCAAGCGACGCCAAAACCTCCGCCAACAAGTCGCCAACGACCCAGGACAACTCCTCCATGCTAAAACAGGCTCTGCTGGACAGAACAGAAACGACTGTCGACTCCCACAACTGTCCCTTTTGCCCCTTCGCGTGCTCCAGTGAGGTGCGGCTGCAAATGCACGTCGTGGCGCAGCACGGAGGCCAGAGTCGAACCCAAGCACCCACCCTCGCTTGTCCCCTGTGTCAAGACGCGTTCAAGGACTTGACCTCCCTCGAAAACCATATCATGGACACTCACAACGTCAACAGTGAAGGTGTCAAGAGGCTGATGGCCCTGGTGGACAAAACCGAGTGGTTGAACAGTCAGAATACGTCATCTAGTAGTCAGAGTACGTCCACGAAAAGTCAGTCAAATAGTCAAAATACGTCTAGCAATAACCAAAGTGCGTCCGCTAATCGTCCGGAAGATACCAAGGACGTGAAGATGGATGTCAAGCCTGAAGTCAGTCTGTCATTGGCGTTGGGGCACAAGCCCTCCGTAAACGGACCAGCAGACGAGTCTTCTGCAATAAATATGGTGACGAACAACACCGAGAACGACTCCGTCGATGTCAAACAGGAGGTGATGGAAACGGACATCAGGAGTGGTGATGAGAGTGACGAAAAGGAAGATGAAGACACTTTCACCTGCACCCCTTGCGGGAGGGTGTTCAACCAGGTGGAAGACCTGTTCTGTCATCAAAACGAACTTGGACATTTGGAATACAGGAATAACATGAACACCGGAGGCAAATCTGGGTACTTGTGCTGGAAGAAGGGATGCGGGATGACGTTCAACACCATCACGTCCACCCAGTTCCATTTCAAGGAGGTCCACGCGAACAGGACGTCCAACTCTGTGTCGTCTGACCGACACGTGTACAAGTACAGATGCACCCAGTGCAGTCTAGCCTTCAAGACGCAAGAAAAACTTAAGCTGCACGCTCAGTACCATCTAATACGAGCAGCTACCAAGTGCGTTCTATGCGGGAAGAGTTTCAGGACGGTGCTGGCCTTGCAAAAGCACGTCGAGACCAGTCATGCATCTATGTCCAAAGAAGAGTTGCAGCAGTATCGTAACAGCCTACTGAACAACCCGCTGTTGACCAGCAATGCCAACGCTGGCGTGATAGACCCTAACACGATAGAGTTGCTGAAAAAAGAAAGCATCAAGGAGGACTTTTGCGACGAAGAGATCCCAGATGACAATTGCGAGGACATGGACACTCTGGAGGAGGGTGCGGACGAAGCGGTGGGACCACCGGATGGCAAAGACCAGCAGGTGTTGGAAGATTATATAAATTCTCAAGCGATCGCTGAGGATAGCTACAATGATCCAAACCGCAAGTACAAATGTCACCGGTGCAAGGTCGCGTTCACGCGGCAGTCCTACTTGACGAGTCACAACAAGACCCTGCTCCACCGGAAGGGAGAGAAGATGAACTGCACGATGGAGAAGTACCTAGATCCGAACAGGCCTTTTAAGTGCGAGGTGTGCAAGGAGTCTTTCACGCAGAAGAACATCCTGCTGGTACACTACAACTCCGTCTCGCACTTGCACAAGCTGAAGTTGAGTCTGAAAGAGAACTCGACTCCCAACGTGATCAGTTCCGCCTCCCCAGGGTCGCCGACAGGTGGTAACAACGCCACCCCTCAGAGTCCTTCCAACAACTCCGAGAACTCGGAAAAGAAACCCTACAAGTGTAACCTGTGCAAGCTCTCCTACAGTACCTCGAGTACTTTGGACATTCACGTGCGATCCGTTCTGCACCAGTCGAAAGCCTCGCGGATCCAGGAGCTCGTTCTGTCCGGCGAGCTGGACCTGAGCACCCCTCTGGTCGAACGACCGGATTCGACGCCGTCTAGCGAAGCTTCCGCACCTAGAACTTCAAACGAACGTGGCAATACCCCGAACGTTGACTCTAGTAATGCCAACGCATCAACTCCCGTCAGTGCAGCCAGTAAGGTCAGTGAGGCGATGACACCTACTTCTGTCGCTCCTGCTACATCGGTAGCGTCGGGAATGGCATCATTAAATACTCCATTCCAGTTCCCTCTGCATCCGGACCATACCAACATCATGCAGCAGGCGCTGAGCTTCATGAACCAGGCTCCCATGAGCACACCTCCTTACCAGTGCAACAAGTGCGGGTCCATGTGCAGCTCTCACGATGCACTTATTCAACATCAGAACCTGTACTGCTATTTCGCGCAGTCTCCCATGGCTGGGATGCCCAACATCGCGCAGACGCAGAAGCCTCAGGAAGCACCCGTCAAGGAGGAGCCATCCATCCCAGAGAAGCAGAGGGTTAGGACTGAACCGGAGAATACCACTCCTTCTCCGATGCCGTTGAGTCATAACCAGAGCCAGAACATGGTACAGAGAGCACCGACACCAGGCCAGCAGATGTTCAAGAGCCGGTATCCGTTCATCCGGCCAAAGCCCTTGATCTTCCGGCATCTTCTGGAAAGCTTCGGATTCGACGTCGTGATGCAATTCAACGAGAGCAATCAGCGACGGAGGAAGGAGCAAAAAGACCAGAAGGAAGAGAAGAAGGACGAAAATAAGGAGAAGCCCGCTGAGGATAAAAATCCCAGTAATGACAACAAAGGGGCTGAAGATGCTGTTATCAATGTGGAAAACAAGGAGAACGTCAAGATGGACTTGCCTGAAATCAACAGGTCAGTCTGCAATAAATGTAACAAGGACTTTTCAAGCATATGGGTCTTGAAATCACATCAGGAAGAGGCCCACAAGGACATTGTCAATGTCAAGTCCGTTGAAAAGTTCGCTGAGGCGTTCAAAGATTATTACGATCGTAGAAATACTACCCATACTGTTGAAGAACCGGAGGCGCCTAGCCCGACATCTAGCGGTGACCTGACGCAATCTTCATCAGCTCCTGTGACGCCCTTGCCGACCGCTACCCCGCCAACCTCATCGGCGAATATGACCAATCAGCAGTCGGCTCAAGACGCGGTGGCCAATCACATGGCGATGACTGCTCAGCTGCAGTTCAACCAGCTGTTGATGAGTATGGGCATGGGACTTGGTCTGCCCATGGGAATGGCCCACATGGGTGTTCCTTTCGGAATGAACATGCATGGCTCGACTCCTCTGATACCCCTGATGATGCCTCCACCTCCTCTAGACCCTCTCATGGCGGCAGCTGCTTTCGGTGGTCACCCCCTGATCGCTGCCGGGGCTGGAGCTGACGCGAATTTCTTCGCGGCACAGCAGAAACTGCTGCAGCAACAGCAGATCAACGCTGTCAACCAACAGAAGAGGGCAAGGACGAGAATCAATGACGAACAGCTGAAGATCCTTCGCGCTTATTTCGATATCAACAACAGTCCTACTGAAGAGCAGCTGCTGGAGATGTCTGAGCGGTCGGGGCTACAGCTGAAGGTCATCAAGCACTGGTTCAGAAACACTCTGTTCAAGGAGCGACAAAGGAACAAGGACTCTCCCTACAACTTCAACAACCCGCCGAGCACCTTCCTCAATCTGGAAGAGTACGAAAAGACCGGGGAAGCCAAGATCACTCAAATCAACAACCAGAACGGGAAAGACTCCAGCGCCGCGGCTGCCCCCCCGCAAAACAAAGACTTGAATTTAAGCAGTCAAACCAAGGACTCCAACATCGGAGGTCAGAACAACTCCTCCATGTCCCAAAACAAGGACTGCAACATCGGCAATAACTCCCTGACTTCGCAGAATAATAAGGATTCGATTATCGCTAGCAGCAATGTCGAACAGCCAACCAAGAGGGAAATTCCGGACGACAAACTGGTTATTGACGAAGGCAACAACCTCAACAACCAGTCCGACAGTTTGGTGAAGCTGAATCCTAACCAATCCAACGATCTCACCACTCCTAAGACAGAACAGATTTCGTCGAGTACTCCGAAGAGGCATCTGGACACGAATAACATCTACAACATGTCCGGATCGGCCGACATGATGGCCGATGCCATGGGTATCCCCACTTCGTCCAGCATGATGCTTTCCATGGACTTGAGGACGTCCCTGGACTCCTTTAACTCCAGCTATTCCAACAACATGTTCCAAGGGGGGATGATGTCCTTCATGGCCCCTGGGTCGGTGTCTCCGCCTACGAGTGAGTCCCCTCATTCGACCGGAAACACCCCCAGCTCGACCCCTACTCCGTCGTGCTCCGGGGGCGGCAAGAGAGCCAATAGAACGAGGTTCACGGACTATCAGATCAAGGTCCTGCAGGAGTTTTTCGAATCGAACGCTTACCCCAAAGACGACGATCTGGAGTACTTGTCGAAGTTGTTGAACCTGAGTCCGCGCGTCATAGTCGTTTGGTTCCAGAACGCGCGCCAGAAGGCCAGGAAGGTCTACGAGAATCAACCCCCGATCACCACCACGCAAGAGGACGAGGCCGCCGGTCGTTTTCAGCGAACCCCTGGTCTCAACTACCAGTGCAAGAAGTGCCTGCAGGTGTTCCAGCGGTACTACGAACTCATTAAACATCAGAAGTCGTCTTGTTTTAAAGACGAAAACCCCTTGGCGTCGCAATTGAAAGTCATGAACAACAGCGGCAGTGAGGACAGGATGTTGCACATGAAAGAGCAGGAGAGGCGTAGTATGGGGAACGAAGGAAGCATGATCCCCTCGCAGATGAAAAGCATTACGAGTGCAACTCCTGAAGAGAGATTGACCCCTAACTCACTCATGCCCAAGGCCCAGATGGGAGTTACGACATCCACACCGAACTCGAACGCCAACAACTGCTCCACCAGTCAGAACGGAACTTACCGATGCGACAAATGCGCCCTTTCTTTCTCCAGGTTCGAACTCTGGAGGGAGCATCAAGTGGTGCACTTGTTCAACCCTACTCTGTTCCCACCAGCGGGTTACCAAGGGTTGCCCCAAGGGGTACTCGGACAGTACGAACTGAACATGGGAGTGCCAGGCACGCCTGGGGGTTCTCAGAAACGGAAGATGTCGGACGACGAAGAGTCTGCGGGAGACCATCCCAGAGATAAGAGACTGAGGACGACCATATTGCCGGAACAGTTGGACTACCTGTACCAGCAGTATCAGATCGAGAGTAACCCTAGCAGGAAGATGCTCGAGAACATCGCAAGGGAGGTTGGACTGAAGAAGAGGGTTGTGCAGGTCTGGTTTCAGAACACCCGTGCGCGTGAGAGGAAGGGTCAGTTTCGGGCCCATCAGCAGGTGATTCATAAACGGTGTCCTTTCTGCAGAGCACTGTTCAAGGCGCGTACTGCGCTGGAGAGTCACCTGGCCACGCGTCACGCTGACCAGTACACGAAAGGGGACATCAACATCGACGCCCTTCCCGACGGAGAGGACAACTCCAACCCTGAAACCGACCCCATGGAAGGGGACACCAGCGGCATGATGTCGCAGCAAGGGGAGGAGCTGAACAAGATGGGGTTTAGCCCCAACATCGCCGACAACGCGAGCAACTCCAACGCTCGGAAACTCGCCTTGTACTACGAAAACTCGCTGAGGAAGTTGTTGGACGACCGGGTGGGGCAGATGAACAAGACGACCCCGGCGCCACACGGCGAGAGGAATCAGAATCAAAGCCAGAGTCTTCTCAGCCAGTCCCTGATGGACATGCAGCAGCAGCAGAGTCAACAGCACAACAACATGCTGCTGGACTTCAGCATGGACGGCATGGGGGGATTGAAGCAACAGCAGACGGAATCGAACCCGAAGGACCTGATCGCTCCGCTCGATCTTAGTAAGCCGCTGCAGCCGAAGCTGAACGGTAGCCTGCCGTCGTTCCTGGACGACGGTGCGTCGCGCAGTTACCTGGACGACACCGTGTCCGAGACCTACTCCGAGTCCACCGACAACATGGACGACGAGAGCAACCCGACGAGCCCCAACGGCTCGCTGCGCGGATCCGGCTCGAAGCGCTTTCGCACCCAGATGACCACCCTTCAGCTGAAGGTGATGAAGTCCATCTTCGTCGACTACAAGACCCCGTCGATGAGCGAGTGCGAGACGCTGGGCCGCGAGATAGGGCTGCCGAAGCGCGTGGTGCAGGTGTGGTACCAGAACGCCCGGGCCAAGGAGAAGAAGGCGCGGCTGGCCTTCCTCAAGACCTTTGGCCACGACATGGAGGCCCCCAAGACCCCCGACGAGTGCACCCTCTGCGGGGTCAAGTACTCCAGCAAGCACCACGCGTCTGCCACCACACTTCAAGAGCACGTGTTCTCGCGGCAGCACATCGAGAACCTGAAGAAGCACATCGACAGCTTGAAGCGGCTCACTGAGAATCAAGAGCTGGACTCCGACGGTCCCGGGTTCGACCCCCCCAAGTCCCCCAAGGAGAAACAACAACAACAGCCCCCTAAGCCTCCAACGACTCCGAAAGAGCCTTCGAAGGACGTCCTACCGAACGGCGACATCCAGAAAGAGGAGCCACCCTCCGCCAAAGACGATTCCGTGATGGAGGTGGACAACCCCTTCGCCACCCCTCCCGCCACCTCCGCCAACAACAACAACCCGACGGATTTAACCGCCAACGCCTCCACCAGCAATGCGGGACTCTTCCCCTACATGTACTCGCCTTTCCCAGGGTACTACGGAGGCGTCCCTGGAACTTTTCTCCACCACGCCATGTATCCAGGTAGGACTAAGCTGTGAAAGTAGTATGTGATGCATGATGCATGTTAGATAGATCCCCCCATTTTCCCTAGACAGGACTAGGTTGTGTTGCTCAACGAAATTTACAGGTGCATTATCGGAACTGAAGTTCCACAGGATTACGCTAAACTGATTCATTGGTGGTGATATCTTCGGAACTTTTCAGATGGTCCCCATGAAAGGGCATTTTGGACTCAGCCTCGCAGGCGGGCTCGTGATTATTTGAAAGAATTCGACTGGTTAAGTAATAATACCCCGATCTCTACTCCTAGTATGCATTATAGAAAATTCCTTAGTTTTCTGCTTTTGAGGGGTTTTTTTTATAAATCCTGGAAAGATTATGAGTGTATATTGGGTTAAATATGTCAAACGATGTAAAGAAATGGCCTATTCCAACTAGTACGAACTGAATTTTTTTTTTTTAGAAGGCCCATAGCTTGCTTTAACATGTGTAAACTCCTTTATTGGGAATGCACTGATTTTCTTTTTTGAATAAGCTTCATTTTTATATGTTTCATTCTTTACAGACTGGTTATCAATCATACCTCTTATGCCGACTTGTAAGCGATCCAAAGTTACCCCCTTGCTTCTCAGAATTTGATTTGCCACTGTATTAGGGCATTTGAATGATCAAAGATGAATTTGACTTTCAATTTTTTTTTTCAAAGTTGTTACTCATTTTGGCTCGAACCTGTGAACTGTTATTTTACTACTAAGTTTGTGAAATGGACTCTTAGTTCGATGGTTCTCTTAAGGAAAAAAAAAGTCGATGCTTACTGAATGAACCTCATAGTGTCATAACTAGCTTTAAAATGTTCCTCCTTTAAAGTTCCCTACAAACCAGTATTTAAGTCTTATAACTTGTCAAGATCTCTTGTATGCTGAAAGGACACTTTTATTATACAAGCATATGTTCCAATTATTTCACTTATGAGGTTCCTCCTGTGAGTGTTTTCAATACAGTTGGGAAAGATCAAACAAATTCTGACCAGAACTGCATTAGGGTTGGTAAAATGTACATAGATAAAAAAAAAGGTTGATGTTGGCGATTTCTCGCTTACAAGTACGGACATTCTAATTTCTTCAACCGATCCTTCTGGAAAGGGTGGTAATAAAAAAAAGTTCCTAACCCCTAAATGAAGGGATGTTAAGCGTTGGTGATGTGACCGGTTTTGTGTGTTCAAAAAAAAAACTTCTCTGGTCTGTAACTATGGTGAATGATAAACACAAATTGCTTAGTTATCTTACCAAGTAGTTAAGGGTAACTTTTTCTTTCATCTGGACATTTCGTTGAGGGTGTTAACAATATTTTATTAATAATCTTTAACGAATCTCCTCTCTTATTTATTATGATTTTAATTTTTTACCATTTACGTTTAACACTGGCTTTTTTCAAAAATTTTGCATCAATCAATTATCTAGTTTAGGTTTACACATTTAGCCATAACTCTTTGTGTTACATTCACCATGGTGCATGGCCAGAAAGTTGACTATATCGCATTTTTGGACCACATGTGAACAAAGTGTTTTTTTGATGGGAAAAAAACTATTAGACAGACTTCTTTTAGTCAATGTGCGATTTTACAGTGATCTCCAAAGATAAAACTTTTTTTATGTGGTGATAAAAATGTTACTCCTATTATTTATTTTTTCAAGGATTTAGCGAGTGGCACTCTGAACGAGTTTGAATTTTTTATTATAAAAATAGATCTCATGCAGTCAAAGGTTGTTTGTTCATAATGGTCTCATCAATGGCAAAATTTTTGGTCCCTTCAAGTGTACCAAATTTTATTCATAAGTTGTCGAATCCCTGTAGAAAAAAAAATTTGGTTTCCAAAATAGCAGTTTTGATTTGTATAAAGAAAATTGAGGTTTTAATACTTTTGAATAAAAAGGGTTAAAACTGCTGGCAACTAACTCACTTTTTAAACTTGTATTATGTGCTTTTAACCAGAAATCAATTAGATTGAATCTTTTAAAAACTTTTTCTTAGAAAATTAATCAATGAAGTCCATTATTTTTTATTTTACAAATTGCTAAAACTCAGGGTGTTTTAATGCAAAAGAAATGTGATACAATCAAGTTTATTGCCTTGATACCAAGAAGTTGAAAACATTTAATAACTAATGACCTTTTAGTTTTTTTTAACTTACAGTAAATGTGTGTTATTAATCAAGATAGAGAATGTGGAATATTAAATAGAAACACAAACTACTAATAAGATGTTCAGTTGTACCATAAATTACATTTAATATTTGCCAAAGAACCTGTTTATGGTTGTTATGTTGTGAAATCTGGACATTTAATTTCAATCCATTTTATTAATACCTTATGCATGGTTGCTTTTACTCAAAAGCTTATAATCAACTCTCAAGCAGCAATAACCTGAGTTTTTCTCTTGGTTATCTTATATGCAATCAAATTTTTACCTATAACCAGTATATACCTCTGAATGTATTTCAATCAAATTTTGGTGCCTTATCTAGCTTGATTTAAGTAGTCTTTCTACTGTGCTGTTAAAACCACTGTTAGAGACGTTCAAAAACACTGCAGTCTTTATTTGTTTACCATTTAAATTACGTTTGATTCAATCGATAACAAAACTGCATGATGTATAGAAAAAGCATGAAGTGAAGAAAATGTGCCTTGCTGTGAAGTTGATCCTTGTTTTCTTTCATTATTTTGGCTTTATTTTGTTTGTACGTTCGTCCTTATTTTTGTGGTTCAGTTTAAAAAGGTTTGTAGTAATCGGATTTTTTATAGGCTCCAGCTATGCCTCTCTTTAGCTACCAATCTTTATTGCAATCTTATTTTTAATGAATTTGTGTGAAAACAATCAATTCAAGCTCGAGAAATCTTTGATTATTATTAAATTATATTAGCTGAATATTTTTTTTAGAAAACTGTTTAATCATTTTGCTGCCAATCTTTTCAATCTGAACCTCTATGTATAGCGTCCGTGATATGCGTGATATGTTAAATGTCCCCCATGTCTGTCTAGTACATGCCAGCATTTGTGACAAAAGGTGTGTATAATAATTTAAAGATTAACCCTCAGCTTCGTTGCTGTACCCCTCCTCTGTTGTACATAATTATCAGTAAATGAGGAATGCATAGGTTGAATTTGTGTTTGTATTTTGAATTTGAATTTTGCTTTTTTGATAGAAAAATTGTGTAAAATAAATTTTGTTGTTACCTTTGATTTTGTTGAGTTCTTTATTTCCTTTTTTTATTATTATTATTTTCTTTTATTATATGTAGTGAAGTTTATTTCTGATCTATTTATTTATACCTTGATGAATTAAAGGTGGGTACAAGTTGATTTTACAGCATGCCTAGTATTTAGTTTTTATGCTTGCATTTCCTCTGTAGTTTTAGAATGCTTAAGTACATATGATTTTGCAAGTAATAGTCCCGTAATTTCTTTTTCTGTAATCCATTTCCACTCCCCTTCAAAAAAGAAATTATTATCTTTTAAATGTACTGGAAGTTGATTTGTTTGACTTATATAAATAACAAGAGAAAAAACTAACCGTGGAAATTTGATCGTCAAATGAAATGCTGCTAGATTTAAACATTATTAAAGAATCGATGCTAGGTTGAAAAGTTTACTTTTTTTTTCATTCTGTATTTTCAAATTTTAATTCATTCGAAATGTATGTTCTTTAAATCATGGTTGTATGAAATTACTGATACTGAGGAAAATACTATTTAAAGGTTGTAATCTTGCAATGTAATCTTGTCTAATACAGTGGAACTTAAATAACTCAAAGCTGATGGTACCACCATTATTTTAAAAAAATTTAGTGAAGTAAAATTCATAAGACAAAAAAAATTAAATTAGAGACATCCAAGTTGGACCATACAAGATTGCCCTGTTGATTAAGTTTCAAGTCAGTTATTTTGCAGCATATTTGAACCAATCGAATAAAAAAAGTATTCCCAATACAAATGAATTCAACGAATTCAGCTTTTTCTGGGTGATATACGACTCAAACGAAGAAAAAAAATCTGCACAAAAACTCGTTTCTTCGTATTTTCTTCTCCTTTAATGTAAATGTGACTTCTTCTCAAGTCATGCATTGAGATGTTTTCAGTGGAATTAGGTTCAGTCATGTGTGTCCCATTCATCTTTGCGTTTGTGCATTGTGTGGCTTTTGCCGTAAAAATATCAGAACTGTACCGGGAGATTGCGACAAAGGAGACGCCATTTTCTCGTCAGGTTGTCAATTTTTCGTCGGTTGACCCTTCGATTGCGTGTGACTTTAGCAGTTTTCTGCGGTCTCTTAGGTTTCAGGTGGCTATTTTTAAGTTTTCGATGAATATACAAAGCCAAGTGATTTAAAAGTGAATTGAGATGGCTTTCAGGAGAGTATTTGGGGTTCTTCGTTCTCATTCTCTTATTTTCTTCTAATTGTTTTTTTATTTCTCTATTATCTCCTTTTTTTTTAATCTCTTCGGATTGTTTTTCATCTATATTTTCTCTTACGTTCTTACTCTTTCTCACAATTTCTTCCTTACTACTCATACTCCTTAATACTTTCTATTTCTTACAGCTTCCATTATATTCTCTCTTAATTTTTCTCTTTATCTTGGCCTATTCATACATCTAGGATTTGCAGTTTGCACTAATAAGCCCGACTATTTACTATTGTCCAGAGTTTCATAGTTTTATAACTGGTAAGGGTTCTCTTAAAACTTATATTTTATTGTTTGAGATAGCTAAGAAAACTGTTCCAGTTTAGAGACTATATTTACACATGGAAAACATTTGGTCAGCAGAAAAGGATAGACTTCCCTTCCAGTATACACGATTAAAAACATCTTCTGAATGTTGAAATAAATTCAAAATTTTCTTGATTTTTATTTTATGATGTACTATTCAAAACAAACCATTTATGAAAAAAGTCAAGCATTGAGGTTTTGAAAAGCGGTTTTCATAGTTATTTTCGCATAACGTTACGAACTGCTTGTTATTTGCAATAATATAATTAAATCTGCCGCCAAAATCAATAACAACTGAAAATCATTTCTCTCCATTACACTCTAGTCCGTGACAAACTAATCTGCGTAATGCCAAAGCAGCCTCACGCACCAAGTCATAAAACCCATCCTGACAACCAAAATCGTTCCATCGACATTCGAAACGTCCCTTCACCCCCATTCACGCCTCTCCTCTAACCCCAACAGTTAATTTATTCCATATTTAACCCTTTTACCCCATCCCCTTTTGGCTTATATGCATATTCACAAAAGCAAACACATTTTTTTTCATCGCGGCCACAAAAAATCGTCCGGGAACAATGCTGCGATGGGGTTTGTTCTCACAATCTGCCTCTCGAGAGCCAGGTGTTCGAAAAGGGGTCGAGGGGGGAGGGGCAATTATCGTTAGCGCTCATCACCACTTTTGGGAACATCCGAAGATGGTTTTTTGATCGAGTTTTGACGTACTAGTAATGGTGTGAGTTATTGTAAAACAAGGTAAGTTCAAAATTGCAATACTATACTACTCTGATTGTAGGGTTCATACCATCTGTCTCTATAAAAAAATATTTGGATACCGTCTTTGCCACCGACCCTTAACACTATAAAGATGATTATTTAAGCCTTAATTTACCTTAAAATATCTGTGGAACCTTATAAAACTTAATCAATCTCATGGCTTGATATATATCGATCAACACCAAACCATTCATATTTTGTATTTTAATAAAGTTGTTATATTTTTTATTATGAAAAATCCTAGTTTATTGAAAACTTACAGTCGTTTATCAACATAATTTTTTTTTAAAATTCTTAATGAGGGCCAAGGCTTGGTTGAAACCCCAATTTAGGTTCTTGCCTTTATTTCATCAAAAAATAAGGCGTAACTATTAACTCAAAATTTTCATGGAACACCAGATAGGAACTTCAATTTTATAAGTTACGTCCTGAAATCATAGCAAACGTCATCTTACAATTCCAGTCCAAAATCGCAATAAATATTGATAAGACTCATTGCACTAGTAATTGTATCTCTTTCATAACATTTGGTCACCTCCCTTCACTTAATTTCGACACCATCGTGCAGGAATTTCTTTTTTCAATTACAAGTCAAGATGAGAAACCCGGGTATAATTTTGTTCGATGATGAAGCTGTTCTCACAATCTTTCGACCACCTGGCAAGGGGACGGGGGGATGAGAACAATTATCACCCTCATCTTATTACTGCAAGGGAAACGGCTGGTGCGGGATGAAATTAGAAGGTTTTTTTTATGGGGGAAGTGTTCTTTTTTTCGTGAGAAGTTTCCTGTTTGAATAAAAGGTTCTATTAGCTGTGTTTTATCAGCTACTGCGGTGGCTTACTGGGTTGCTTATCTTGTCATGGGGAATGGGTGTATTGAAGTCTATAGTTTTAAAATGAAGTTTTAGTTAATGTTTATTTGTAGCAGTCTTTATAACCGTCTTGAACCTTAAAATTTTATCTTTGGACACTATCTTCCCAACCAAAATCTACGGTTTGTCTCTTTTGGGTTTTTGTACAGTATTTAGGCATTTTAGTTGCCTTATGTGACAAAAAAAAAATAATAATAGTTTTGCCTCTTCCCGTTCTTTTCTTAAGCAGAATACCTCTGATATTTTATTATGTAATATTTAGGTTATGTAATTAATATTTCCAACCATGTACGTGTATACAGTATTCCTCAAAAGAAGCCAAATGGCGATTGAAAAAAGAAGGGGATAATTACATAACTGTAACAAAACACAATAAATGCTTTGATAAATTTTACCGAATAATAATTCCCAACCTAAAAATCTTAAGATTTAAAGTTCATTCTTGAAATAGTAAAATATTCCATAATATTAAATTAAATACAACAATGAAAAATCCAAGAGTGCAACTAAAATCGGCTTCCTTGACTTCAAAAAGTTAGCATAATAAGGTTTTTTATTTTCAAAATTTTAAACTTTGAATTCAAATTAAATTATTTCGATAACTAACCCTACAATTTAAGGTTCGGTCTCTAAATTCAACATATATAAGGTCTCGAAACGAATTCCATTCCATCCATATCAAATCGCACTTACAAATCAGCGCAATAATCCCTTTTCTCCAAGTACAAGAATCCGGCAAAAATCTCACTCCTTGACTACAGCCAGCAGTCAGAGTTGAGAGCAGTCGACGCCCCATTCTGACTGCTCGGAAATCAATTCCAGAGGGTTCCTCCTCAATTGCCTTTTAATCCTTTGAATAAAGATGAGGATGCGAGTCAGGGTTTAAAGCGGCACGCGCGGTTAATTGTTTCGACAATAAGTGGGGGTGACCGGCCGCTTCTTGGCTCTCTTTGATGGCCATATATTTCTTGAGGTTTAGCTCTTGGCCATTTGATTTTTCATTTCCTTGATGCCTTATGCTTACATTTTCCATCATTTCTTGAGGTGTGATTCCATATTGCTGCAGTGGTTACATATTTTCTTACTCCTTATTGCTTGGTGGTTGCATATTTTCCAGTGGTTTTTTTTAATGTGTTGTTCTAGTTACATGTTTTTTATCATCTTGATTACTTATATCTTATATGCTTTCAACCTTTCACCGTGTTGTCCTTGACATATATTTTCCCCATATCGCGATATTTTCCATCTTTGGTAAAGGTCGTGTGATTTTTTTTCATACGATGATAACATATTTTCCCACTTAAAAGTCAGTTCTAATTTTCAAAAACACTTCGATTAAAATCTTTCTAACCCACTTTTATGTTTAGATGGATTTTAGGGATTTTAGGTATGGATAATTTATTGATATGCCTTCAATGAAGAAAGAAATAGTATTACAATTATAAGGTTTTTGGCAATAAGTAATTTCTCTCTTTATGTACTATTTTTTCTAAGCTTTTATACAAAGTTGAAATTAAGTAAAGAAAAGATGGGCTACCATAGAAGCTTCAATTTCGGGCCCAGCCAACATTCACTTGACACACGTAGCGTTTGCAACACTTGTGTCTAAGGGAAACCAGCACAACTAATACCAAATATGTCAAGTTTACGTAACTGCAACTAGAAGGGAACTAAATTTGGCCATACATGACAAAAAATGGACGAATCTTGAACGTCTGCTTTGGTATTCTCAGTAAGACAGTCGGTTTTTTTTTTCTGAACAATATTAAAGTAGTTATCTCCTTTTTTCATTGAAGAGGGTCCCCTAGACTTCAAGGAGCTTCAAAACCCCGAAAAATAGCCGATCCTATCTCACTTTACCATAGAGAGTGAGCATGAGCAATTTTAGCAAGGTCACACTAATTAGCTGATTTCGGCTATTGCCGAAAAGGCATCAGGTGCACAACTAACTCCATCGCAATACCTGGGATGGACGGTATGGTCAAACACTGCCTCGTAAATAACTCTCCTTTCTCACCACCCCATACCAACTACTGGCGCTCCAGGAATTCGGAGTTGTAATTGTTAGGACTCCTTCGAGTATATCCCCTATTTGAGTGAAGGGCTGTGCAATCGCAATCCATCAAAAGAAAGGAATGTAGAATTGTGGTTTGAAGGAGTTTGGAGGGCAATTCCGGGTTTTCAGAAACATCGTAAATGTGTGATACTTTAGAACTGTGTTTCTCAAACTCTGTGCAATAAGATGTTGTAAAATATGCCCAGAGGGTTTACAGTGAATTTATTATTTAATTGGTTTTGTTACTTTGAAATATTAATTACATAATTGCCTTGACAATATTTGAAAAAAAAAATGTTTTTGTAACTAAGTTTTCTCCACGCATTTATTCAATGTTATTTTCGAAAATGATTAAGAGTTAAATTTAATACTTTTTAACATAAAAAATAATAAACTAAATTACAAAAATTATAAAAAATTAAATATTCTTACAAAAATTAACAAAGAAATTATCTCTTCTTTACCCTTCTCTGAACTCTCTCTTTCAAACATTTTTCTACTCCATGTCCATGTGAGCTATTTGCCAGAACTTTCTGTAGCAAAAAGCACCAAAAACTAAAACCAAACAACCAACCAATTTTCTCTATACTGATGTATCGTAGAGCAAGATGTTTTGTTTTCCTTGTAGTTTGAACAACTTCAATATTAAACATAATTTCGGGCAAGCGACTGTCTCAAGGTCTCCCCACCAATCTGTAAGTTAATATTGATGTAATTATTTCTTTTCGAATTAAAACTGTGTTTGCGCGCGGAAAATTGTAGTTGTAAAGTTAGCTTAATAATATTCATTCATGAATATGACACATTGGATATCTTGATATTCTGGGAAAAATCTTATATGCCTAATTTTTAGGGATCGTTGATGTTGATCATAATAATTAAAATATTACACGTAACTCTGTTATGAAAATACTTACAGCTGATTAATTTTGAATAGTAATGTGATTAACCTTCATTTTTTATATGTCTGCTTATAAACCTTAAAAGAATGATCCTTTGGCTTTAATTGGAAGAATTGATGACTAATTACAAAATTTTTATTTTATAAAAATTCAAATTTTGCAATATAAGGGATTTTTTTACATTTCTTTCCGATTTTAAAATATTATCCCTTGTTTACTTGTTTTCTTTACCATACTGAATGGACGTCTTATGACAAACGATATCACTATATCATCAAACGATATTATGACAAACCATCCTCCGATCGTAGGTATAGTTGTAGAACCTAGCAGCCAAATAGTGTTTCCATGACTCACAACTAGACTTCCCTCGACTTCGCGGAATTCACAAAGAAGAACAACAACAGCTAGTCCCGTCCTAAATTCTCTACAGGGATTCATCAATAGGGCTCACCTTCGGACACCTGAAGAAGGATCACTCCCCTCATGAATTGTTCCACCGTTTTGGACCCCTGTTGTCCAGTCACCATCCCAGGGGACTATTCTAAGAAAAGAAGAACGCATTGTTCTGGGTTCTGCCCACTGTCTCTCAGTGTGGGAAATTCTTCTTGGGTGTCCGATGGACACTGTTCATCCTCAATATCAATCTATTGGCCACAGATTGCTCTGGACAGCCAACTTTAATTTCTTAAGTAACAACGTAATGTCTTTTTAAACTTTTACTTTGATTTTTCATTTGTTTATTGTTTAATATTATTGATAGTACCAAAACAGTATAGATAATCGAGGATTTTCTTTTGAGGCGAAGGTAAAAAAACACCCAAAAAGTTGGCATCGCTGCAGTGACTTTCGAAACATTTATTTTCTGCTCTTATCACCTAAATAAGTTTTTATACCTGATAAGATTTAATTAAAATTTAGAAAATAGTTTAACTATGGGGGAGGGATGTAGGTCTACAGCTCCTTTGAATTCGCCCCTGTTTCAAAATCAAGCAATCTGTAAAATTAGCAAAATCAACCAAGAGTATTTCTGTCAATCGATTGATCTTGACATGACACTGTATTAAGAATTGACTCCCAATAATGGATCCTCATGAGTAAATGATTACCACTTTTATTTTTCAATAGAATCCCTACTACATACTAGCAGGTTTCTAGTTTTCAGTTTGAATACCAAAAATATTGAAATATGTAATTTTAAAATCGTATGTTTTCTTCAACGCGTTTATTTATTTTCAAATTTTTTTATATTATACCTTCCTGATGGTTCAGTTCGGTACTGTAGGTCAGTAGGATTCTTCTGTTTGATAATCCATCTTTACCCTTCGCAGTTTTAGCTTATTGTTTCCTCCCAACCAGAATTATGAAATCACAAACCATACCTAGGCTTATGAAATATTGTTTGTGCCCAATATTTGAGATAGGGTAATTATAAATATTTTGCACAGAGTTGGTCACCTGCATAAAGGCTTTGTCATTTACCATTTCAATTTCTCCGTTCCTATTAGAAAGTTAGGAGGGGGCGTGAAATTAGGGCATATGTAATGGGCCCTCTTTAGATCTGCTGAGCTTATTAACACCTGGTCCGCTAAGTCATTCAAAATGCGGGAAAACATTTAGCATTTTACCCGGGTTTAAGACCCTCTCTGTCAACACTGGGAACATCTCTCTTAAAAGCAACAGGTAGCATTCTTCTAACGAGATGGAATATTCTTAAAACAAGACTGAATAACATCCGTAATGGATTCTGGGTTCGAAAAATACCTTAAGACGTATTCCTTTTGATGTGAAATATATCCCAAAACCCCGTATATATTCTAAACATCCTAATGAAGCCGAGGAATTTAATTGGATATCAAAACTCGGAAGGAAAGGGTTAGGGAATCTGGCAGCGTCTCGGAAGACCCCAGGGAACGCCGGGAAGGCGCGGGAAATCATAATTCAATTTCATTCCATTTCGAACGTCGTGGTAGCATTCGAACGAAATCCGGAATGTTCCATTGCTTTGTTAATGAAACGGGCTGGAACAAAGTTAAAATTACGCCACCGTTCGGCCATATATATACGCCCTTCCCAACGAGGGTATATATTAGGATAAGTATGCATAAATCCAAGTGTGTAAAGAGGAGTGTAGGTGTGAAGTCGGAAACAAAGTCGAAATTAGGTCTTTAAGGTGGTATGAATCTTTATAATATAGATATGTATCAGGATAAATATGCGTGCTCTTGTTTGTATGACACGAAAATCTTTCCCGGTAGTGGAGGGGGTATGTATTAGGATTTATATTACTCTTGTGTGCGTCGGTTGGAATTTAATAAGCTTTCCAATTAGCAAGGGGTCGAAATATCTGGATGGGATTTTATAGTCGGGTGGTATTAGTGTGTTATTTGCATAGCGGGAGGGGGAATTCTAGAAAAGGAGGCTAATAACAGGGTATGAATGAATGACTTTTGGACCGAGCGGTCAAGTGTGTCAACGGCGGGGAATATTTTCAACCCGTTCTCTCCCATAGGTGGTGGTGGTTTCCTGGGGTTCTCCATCCCGTGGTTCGGTAGAATCTTTTGTTTCGATCCTTTGGATGGATTTGTGGGTGAGAAACTTTTCGTGTTGACTTTCGGTTTGTGTAGGAAATTGTGCTTATACCCTGTGCTTCCTAGTCGCATAGTAATGTAAAGTTTTTGCTCGTAAAAAGGCGGGTTAAATATACCTACTTTTCTTTCTATATTCTCTTCTAGTTACGTTACCTAGCTACTGAATTCATTGAGAAGTTGAGTTCAAATAATTAATATGCACTGCTCCCTATTTGTTTAATAATACTGGTAGTTTTGAAAACATTTAAAAAAAATATTTTATCTAATAGTTAAATAACTTCTTGAAAATTTAGTTAAGTGGGATACATAAAAAGGGAGTGAAGTGAGGCTCTTACTCTATATTAACACAAATTTAATTCATGATATTGAACCAAAATTTTTTTATTATTTATTAGACAGGAATTTTGTGCACACGAATAGAAATCTATTTTATGATTTAAAACAACTATACGTTTCAATCTATTTGAGATACAGTACAGAATGTTATTGTCCCCTATGTGATTGGAGAGTTCTGGCCACTATGACTCTGATGATCAAGTCTAAAATTATTTAATCGGTATTCTAATACAAAAGTACCCCTTCATCTTTATCTCCCTTATTATCTTTTACTTTCTCTTAAATTATCAGACACCAAATGGCTGTACACCGAAAGTTTTCATTAACATTGCATGTTCAACCAATCTTCTAAGAAACCTTGGATACAAATAGTCTTTAATTACTTACCCCTGAACATTCTCTCTTATACCTCTAATCTCTACTCAAAGCTCTAGCTCACCAATCACAGAGAAACCCGGAACGCCCATTCGTACCTGTATCTCATTTTTTGTGGCAGTTGGCCCGGTCATCTGCAAAGCTAATGTGCACCAGAACAACAAGAGTCAGAAACAAGTCCAGTAACGATAGCGGTTCATGGTCCTAGGCCTTCGGGCTCTAGGACGTGATAATGGTTCTGGCATGCCCTGTAGACACGCGTACTGGTGGGGGCTTCATGAAAAAAACTCATATTTAGCCTGGGTATATGGGATAATGGAAGGTGGGAGATATCTTATTATTATGCTCGCTTTTCTAGTATGGAGGGAGGGTAGTAACTGATCCTGGCAGTTAATCTGAATGGCTGATACTAGTCCTGTGCATAAGATCTTTATAGAACAAAACTTATTTTTACTTACACTATTAGACTACTTTATCTTAATTCTTTTTGAAGTCAGTAATTGGTGAAAGTTGTTGAGTTTTTTGTTTGAAGGCTTGTATTTGTCATGAAAAGTATGTCAAGTTTGTAACATCTGATGATTATTGAAACTTTATTGGATAAACTCGTGCAGTATTTTCAAGAGGAGTATACTTTTGGTAATTTACTACTTTAAAATAACTGGGGCAAATTTCTAATGATTTAGTTGATCTTCTTAACGATTTAGTTTTTTCTTTAAATTTTCTGATTATCAAATAATTGAAACATTCCTTTAATCTTCTGGTATTTAATTTTAAAACAATATTTTGAGTTTCATTGAATGCGTTTATTTATTCAACTCTAAATTGAAATAGCATTTTGTAATTTCTACTCAAATATAAGTTCTTAATTTATTTAATGAGCATGATAGGTTAACAATACAATTATTTTTAACGGCTGTTAAAAACCAATCTATATTGAAGTGAAAATGTTTCTTAAAACCAAATGCCACATTTAAAAAATATGTACAAAAGTATGAAAAAAAATCCTCTTTCAAAAGCAACCTACAATTCCGATTTAGCATTTTGACTTCCTAATCTATTATCGAATGAATCAGACTATACTTAACAGAAACTAATTACAGTAAAAACAATCCATTTTTATGTCACAAAACTCCATTAAGTCAACATGACTCCCTCAAAAAACCTTGAAAACATCTACTCTCTTTAAATAAATATTCCCTGAAACGTTCCAAAAACGTTCTACCTACACCGTCCATTTAGAACATTTATTTATTTAATAGAACCTTTTTTTGTTCCTTAGAAACCATCAGACAAATTAATTACTCTTCGAAGTTAATGTTCGACTGGATCAATATTTCTGCAAAATCGATGATTTTTCTCTATTATTGTTTTTTGCAAATCGATTATCATCGTGGATCGATCTGGGAAAACTGAAAGGGCGGAGCTAAAATGACTCCACCCACTGTTTTACCTGAAACATTTGTTTTGATAGAACGTAATTTGTTTTTCAATGTGAAAAAATACAATGTACTTCTATTGTAGCCCCTTAAAGTTTCCTAAAAAAACGTTAGAAATTATGTTATTTCATCACACACTTGATTGTAAATGTACAATAAAACGTTAGAGTGGACGCAGTAAGCCAACGACTGGGGTTATAAAAAGGTGGTGGTTCAGTCAAAGTAGCACAAACGTTTAAGATTCATTCATTTTTGTTATGTATGGCCAAATTTCGTTTACTTCTAGTTGCAGTTACGTAAATTTGACATATTTAGTATTTATTAGTTGTGCTACTAAGGGAAGTGGGTGATGATTATCAAAATATTTTTCTTTAAGAGGCTTCTTCACATATGAACACAGAGCCACATGGTCTTTTTTCTACGACGGCTCCTGTTGCTTTTTTATTTAATATCAAGAAAAATCACTCCAACCACACTAGAAAATATTTTTCTTAGGACATTATATACGTAAATAATATTATAAAAATCTGTAATCTGCAATAAACTTACAAGTTGCTCTAGTATTTTTTTCTGTAACGATCTATCTAACTAATCTGGGTTTAGCTTTATTTTAAATCAAATAGAGATACCGTGATGTAAATAAATAACATTATTTCTTTACCGCTTAAATTTCACAAAAAAAAGATGCTTCTTTACTTCACAATGTTAAATGAAAAGCAGGTTTTGACACTCTCCATTATACATTCAAACTCTCCACATCGGTAAATAAGGACCATCCCTATCCCAACCACGAAAGGCCATTATTGAAACATTACATTAATCACACCTTTCGCCGAAATCCTACAGGTGTCATTGAACCAAACCTCTTATATCTCCCCATCAAACAAAGCACGCTCATTTTCTTAGGAAGTCTCCTAAAAACAAGTTATTTTGCAACAGGCGCAGATAGCATCTTCTGTTGTGCTCGGTTCATCATCTTCATATAGCACCTTATCTAATGCAGAAGAAGATGTGGGCAGACGAAACGTGCAAAATGCGAGGGGGCAAGAACACCGAAATAGAGTTTCTGGAGTGGATAGTTTGTGAATCTCGTTTCTGCATCACTTTATAGGGATTTTTTTTCTATATAAGGAGGCGGTGTTTAGAACTAGTAAGTCGTATTGTTTGGCCAATCATAAAGCGGTGAGATGAAGGTTATGAATGTTGGAGGGTATGGAGAATCAGAATGTTCATTTCTTTTGTAAAAAGTGTAGTAACTATACGCAAAGGCAGGGGTGATGACTTGGCTTTACACCAAACATAAAAATAATAGTGATGAAAAGTTATTCTACATATTTCATGGAATTTATTAAGTCGAAAACATTGATTTTATGTTTCCTATTTCTTAATTTGTGCACTGTTTTACCAAAATTGGTGCATTGTTAGTCATTTACTATGGAGATAGTGTAGTTGAGTTTAAGACATAAAAATTATCTAAATGAAATAGTATTATTGATTGATCTATTGCAACATTTAACAAATTAAATACGCTTATTGCTTTGTGGGAAAAAAGTGTTACATTAGTGATTCTTTCATGCATTTTAATGATGGATTTAATGAAGACTCAAAGATTTTTCATCATCAATTTTGTACACCACAACTTTTAAACGAATAGCTAGCTGACATTGTGTTGTTAGTGGCCTGCGGAACCTAATGGGCGAAGTAATTTCGACTTTATATGTTTCAAAAACTCAGAAATAACATCGCAACTAATTCTATAGGTGTTCATATCCATCAACAAGGGAATCTTTCTATAGAATCGTGGGGATCGATAATTAGGTGAACGGTAATATGGTATTTTTCGTAACTCGACTATTTAGTGGTGGCTGGCTTACTTGATTGGAAGGTTGCCGAACCCCATCTCTGACTTAAAGAAGTTCTCAACCTTAATGATACCTCCCACCATCGCCCATAGCTCAGCACTCACGTTTTCTCTGTATTATTTCGGCCTTTAAAACTAGTTTTCTCCCTCAAAAACCCTCAGAAGCGTTCTCTCTCCTCGTTATTGTCTATAGATAGTGGAAGAAGATTCTGCATAGAAAATGTTCGCACCTGGTTTCGGGAACTGACCGACCGGGGTCAACAGTCGTGTTCTATTGTTCTCCGCCGTTCTTTATTGCTCGCTCTCGAACGGCTCTTTTATAGACGGGAATATAGCGAACAAAAGATTAAGGGGGGAGTAATTTGAGAGGAGCTGGGTTTGGGGAGGAAAAGGCATATTTGAATTTTTAGTGTTCATTTTAAATGTAAATGACTGTGGAGTAACGGCCGGGCCTCAAACAACAGGGGTTTTCAACAAGTCCGCACAAACTCTGCTTTGCAAGATTCTTTACGTAGAGTACATAATAATTCACCAGAGAATTATACCTTTACGACGATTTTTATTTTTCGAAAAATGTGATGTTGATAACACTCACTTCATTCCACTGCGCACGCATGCATGCGCAGTGGATATTTTTAACATGTTAGTTTTCAAACATGTAAAAATAACTATGTTCACGATTTACTTATAGCGGATATGATATCAGACATTTTGCTGTCGCAATTCTCTCGAAAACTATGGGTCTACAGTTATAGTTCTTTGGACATTTTTATCTACTCCATTCAAAGAGTCTGGGCAAACTTGTTGAAACACCCTGTATACCTTATCTGATGCTCAATGCTTTTTTAGAGAAATTTATATTTATATTAACAGTTTATATTTTTACTTCAACATAATTTTGTTATAAAATTTTGTTCTGTTGCATTTTTTGTGTTCTCGTATAAATCGATACATTTGGAATGTTAGAATTGGATGGAATTGATACTTTTATATACATCGAATCCTAAGTATTGAGTACTTTTAAGTATCGAATTGAAATAACATATTTTTTTTGTCAGGGTTCAAGTACTCTTTGATTCAATGTGAAACGTATTCTTTTTATAAATTCTGGCCAAATGAGTAAGTAATTTTAGTCACCACTAAATAAGAAAACGAATATTCAATAACAGTTAGCTTGTTTTCTCAGCCATTTATCAATTTCGTACATCCTATGTTTCAACTTTTAGTTAAAGCCGCGGACCGATATGTGCCATCTTCTGGCTTTTCTGGACTGCGGTGCATCTGTAAGAAATGTTAACCTGTTTTGGTGTTTAAACTTCTTAACTAATTGTATTTTTTGTTGATGTGTTTGAAAAATGTCTCGTATGGACATGATATTTCAACTTTTCTGTTTGATTTGGATAGTTTTATTAATTTCAGAATCTCCTTCCTGTTGACTTCGGTCTAAATAAATTTATAATTAAGTGCAAACTAATGAGAGATAATTTTTTTCCATCCTTAATGGGTTTCCATGTAGTGTTGTTTGATTGCTTATTAGATGTAATTCAATACCAATTGAATTTTCCATTAGCTTTGTTTTTTTATTATCTCCGTTTGAATAATCCAAGGTAGTGATTAAGAGTAACTAATATCCAGCTTCGATTTAAAATACCGAACTTAAATCTCACGAGAAAAAGTCAACAAAACCAATTTACTTCCAAAAACCCTCATCAAAAGTAGGCGAGCACTTTTAGGAACAGATTAAACACACATTCGAACATTTTTCCAGCCTCCGAAACGAGTTTAGCCGAATCTTTCTTCTCTTTTCCACATTTCTATCTGTTATTTCTCTTTGTGGGTTGGCAACGGTAGTGATTCATCATCCGGGGCCTTACCGGCTGGAAGATAATTGGTTTGTTATCACGATGTGTTTTGGGTGTAATTATGACCTCTCAGTTGTGGTGTTTTTTTTTTTTTACCTTCTTTTCGAAGAACGGGATTTTTGCTCTTTTTTTTACGTTTTGCTGGTCGGGAATGAGAACGTTCTTGACACCCACCCTTCTCCTGTCTGTGTGGTCTTGGACGACTTATTTCGAATTCTGATTTCCTGAAGACGAGTAGCTGATCTGAATAGTAGCTTTGTAAAGGTCACCCAATGCCAAGGCTCCTGTACCACGTAACTTCTCCTAACGCTCCACAATGTATGTTTGTGTTGATGAATTTCTGTCATAAAAAGTGCTTCTAGATGAATTTCTATCCTGAAAAGACTACTTTGTCAAACATTTGTACAAAAAAGTGCTTTTAAGTCAAACTTATGTCCTTAAAAGTGCTTCCTGGATAAATTTCTATCCTGAAAAGAGCCCGATGTTAAACTTCTGTACTAAAAAAGTGCTCCAAGGCAAATTTCTGTCCTAAAGGAGTTCCTTGTAGTATTTTTGTCTTGAAAGATACTCCACTCTGGAATTTCTCTTTCTTGAAGTTTTGATTCCCTTAAACCTGTGGGGGACCTGTGATTTTGGACCATGGAAGGATTTAGGTGGTTAACCCTGAGGGGGCCAACTGGCAACCTTGGGGGGAAAGCTGTCCCTGATGGCTTTGGAAACATGATTTTCCTTTAGAAAATGGCTTTAGATTTAGAAAAAAAAATTCCTTTAGGAATGGAAAAATTTTTCAATTCTGAAAAAGTTAGGGGTCATTGCCCCCCACGCCCCCCCTTAAATCAGTCCATGTTTTAGACTAGCTAAACTTTCATTGTTTCCTGAATCTGTCTTTCTCTAAAATTACACTACATTGTAGTAGGGAAAAAGTAAACTTTCATTGATGTTTTTAAAAGAAATATGATTTTTTATTTATTGAGTTATTCAATTGAAAGCTTCAAATGAACATTGATTCCTAACTGTAACTGTCGAATGTAACAGTTAAGTCTCTCACATCGACCACAAATCTTCACTAACAGTGTTCCTCACAGTGTTGTAGGGAGTATGGGATTAAACCAATGCATTCTTAAGGAACGTTTCAACGAATCTCCTCCCTCACTTCCACATTTATGCTTCGTTTTTTTCCAAGAACAAACAAAAGAATCCAATTTTCGACCGAATGACAGGAGAGAGGGACGACCACCCTCTAATCACGTGAACAATCTGGACTCCAAGCAGAAATCGAACGTGAAAACATTCTAAGCAGATGCATCCCAAGAATTATAGCCCCCTCCCCTAAAAGAACAAAAAAAATTCGAAATGAGGGGGCAATCGAACAATCCAATTCGCAGACGATCTCGCCTCTTTGGAGCCTCCCTGGTCCACCCCAGAAGCTTTGTCCATCCATAACGCCGACGATGTTAAAAATCGATCATTTTTTTTGTTCTATCCTCGGAACATATTCGTTCGATACATCAGGCAAATCGTTCTTTTTATATGTTCTATTTTTTTTTTTTCGTTCCATCTCGCCAAAAGAATAATCGCGTGGTGGAGATCCTTGAGAAAAGGGGGGTGGACAGAATGTTCCGTGGAATCGATAATCCTTCGATAGAACGTTCCTTTCGAACCTTATCTTAATCTTTCATCCCCTTGCACGCGAGGGGGGGAACGCTTTTTTTGGGGGGAGGGTACTTTCATTAGGGCTGGTCACTCTGCGTGGGGGAGGCGAAGAAAATCGAATGGTCTTTTCGCAGCTGAAAATGCAGTGGAGATTTTATTTAAACAGTTGAAGGACTGGATTGGCCATCACATACTGTCGACGGCTTTTCTGATTTACAATACCACCCCTAGCGTAGCACTGCTCGTACCAAATATGTCAAGTTTACGCAACTTCAACTAAAAGTAAACGAAGTTTGGCCATACATGACAATAATTGGGCGAATCTTGAACGATTGTGCTACTTGGGACATGTCATGTCATCTGAAGCTAGAGTTTATACTTTATATGCTAATTTTGGAATTTTCCTGAGAGAAGAAGAGAGAAAGAGGAATTCAAAATAAATAGAAATAATAGAAATAATGTGATATTTCTGAACTACCATACACTAGTGACTAGTTGACTAGTTCAATGGTTATGTAATTTACCTGGTGTATTATAATTGACTTTAAACAGTTTTGCTAATTCTTTACATTACATCATTCCATTCATTGTATTAATTTGAATCATTATGATTATT
Source organism: Tetragnatha montana (assembly GCA_963680715.1). Lineage (NCBI taxonomy): Eukaryota > Metazoa > Arthropoda > Arachnida > Araneae > Tetragnathidae > Tetragnatha > Tetragnatha montana. Next base: position 30,389,741 of record OY796686.1, read on the forward strand.
TACTAAATCATTAATTCTATAAACATTAAATTTGTAATAATCAGAATCATTATTTTTTCAATCATATAGGTACTAAAATAATGGTAATTCTGCATTCTGCAATTAACTTTGGAGTTTCTTGCTATAGTTATACAGGAAATACACTCTAATATTCCCACGTCAGTTGTACCTGTGTATCAGATCTGTAATCAATCAAGTGTAGAATTAGATAGCCTTAGATACACACATGAATATTTTTACCCACAAATCTTTTTGTTAGAGAATCAATTGCGCAGGAGAAAAAACTATAATCCCCTTTATATAATAATATAATTCAGCAGATTCGAATCGACGAGAGATAATAGTTGGTACAATGAAAGGATGAACGGGACACCATTAGATACTTCACTACTCACTAGTCGAGTATCGATTCCCAAGAGATTGAAGTATCGATTTGAACAGATTGAATCGTTATTTTGCAGAAAAGGTTTTTTTTAGTAATTAGAGGTAGTCATGGTCCATAGTCTTCACCATGGTCTCATGATTTTTCAATTGAAATCTGACAGTACTAAAATCTATCGTTTCTTTCTTTATAGGAACAAGCCCTGAACTTTATAATCTTCTAGTGATCTAATTACTTCTTCAGAAATAATTATTTTTTAAAATCCTATTCTTTTAGATAGTGATTTTAAGTGATATTTTACTAGGAATTTCAGTAGGTTCCAAGGTTTACCAATTTTGTCTAAAAGGACCAATGTCCCGATTGTAGGTCCTTTTTAAACTTTTATTGACTCTGGTAATATGCCCCATCAGTAGGGTAAACAAAACATGCAGAAGACAATATGACTTCTGCAAAAATTTTCTTAATTAAGCAGATTTCAAAGTTGTAAAACGCCACTGAGTAGGGTTTCATAAGCTGAAAAAGGATATTTTACTTCAATATTTTGAAAACTTTCTATGATTTTACTGTGAAGGATCTTAAGAATCCTGGGGCTCTCCCCGAAGTCAAATCTGGAACTACCCCTGCCTGGGTTTGATTCTCATTCCATTGGAAAAGCTAAATCCTAAATTTTAATTAAATAAATTCCAGATTTTATTTAATGCTTCCAATTATATTTACTGTTTTTATCAAAATAGGACCAAATCACCACGCAAACCTTGCAACAACTGGGGCATCAAGCAAGTTATAGATAAATCTATGTATTGCCACTGCTACAGGTCATCAAACTCTTCAGCCCTCCAAATATCCTTCTCCGAACATTTTCCCGAGAAGATCAAACCTCAGCAAAACTACAACTCAACACTGAACATTCCAAACTCCGAATCTGCACATAAACAAACACACGTGACCAAATCAGGACAGGACATTCTGTGCATATCTGCCTGCTTAATATTTTCCGAGCGACGCCATTTTTTTCATCTTCTCCCACCCCACGGGCCAGCTGTGAAGCTCCCTTTTTTTCCTTCTCTCTCCGCATCCTCCCTCATGTGTTGCTATAGCAACCGAGAGAGAGAGAACAGTATTACCATACACAGGGAATTTTTTTTCCGCCTGTGTTTTTATTATGCAGTTATTTATGGCGTGTTATGTGGAGATCTGGATGAGTTTTTTTGGCACTTTTTTGTCGTGTTATTTTTTTAGCGCGTGGGGTCGGGAGAGGCTACTGTCACGGGAGGGGGTGGACAGGGTGGAGGCAGGGGAGGAGTGACAGGATTTTGGCAGAGTTCTGCCTAGCCCTTTGTGCCGAAGATTGATCCAAAGGATCCAGGTGTGTATTCAATAAATACTGTGAAATTATTTTTGTTTCGTGTGTATCTGTTTTTACCCTGTTTTGTGGCTTATGCTGTTTTTAAGTGCATGGGAAATTTGTGGCTGTTTAAAAGTTAATTTTTGAGCAACAAATTAATATATTCGATATATTGCTCGTTTCATCTCAATATGTTATGATTGTGACCAGCACATGTATTTTATTAGTCATTTACTTCTTCTTAATAATTTTGGGTTTATTTTAAATTTCTATTTTTAAATGTATCATTCATTTATGAGCCTACTTCTGTGAAAAGAAATCTTTTTATGTATTTTAAACCTATGATGTTTTGAACAAGGTAATTATAATATAAAAGTAAAAATAAGGCTAATACACCCTATTTTTTCATTTGGTTTAAGTAGTAACTAAATATTTTAAAATTATATTTTTCTGATACTATCGCATTAATATTTTTTGAGTGATATGTAGTTTGTTCTAAATTTTATTAACCGCGTACTTAAATTATCTAATTTTTTATTGATTTTCCTACTAAAACAAAATATGTTGATACCTCAGCTATTGTAATTGATTGTTTAGAAATCCTCGTTTTTATCAAACCTTCAATACCTTTTAAATAAAGTAACAGAACATACGGAATTTCAAAATTAGCATGATATAAAAGTTTCACAGAAAAATAATAACAAGTATATGGATTCAAGAATCTAACATTGAAACTGAGCATTAAGGAACACTTAATGTCGTCAACGAATCGTTCATTCTAAATAATACCTTTTAATTTCTAAAAGGAATTTACAAAGAGCACAGATACATAGAAACTGTGAAATTAACCCCATTTTTTCAACTATTGTTGCAATTAAAGTATCATAAATATCAAGATAGCGAGACCCACTTCTGACAATGTCGTATCTCAAAGACCTAAGGGAGAAATTACAAAAAGGAAAAACTTAATACGTTGCTGTAGTATTCAAATATTGCAACTTTTTCAAACAAACTCCTTAATCTCAAAAATGGTCGAAACATCCTACTAGTATGAGTATTTACTTGCTTCAGGAATTCTCATCATTACTGTAAAAACAACCAAACAAAGCATTAAGCCTAAAAATGACTTCATCATCTTAGCTTGATTATCATCCCCTTGGGATCCCTTGTATCCGTATCATTATGAGCGCTACCGATGTGTGACGTTTGGAAACATTCTCTCACAATTAGAACAGAAATGTGTTATTTTGTTCTTCATACAATTTGCACAGTCGCGGTGTTTAGGAGGTGGGTGTTAGAAGAGATGGTTGTGACAAAAAAAAAAAACTTTTAAGCATCGATTTTATTTTCGAATTTTCAAACATGGTCACACATGGTCAACATGGTCAATTGTTCACAACATGGTCAATTTTCAAACATGGAATTTTCGATTTTATATCGAATTTTAGGTATCAAATATGTTGTATTTGAGGTTGGGAAATTTTAATGTTCTTCATAAATACTCAAAAGTATTTAAAGCAAAAGTATACTTAAAATTGGTATTTTATACTACTTAAAAGCAGGGATCGAAATAAACGATAGTTTGTTAGTCAGAGACACTAAAATAAGATTCATTGAACCATCAGAATATAATCTGTTGTAAGAGGTCTATGTAACCACGTAATTTTTTTTACGGTTTAGTGTTTACTATGATACTAAATTAAAGCAAATATGGAACGTTTATCTCAATTTACAAATAATTACAAAATTTCAATTTAAGTAAAGCTTCGGTTGCTATTTTGTAACTACATAATTTACAAAAACCTAAGTATAATGTGGCAGAATAAACATTTTTTTTTTTTACTTTAAAAGGAAGTTATACCCCTGAACAATGAAAAGATCATCGACACAGAGATTGTATGAATGAGTGATATGTAGTGGTTATTTAAAGTTTTGTCGTTTGGACCATGTGTGACACTTTCTTGCTCCATTTGAGAATATAACGGTTGTATCAACAGTGGTCTCAATATCTTGAACTCTGATGCCTCATCATTGGTGTTTTGTAATAAATGTGACATTTTCATTAATACATATAAAACTCTTCAGTTTTGATATAGTTTATGGATAAAACAAACTCATTGACATTTGTTCCTTCTTAACAACCGACGGAAACCTCCACATTTCTCCAAAAACTCCCCTCCCATACATGCATTGAAGAAAAGATCAGTATATGTTTGATATCTGGCGCTAATTTAAAATCTCAAATCGGTCATTGTTTCCGCCCATTGTCTCGATTTGGACAAATTTCCTCGAAAAATCCGGTTTACTCCGCCGCTGTCACATGACGCCAAGCGTGACAAATCGCGACTCTTAATAGATAAGGCCCAACGGAAAGACATTAATGACAGTCGGGGGCGGAGGACATATACTACCTCATCGTTCTGTTTTTTTCATATTTCGATGGAAAATTTAAAACACCCAGGCACGCCCGAACTTGCAAGGCACCATTAGGCATTTAACAGATTGATTCTACAATTGGTTTGTAAATATTTAATTGTAACTAATATTTTAATTGTTTGACTAAGGATCATCTAAAAAATTAATGGATTTTAACATAATATAGCATATTGAAGCACACAGAAACTTAAAAATTATCATGTGATCACCAAGGGGACTGTATCCCATTCTGGTGACATATACCTGACTAAGTTAGTAAGATTTATAATTAAAATACAAATTTATGTATCAATATTATATAAAATTAAACTCTAACTCTAACTGAACTTGTCAGAGTATCGATGGAGACCGTACAAATATTACGTAACCATGTCTTGGGTCATTTTTGACCCGTTTTCCCCTTTGTCAGTAAAAATAAGCAAATCTTCTCTTATAATTAACTAAGCAAACTACCAACCCCCTTGTTATATTTTTGTTGTTCAAAACCTTCATCTAAAAAATTGTTCCTTTAAAACAATTTTCCTACGTAACGTTTATAATTTTCTTGTATGGTTAAAATGCTAGTCCTTAAATTATTGAAAAAAAAATTCGGGATTAATTTTCTTTTGCCAAATTCAATTTTCGTGTATTGAATTTTTTACGAGGAGATGTTTGTGCTTTTTGATATCGTAAAAACAGTGCTTATAATAATGTATGTATATAAGCATTATTCATATTCCTCTTGTCCACAAAAAAGCAAATGTAAAACCTCTTCCCGTTTTAGGCGTGGCGTGTAAGTCATATTTGAATGGCTGTTTAGATGTATGAACATTTTTAAACACATTGGAAGTTGGAACATTAGAATAACTTGATCTTCTAAGGAAAATAATTTAATTAACTTTATTTGTAGATTTAGATAGTTCGATATTTTTGGTGGTCCCGAACTTATCCCTGTTGATACATGATATCACTTGCTCTGTCAGAAATAACTTATTTCTATAAGTTAAAACAAGCGAATGTTAATAATTACCCAGATCAATAAAAGAAAAATGTTTTTATGTAATTTTAAAAACATCGCCTTTGACTCCTTTCCCTGCCATTTACAACAGGTTCTTCCGCGTAATCCCTTGAGTTGCATCAGACAGAGGGATCAGTTCAAAACCACTTGGGCAAAACCACCCTCTTAAAAGCCCTCCCGTTTCCATGGAGACGGGGCACGCTGTCACCGCCAGCGTGCACGAGGGATAATAGCCCCCTTCTGACCACTGGTCAATGGGCATTGTCTATCGGGGCTCTCTGTCCAAGAAACTATGATTTTGTCATAAATCACCAACCTGTACAAAATGAGCCGGTGAACTTAGCGTTTCTATAGGAACGGTTAAGGGGGCTATTAATGTATCGGAGTGTAGATGATTTGTGATGTGAAGTTAGGGGAAGTGTTCTGATCTCCCCTTATACAAAGGGTTTTGCGTATCGTTGTTCTAATCCCGATTGGATAACAGTACTTTTGTTAGGGGTTGAGTTTAACTAAATAATTTGCCTTTTTACCAGCGTTGTCAATGAGCAAATAAGGTTACGTTGCTTAATTTTAACTTTGTTACATAAAATCATTGGCGTTTATGATATAGCGTTCCCAATATCCACCTATATTTTTCTCTACAGGGAGGTTTTAGCATACAGTTCGTACCATCGTTAATCTTTTCATATTCCATCTAGATTAATCAATTAAGTTATCAAAATACCGAAGGAGAACAAGATGGAACAATATCCGTTTGGAACCTATTACCAATTCAAATGGAGGACATAATAGAGGAGCGACATCACTCACTCGAAACGACCGATTCGAAAAAGCACCCTTTCGAACGTTTTTTCTTCTATGATTCCGAAACGTTCTTTTTTATTTCGAACGCTTTTTTCTGTTCTTCGGGTCATTCTTTCCAAAAGCGAGGCGCGAATCCTTCGATGCATAATTCATAAACAAGCGCAAACGATAAACCACCGACATCCGGCTTCGAATGTTCCTTTTCCTTCCCTCCCCCGCGGTCACGTGACGGACACTCACCCGAACACTTAAAAAGGTTCGAACCACCCCTTTGTCTGTTCCATCTTCCGAGTATTGACTCCGAATTTCTGACGACCTTCGAGCAATTCCGAACATGCCAGCTACTGGCTGGTTAGTTACTGGAAGGTCAGTAGCTGCTGTAGCAGTTGATGAATTTACCCAAGTAACCGAAATATCATTGATAAAAAGCCAATAAAATCACGCATTTTGCAATGAAGTCGTATTTAAATTACATTAAACAAGGTAGAAACCATAATGAGCTCTTGAGAGTAACTTGATTGATACTCCAACAAAAATAACATAACTCATATTTGACCCAGTGGCGGATCCAGAGACTCAATTTGGGAGGGGCGATTCTGTCCCAGCTTTAGTCCCATAACTGTTTTCTTCTTTGGGGAGGGGTTAACCCGCAAAATTATTTTTATGCCTCCCCTCAAGCTTCCATTAGTGGTTAGATGTCGCCTTTTAGAAAACTTACAGATATGCAGTTGCTATAACATTTTTGTTCGGAAAGGTGAAAACACTCCTAGAAATTTTTTTGGCCCTAGTCTCCTATCCTTGCCAATGTATACTAGTAACTGTTTCTGCTAACCCCTTCATCTGTTATAACAATAAACTAGTTATAAGGTTTCAAGCAACAATAAGGGTCAGTAGCTGGACTGGACTATATCGCTATATCCATTACAATCTCTATACGCATTGGGGCATTATTCATGCCAGTCAGCTACTGTAATGCCAGTAGCTCTAAACAACGCAATCTAAAGGCAAGAAGAACGCTGGAAAACTCATCATTTTGGCGAGAAAACGCTCTCATTGGTGGTTGGAGGAGTAGGGGGTCAGACTGCTGACCCAGAACGTTCGAACAGAACGCGACAAGGGATCTTCCCGAACACTTTTGCGTGTTCGAATCCTCCCACGACTTCGACAATCAAGGCTCTAGATCGGATGATGGCTATTACCGCCATTGCGAAAGAATTAATGCATGTGTGTGGCGTATGATGATCATGAAATTGTTGGGGGGAGTTGGTCCAGCTACTGCCTTGCCAGTTGATTTTCACTTGATGACTTGATGTAATGATTACGCCATAGCTTGAATGAGATTTAAACTTATCGCAGTACACACTATAAGTGTGAGAGAAACGATTCCTAGGTTTTGCTTTGGCCCATTGGCTGAAACATAAGAGACCTTCCATAGACCTAATGTGGGTTATTGTTTTAGCTATCCACACGATAACAAGTAACTCAGTTCAAAATACATATTTTCTCATGACATGTAATTTTCATAACTGTCAACAACTAAAGGATGATTAAAATGTTTCGCTCCAAAACCAGATGAAGACGAGGTTCTTCATTATTATCATAACACATTCCAGTTTTCTTCGAATTCATGCTCTTTTTAGTTGGATATCGGAGTGTTTGGGATATTTGTTCTAAAAAACAAACAAAAGGAGTGATCGCTTGGTTGCCCGCATGACAGCTTGTTTTCGGAAGCCATTTTGGAACGGTATTGTCGTTCGAAAGGGAACAAAACGTGAAAATGGAATATTGTTCAGAATGAGAGGGATGAACTCTTGACCACGAGGTCTGCATGACCCGTTTCCGAATTTCGAATGTTGAGTTGATAAAAATTGAATTAAAATCGCATGACTTGCTTTATGAAATTTACATATGAATACTACTTGTGAAGTTTAGGTCCTGTTAAAAAGACTTCCTATGTAGAAGCTGTAGTGATTTGAACCAAGAGGGGAAAGGAATTTTCTAAAAGTTTTTAGTATTATTTTATTTATGTTTTTACATACTTTGCAAACAAGACTTTTTATTATAAGTAGCAGTACCACCGATAGAAAATTAAATAACCGGAAATTATTACAGAAATTAACACAATTCACGAATGTAAGTTTGAGTATCTGAAAATGAATTAACTACCATTATAATTTACGTATCAAAGAGTTTTTAAAAAAAGTGTACATTTATAAAAGTTGAATCTTAGGTTTTGTAGAAAAAAATTTATAAGAATTTCACAGAACTTGAATATTTAGTCTTGTCTGGCACTATATAATCTGATTTGGGACTGGGACCATAAAATTCCAATTAACTAACTAACCAACCAACCAATTTACGGAACTAGAAATAAATCCGTTCTAAATATCCTGTCATTGTATATTGGCGTTTTTTTTTAGAAAAAATTAACAGAATTAAGAGATTAATAAGTCTTTTATGTCGTCTTTTAAGTCCAAAATGTCGTTAAGGAATAATATGCATTTCTGCTGAAGTATAAAATAAAGTTCAATTATTTTTCTTTCATTTATGTATTTAAAAATTTAACTATTATATGTTTGATTTTTAAATGTTTCTTTCGAACCCCTTAAATGCCTTTTATATATTTAACTTATCTTTTAATAGGATTAAAATATTCCCTTTTTGTGAGAGGTAAAAACAAAACCAAGAAAAGTAATATAGTGGAACCTTTTCACAAATCTATGCTGAATTAACATTTCGCAATTACAGGTCATTCAAAAAGATTCGCGAATGCGAATTCTCTTATTCGAATCGAATATCCCTCGTTCTAAAAGGGAGGACGTTCGAAAATTCGATTCTGGATTTTATTTCCTCCCTTCCCTTCTTTGGAATTAGAAATAATTTTCTAAAGTTTTTTGAATTCACGAAGAATTAAAAAGTGGAATTAAAATATGTCGACTGTGTTCTTAAGAACAAAAAAGGATTCATCTAATGGAGAAATGGAACGATTTTTTACTCGGAAATGGAACATTAGATGTTCTTTTCATTTTTATTCTCTGTCATAATTTTGTTTTAAATGACTTCAATATGCTTGAAGAATGATTTATGGAAACTTAAGGTAGTTTAACTTAAAGATAATGCTGAGATGAAGAATTTGACATTGATTTCTGATTTTGTAAGTTTTTTTTTTCTCATGTCTAGACTCGAATTCAGTCATTTAAAAAAAAAGGTTAATGACCATTCATGATCTTCAGAAAGAGATTTTATCTACAATTAGACTAAATTTTTCTAGTATAATTTGAAAAATCAGCGTATTTAACATTGGTAAATAATTTAAATAATAAGTACCTACTTAAATAACCAACTAAAGTTTTTATATGCTTTTTTATGAAAGATATTATGATGATATTTAAATCATTATCATTCGTGAAGATATGATACTTTAATCATTATCATTTATGAAGATATGATTATATTTTTTTAATGTTTATATGAAGCAAGTAGAACCCCTTATTTGAAATTGAGAGACTTGGAATGTTTATTACATTGGTTATCTTAATATTATTTCAAAAGAAAAACCAGCTCTTTTTATGGAATCACTTGTTACCGAATACTTGGGAAATTAATTTTTTAAACATTTTATCAAATTAAATGCAACTGAAATTGCCAGCTTAAATATTTATTTTAAGCTTTTTTAAAACTATTTTAATTTTAAAATGGTCTTGGGGCATTGCTAATTTCAATAATCCAATGAAACTTTGAACCCAGTGTTTTATAAATGTAATTTGACGTGAGGAATGATCATAAAGTTTAATTTAAATTATTTCTAGATGTTAAACACGTAAAATGAATTTTTTTTCAAAATGTAGCTTTGATTTTAAGTTAAAACTTCATAATTCATTCTTTCAAATTACCAATTAAGTTGGCCCTTTTCTAGAAGTGTTATATCTAATAAGAAAATCATCACAACCGATTTCTTTTTTAAAAAATGTTACATATGGAGCAGTATTTGAGTTTAGATTGTGAGTGTTTGCCACAAAATCGTGTTTCCCCCTCACTGATATAGACACTAAAAGACAAACGAACCAAAACGATAGATATTCTGATCTTCGGTCGCCCCCTTCAGTTATGTTCTTGAGGTACACCTCCCTTCCAAACTTCATTAAAATCCTGAATAGAATTCAAAACTGACCACCTCCCCCCTTGGTCATCCCCGGACAATGCAAACCACCCTCAAACCCGGAACCTTTCATACTTCCAACAAATTCGACCGGAATTCATTAGTTCGAGAACATTCTCGAATTCATCGAAGGAAAATAACACGGTCCGCCTTTGAATCTGGCATCAATGGATTATGCAGGACACTCCAAAATTCGAACGCGAATGTTCCCTAATCCCCATTGTCGACCCCCCCTAGCCAATTTGGAATCTGGAAGTCACCGCCTCAAGATCCAACTTTTCAAAGAAAAGAGGTATTCATATGAACAAACCATATTAAATTCCTCCCATGCATATAGCCGAGGCGGAATACATATCTGAATATTTACCCCTGGAGTGCATACATACCCTACCTGCCCCTTAAACTTACTGACCAATTCCTCTTTTATATACGCTTCGGAATTGAATCTGCAAAGTATCTGCGCGTGTAGGATTTTGATTTTAATCCTCTTAAAATTTCGCCGGTAGCGCCTCTAATCCGCTGTGTTAATCACCATAGTGTAGATTCGGGCGGATTTCTGAGGCCGAGTCTGCAATGGGGTAATTCCTACAGCTTTTGTAGGAGGAGAGAGAAACGTAACAATAACATCAACTACCAACATTCACAATGCGACGGGATTTATAACAACAGCGGACCAACCTTTCTAAAAGAGCCAGGCGCGGCAATTTGGGATGCGTTCGCAAATTGGAAATTGAATAGCGGAGGGCAGAGGGGCGGAAAAATGGGCCCGTATTGGGTCGCGAGGGGTTTTTAATTAGCGGGCCCGGCGTTCGAAATGAGAAATTAGAAATGAGGAGTTGAGTTGTTTGGTTAGTTGGAGCCGGGATTTAATTTTATGGGTAGCCAAAGGGGTTCACGGATTTACAGACGAGGAAATCTGTAATCCGTGGACGCTAGGCTCGCTTCTCGCCTCTTTTGTACCAAGTGGACAGAATTTCAATTAGTAGCGCCGAATGTCGGCTGGACCCTTCGAAGATTTGGATTGGGTTGCGAATATATTTTTGAATTTAATTCTTATTCAAGTTGCGCAACGTGATTTTTCAGCATTTTAAAAGTCTATTTAAAAATGGACAACTGTTATCATTTATTTCCATCTTATAGAAATGTGATTTTTCCTCACTTTGATTCTTATCAATTGTTTTCATTCTTTGAATAAATACAGTACCAATTTATTAATGTATTATGTAACTTATGAAGAAATGCCCTGAAAATGTTTTATAAATATTCATGAGGTAAAAATTTGTTTAAAAAATGTTTACTAGTTAGGAAACAGCTTCTTTTTCCAACGAAACGCGACTTCATTAATTTAAATGACTAATCAAAAATAGATAAAAAAAGAAATTATTTCCATTTGTTCTCATTCTATGATTACATTGCCAATTTATTTATAAACACATTAATAGATCCTGTATTGAAATCATGCAAGTTATTCATAATCAGTATTCATAAATGAAAAATTATTACCTAAAGATGTAAAGTAGTGGGGAGTTGGTTATGCAAGTAGGGAATAATAGGAGTTGGAGGCATTTAAAAAAAATTAAATTTGTAGATGAATTCATCAATATCTATGAATCATCATAATTCTCCAAAGAATTTCAAAAATTCATTTACTAATTATTGAAATGACGTTAAAATTCATTGGTGAAAATAAATTATGAATATGATGACGCCTCTAATTTCTTTATCCATGCAAGTGATATTTCCTGGAATTTGTCCGCTTTTACCAAATTTTCTTTTAACTTCTTAATCGTTAGTTTCTCATTGTTTATTCTCCTATAACAAAAAAATACCAGTTTCTTCATTAAGAATTTCTAAAAAAAAATGCATTAGCAACAAACTATACAGTCACTTTTCTTTCAACACTTCCAAACAATCATTTTACACCAGTTCCAAACCTCAGAAAACCTACCAACATACAACAATTAACACTCAATACCCGGCCCCTCTTCTCCCAACGCGATTAACGGTTACAGTGAATCCGCGAACCCTCCCTTAAGAACATGAAATGGAACAAAACAATCCGACGCTTAAATCATATCAGACCTCCTCCCCTCCCCCATGGTCACACAATGACCGCTGTCCTTAATAATTCCACATACGCAGAGACTGACCACTTGTATTTATTCTTTAATTTTTTAGCGAAGGAGATGATGAAGAATTTATAGATATATACCCCACGAGGGTTTTAGTTTCAAAGTGGATTTAGTCAACCTATCTGAAAATATTATATTGAATGTGATTCTTTTGATCAAGTCTATATTTTTTCCTCCAATGGTTTTGGAAATATTCATTTAAGGTTCTGTGAAAGTTTGCTAAACCAGACTACGATGTTGAGTGAATAAGAGTGGTTTTTTACAAATGCTAACTTATAATATTTTTTGCACTTTGCTTAAGGAAGAGAGAATAAAGAGTGGGATTAAAGAAAATAAAAAAGAAAAGTGCGATAAAAGAAATAATGATTGAAAGATAAATATTTATTAAAGTTGAAGTATTAGTTTTAACTCTTTAGAATTTAATTTTCTACGATATCCCAGGATTTTTTAAGACCCTAGAATTTTATAAAAGTTCAATAATATTACACAGTTTTTAAATATTTATTATGAAACTAAGAATATACGTCGGAGACATGATTTAATACTTTAATTGTAAAAAATGTAATGATTAGTTTTTCTTCATGGTCACATCCACAGGTAAATAGAAAGGAAAAGGGTGTTTGAGACAGTTCAATACGAATACTCATATTTATACAATAAGATATTTCTGTTACTTATTTAATGGTGGTTGACAAACTTAAATGTCTGGAATGAAACATCTTAATTTATCATGACTTTTGTAACTTAGGGTATAATGATGCTGTATATTCTTTATTACGTTAAATTTTGTACAGCATCTACTCATCTACAGCAACTTTGTCACGATAGATTTGAAACTCTCTTTTTATTATTAGGTGGAAAATGTCAATCTTAGACATTCCTGGTCAGTGGTTAGCCGTGGGGTACTTTTCACCAGTTCTTGACTTAAACCATTTCAAAAATTAAGCGGACAAACAAACATATATATTTTCCCTCTCCACTCTTTAGCAGCAGGCTAGAAACAACTAATCTCGCCTTTTCTGGTCCCGTTAATTACGTTTATACTCTGTTGTGTTTACACGTATAAAGTGCTTTTGTTGTGGCATTTTTTTTTATTTCGGGTTGAGCTGTGGCAATGCTGCTTTAGTTGCATTTTTTTGTCTATTTCTTTATCCGGGTTGAGGTGTAGCGGTGCTGCCGGCGCTGGGGGTTTTAGTTTATTTATTTATTCGTTTATTTATTAATGTTGGATAGATGAGAAATATAATCTGTCTTTTTTGTTTCTCTTTTTGTTGGAGGGCCGAGGGAGGATTGTTGCTTGGTTAATTTGTTCTGTTTTTTTTATCGTTTGGTGATAAATGGCAACTTCGAGTAGCGGTGCAACATTAATAAAAGGAAAATAGAGGGTTTTTTGGGGATGTATAGAAATTTAGAAAAATGTGATTTAATCTTTGTAATCGATAATATTGCTAATACATTTCACAATCGGAATAATTTAGGTATAATGTGACTGATGGTAATAAAAATGTTCACTATCAAGAGTTAGGTTAAGTTTTTCTATTTTATCAATTCAAAATGCTAATTAAAAGCATAGAAGTGAGTTATATAAAAGCTTATTAAGATGTATGAAGTGCACCATGTTTGAAATTACAATTTTGCAGTTGGTTAGGGTTGATGAAATAAGTTAATGCTTAGCTGAGCAAACTAAACACTGTTATGCAATGGGATTTACTTAAACTAAATTGAAGTTTTTAAATTTTGAACATCTTAATTGTGGTAGGTACGAGGGCTTTGTTTAACTATGATAGGGAGATGTTTTCCTTGTTGTGTGTGTATCTAAGTAAACACATAATCTTGCTTTGAATTAATTCTAGTATTATTTTTTTCTTTCTTACTCTCTGTATCACACCATTTTCTTTCAATTTGTCTCTAACTCTCTGTCACACATATTCTCTCTCATTTCACTCTCTAATGTCCCCTAATTCTCTCTTTTATTTTCTCTGGATTTCTTTTCCTCATTCACTTTTTTCCACTCCCTTATATTATCATTGTTATTTTCTTTACATATCTTCCTTTCATACACACTTTACCAGTCCCTCACATTCTTTTATTTATCATTATTTTCTCTCATTATTTCTTATTCACTTTCCAATGTTCTCTCATTTCCCCTGTAATGTTACATAAAGGACTTTTTCTTTTTCCACTCTCTCTAATATTCTCCCATTATTTCGCTCACTTTTAAAATTTTCTCACTTCTTTTCTCTTCTATTCAACACTTACGGTTGTAAGAAGAATGAGAAAGAAAACATTAAAAAACACTAACTCTACCCTAAACAACTTGGACTGAAACCCTTTGGTCAGAAACCTTTAAAATTTCAGTTCACAAAGTATATATTGCTCCACTGTACCTTTATTCTTTATGGAACTCTCTGATCCGTGATGCTGCTCTTGAACCTCCCTCCCTTCTCCCCATCCGTGCACGCAACAGGCAGCGTGACACGATTTATCACACATGGCGCCATCTACATGTATAGAGCGAATTATTTTTAATTGCCATATTGGAGCAATATTTAGTGCCACCTTGGTCTGTTTTCACGCTTGGTGACTACGCTTGAATCCACGGAAAATTTTTTCTCCCAAGAGCTGGTAGATGCAGCCGTGTGGGTTAACGAATTTTCAAAGTGCTTTGGGGATAAGAGAGGGTGCGTTTTAATAAAAAAAAAGTAAATTTATTTTTAAAAAAATATTGTTTTTTAAAACTGGAGTGAATTTATGAGCAGATTTAGGTGGGACATTCTGGGGTGCACGCAAGAAGCCTTGAGGGGTAAGCTATTCCTGGTGGTTATAGAAACGCGATTAAACAGTAAAAAATTAAATTTTATGAAAAAGTTGGGGAGGGGCATTGCACCCTTCTGTGACCCCTTATAAATCCCATGAGGGAAATTTGTTTCCCAAGAGGGAAATTTGTAGTCTTTTGATTGCTCAAAAATTAATTACGTAGGGTTATTTAACCATCTTGATAAGCTGGAAAAACCCCTTTCCCTTGTGCCACCCTTAAAAACAACCAAAAATGCTCTTTAATCTTCTTTTAATTATTTTCACCTAACTTCGAATACTCACTGATGATGACAGGTTTATCATTTGATAGTTTTGATTTATTAAAAATATTTTGTTACTTGTCCCCTCTTTTTGAAGGAAGCTAAATTCTACAATAAATTCAATATACTAATATCAAAATACGCGACATGCCTAGGTGAAATGCAGTTTCTCTCAAACAAAACGAAGGGGATTCGAGGATAGATCCCCCCTTCGAAAGTAAGAGATTTCTCTATCTTGACCATAGAAAAGGACTAAATATACCCCATATCCCCTCAAAACTCTATTATTCCCTTCGAAATGTGTTTTTACGTTACGTCACTGGTTAAACTGATGTATTCTGATATTTTCTCTTCACTACATATGTGTTTAAACTTTTAATAATACAACTGACGTAAGAATAATCGAAATTAATGGTTTAGCCATGGAGGCCATACAGGCAGATATTCAAATTTTAAAATTAAAAACCACAGAGAATAACCAACATGGCTATACCACTCGTAGTTAATACCTACCCCTGTGACTGTTAAGGAAAAATATTATTTGGAGGTTTATTGAGATGCATGTAAAACACAGAAATTTCATTCCTCTCCTTGTAAATCAATTCACTTCTTTTCTAATATTCCATTTTCTACAGTCGGTGACGATTTTACACGACTTTCATTATTAAAGCTGTGATGCCTAAAAAGTCTTTCCGGAACTTATCTTTCTCCTCCCTGTGATTTATCTTCTTATTTTTTAAGTCGATCCCGCATTGCCAACTCAGCTTCCCAAAAAACCCTTAGAAGTGATACTCGGATGATTCTTTATTCGTCACTTTATTATTTTTTTAATAATTTGCTGGCAACGACGAGTGAGATAATTTCGCTAAAAGCGAGCGAGGAAGTATCACGTGACGGCCGCTCATCCAATTAGAGGCGTCGAAGGCAATTTGCATGCGCGCGTAATAGCTGCTGGCTTTTTATAAGACGAAACCTTAGAAGGGTGGACGCTGATGTGAGAAGAATAGGAGTGTAAGTCACTTGGGGCCTTTTTGGGTACGCATCTGTTTTAATATAGAAAGTTGAGCCTCTAGGAACGCTTTATTCGAAAATATGTTTGACAGTATAAAGAGAAAATCAGTAAAATAGAGGGAAAGATGTAATAAATATCTTTTTCTTACCTATCCTCCCATATGCTCCTCTATTAACGGTTCTATTGCTCCATATTCCTTCCCATTGCTTTCTCTTTCCATAAAATCTAATGATCTCCTTCCTTTACCCATTTTTCTATGTTCTTATACCTTTGTAGGCAAGTCAACTTTTATAAAAGCGTTGAATAGAAGTACTATTTTGAGTTTTTTTTGTTGTTAATATATTTATTTTCCAGTTATAATAGTTTAATGTAACTGTAATATATTTAGGATATCATTTGGAGGATTAGATGAGATTTTCAGGATTTGATGAGATACCAGGGTCTCCAAAAAGTAAATTAAAAGTATCCCAAAATATTTTATGAAGAGGGGGCGCTTTATACTATTAATAAAACATCTACGTAAGTAAATATTTGTTTTAAACTGAATCCATGCATTGACTCATAATACCTGCTTTCTAAACTATTATATTTTTTACGAACTAAATTCTAGTTGAACTGAATTCAACTAGAAAACGAACTAAGCATTGTTATGAATTCTCCCCAAAACAGGTGCGAAAAAAGAAATTAATTGCGAAAACAACGCTCTTTTCAACGAGCCTCGCTAAATCAGTTTCAGGTGAGCGATCCCGTGTTTTTCCACATCTGCTGTGGCAACAACAGGCAGTTTTCACACTCCCCAAAACCAGTCGGCATCGACGGTAATTCGCCCCTAATCACTGCCCATTAGGGATCAGAGGAAGCGCCGGATTCGGCGAAACGGACGCCAGATCGGCAGGCGATATGGTGTGGAACCAGTTGAGTTGAGTTGAGCTTGAGCATTGTTTTAGTAGGGAACGTGTGAAGTTAGTGTAATTTGTAAAATTTTTTGTTCTCCAATTTGTGTTTTTTTTTGTAGTAAAAGAAACAAATGTCATCTATAAGTAAATAAACTGGGTGAAAATAGTAAAATTTAATTATAATTAATTAAATTAAAAGATAACAGAAAATGGAAGGAGGTATTTACTATAATTTGAAACAAATACCGAAAGTAAATTAAATCAACACCCTCAATTCCACCTCTATTGAGCAAATTTAACAACTCCTCCTTACCACAATTCAGAGAAAGGCACAACACAGTTTATACGTAAAGAGTTGAGCAATGAACATAGGAAACAATGCATGGTGTCTAAATCCTACATTCAAACAATAAGCCCATAACTTTTTTATCTTTCTTAGTTTAACCTGATTATATTTAAAAAAATCTATACATTTCCAAATTATGAAAAATTAAAAATTTATTCGACAAATAGTAAAAAAAAATTACACATCACATAATAAAACTGACTTAAGCTTAAGAAAACTGTTTAGCAAATAAGTAAAATTTATAGACATAGGTGAATTTATCCTGGTGAATTATCTCCATTCTATGTAATTTTAGCCACCTTGTTTTTGAACGCCACGAATGAAATATGAATATCTTTACATTAAAAATCATAACCAAACAAGTACAGTTTTATTCCCTTTAAAAGTAACCAGAGTCAAGGCTAAACTGGATCTGTTAACTGTGTTACTGTGTTATAGTACCGAGATATAACACAGTTAACAGATCCAGTTTAGCCTTGCCAGAGTGTACTAACTTTAAACCTGAAAATCAATAAGAAATCTTCGGTTGCCTTTACCCAGACTTGAACCATTTTCTCTTTTCTTGGAGACACTGGTCCTCCGGAAAATTTAATTACAGTTCTCAGAATGAGAGTATAAGGGGCATGTGAGCCTGCTTCCTTTTCTCTCTCTTTCTCACTACAAACCTTTCTAATTTCAGACATTTTTGCTTAATTTTTCCGCCTTTTCAAACGGAGATCCTTATGATTTAATGCGGAATTCGTTTAAGTTCTCTTGCAAATTAGAGTTTGTTTTTGTCAGATTAAGAACAGACAGGATTCTTTTACAATTTATGCATTTCTCTCTCTCTATTTGTTTAATTACACTAAATTTTCTCTTAATTTTAAAGATTAAGCATATTTTAACATTAAAATTGCTCTTCTATGTTGAAAGCTGAAAAAATTAATTATCAATGAAAGTAATACATTTTAATTTAAATTTCTGTCTTTAATTTCTGAATTTTTAATTAATCTTAATTTTTTATTTCTGAATTAAAATCTGATTCTACTGTCTTTGGAATTCTCAAAAAATTGGTTAACAATACATAAATTATTAATTTTAAAATGAAACTATTATGGTTTTTAGTAAAGTTTTAACAGTATGCTCTTTACAAATATATTATTTTTAACATAACTTCAAATGCGATCTTATTCATATTAAACATTTGAGACTACCAGAGCTCATTACTATCAAGATTAATTATTCGATACCATCATTTTTTGGAATGATTGGAAAGGGCATAGAATAATAGAATCATCAACCTTTTATAATATCGAAAAATAATACACCAGGTATAACATACGAAACTCTACTTTAATAGGAATAAGCTGTCTTGCATTACGTAAAAGCTCAATTAAAATGACCCGGTAGTAGTGGGAGAAAAAGACATAATTAGATATTGATCTTTGGTAATGATCCTTTATTTTTAAGGGGGATTCATAGTGTTTGTTCTGGTTTCTGATTTACAGGGTTTCTCATTGGTTGACTCATCATCAGGTAGTCTTTCAAAACATGTTTTTGAATCATGATATTCATTAGAGAGTTTGATTTATTTTTGGAAGGTAAAAACGATTAATAAGAGAACTGAATAATTGGCATGGTTGTTTCTAGAATTGATTGGTTTAAAATTGAGATTGTTATGAAGTATAAAAGATTAAATCCTTTTGCGGTAAATATGCATATCTGTAAAATGCAAATAATGTTGTTTCCCAATTGAGCTAGTTATTACAGTCATATTTATTAGCTTAAGTCATCTGAAATTGCATTTTTAATTGAAGTTTGAGTAATAAGTAACTGAAGGCTATTTTTGTAACGGCGAATATGTTATTCTAATGAAGTCAGTAAACACATATATAAAAGAATGTATGAAATCAAAGTCGGTATAACAAAAATTTTGTATGTTTTGACTAATACCACTCACACAAAACCCAGCTCAATTAACTAATTTAAAATCCAGCTGTGCAAAAATTCTTAATAATAATTGCATCGTCAGCAGTTTTAAGTAGCAAGCACTTAATACCTCCAAAGGGTGGTTTGCATAGATAAGTAAAGGTACTGAATTTATAAATAGGTTAATTGAGTAATTAGATGTGTCAATGTTCAATCATCTGTACCAGTCTACTAATGGAAATTATTTGCATTGACATCTGAAGATGAGGTGACACTTTATTTTACTTCATACAAGTTTCACCCTGATAAAGTTCTGTGTATCGGTACTAACAAGGTGATCTTTTAATGAGCCTTAGACTCAATGGTTTAAAAATAATTAGTTTTTTAACCCATATAATTTCGTTGTAACTTTTCATCTCCCTCAGTATTGAATTGTTTCATATTTAAATGGTGTTTGCATCTGTAGCCGTCTTTTTTAAGTTGAGGGAGCAGAGTAAATTTTATAATGTATTGAGGCAAGCGTTAAACAATCCATGCCCACAAAGATGAAAAATGCCCTTTCTAATCATGGAGAACAGCGGAAAATTCCCCATTTCTCCCCTTTCAATATTTTTTGTACACTTTACTTCATGAACAAGTTTTTGAAAACCCAAATCAGATGATCATGAATATTAAAACGAATACTATACTTTAATGATTAATTTTGGACTTCGGGAGTATCTTGAGTTTTCAAACGCGCTTTGTATAAATCAAACAAGAATAGTATGCAACAAGTTTTATAAGCGAATATATATTTTGTAGCAATGATAATTCATTTATTTAAAAAAAAAAAATCACTTTAAATTAATTTTCGACTATTCTTAAAACACTTACGGAGAAAATATTTCAAAATGCTAGATATCAATTTTCACTATTGAAACTTAATATGTATTCATATTTCTTATTTTATTTATTATTCTCATCCTATTACGTCCTTCCTAGCACTCATATTTACCACGAAAACCCTTATACAACTGTTTCCCCCGTTTCTACTGTAACAAAGGAGTTTCCCTCTGTTTCATCGTCGGAAATCTCAGACGATTTGTAGGGCGGCATCAGCCCCAATTGGCGGGCGATTAGCGCCCCTTAATCCTCCCCGCGGGGAGCCCCAGTCCGGCAATTGACCGGCCTCGCTTGACCACTCACTCAGAGCCATCTATCGGATGGAGGGAGCAACACAAATGAAGTCGAGAGCGGGAGAGAGGGCGGGTTCAGGGGTTTTGGGATGTCTTTTTAATGTTTTGTAGCTAAAATATAGGGTAAAAAGATAAACCGTATCGTAACGGTGTTTCAAAAAAGGTTTGAATACATTTTCTCTCTCTCCTTTGAAAATTTCCTTCTCTCTCCCTTTCTTCTCTTTTCATTCCTTCTCACTGCATGCACTGTTTATATTTCTCCTTCTCATTCCTTCTCTCTCTCCATCACATTGATTCTCTATCTGTATATTCTCTTTTCCTTTCTTTCTATCTCGTCCTAGGCTTGGTTGGCGCTACATCTCTGATTTAGGTTTAGCGCCATAAAACTGCAATAACCAACCACCCTTTAAACCTTTCTCATAAAATAAAAAAATATTTTTTTTTCATAGACAGATAGATTTGTTAATCGCAGTAAAAGTCAATCTTTTACTAAAAGAAAAAGATCACGACTTAAAGTAGCTAATTTGATTCTGCTTTGGGAATGTAGTAACCTTAATTATTCTTTATTACAAATGTTTTTGTAATATAATTAGTTTTTATGAATACCTTTAGAAATCAAAACATAATGCTTGCTTATTAGACCGATATTTAGGGTGTACTTAGGGTGTTTTTATAAATAGGGTGTACATTTCTCTCATTATGGATTTTCTGATATTCTTAATGATATGAGAAACCTATACTTTTTGTGTACACCAAGTACTTTTAAGTATATAATACCTGCGTGAGATTATATAAAGCCAATAATATTAAGTATAGGTATTAATAGGTTTTATAATACACAGCAAATGCTGCAAATCAATTATTCATCACTTAACTATAAACACCTAATGAAATACTGGTTTGAATCATTACAAACAATTAAAAATATTCACTTCTTAAGTATAAGAACAACCCATTACACTTACTACTCGAAAAAATACGTTTACGATGAGTGAGAACTCCATTGTAAGATCACACATTTTAGCGTCGCCTTTTATCTAAAGTGAAGATGTGATCCAATAAGGCCCCTCTTTTCCTCGACACCAGAGGACGGAGACGAGGAAAAAAATGTTCGAATGGAAGCAGAAAAAGTTCTTTTTTGGGGAAGGTCATCTATCAAATATGGTGATGTGTCACTTTTTGTGAGAAGGGCTTGTCAGGATGAAGCTTAAAGTTGGGATAAACTGATCTGATTTTTCTGCAGTTTTTTGAAGGTGTGGAGTTTCGGTTGTGATGATATGTTAGGAAGATGTCAATTTAATTTAGAATAATGACGAATACGGACATTTTGTGATTTATAACAATATTTGAAATAAAAAATATTAAGTACAGAATTGCATAGCTATATTAAAAATTACTTTTAAGTATTTAGGTGGTCATGATATGATATAAAACAGTAGCTGAGACAGGAGCAATCAGTATCTGTATAGTACATAGTATTAAAACATGTAAAACGTATCGAAATATGATGACCATTTCTTGAAACCTGTATAGTATAGATATAATATTAAAATGTCTATACTTACTGTTATATTACTGTTCACATTTTAAACTACTTTATAGAGATATCTTAACTTCATTTCGTTGGTTTCTTTAAAATCACTGTCTTTGTTTAAAAAGATAAACATTTTCATGTGAATACTATTGCATAGTGAAAAGAACAAGTGTATGAGAAAATATTTCAAATATTAAATGAAAATAATAATTATAAAAATATATAGACTTAATAAAAAAGAAAAAAATTTAAAGGAACTTTTAATTTAATATGGAAAGAAATTTTGTATTTTCAGGGCTTTGTAAATTCATGTGATCTTTTCATAAATAAAATTTTACGTGAAAACTTAACTGTAATGGTGCCATTAAAACAAATATCAATTTTAGGTGCATTAATTTTTCTCCTTAGAAACACTTCACAATAACTATTAAAACGAAAAAAAAACTTGTTAAACGATTCTCCTCTAACTATTCTTTCTCAAAGACAAAAAAAAAGCATTCTTGAAGAATTTAAGACGCTGCTTCTTACCCCATTCAATTATAATTCATTCCTTTTACATCTACATTATGCAATCAACATAAATAATCAACAACGCTTTTCTCTCTTAAAAGAGTTGAAAAAAAATTAAGATGTTTGCCTCACCCAGAGTGAAGAAAAATTACAAAAAATAATCACCAACATCATTAGGTAGAAAAAAAATCACCCCTCCTTCAAAATTAATCCTGATTGAAAAATAATTGTAATCACTCTCCTTATGGTAGTAAACCGTGGTGATGATAAAAACTTCATTTTAAACTCTCCAGACTATTTTTTACTCTGGGAGAAAAAAAAAAACAACCCGAAATTAGGCAAGAGACACTTTTTTGTTAACAAATTTTTTAACTTTTCTCTCCCTCTTCTGAACGGCTTATTTGAATATATTTTGATGCGAAAAAAAAAGAGTATTTTTTTATGGTGTCTGTGTTACCAGGCTGGGTTTGATTGAATTAAAGGGAAGAAGAAACCCGGAGACCCAACCACCCGAGGGGTGTAGGGGGAAGTTGTTGGACCCTCCCAGAAGAAGAATGATGCGCACAGAAAAAAAAGAATGTGAATTAGAACGAATTAGAATTAGAGAAGAAGGGGTGTAACAGTGAGTCCCGGGGATTTTTTTTTTTTTCGATTTGGAGTTACACCCCAACGGTGGGAAAGAGTGAATTACATCTTGGTTTTTTCCCCCAACAAGGCACCCCAACCTTTTAACATGGGGTTGTAAATTTGTTTGAGCGTACACTTTTTACACAATTCCGAAATTATATTTTTTTTGTCTGTCGAAAACTGATATGGTGTAATTTGAGTATTTTTTGCTTTGGATTTAGATTTGATATATCATGTAATCCATGAAGGTGTAATGTTAAATGGGATTTTGAACATTGTCATTGCTTGATAAAATTTTGGAACTTGTGGAAATTTTTGTGTATTAGATTTGGGGAGTGGTCTATTAATAATTCGTATCTGTGGTTAAAAATCCTATTCGGTTTTTAGGTAAGATAGAATCTTGATATTATCTTTTTGACTATACCTGGCTGTAGTTACTTTTATAATTCTTGCATGCAGACATTAACAAGCGAAATATCAAGACTAAACTTTTTCAGTTTAAAGTCTAAGTTAATTTTTAATAGTACTGTTCAAAAAAGTATTGATATGATATTTTGCACTCCTGATTTCATATTGTAACGGATAAGAACAAACTACAAAATTTTCTATGAACATCACTGGAATAATTAATTATTATAGATGCTTTAGTGTTTTAAAGGGCTAGGTATTTTTGAATCGCAGCCTTTTAGAAATAAATCAATATCATAGCTTCCACTAAATGATCTTTATTCCAGACTGTCATAAACAACTGACAGAATACTTTTCCTTAATTAATTTTCATCTTGAGGCGGTTTAATCAACCTCCATCCCTACTAATTCTTCCATAATCAACCAAAAATAATCTCTACTTGTCTCACTTTGAACACTACACCTCAGCTGCAGAGAGAACCTTTTTTTATGTCGTCCTCCCTCAAAAAATTAGTCTGAGGGTGTAGGGGATAATTATCGGCCTCCCCTCGTCTCCATAGCAACCCACGGGCCCCAGGGGTGGGGACGGATGAGAGTGAGTCATGCAAAAACCTGGCAACAGCGGAGAGAGAGAAAAAAAAATTAATTGGTGACACATTGATTAGTTTGTTAAGTGCTTTGTTAGGGATAAGAATGAACGATTTCGGGAGGGATGCAAAGTAGACATGATCCGCATCCGCCTCTTGAGTGTACGGAGTGATGGATAGGGTTGTCAAATGCTCGCAGCGTACTTGATGTGTGATGCGAATTTCATTGCTTTGGTTAGTCCAGATTGCCGTGTAATGAAGGACGGTGCTAATTTTTGGAAATATGTGACAACTTTTTGGGAGCGACTGATCTCTATTCTATGAAAAATTAGTAATGATGGGTGGGTGGTAAGAAGAAATATACTACTGTAATGATTGGATTGAATTTGCTTGATCAAAATGTTAAGCTGACCTTTATTGATGAAAAGTAATAAAATTATTCGCTAAAAGATATATAAACTAAAATAAAAAGAAATTAGTGTGCTTAAATTAAAAAAAGTTCTGCTATTCATCCGGTTTTTAATTTATTTATGTTCCAAGAATAGGTAGTCGGTTAATCTCTATATATATAATCAAGGTGTGCCTGCCTGCCTGGCTGGGTTCCTGGGTTTGTCCGGATCAGATGTGGCGCAATTTCTCCTAAACTACTCATCAGATTCAAACCAAACTTGGTACACATACGTTTGAGGACGGGGGAAAGGCAATGACACAAGTTTCAAATTCCTAAAACCACCCCTTCACCCCCTTTTAGGCCTTTTTGTAAAAATCGCCTTACTTCTCCACTAAAGAAGGTCTGTTTAACTCGCATTGTTGCAAATAATACAACAAAAACAATTTTAAACATAAAACAAAGTATTTAAAGATGAAACTGGACTAATTTTTTTAAAAAAGGTTATAAATACTTTTAAAACTTGAAAACTGTCCTTATAAAAAACTTTATAACAGTATTTTCTTATTAAAAACTCCATTTTCCATGAAATTTTAAGTTGAAACAGAAAGTTTTAAGAATTAGACTGGTTAAAGTAATAACGGAAAGTTTTTTTAGAAAGTTGATGATAGAAACACTAGATCAATTGTTATTTAACCTTATAATTTGTTTCCCTGGGGTAGTTTAGCGGGATTTTTTTTTCAATTTTAACAGGGGGTATTTACAAATTTTGGGATTTTAAATATCTGTAATAATTTTAATTGATTTTTTTTTCACTAAGAATGGATAATTTGGTAAGTGTCGGAATTAAATGTGCAACACCGGAACTGGATGGGTTAGGTTAGATTTACACAGTTGGACCGGGAGGGAAAAGGCACCGGGAACAACGGGATATGAAAAAGGTACCGGGAACACCGGGATATGAAAAAATACTGGGAACACCTGGATATGAAAAACTACCGGGGATACCGGGATGATTGGTAATTACGGTTACAGAAAATTAGACATGTAACTTGAGAAAACTTTAAAAAAATAAATTGATAGACTCCACCCGTGCAAGGCCGGGCATATCAGCTAGTATATTTATATTTGCTTAAAAAAATACTTGGGTTTAAATTTTTTAATAATATTGTTTTAAGGATTTTATAAGGTTAATTCTATGCTTTTTTTTCATAAAGTATTTTGGTGTTCTCTAATTATTCAGTTAGATTCATTTTTTTATAGATTTAGAATTTAAAATTTACTTACAAAATACAAGCGTTGTTTCTTGGAGAATTTCGTTAAAAACATTTTTCTTAATGATCCAAAACTGTTTACTAATGATAGTAGTACTTAAAAGTTTTATAACCTGATTATAAACTCACGAAATAAGGTAAAAATGCATATTTGTTGTTTTTAAACAATTAATAACAAATAATTTGGATAGCAACATATCATAAATAAAATGTCTTAATTAAGCTTAAAGAAATAATCAAACTTAATTTTATAACTGCTAGCTTGATGCTAATCTGAAATGAAAATTTTTCTCTGAACTAAGAAATGATTTTCCCCCTAAAAGGTAAAAGTCATTACAATTACCAAATGCATAACCTAAGGGAAAAGTCATTTTTCTAATTAAAGATTTAATAGTTCACATTTAATTTTAATTCCCAACAATTACTGTCACATTAATTGAACTTAAAGTGAAAAACAAATTAGTGCTAGTGTGTTTTATTTCAATTCTCACCGGGAATTATTTTCTAATTGCATTTACAAATCTATCCAATTTTCTCCTTCCCATTTGAAGAAAGATAATTAGATTTCAATGATTTTTCAAAACAATTACAGCATGTTTTTAACGATATATTAATATTTCACCTTTTTATTGAAATTAAGTCTTTTCTGTTTTATCGTGTTACATGTGAAATGCTTTATAATCATATGCTTTTAGTGATAAATTGAAATATTTAGCTAATGAAGAAACGTCATAAGAGAATAATAATTACAGTATGCTATCAAGTATTTTGAAATTTCATGACTCTGTATTTTATACGGGGAAACATATATTTCGCTTAAGACTATATTTTGTTTATGATTTCTGCTGTCTTTAAAACTATGATGATGTGTCCAAAAGAATCTTACGAAAATCACAGCGAGTTATTTTCAATAAAATATCTTTAATTAAAATAAAATATTTTGAAGAAAAACAACTTATTTAGTAACTAAGTAAAGGCTTTTTGAACAATAAAAAAGCAATATTTTTCAACCAGTCAAATTATGTGTAATGCTTAATTTTAAATCCCTGATACTTAAGATATAAATATCTGTCTGATTTAAAATTGAACAATATTAACTATTAAAGTTATCTAAACATATATATGTTACGGGCAAAGTGATTAATCGGGCATTATTAATAATGCCCGGAGTGGAGGTGGGCAAAGTGATAAATTTCATTGATAAAAGCCATTGAATTTATCACATTGCCCGCCTCTACTTCGGGTATTAATAATAATGCCCGATTTATCTCGTTGCCCGTAACATATATACTCCTTTGTATTAATAACAAAAATAAAAAATAAATAAAAAATCAGAGCATGAGACATTAATAAAATAAAGACACAAAAAAAATTACATTTTAATGTAGATCTTGACTTATTTCAGTTTGAATAATACCAGCGCAAAAAATATAAATGTAAGTATAAATAAACTTAATACCACTGTCAAAATGAATTACGCCTGCACCGAAAAAGCCTCGGCTTAATTTGAAGGTATTAAAGCCAAGTTTAATCATTAAAAGATGATTAATATTTTTCTAGAAACCTTTAATTGCGAATTGCGCTCTCAGTGAAACGCTATACCGAGTTCGTATTCCAAAAATTATGTCAATTAAGTTCTACCCAAAAGCGGGGAAAATTAAAACCACTCCCTGGGGAAAGTTAGTACCAAACCGGTGGCAACACGATACCCTGAGAGCGAAATGAAGTCTCTTCACTTTTTTTTTTGCTCACGTCTTCCGTTTTTTTTTTAATTATTATTTCATTTTATTTTCGTTGGTGGCAACGAATTGCAAAGTGAGGTTCGCCCCAAAAAGATAGCGCTTTTTAATTGTAATTTTATTTCTCGGCTGGCATCACATCCGAAATAAAGTTTCTGTTCGCCGCCTCGCGTTATTATTATTTTAATTATTATTTTCGTTTCATTTTTGGTTGGCAACGGCAAAGCGAATTATGAAAACCAGGTTTCCTCACCGTGAAAAAAAAAAGATGGTGAGCTTTTTAATTGTTGTTTTTATTTCGCTTTCTCGGGTGGCAACGGTAAATCGAATTAGAGTGGGGTTCCTGGCGAAACGAAATTACCCTCGAAAGGTGTTATGTGATGATGATGAAAACCGCCAAGGAATTAGAAATTAGCGAAAACTGGAGAAATCTCTGAGGGATATAAAGATAAATGCAGACGTGGAAATAAGTAAAAATGAAGGAGAAAATTAGTATAATGATGAAAAAAGAAGTTTTTTTTTACGTATGGTTTTCTTTTAACACTTGCATGTTTACTCGTTTATTGTTTTCTACTCCTTTTAAACAGAGTGGAGAAAAAATTGTAATTGAATTATTATTAATTTGAAACACTTCCGTCTAGCATATCTGATTACGAAGTTAAATTGAAGGATGTACTAAGTGACAGTTATTAAATTTAACATTCTGTGATTTTTGCGTTTCTTGCATTGTCATTATGAAAAAGGAATTTGGACACTCGGATGTCCGTACCAAGCTCTTAGTTACTTATATCCAAATTGAAATAGGGGGCTGTAGGTCTATTTTCCTTGAACTGTGTTTTTAAAACTGATTCCAAAATTTTTGTTCCAATAATCTTTTAAACGAAAATTTCGTAACATTATTTTGGGTGTAATTGTACTTATCAATACTTTAGAGTAAATATAATAATAAATTCAAAGTTTTACAAAATAAAGTGGAGATATAAAATTGCACTTCAACTTTAATCCTTAATGATTCTCCAAACCCTCAACAAAATTACTAGCACTTGTTGTGCACTAGAATTGTTTCAATCGAAAAAGAGAGAATTCTCCTATTTTTAACATTATATTGTAATTATAATTATATAAATAGTTATTCTGTGCACTCTAGTAGGTAAAGGACTCTACTTAGTAGGGTTCAATACTTACGTATATGAGTACGGAATTTAAGTATCACTATGCTTAGGTATTGAGAAGTTTTAGGCGTTGATACATTGGAATGAAAACTTTGAGTTATATTTCATACTAAAACATTTTCAATACGTACTTATGGATAGCCTGGAAATTTATATAGTTCAAATTAACAAGATACCCTGAGTTTTTTTCAACAACTTAGTGCAAACCTATGTTTTTCTAGTCTTTCTAGAAGATTGACAACAACAGACCCCACCACAGCTGACAAGTAAAACTTCGTTCCCAACTTTTTTTTCTCCTAACCATACCTTTAATCCAGGGAACCAAAAAACCTTTCCCGAGTCACCGAAATCGTCAAATCGAATTAATCTGAGCCAGGGTAAAGAGGGGTGACGGGAAATTAATGGCCTAAAAAAAGCAATTACTCATAACTTGTTATATGAGGGACGAGAAACCGCAAAGAAAATTAGAAACTGAGAGAGAGGGGGAAAAAAATCCTCCACCGTGGGGGAAAAGGACGCGTAAAAAATGGCAGAAATCCCTAAAGCCTGGGTGGAGGGTCTGGGGTGTTAATGATTATTGATTATTATGAGAGGGTTGGTAATTATTTATTTGTGATAGTTTTAACAAATGGGGGGATATTTTTTTGTTGGGGTTGTTGTGTAAGTAATGATGTGAATAAAAATGGTGGATGGGGATATTGTGAAAGTGAAGTGGGTTTATTGTGGTTATTTTTCTACTCCGTTTTTAAAAATTGGTATTAGTGTGACTTGGTGCTGAGAAAAGTGCGGTGGTTCTCGAAATTCTTCTTCACCCTCCCTTTCAATTAGGCTGAAAAATTATCAAGTTGTAATTTGTCTTCTATTTAGAAATACCTGATTATAAAAGCAGTGGGAAGTCATCTAAATCCTTATCAATTGGAGATTTTTGAAACTTATTCTTGTATGGAATGCTCCTTAATTCATACTTATATTAGTTTTTGTTGGTAATTTCAAAAATAATCAGAAGACCACGAATTTCTAGAGAACAGCATATAAATATGCTATAAATCTATATTTGAGGGGGGTTGAAAATCGTATGTGAAGTAGCCGAATCAGAATGTGGGAAATGCAAAGATAGTTGCTGTTATTGAATTTTTCATCCCTTTTGCACACGTTTCCTCAAGGTATTTGTTCTAAAATGGCTTTAATGTTTCCGCTTTTTAAACAGAATGCTTTTATTAAAAAAACATAAAACAATGAATGTATTAGGGGAAGGATAAATGAGAAATATATAAAGAAAAAATATAGATAAATAGGATAAAGAGAAAGGTAAAATAAGAGAGAAGAATAGATGAACACAGAATTGAGGGAAAGGGGGGGGAGAGAGAGATGGAAAGATATGGGTGGAGAAAAATAATAGAACACGAGTGGAGATATGGAATGATAGGAATAATATAGAGAGAAATTCGAAAGAAAGTGAAAAAGAGAGAAAATTATATTATATAATCCGAACTTTTATCTTGGCGCATAGTGGATCAATTGACTGGGTTTAACATTATTTTGTTAATTTAATGAAAGGTCGAGGCTACAATTTAAGGTTACAAAGCTAAGCCATATTAGAACTTAAATACATGACCGCTTGTGTATTATTAGCACAGTCAGTCAGGCATTGCACATATTGCCGCTATAAAGTGCACACGCAATTAATGCATTCATTAGAGTCAGAACAGTTACAGTTACTTGCTTCATTTGAGTCGACTAACTTTCTCATTTCGATGGCGCAAAAAGCTGTGCAGGCAAACTAACACAGAAAAAAAAAATCCCCCGCGTGGGGAGAAAACGCCTCATAAAAAACGACAAAAAATCCCTAATTTCCCCACGCATACTATTTGCTAAGCCTAATGATTATTGATCACTGCCCATTACTCCACATTCACTGTTAACCGTAACAAATGGGGCGGACTTAAGTTTTTAAAGACTCTGAACCCTAATGCTTTTTTTTTCTAATTTTTCACCACCCCTAAATTGATGAATAGACATTAAAAAAATTTAATTTTTTTTTCGTCGCTCCCGTGGGGCGAAAAAAGGCCATGGAGTCAGAAACCACAAAGAATAATTAAAAAAGAAGCATTATAGATGGTTAGGTTTTTTCTCAGTTCTCCAGTGACATTTATATTAAAATTGAGGGTATAAAAATATTACATTTCTGCCATTAATTTTTATTGAGCGCCCACAAAAGGCTATTAAGCTTTTCCCCTTGGATGGCTTTACTAATGGATCTGAAAATTATCATTAATTTTAATTTATTTTTTCAGCTAAGCGTCCATAAAAAGTGTCTGAAAAAATACCGTTTTTTGCCTAATTTGTCAAAACCAACTCGGCCCTATACCTAGTCTCTCTTTTTAATAAATCTTAATGTCGTTCTTCAAAAAGATGTACTTAATATTTTTAATGGTACAAAGCTTCATTGGTGATATATATCGTAATATAAATCCTCAATACCTATCATCGGAGTAATGAGATAGAGAATTAATGTACATAAAAATCGTCTTAATGAAGATTTGAGGATTTTTTTTACCTGGATACTGATTTTTTTTCCAAGTCTTAGATGGTGATAAAAAATTCAAGAACTAATTATAACTGAGGTCCGTTCTCGAAATCACACCTTAAGTCTTAAATTCCGTTTCTTAATTGTGCTCATAACTTGTAATGAAATTATAATGGATATGTCATTGCGCATATACCACCTGGATAGGAGTAATTTTACGAACTTGGACAGGTCTATTATAAAAGGTCTAAGAAGTTTGAATTAGATCATAAAGTCAAAAACATAATTTCATAATACAAAGTCTTTTTTATTTAAACTCGTTTGTTAAAAAGGCCATTTTATGACACTTCGTATGATATTTTAAATAAAGGAATCAAACTGCTTGATTATGGTTTTCCAGAGTGCGCCCTGTTGTTCCATCTTTATCCAAAATACGTTTCAGAATAACGAAAATAGCTTTTTTTAATATTTGGTCCCGTTAAGTGATAATGTTGCTTCTGTAAAACCGAACTATGTTCAAAGTGTTTTTTTTAATCATTTTAACTATCTTCTGATGATTTTGATGATTGTATACTTCAGTAAAAGTTAACTACAAAATTCGACCATGGAGTTCTTAATAGTACAATCGTATTTAACTAATTGTGAGGTAGGATAAAACTATAACCTAATCTTAACAAGTGTAGTTAAGGCTACAAAAACCTGTATAAAATATTTTTCAAAATCCGGTTGTAAGAAATATTTGTATTAAACGAGCAAAATGTGATACCTGTGATTACCATTCTCTATACTCTATACTCTCTATTCTCTAACTCTCCATCGTGTTACCATTTCTCTATTTTTAGAAAATAGCTACTATTACAAACTGTTTCAACTGCTCGTAGGCATGCATATCAGTGGTTAAGGACCTCTGATATAAATGAATGTCAAAGGCAAAGAGTATTATTCTTTGCTTTAAGTTTTGACCGGTCTTAGCAACCCCTAACGAATTCTATCATGCCCTGCACTGTTTATGGGTGCAAAAACGAACAAAAACCCTTATAATTCGACTTTAATTCAAGTCGAATTCTCATGCGTGTCGACCTTCACTCTTAGAACATAAAACCCGTCAAATACGAAATAAACCGTCGCGTGCGTACACCCAGCCTCACGCGCACAATAATCGAATGAAACGCAAACTCTCAGAACCCATTATTGCTTTAAAATACTCTCGTGTCGCCCGTTTCCTGCCATACTGTCGACTCTCTGATTTTTCCACTAATGCAATGATCTTTTCTAATGAATGTAATTTACGCATTGACTTTATTATAATAATACCACCGAGGGAGAGACCAATCAGTTTGAAATGTTTGTTAAAGGCTGTGTTTTATTTGGCAAGTTTGTATTTGCCTACTATCGATTTGGGAATTGCCGCACCTGGGATTTTTTTTTTAGAGCGCGTGCGTATTATTTGTTCTGTGTGATCATTTTAATGGACGAAATTATATCGTGTTTGTATGCTCTTCTATGGTTTCTAACGTAATTTCGTGTAATTTCATTCCTAAATGCAGTTTTATCAAGTTTCTGAATGCATTAAAGAGTATGTGCCCCTTTTATTTGAATGTTTGAATATTTGAATAGGCATTAATGTCCTGAGGAGAACCTTGAATTGGTGTTTTGAATTGTTACATTTGCTTGTAGGAGAGACAATATCGGTAATGGATTTGATTTTGTTGACAAATAAAAATCCAATTCGTCTCTAAGTAATTAAGAAACCAAGGGAAATAGTTTATCCAATTTAGTTTTATGATAACAAACTAATTTAATAATTTCAAGAACTCGATAGATTTAGATATTTTTTATTTCAAAAAAGGGTTTGTCAGGGATGAGATTAACAAGAAAAGCAGTTCTCAAACTTTGTTGCATAAACTTTAATTAATTATTTAGCTCACCAAACATAGTCAAGGGTAAACCCAGAAGGGTAAAATTTCACTTGAAAAATGACATCAAGTTAATTTCTTTATAAACCGTAACTTGAAAGCTGTGAAATGTTGCAACATGTAAGCTTTATGGCTAAAAAAGTATACTATCCATCAATATATTAAAAAATATCACAGATTTTTATTGGGAAAGGTGTTTTAAAAACAGTGTCCCCCCTAGAAGTCAAACATAGACCCACCCCTGAATAGTACACTTTTTTTAAATACCTTTAGTAAATTTTTGATTAATAAGTATTTCTCAAAGCCTTATATTGTCTTCACTTTCTGTAGCAACACAATCCAAGTCCGATTCCCTTCCTTTTGCATGCTTTATGTAATCCAGTACGTTTTCTCACAAACCTATTATTTTTCTTATAAAGAGGGCATAAATTTGAGCATTGCATTGAATAGATCAGCATTCTAGAGTCTAAACTCAAGTGTACCAATAAAAGCGCCATTGAAAACTACATAAAATCAAAATTCAAAGTGAGAACTCAGTTTAGGCCCTCAAATTAGAACGCTGCGTTGAGCCGAATAGTGTTATAAGGTTTGAATGGGCAGCAATAAGACCACATGAATATCCTGCACCGGTTACCGTAAACCATTTTGCTCTCTATTCGACTCAACGCAACGATCTGGTGTATACCATTCTATGAGGACTAAAGCAGCGTTTACATTTATCCGGATCTGTTTCGGAACAGCAAACCGGAGTGACCGATGGGCAGAGAGTCTAACTGGTCTCGCCAGATTGCTGTACCCCAACAGTTACAGATAAAGTCTGTCTGCCCTAGCAAGGCACGAGTGGCAAACCTAAAATCCGTACCCACAGCAGAGAAAGCAGTGGCGAGTGCAGGGTATCGGGTATCTAATAGAAGTGAGATAACCATCTTTATGGCTTTTTCGCCACTGTTTTTTCTGCTGTGGGTACTGATTTTAGGTTTGCCACTCGTGCCTTGCTAGGGCAGACAGACTTTATGTGGAAGAGCGCTCCCTAAGTTATATCTTTATAGATTTTATTAGGCTTAGTGCTTAATTGCTTCTTTTGTTCTTTGTAGGTGCCACAGCCGGATATGACCCTACAATGTACACAAGCTCCCCTCTGTCCCTCCTCCAACTGCCGGCCTCCGCACTGCCCGAAGTGACGTCACGCCTGGCCCAACCGGGACACTCCCAGGCCCGGTTCAGCGCGGACGGAAAGTCCCTGGGGGACCTGCGGGCCCTCGTGGCCCCTCACGACTTTAGGCAGGCTTCTGAAGCCCAGACGGACGTCGGTTTCGTCTGCAAGAAGTGCCACTCGGTGTTCCCCGTGGAGCAACTCTGCCTTCACCACCAGAGGGCGGTGTGCTTCAAGGGTACCCCCGCCAACGCCATGCTGAGGCTGGTGCAGACACACGTGGAGTGCAGGGCATGCCGGGAGAAGTTCGCCACCATCCTCGACTTCAAGTTCCACTGCGACATGGACCGACACGTGAAGCGCGTGCAGAAGATCCAGCGGGAGATGGTCGCCAACAGCACCGCCAACAGCGTCGCCAATTCCTACGCCAACACAAACACCGTTGCCAATACGTTCGCCAACAGCTTTGATGGTCTGAACCGGTCGGCCGCAGGGAACTTCAATAATAACTTCGACGCTACGAATAACAGAATGAACATGAACATGAATATGAACACGCCAACGTCCAACAATAATCCCACGAACAACAACAACAACAATTTCAACTTTGATGCCGGGAGGATGGCCGCCATGGCGGCGGCTGCAGTCGCCAACGGCGCCAATAGCGCCTTTGGCGATGCATCCGGCCTTTTGTCCAGGAACGGCATGTTGCCGGACATGGCACAATTGTTCTTCTCGAACATGAATATGGATTCGATCCGGTTAGGTATGGGTCTCGACCCGGATTCGGAAAGCGCGCCAAAGGGTGCCAAACAAGCGCCAACGCCCCAGGCAGTGACATGCGCAGATGGGTTGTCGATCTCATAATAGCACCGCTAAGCCTAAAAAATGGCTCTAAATCTTACGAATTAACACACAGTTATAACACATGACGGTAATGCATGCTAATACATTATAATTAGAGTCTGTATACAACAGAGTCTACCTGGCTCTTCTTTTATCACACTTCTATCAGACTCTTGCGAAAATCCAATCTTATTGGAGTTGATATATCGCAGCAGTCCTTAAACAACAATGTCTAAATAAGGCGTGTTATGATAGGAACATCTTTGCAATATAACACAAAAAAAGACATTTTCTGCGATACATTTTTAAATACAATAAGTTACAAACTAGTACGAACACATTTCGATGTATTATTTTGATATTCAACAATAATACACTTCGGTCTGTTACGTACAATGCTTAAAAATGTACAAAGACTGACAAAAGATCTCAGGTGCATAGCCCAAGTGTGCACAATAATAATATAACACCAAATGGAATGTTTTTAACGATCTCTGATAACACACATTTCATATTCGACAAACCGATATTAAAAAGTCTTTCAAATCTTATCCATGAAGCTTAAAACTCCACATTTAGTCGTTTTGTATTTATAAAAGAATCGGTGGTAAGATATACGATGCTTTTTTTGTGTACAACACTGGAGAACTTAGACAGTTTGTATCAAAGAACATCAGGGCACGGACTATAGTGGTTTGAATGTAATGAATGCGCTTGGCGTTCGGGTCAGTTGTCACAAGTCGAACTTGTTTGGTTTTCCTAGATATATCATTCCCTCCACACTACGATTCGGACGCCAAGAAGTCGCCAATGTTTGGCGCCGAGAGGGGATTGATTTTATGAGATGAGAAAAACCACGAAGATATCCACCGACGCTTACTAATGAAAAATCTGGATCGCAAACAAACAAAAAAATGCTCATTGTCATGAAAATACGTACTTAGAGAGTTGAGAAAATTAATTAACTAAGCAGATGTTTTTGTAGTACATAGGTTTTAAACTACGGGGAACTGAATGAACTTATTCACCCTCTACGCTATTTTGTGTATAAGCAAGCCATATGATACAGTTCCTGAGTATTGTTATGATCATCAACAGCGGCTATATAGTTACGCGGTGAGTACATTAAAAATATTGACAATAATATTGATGGTTAAAGGATACTCGTCCAATCTTTTTTTCGATGGACCACACAAGAACAATCATTTCATTTTTATTTTTGAGGATTAACTCGGAACGAAAGTTGGTGGTATGTTCGTTACTAGAAATGTTCGAATTTTGAATCTAAATTCATTTCATTTTTGCCAGCGGGAAAAATGTGGTTTTCAGAAATGGTGTAGTTAAAACACGTGTCTCAAAAGCGTTATGTGTTTTCTACGCAATATTCAAATTGTTCCAATTTGTCTATTTTATAGACGGGACATTCCATTATTTGTCAAACATAGGGCAACATTCTAATTTTAAATAACTCTACTTAATACGTATAACCTAGTTTAGAAATACAAAACTATCATTCTCATCAATCTAAAATACTAATTCCGTTCTTAATAAATTACCCTTAATTAGTTTTAAGTATTTAAAAACCAGTCATTAATACAAAAAATTAAGCTTAAAATCTCAAAAACTAAACTTAAAAATTACATGCAGTGATAATTATAACTTTTCAATTTGGGACATTTACAGTAATAAACAAAATAACAGTGATTGAAAAAATAAAAACGCTGGTTTGAAACGAGTTACATTTCTTCAATTTTCTTCTAAAGTGTGGGTCAGCCTTATAGGGCTTCACATGGACAATGATGATGTCATTTTGGTAAAGTCAGGAGCAAAAAAAAATATTTGATATCGGCACTAACATTTCGACATTGATTTTAAAAGAAGTTGTTAGTGAAGTAAAAGAAAAAGGCTAAATGTGAATGAGATTTTGACAAAATTCTAATAATAATTGAATATTGTAATCACAGAGTTTGAGGAAAAATCATTTTACGATTTATAACGAGTTATAAATATCTTCTATTTCAATGGATACTTCTAGCAGTGAAATAGTGATAGGCAAATGAAAAGTGAAGATTAATTTATAGACACAATTCATTCTAATTGTTGGATTTGAAGGAAGAGTTCAGATGACTGAATGATGAAGATGATGATGATTATAGACGAATGAAGTAACGAGTGGTTGAAAATAAAATTGGTTGAAACTAAAGATCCCTCTGAAGGAAATCTTTGCATTTAAAATGTGAAGATAAGTGTACAAAAACGTCATATGATGAAAAAAAATTGAGCGAAATGAAAAAAAAACTTTGATAGTATAACGCCATTCGTCTTTACCAATGATGCCATTGAAATTGAACGTGTAACGTCCACCTAAATAACTCTATTCGTGGCCTTTTTATTTAACTTAAATATAAGTTGTTTTTTCTACAAGGATGATGCCATCATCAAATTGTCAATACAACTGTCAATACTCTATGTACTATAATGATATTGAAACCACAATGTTCCTACTACAGTTTTACAAACAGTGCTACTGTACTGCTTTGAAATGAAAGTTCCTGAATTTTTTTACACATCGAAAAAAGGCAAAAAAAAAATTTAAAAAATGATATTATGGGATGACGAGAAGAATGTTTTTTAATGATAGTGATGATATTTGTTGTCCCATATATTGTGATTGTATAAATATCAGTTGACGAGAAAGTTTAACTACGTGTTTCGATTTACACTTAGGTGTAAAAGGTTGTGGAGTGGCTAGAAAGGCAACGCTTTAAATCTTTATTTCGGACGTAAAAATATATTTCTTTTAGGAAAACAGCAACTAAAGATGTTTAAGTTATCATATTACAGGGAATTCATAAATTTTGTTTCATTTGAGACGTAATACCACAAATACAAAGGAATTTACAAATTACCTTTTTCATTACAAATCTTTCAAATGTAACTTTCGTATAATTTAGCTAAAGAATATTAAACTTTGAGATCAGTAAAGGACTAGAGATGGTTACTTCTTTACATTTTAAAA
The DNA here is from genome assembly GCA_963680715.1 of Tetragnatha montana. Lineage (NCBI taxonomy): Eukaryota > Metazoa > Arthropoda > Arachnida > Araneae > Tetragnathidae > Tetragnatha > Tetragnatha montana. Next base: position 30,428,110 of record OY796686.1, read on the forward strand.
ATGACTTTTTTATCGCATTTTAAGCATAAATTTGTATTTTTACTCAAAAATATATGTTGGTTTTATATGCGTTCTTAGTATGGTTTCTCAAGTTTTAACGTTTTTAAATCATGTCTTACCGGGTTTAAAACATTTAAGGAATTAATATACCAAATTTTTCTGATATCTATCAAACAATATCCTTTCTATAGAGTTTCACTTCCTAAAGGGATATACAACGCATACATTAACACATTATTAAATCAACTTTAACATTCCTGTCGTATCTATTTATTGTTAAACTAAGAACAACTGCTGTTCAACAAATGAAAAACACACAACAAAAATATAATTTCATAGTGCATGCAGTTTTTTTGGTAAAAACAACTTTACACTCAAGTGTTCATGAACAAGTTAATAAGTTCCAAAAAAAAAATAAAGTTAACTACCTACAAAATGTCGCTCAATTTTACCCCGTTAGTTTTTAACGTCAGAGATCGACGACCAGCACAGCACTAGTCACTTGCTTGATGGTTGTTACAAGGTTCCTAACTCAAGTTTCTAACAGGTCAGACCTCCAGGGAAATCTCTAATATCCTATGAAAGTTCCCAACTTTGTCAAGAATTTATGATTTTCTAGTTTATTTTTGAGACATCCAAGTTGAGGTCATATAGGTGAACCTAATTTCATTGTTTTGGTTTAACCAGCAAGGCTAATTGCTGTTGTTTTTTTGCATATTTTGATTTGTTTGATTTACTTGAATTTTTACGATTGTGGTTATTTTGTTTTAGGTTTAAATTTAAAATTTTCTTAAATGTTAGCTGTTAAAGGGGTAGTGTTCACCCCTCCGTACAGAGCCTCTTTTTCCTAAAGGAAAAAAGTTGGGAATTTTCAGAATAAAGACCACCTGGGGTGTTTGACTTTTTGCGCAATACCGCTCTTCAAACAGTCCACTTCCGCGAGATATCTCATAAATATCGGAATAAATCCTCTAAATATCATGGGATATCCTCACAAAATATCCCATGTGTCCCTCTTCAAGTGTTAGATATCCCTACCAGAGATGTCCAATGTATATCTCCAACGCAGACGGTCAATCACTATTCCTTATAAAAGATTGACGTATGAGGATATATCCTAGAGAAGATAGGATGTATCGCGATAGATTTATGAGGATATAAATCCTTAATCAGTGATATCGACCATATAGAGGGCCAATCACAGTGCTCCTTGTGAAGGACTTACTCCTGAGGATATATCCCGATAGATTGACTCATAAGGATATCTCGCTGGGAGTGATTGACACATGCTTCATGGGCAAGATATATCTTGTCTCGATGAGATGGGGGGTTCTCAACCCCCCTGGTTTTAACTGTTCGAATCGAATATTGAAGAATATTCAGGGTCCATACTCGAGTTCCTTACTTATCCCGGATCGAAGTTCCTATACTTATAAATACTTATTATACTTATCAAAGCGTTGCCGAAGTATGCCGTGAGTTGAATGAAATATGTTTATTTAAGATTCGTCTTTTTGTGCTGTAAAAAAGACGCTTCGTAAACAACAGGGTCCCTTGATGACCCTACTACAGTTCCTATGCCCCCTCTAGGGTTGCCCCCCGGGGGGGCACTCTCTGACGCCATCACACACACTACACCACACTATACACACCTGTTGGAATACACACTATCACTATGTAGAAAGACAATAATAACTATGAAAGGTATTGACTTTTTTTGGTTGGTTAAGATTTGATATTCGTTGGTTGACGTGTTTAATTGAACCAATTGTTAAAAAAAAAGACAGAACTGTATTGTTATGGAAATGTTAAGTTCTAACTAGTGCAGGAAACTTTTTTAATTGTTTGCATGCATTAAAAATCCTAATGTAAATACTTTTTGATGTAAATTCAAATTTGGTTTGTATATTTAAAAAAAAAATCAAAGTTTTATTATTTTGTTGAAGTAATAAGTTTTGAATAACGCATGTCTTATTCAGCCTTGATAAGTATAATGATAGATGAGACTTTTCTGACAGATTTTACAATTAATTTATAACTGAGTTTTAATGTACTAATTATCTATAACTTTTGTCTTTTTTCAAAATTATTTTTTTTTTGACTGGCTTTTATTTGTTGATCAAAAATATGCCTAGAATTAAAAACGTTATGAAAGAACTCATAAGAATTGTCAGTCTTTAATATTAAGATTTTTAAGCTTTTCTTATTCAAACTTATGTTTGTAATATTAAAAAAAAAGCCCTCAATGATGTTTTCAAAGCGTCAGAGAAGTCATGTCTATTTCGTATACTTAAAAAGCCTTAATATAATTATTTATTTCATAACTAAACCATGTAATTAACTCTTATACGTATCTACAGACATACCAAACATCAAAACTACAAAAAAAATCCAAGAAACACAAAAAACTGTACAGTACACAATCCATCCTGTTCCCCATAATTCTGTGTTCGAAAAAAATTAAAAACTCTTAAATAATAAGAAACAAGCCCCTCCCCTTCATTCATCGTCATCACTACGTCACCATGTTATCATCCTACGTCACCCCGCTCTCTGTTGGCGTCTGGCAACCTGTAGGCCATTGTCATGGCAACTATGGCAGACGCAACCGAAGTTATTGAGGGCGGGGCATTTAAGCCATCAATCATGCATCCATCACCAATTTCATCGATATCATCATTAAATCATCGATTCAATGTCTTCAATGTGTGTCTTCACTTCACTTGAATTCACTTGTGTGATTGTGTAAGCAAAAATAAATAAATGATAAATGCAGGGTCGCCCAAAAGTAACCGAAAAATCTTATAAATCCGATAATTTGAAAGGTATTGACTCGATAGCACGGAATGGGTAAAAAACAAAAGTGATACGATATTTTTTCTGGAATACTTTAGGAAAAAGTTTGATGATTCTGTTGTTGGGAATATCTACTAACTCCCTATTGATTTATTAGTAAAAAACAATGTAAGTTTTTGAGTTGATTGATTTAACTATTTTTTTTTGCCTAAGATAAATCAATTTCAAATATTGTTAACTTGTTTTGAATTCAACTCTTTATTATAGTTGGCTAAATATTTATGGGATAGAAATTCAAATCCGCTTTAACTTGATGACATTTCAATAAAAATTATTAAACTGCTTTCTTTCCTATTAACCATAGGGAAAAAATGTTGATTTTTCAAAATTTCGAAGGCTTCATCTGTTTATTTAATGATAAGGAAAATAAAATGGAAACCATTTCTCCAAAGCTAACTGCATCTGTGCTTTTTTATCAATACTATTGGGATTTGGCCGATTTCTTTCATTTCTTGGCTACTTTTGGGTTCCTTTGTACTAAAAAACGGGCTATAGCCTGAATCCCGTAACGGGTAGAGTAACCCTAGGGTTACAACCCCGGTCAGGCTTGATTCCTATACATTGTTCACTATGTAACTATATAAGACGATGGTTATATACATATTTGATTCATTCTGAAAGTAAATATATAATGTGTAATCATTTTTTGCTCATGTAAACTTCCTATATTACACACCCTGTTTAGTAATGAAGAGTTTTTTAATGAAAACAATACATGAACTGTTTGATACCAGGATGCATATTATTTAGGTTGGTTTATTGTGGATACTAGATCAAATGCTTTATGTAATGCTCGGAAAAGATTTTTCTGATTTTTCATCCATATTGTCTTCAACCACGTATGATTGTAAGGACACACTTTCATTTTTATGGATACTTTCTCTTATTGGAAACTTGTTCCAGAAGCGAAACGAATACAACTGTTAAAAATTTGTACAAACTCACTATTAATTTCAGTTTACCATTTGTTTTATTTACTATTTGGCTGTAAAATTTAATTTATTGCTTGGACTCCAAAACTTACTGTAAATTAAATATAACTGATATTATAAACTAAAAAGCATGCTTGTTTAGTTAAGACACATTAGGAACTTAAAGTGTAATTATTTGCACCTATAGATAAGGATTTTGTAAGTTGAGTTTTGGCAACATAGTATGGGTGGTTTCCTTTTTCCGAGCCTTCTGATTGGATTAGAAAATCGCGTTGTATGAAGTTTAAAATTATTCTATTTACTTCATTTCGTGCAATATTTATAGTAGAAAAATCTGAGGGGAATTGTTAGTGAAATCAGCCACATAACTTTTTCCTTAAAATATTTTGTTGTTGTTGTGGCAATCTTAAGTTAGGCAAAATGTAATTCTACTCTATTCAACATATTTTTTTTCGAAAATATCATTCAAAAATTTCGTTTTTTGAACAGTAAAATTTATTTTTAAAATTGACAAGACAAATTAATATAATTTAAGTAATCATTAAAAGGCTGAGTTTTAGTGCAATATTTGCTATCAGGTATGGATCATTTGGATCATATTAGAGTTCAAAAGTTGTGATAAAACTTTTGAAAGTATGTTTAAAGTATTGTGTATAATTATAATTATTGTATAATGTTTAACGTATTCTTTATTGTTTAAAATTTATTGCTGTAAAGACCATTTTGTGCAATAATTTATTTAGGAGAAATTCGTCCTTCAAAAAAGTATATTAAATAGTCTCATAACCTCTTTCTGTAATATTATAGTTGGAAAAAGGGAAAATAAATTTTTCTTTATTTTTTTTCTGCAAAAATTTAATTATCTATATCATACTCCTGCATTAGATTTTTAATTTTAAATAACTTTGAAAGATTGTTTCCTTAAAAAATTTAAGTGCTTTTAATTGATGATTAATTACTATTATTATATATTATTACCTTATAAATGTATGCTGTTCATGCGGTATTTGCTTTATTAAAAATTATAGATTGAACGGTTAAAATCTTTTTAAGTCAATCACCCTCTGTGTATTTCAACTTTTAAGTAATAGGTAATCATTATTTTTACTTTCTGATTTAAATTTGTTTAAAAATTAAATAATTACGAGTGTGTTCGTTGGCCACCAGAGGTCCCTACATTCTTTCTCAAATGCAATCCAAGTTCCTATCAGAACGGAGGGGCCCCCGGTTGCCCCCTAACCCTCCCCCTAAAAAAAGTCCTTTTTTTCTTCTTTCCCCCCCCCCCTGAATGTTCTCTCTTTCTAATAAGAAAGCGGTGCTTGATGTTTTTTTTCCTCCTAGATCTTTTATAAGCTTCCTCTATTTAACTTTAAAACCTGTTCTAAGTTTTATTTGTAAATTTTTCTTAAAATATGTGGTGACCAATTTTATGTTTAACAAAAAATATAGAACCTCACAGTTTATGAAATTCCTACTACCTTAATTCTGACACAACTTGTGTGCTTAATAAATTTCTATCATAACTAAAAATCTATCTTAGTTAGAACATTTTTTGTTTCAAAATTTTAGTTTGAATTTAAATACACGAAATAAATTTTTACTTAATATTCGTGTACTTTGGTAGGGATAATTTTTTAATATTTTATTCATTACTAAAATAACCAATTTTCCCTCTTTCTATCAAAACTGAACAAAATTATCATTTAACATTACACTAGTGAAAATACAGGCTGATTTACAACTCCAATTTTGTAAATTACTTATTGACTGACAAAAAATGTATATAATTATGTTATCATTCTAACAATATAGATTGAATGTTTTTGCCTCAGTAATGTAACCACAGAAAAACTATTGTTTCTGCTTCTAACAAACTGTGTCCACTGTTAAATCGTGCTTGATTAACCCACTTTTACGTTGTCTGCCTTCTATTGAAATCTGTTTGACAATATGCTGCCTATTTTTTGATATTTCTCCCATTATGATTTGACAGTGTCCATCTATTTTTGGTAAAACCAACTGTTAGTTTTCGAATGACAGGCAAACACTCTGGAGTCACTGTAGATTGCTTTGAGCTATGGAATAAATAAAATGTCTCAACTGAGGTTTGAAAAACATCCTTTGTCTCTTTTACTATAACCTTTTCTTTAATCACAATACTAATACCAGTAATTACACTTACAGAATATTAAACCATTTCAAATTTCATGATTAAAAGCTAGATGAAAACGAAACAATTTTAACTTGTAACTAAATCATGTGTTCTTCAGAACTTTTACTAATTAATCAAATTATTCATTACACTTCATTACAGAAAATCATCCTAATATTACTAACACTAATACTAAATAATATCACTAATATTTATTTATTTTAAATTTAATAAAGTAAGATTGATAAATTTTTAAAAAGCAATATTAACTAGCAATTAGATTGTGTTCTTCAATACTAATAAAATATTTTAAATTATACACAAAACAACTATTTCTATTAACAGTACTTATTTCCAATAAGTTAGTGTAAAAAAGCCCTACTCTATACTACTTTATTAAACTAACACGAATTGTCTAAGTGAAAAAGTTTACTTTGAAATTAAGTTATAGTGTTAATTGTATTGTACAGCTGAGGAAAAAAAAAACGTTACAGTAGACTTTGCGGGAGAACGGGTGGGGTTAGAAAGATGCTTTTGGTGTCATTTTTCAGGATTTATTGTATGCTTGAAAAAATTAATTGACTATTTTTCTCTCAGAGGTCGTCTTCTGGTGCAGCGCAATAAAAACTGCATCTTTTTTCATGGCGACCCTCAATTTTTATTCGATTTTATGAAAGATCATAGTAATTTAACCCTCATCACCGAGTTTCATTTAATTTGGACGTTAAACAAACCCATGGCAGACCGTCAAAATCTGAAAAATTCATATTAAAAGCCTGAAATTAGTCGCCAACACCCGACTACCAAACACGGATTTCTGACAACCTACCAGTACTAGTGAACCGATTTTCATTAATATTTCAGATTGTCGAAACATGAGATAAGGTTATTTTTAAAATTTTTAAGCTTTAATAAGCATATAAATAATATGATTAAATTATTTTAATTGTGTTTATTTATATTAGTTTATTAGTAATTTCAAAGTCAAAAATCGCACTGAGCTAATTTTCGTGTTGTTTGAAAACGCGTAAATAAAAACAAAAACGCAAGAAGCGCCAAATAATCGATAAATTGCCAAGCCTAAAAAATAACTGTAACGTTTTTTTTTTCCTCAGCTGTACTTAAATTTCTATATGATTAAATATTTATTTATTAAAAGGTTTGTGAAGTCAAACCAATTATTTTTTCAAATTAGTGAATGCCAACTAATAATTAAATTAATAAAATAGTTTACTAGATCTAACTATGTTATCAGAATATAAGTGTTATAGAAGGCAGTTCTTATAACAAATAACTAGTTCATTACAAAGTTGATATAAATCTAATAATACTTTAAAGTGCACTTATGAGTAAAATTGATAATTAAAGAATCAAGATATTGTACTTGAAATTTTTAATTTTACCTGTATTAAAAATGTCTTCAGATCTTCAGCTTTTAAATAATTTAATAATAAATGACAAAAACTAACCAGGATAGAAAAAGATTTTGATATTCTTAAGAACAGTAGTTATTTTTAAGGTATTTCTAAATTTAAATAAAACAATATCAGAAATTATAAATATAAAAATTTCAAATCAATTAAAATTGGGTTTTTTACCCAATAACAGTTTTGCAGTTATTTCAAACTTTAGATAGCTTAGAGGATTTTTTACTTATATTGAGCCTTTTAAGTTTTAAAATTTAAATTTAAGCTACAAAGTATTTAAAGTTGGATAAAAAAATGTTTAAGTTATAACCACTAATTTTGAATGGTTATGTGTGTGATGGTATTTTAAACCAAATGAGAGAAAGTAGAGTAACCAGAGTTTTTAAATGCTTTAATAATTTTACTACTCTAAGTTATTCATTACTATACATATTTAAGTGTTTTACCTGTGCTTTCTATAGCTCAGAGAAGTGAAACTGAAGTACAAAACAGAACTGAAGTAGAAAACTCTACGAGGAGAACTTTTTTTAGACCAGACTCAAAATACTCATACTTAAGTTAGATTTAAAATTTTATAGCAGTATAGGATGTAAAATAGTTAATAGACCATGTCAGTATATACCCTTAAACGATCTTGTACAGACTAAATATACCTCTGCAGGTAAATCTCCTTTGGCCTAGCTATAGACTCTGATTTGTAATAATTCCAAACCAAAAAAAACCTTTCACCTGTCCACATATAATGCAATTTCTCTTCGTCAAACAAAGTAAATCAAACTTATCTTGAAAGATCATCCGTATGATGTGATTCTCACGTTCTATTTTGATGGATATGGAACAAATATAGAGGCTCGTTCTTCAAGGCCGGGGTTCAACCAGGAAGTTCGATGAACCTGATCTACACCTGCTGCGCAACCCCTCTTGTGCCCTACCTGGGATTAGGGGTTCAAGGGAATGCGAAGGGGGTGTAAAGGGGGTAGATATAGGATATGGAGCTTTTTCAATTGAACTTTTTAGATGTTATAGTTCCTTTACTTTTTCTGGTGGAAGAAGAGTAGGTTTCGCTTTAAATGTCATGTCATTTTTAACAAGTACAAGATGAGCGATCTGGAAAACTGTTTTGCTTAGAATTGCATTGAATTTGTCGATAATTTCTCTGTAGTTTTTTTTCACACAAGTACTCTGTAGTTTTTTTTCACAAAACTGGGCTATCAGAGTATTTTAAACGGATTCAATTTTACAAAATCTTATCCAAAATAAAAACTAATTTTTAAATTTTAAACTTATTTATTTTTATATGTGACTCAATACATATTGGGATTTGTATTCCAAAATAGTTATATTTTTGGAATAAAATATACCACTATTAATGAATGAAAAAAAATCAACTAAGTCATGAAATAACTTAGTAGGGCCGTTAAAGGCCGTTAAACTATACCTCCAGCAATTTTGGTGATTTTATCACAATCTGAACAATTCGGGTGTTTTTTTCCCTTTAACGGCCCTACTAAACTAGAGAAGAAAGAGTTCAACGAATTGAACCTGTTGACCTAGACAAAGTACGTATTTACATCAATTATAAAACCACGCTAAATAGATAAGTAAATTTTGAGTTAATGTTATAAATACGAAGTAAGAAAGTAACAAGAAAACTAAATCCTTAGTTAACATTTGAAGAAAAAATATTTTTTTTTTGTAAATGTTTTATTTCCACCCTTAAAGCGACAACAAATTTAAAAGGATGGTGTAGTAAATACGTTAAAGCGTATATAATGATGTAGAAAATAATCTTGACAACTAAGCAACTAAAAACATTTTTTTTCGGAATGAAGATCGATCCCCAAATTTATTTACTCCCTTTAAGGACCTCTCCATCCCAAATTAAGACTCCAAACGAAATTGGATCGTATTTACACCCCAGTTAACAAGAGACAAAAAGAACACTCCTCCTAAGTCCTCTTAAAAACACTTAATTCAATCTCTTTACTCTCTGACTTACTTTGTCAAACAATCCACACACACTCCTAAAAACAAAAAAAAAGTCATCAAACAACTCGTACGACAAAAAAAAAATTTAGGAAAAGGTGACGAAGACACCCCTCCCTAAATAAAAAAAAGAACAACAAGAAAAGAAAGAAGAAGAATAGAGATGAACAAACATCACCAATTAAGCTGGAAGTAAGAAATAGAGAGACTGAGGACTTGTAAAAGTAAGTGGAGGGTAAGGGATTCTATTGTGTTAGTTAATTGGCTGCTGAAGGACAAATGGGAGCTCAGAGGGGCTCTAAAGTGTCCTCTCTGGGTGAGAAGTCCTGTCAGAGGACATCAGTGTCAGCCGATGGAATCAACAGGGCTGCTCCGGACGGAAAGAATTAACAGCTGCGGATGATAAATGGAGGTAACGGGACGTTTAAGACTTAAGTCAGGGTTTAAGTTGTGAGGTCATTGGTTATTGTTTATGCTATGGAAATTATGTCTGATTAAGTAGCTACTTTTTAGGTGTAAAATATAACTTTATGGTGATTTGTTAACAGAATTGCTCACATGCAAACAGCTGTTATACGTCTTGATGTGCATTTTCCTTTGTAGCACAGCTTATGCCAAACATGTTAAGTTTACGTAACTGCTACTAGATGTAAGCGAAATTTGGCTTTACATGACAAAAATTGGACGCATATTAATCGTTTGTGCTGCTTGGGTTATTGGTTAGATTAAGAATAGTGAGGGTTGCCGGGCATTTTCATTGGACTTGTGCTGTTTTAATTCTCATAGATTAAATTTCGTAACAAAGATTTCGTCGCATTACAGGAGAAAGGCACTAAGTCACGTATGGAGAATCCTTTTAAACAGGTAGAATGATTCCAATGATGAGTGAATTCACAAAATATCGCCAAGCTGAAAAGCGTTCAGTGTGCGTGTTGGTGAAATTGCATGGACGATCAAATACTATCGCCAAATTTGGCGTAACTTCGTACCCAGAAGAGCCTGCCTTTCTCTTGTATACCGACGATTTACCCCGCATATTATTTTACTCTCACTGAAAACTTGTATTATATAGTATAATTATATAGTATATTACTACAGTATTTACAATCTTATTTATAAGTGGAAAAATTAAAAAGAAGATGAACATAATTTTTATTAATATTTTATTAGTTTATTTAATATGAATAAAGTTTAAAATTCACCACATAACCCATGCAGTTGCTGAAATGCTAATTTATTTCCAAGGACACGAAATAGACTACATATTCTTAACTCATAGAGCAGCTGATATGTGGATTTCATCTAGTTTCTTCATTTTAAAAATCAATCAACAAATCAAGGTGAACATTTTCATTCAGTCTTTTTAGCTTTCTTGGTGGCAACTGGTTAATCGGGCAGACATTATCCACGTTGTAAGTATGTGAAATTGATCTACAAGATATTTGTCGCCCCAAGCAGGAATTTAATTGGAAAGGAGAATTGTTGAAAGGTAAGACATTATTATTAGTAATATTTAAGGCCTTCTAGAGTAATAAATTCGACGTAAACGAAATTTCAATGCAATGATATGTTTTTGAGACATGATGTTCTAAAAAATAATCCGAAATTTTAGCTCTAATATTATTAGCAATTTTATTCCTGAATTGAGTGCATTAGACTATTAAGAGTTTTTACGATAAGTTAGTCGTGAAAAATGACTTAGCTTGAAAAACTACTCAATCCATGTATAGATAGTTAATTAATACGATGGTATCTATCTGATTAAAGTTTTACTATTAATGCTATTTCAAAATTTTATTTTCGGGTGAAGTTTGCAAACTATTTAAATGATACCATAAAATGTTTGACGCTAATATTTCATACTAAGGCCCACTAGGATTAAAATATTTACACTTGAACTATTCTATTTTACAATATAAATTAGTACTAATAATATGGACTAAGTTATGAAATTAAAGGCATTTAGGAGTAAATTACAGTAATTTTCCCCCAGCACTCGCTTATTCAAAAATAATACAATAAGACCTAATAAAATTCACAAACTGAAGAAACTCTTCATTCCTAAAGATTTTAAGGTAGTTAGTTGGTTAAGTCAGTTTGACATAATTTACACCTAAATGTCTTTAATTTCATAACCTGGTCCATAATATTAGTACTATTTTCATATTACTCTTCTTTCGTTTAATTTCATTTAAAAACTATGAAATGAAAAATAATGTGAAAATTAATCTATTAAAATCGGAACAGCTTTAGAAAAAATCCGCTTGCCGCCATGTTCAACCACAGCTCTCCGACAACATGTTTAAGTGTTGTCAGTATATTATACTAATTACTATTATTTTAGGATCCAATAATAATAGTATTAACAATTAAATATCAATGGTTGTCGATCGGTCATAAATTGATCTGTGGTTAAACATGGCGGAAAGCGGACCTTTTCTAAAGCTGTACCTTAAAATTATTAGTTCTATGCTCTTTTAAACGTTTTTTAAAATATCTGAATGTGCATCGTTAAAAAATTGATATCATCATCAAAAAATGATAATTGATAAAAAAAACTGATTGATGATTGATTCTTATTTAAATTAAATAAGCACTGAGATCTAAATTTGATTTTTTATTTGGATAAAAACTTGTGTCGAGCCTTTTAATTTTTGAATTTTATTTGAAAATTTGGTACTCGCGTATTATCCCGTCGACCGTGCCGCTGAATACGAAAACATTATCAAGCCCATTGACTGTTCTATAGCGATGCCGCTGAATTAGACAGCCGCTGAACGGTCGACGGGATAATACGCAAGTACCAAACCATATAACCTCTTCTGAGGAAGAACGACGTAACTGCAAATGCAGGAATTTTTACTATACGGTAGCTACCGGCTAAGTCCAAAGTGTCGAGTCAAGATTCATCGATATTGGCTCGATCAGTCTTGTCGCTAAGCTCCAGAAAAATTCTTCCATTTTCTATTATATCGAATATCGAATCGATTTATAACATTTATCAATTAAAAAATTTATAAAAAGAAAAAAAAATATTAAGGTACAGCTTTAGAAAAGGTCTGCTGGCCGCCATGTTTAACCACAGCTCAATTTATGACCGACGACCATTGAGATCTAATTGTTAATATTATTATTAGACCCTAAAATAATAGTAATTAGTAGAATATTGCTAGAGATGTAATAGTACGATTAGATCTCTATACTGACAACACTTAATCATGTTGTTGTGGGAGCTGTGGTTAGACATGGCGGCTAGCGGACCTTTTCTAAAGCTGTTCCAAAATTAAATAATAAGTGTAGCCTTTATAAATGAAAACATTCCATGTTTTTAAATATGTATTATCATTTATTAAAGCATTAACATTACAGCCTATAGAACCGGTAGCGGGCGCTTCTTTTAGTGATGCATTTCCGGTTGCAGGTCGAACGTGAAAACAACCTATATGTCCAGGTAACCATGTATCCAGGTATTTCAAAAACTCAGTTGTTGAACTCAGCTTCTCATTCCTGTTTGGAATTCTTAAAACTAAAAAAGATAGTTAATTCGTTAAAAAATAACTAATTTACAATAACAAGTGCAAAAAAAGTTATCTTTCAACATTAGTAATAAGTCTTCTTTTTTGTGTTATTTGTGAAATGGGGAAATATGCCAGTCAATTTACCTCTGGAACATCTGGAAAGCAAATTATATACTAGACTGCAACTTAACTTGACCCTACGACGTCACTAATAAACAAAGTAGTTCCCATCGCGGTATCTGAATTTTGAGTGAAATGAAGAACGTCAATTTAAAACTATGATTATTTTGTTAAACTTATGTATATATAGTGCTTTTCAATCACGATTTGAGTACTGAAACTCCTATCAACACAACAGGCTTCGTGTTTACCGATTTCTCCTTCCGCATTTGTGACGTACTGGGTTCAAGAAACGTTGCAACCAAGTATAGTTACTTAATGTAAATGTTTGTGTTGTTATTGAAAATTAAATACACTTATTAATATACTTTATTTACTTACAATGAACATCTTGTAAATCCCCTAAACTCTAATCGAGATCCACTCTCAATAGGCATAGGCAATCATCCACATGTCGGAGATTGTCTTATAATGATTAACTAACCATTAAACGTTAATAGCCAGTCGACCTCAATACTATACATAAAATGATTTAAATCACTAAAAATTAATATTAAATCAATAATTTAAGAGAAATCTTTAAATCACTAAATTATTTAATCAATAAATCGTTTAATCACAAATTAATAACCAAGGTATTGGAAAAATCAAATATTTAAATCACTAAGTGGCCTTACATACTGGACTATATGAATCTAAGTGGCATCTCGATTTATAAAATTTAAACTAATTTTCGAGAAATCTTGACTTAAAATTATCTCTGCCAGAAGTAAATGCAACCTATAGTGTCAAACGTACATTTATTATGAATGGATATAGAAATAAAATGAATCCAATAAATTCAAAATGTACTTCTCAGCATATCTATACTCTACTTTTGAAATTTTAATTTTTTTCCTCTAAAGTTTGTTGATTTTTTTCTGATCATAAATTTCCATTTTGGAGGTCATGGGAATGGTAGGGCCCGTCTATTGCAAAGAACTACTCGAGGAAATGTTGACTTTTAAAAGCAGGGATGCAGAAAGTGTTTTTACTTCCAAGATTTCCCCCAATCCATACAAAAATTTCCCCAAAATTTTAAAAAATGATAAAGACCTGAGTTTAATAAAACTAATACAAGTATAAGTTTTAAATCTTTTTTAATCTTTTTGTATGTCCTTAGGCTCCCACTATTAGTTTGTAAATTTTGATTACTGTACTGAAATTGAATTCAATAGTATACTTTTATGCAAAATTTCCCCAGATGGCTAAAATTTCCCCCGATCCTAGATCGCCGGATCGGACATACTCTGTATCCCTGTTTAAAAGTTTGAAAACTGACCTGTTCTAAAATATTAAAAATTAGTAAAGAATGGATTTTTCTGATGAATAATTCATCCCAGACCACTTTTCTTTTGAAGTACTTTTGAAAGTGCTTTTTCAAATTGAAGTAAGTATTAAAATAACTGAATTTAACCCCTTTAAATCTCAAAAACTTTAAATGTGTTACCATATTAGCGAGACATAATATACTAAAATAAGAAATAAGAAACGTATCTGAAAATTCTCCTTGTCCTAACATTGCTTCCGGGTGATAACAGTTAATGATTGGGTAGTTCACCAACTCAAATGTAATCAATTATCTCTCTAGCTAATTACAATTTTCACAGAAATTTCTATCCATAACTTACATTTACTATCCTGTTCTAAAATGTATTCAAATCGCAACATTGGGACTATACCATCCGTATGTTAATTTCAGTTTAAAAAGAATGATTTTGAAGAGATGCTTTTTCAAGCTGCTCCACTTTTGAAAGTTGAAAAAATTATGAACTAAATTCACTGTTGCAGTTTTTACTACCAATTTATCAATTATATTGTTAGGATAATACATCATTGTTGAGCTTATAACAAAGCTTTCAAGATGGATTGTTGCAAATTTAGCTGTCTAGGTACTGAAATATTTGCCATTAGTTCAAACTATTTTACTTCAATAAAAATTAATAAAATAATTGAATGATAAAATAGTTTACACATTGCGTGTTATGTTTCTTCTATTCTCAATTTCATATAATAAGTAATTAAGTAATATAAAACAAAACTTCCTCTTAAGAATTTGAGTGTTAAAAAATTACTAAATGCATAAAATTTATTCCTTTTTCTCATAAAATGTTTTTTAATTTGGTTAAAAAATATAAATGTAGAATTTTATTTTTAAAGACTACGAGAGAGACAAGAATTGGTCTCTTTATTATCTGATCAAAACCTTAAATCAATTTACATCAACTATTACAATTATCATAATTACGATAAGATTAATCTTAATAACTTAATACAATAGGATTACAATAAGAATAACCTTATCAATCGGATATTACTACTTAAGTAATTCCATCTTATCTTGTATTACAAAGTAGATATTTTTCTTATTGAAATTCTGAGTATTTTTGAACCCTAATTACCATTATTTTTTAGAAATCAAAGTCATCTGACTGAAAATAAATCCTAACATAGAGGAGCTTTAGTGACATTTGGAATAATGTTTCGACGTGACACCAACATGAGACTGATGAAGTTCAGAAGTTGTAGATCATCAGTCTGCTTCCGAAGAATCGAGTTCTGAAACGAGCATCTTACGATGAAATGTAAGAACCAATTCCCATTTTATCCACAATAAATTTTATTATACTTTATCTAAAGTGTATTTATTTTAAAATTTGTTCTTGGCACATTCTCTTAGTGCATATTTGATTGAAATTATTTATTGTTTGGCATAACAGAATTCACAGCTCTAACTTCTCTATTCAGGGTAGCATCTCGACCATTGTTTAATCGCTTTTTATAATGGTGTTTTTCGCATTTTCATTTGTTATTTCCCCCCCGTATGATCTTTTCTCTCGCTCCTTGTTGAAAATAAGCACCAAATCTACATACTACTATTATTCAGACTAATTCAAATCTCTACGTTTCTTTAGATGCGTTTCAATCCTGTAGAACGAATATAACAAAACACGGGTTTCAAGAAATTGACCCCTTCACCCTTTCGAAACATAACTTTTCTAATAACAATTGAATCGTCAGTTAGAAGAAGGGAATAAGTCCAAAAAATGGCAGATTGACTTTTTGTGCGCAAAAAAATGCGTTAAAAAATTAGTGTAAATTTTGTGCGTAAAAGCCTCGCTCTACCCATGAGTGTAAAGAGGAAAAAACAACTACCCCCTATCGGCAGATATAGCCCCTGGAATTTGCGAAATCGATGTCCATTCAGTGTATTTTTTTTGATTAAATTTGAAATTTAATTTAATTTGTCTTTCTTTTCTTATTCTTTGGCCTGCAAACTAACCCAAAATAAATTTTCATTTGAATTTAAAAGAGTTTTCCTTTTTTTTAATCAATGGATATTTGACTCCATTGATATTTACTTTCTCCATTGATAGCGCCTTAATGACCCAGTTTTATAGTAATTTTTAATTTTATTTGTCTGTCTTTCTGTCTTTCACTTTTGTACCGTGAACTAAGTAGAAATATAATTTAATTGTCAATTTAAGTGGTTTTTAAGATTTTTGTTCAATGTGTGATGTTGAATTTGTGATGTTTCAATAAGGCTTAAGAAGGGAATAAGTCCATCCTCTTTTCTTAACTGTAAAACCTTTTTGTTCTGTATTCTTAACAGTGCCATGAATTTCCTGTAAAAATTTAATGGCTATAGGATAAAAATTCCATTACTTGTACAGTTTTTTTCGATTTTCTCAAAACTTCGTTTTTGGACTTATTATTCCTTTCTTGTAACTGACGATTCAATTACACAGGTCGGAAACCCCCCCTTTTTTTCGAGCTGTTTAGGTTATTTCACCTGAACTTAAAAAATACGGTGTGCTGAATCTGAAAATGATCTCCATTTTGTCTTGGGACGGCACGTTTTCCGACAATTTAGGTTTTTATTTTTTATTGGGGTACAGTAAGAATATAAATTTTTTATTCAAATTTATTGTATTAAGGTAATTGTTTTTTATGTTATTTTGGTTCACTGAATACAGAAAAGGATCTCTGTTTTGCCCAAGAATGTCATGTTTCCTGACAATTTAGGTAACTTCGTAAAATAAATAATTACTTTAATTTTAGTGAAAATAAGTTTATAAATTAACTTATTAAACATTCTTCGTGAAAAAAAATAATTATATTACTAAAATAATATTATTTATACACTCTAAAACCTATTTTTCCTCCTCATGGTACATATACCCTCGTGGGTAGCAACAAGAATGGCTCAACGGAGCATTCAACAATATAGTTCGGCATTATCGTACTATTAAACCTTCCCTGGTATTTTCTTTCCATCTCTAGAAGGTCCTCATGAGATAGATTACTAAGCACATTATTCACATCTGCTAATTTTTAAAAGTAAGGCAGTTGGGAATGATGTTCAAAAGCTATGCAAAAATAAGCAAATTTGAAAATGTTTATTAATTTGTCCCAAATCCTGACGTTTAGGATTCTTCAATATATCAGCACATCAAAATGCATAGGAAATCGCTAAAATTATTCAAACAGATTTTTCGTTGCAGACCTGTGTTATCAATATGGCCAGAATAGAAAACTTCGATGCGAAATCTTAAGTTTCAGAGAAATTAAGCCATCAAATTAAATTGAAAGAAACCCATTTTTTGAATGTTAACTTGAAAACTTATAACTTATCCCTTAATATTTTCCCAAACATTGCTAGAATGATAATGAAGTAAGGGTTATCAAATTGTTTAATCCATGGGCCACATTTGATAATCCATAAAGTCCCACGGACCACACTAAGAAGTTGCCTTTTAATACCGAAGGGCCAAACTAGCTGGTTCCTCAGAGGATCATAATATAGTCCTAAAACTGAGAAAATTTTGCTACATTAATGATACTCTAAATTTAGAAAATAATTTCGTATTTTAAATTAACTTTTTTTATTGCCCTTTCTCCTGTAATAAATTAAAGGCGGTTTGGAAAAGAAGAAAGTTTTGTTCGTTACAGCAGGATACTGAAAGAAAGCACTACTAAGCACTACTAAGTACTAGAAAGCAGAAACTGAGTAAACAGAAAGCCTGTTGGGTTGCTAGGAGGAGTTTCAGTACGCAAATCGTGATAAAAAGACGCTATATACACATGGGTTTAACTAAATCATCAAGTTTTTGAAATGACGTTAGTTTCGCTCATAATTCAGACACCGCGCAGGGAAACTACTTTGCGATGTCATATAGGGTCAGGAAACGTTGCTGTTGAGTATAGTACCTTCTAAAACAGAAGTCTCTAGGTAATTTACTAAGAGAAAATCTCATTCAATCATAGATAGCTTTTCTTAACTACTCATGCTATTAAGGTCGAAAAAAAAAACAACCAATTTCCACCTTTCTCCTGTAGTAAGTATTTATGCTAAGCTTACTAAGATGAGATTGAGAAAGCTTTCAGTCATGAATATTACGGCAAGCTTAAAAAGCAGTTGGCTTATTTATTGCAAAATTCAGTTTTCTAACAGGCAAGTGATCCCCGAGATGTAAAGTCCTAACCTTTATGTTTGTAACCTTCACTGCTTATTTCGAATAGAAACCAGAGAACACCGAAAGGGACACATCTGAGCCCGTGGAATTTAGCCACCAATCTTTCAGCGTGCATAGTCAAACACTTACAGAAATATTCTTATGATTTAGTTATCAGAATTGGTGTTTGAAAATAGGGTATTTGGCATTAGATCTCTGGTTTTAAACTCTATTCCATTATTTATCATAATTTTTGAGTCAGTTGTATTCAGCCTTTTTAAAGTTGTTTCTAAGAATCATTTATTTTCTTGCAGGTGACGTCTGGTGTATCTCTACAAAGGAGCTATTTTCTGTAGGAAGAACTCGCTTCGACTATGCCAACTGTTAACGTTCAGATGAAGATTATATTTGTTAACAAGTGGTATGTTTCAGAAATATTGTATCCTCTTTGTTTTAATAAAGATATGTCTCTAAATGAAGTCTCTTTATTGCATTTCCACACTCTTGATACTCAGTCCACGTCGCTCAGAGTGAGCATGCGCGTGGACTTAGTATATATAGAGCGCGCAGGATACCTTAGAGCGCATGCGCGAACTTGCCGAGGAGCACAGGTTGCCATAGTAAGTTTAGCCAAAAAAGCGTAGCCAAAGGAAGATGTTTTAGAAAGTTATAGTTCATATTCATAGGTTAGTTTAGTACCTCAAAACTTGGAAGTCTGAATAAGAAGTTGAAAAAGTGTTCATGGTAGAACTTAGAAAATATCAAGTCGCCTTGACTGAATCAACCTTTGAATTTCTTATAAAGTTTAAAGTTGAGTTAGGATCTTGGTTGATTCAATGCTGACTTAAAATAACTGAAGTCAGTTTCGAATCAATTAACTCAACTTTGAACTATAAGAACTTCAAAGGTTGATTCAGTCAAGGTCAACTTGATATTTTCTAAGTTCTACCTTGAACACTTTTTCAACTTCTTATTCAGACTTCCAAGTTTTGAGGTACCAAACTAACCTATGAATATGAACTATAACTTTCTAAAACATCTTCCTTTGGCTACGATTTTTTGGCTAAACTTACTATGGCAACCTGTGCTCCTCGGCTAGTTCGCGCATGCGCTCTAAGGTATCCTGCGCGCCCTATATATACTAAGTCCACGCGCATGCTCACTCTGAGCGACGTGGACCGAGTAGAGCCTGTCGAGAAATCGAAAATAAACACACAACACTTTAAAAGAAAAACCAGTTTATTAAAGAAATCTAATCCAGGTTACATATTTTGGTACAAAATCAGGCGTTTGACAATAAAGGTGAAGTGACAGTCATCTTGATAATAGATACAAATTTTACTGTGCGATTCAGTTTCGAAAGAGAACGAGTGAAAAAGCATGAATTTATTGAAAAAGAGACAAGAAATGGAGTGAAAAGGGATAACTTTTGATGTAACGAATCAGAGAAGGGTAAATAGAATTAAAAGAAAAAAATTAGAATAGAAATGAATGAAAGATAACAGGGTAGAAAGAAGCGTTGGAGGTAGAGAGGGAAAATTAGAACATAAGGAGGGAAAGAGAAAGATAGATTGGATTGAGGAGGAAAGTAGAATATTTTTGGATCATCATTCCGGTCCAACTAAATCGCTTACATTTACTCAAAGTCAGTAAAAAACATCAGCATTCGGTTAAAACAAAGCTTTCTGATAACTTATGCTTGAACGCCTTGGTGAAGTCGACATCAATGAGCTTTGACTTTTGAGACTGCCTGAAAGAGAAATTTACGTTGATTAGACAAATACGATGATAAAAATAATACTACAGAGATTTGAGAATTAAGCTCACAGCTGAAATATGGAGGAAGAGTACTGTGACGGGCTTACATACCTCACGGCCGTATTCCCCACAAACCTTGCTTAAGGTTAGTAGCCTGGAACCAAACTTTTTAGCCAACTTTGGAACTTGTTTTCCTTTTTTAACTACCAATAGGTTTAGATTATAGGTTAACCTTAGGTAAGTTTTGTGATGAATACGGCTGTAAGAGTTTAATAATTCGAAAGGGGTATAAATACCGACTGAGGTATCTCCCAGTGGCTCGCACTTGCCATAATTCCACAATTGTGCAAATCAAATCAACAAAGAGATGCTTTATACCACTTTGTACTTACAAATTTGGAGCCTATTTCTAGGTAAAAGGTACTTCTACAAAAACTTGACTTCAGTAGGGCTAAACTTTATCCTGTTTGTTAATTTTGATTCGTAAAAAGTTATCTTTTTTAATCATCTACATCTAAATTACATATTCTTCTCCTGATCCTTAGCAACCTATCGTAGGGAGTGTTCCATCAATGCGTTACTATTGCTCCTCTGCATTCTCTCTAAGGACCGCAAGAACAGCTCTCTTCAAGTTTTTCTGGATCTTATCGTAGTAGGGATCATAGAGAGTGCTGCATCCTGGGGTTTCTATTGCTCTTCTGCAACTTCTCTAAAGACCGTATAAAGCTATTTATTCAAAGAATTCTCCTAATATTCTAAATCCTATCTTAAGGATAGATGGGGAAAGGGATATAATTTTCCCGTGAAATAAGGTTTATTTCAAGGATTTTCAAACCTTAATTTTCGAATGAAAACTTAAGAATTTTCAGTAATTTTTATATATTATGGAACACGGGAATAAGCTATCTAAATAAATATTAATCATGCTAAACATACACCTATATCATAATAAAATTGCATATTTTAAATAAATTCTTTTTTAAATAATAATAATCTTTCACAAAGTTCATTTTAAAATTTCTAGTTGGCTGCCTTAGAATCTTTAGACTAACTTTTGATGTAAAGTATTTTCAGTGATATTTTGTTATTTGGAATAAAAAATCGATATCATTAGATTCTATAGTGACAATTAACAATATGCTAAATTATTACAAACTCGTCCTTCCTGTTTAATTTCTCAAGTCATTCGTATGTGCTTTAAAGTCGAGAGTAGCATTTAGAAACAAACGTTTTTTTAGTACAAAAGTACCATTAAAAACAAATACATAAAAAATTATAAAACGGTTTTAAGAATTACAATGCAAAATCAGGGATAACTTTAAAAAAGGAATCAAGATGAAGTTTCTGAAATATTTTATTAAAAAGCGATACTTATCAAATTAATCTCTAGATCTAAATATAAGAATATCTAAAACCTTGAAACCTACCAATTACATGCAAAGATTTCAAAGACCGGCACAAACTCCTCAAAAGGAACTGAACAGCAGGATTGAATACAACCGTTTATGAATTTCAAAACGGATCCTGCAAGAAAAAAATTAAAAGAGAAATCACAACAATATAGTGAAGGTTTGAGGATGTACTCTACTCCAGTGGTATACTAGACTGCAACGTTACTTGACCCTGGAGAAACAAGCTGAGAGCAAACAAAGTAGTTCCCAGCGCGGTGTCTGCATTTTGAGTGAAATTAAGAACTTCAGTTTAGAAGTATTAGTTTGTTAAACCCATCTATACATAGCGTCTTTTTTATCACGATTTGCGTACCGAAACTCCTCCTAGCAACCCAACAGGCTTTCTGTTTACTCGGTTTTTCCTTACACTTAGTGACATCATAGGGTCAAGAAACATTCCAACCATGTATACTTGTATAGTCAACCTAGTCCCACCGCCCACTAGTGGGTGGTTCAGTTTTCAATGGTGGGAGGTAGTAATTTAGATTTAAATAGAACTACTAACTTTCTATTACAATAAATTTTTATTGTTATTCGTTTTACCAAACGTAGAGAAAACAGGGCCACATAGACTTATAAGACCACAAAAGCTTGAAATTGTATAGCGCTATGATGGTAGTCCTGACATTACTTTTG
The DNA here is from genome assembly GCA_963680715.1 of Tetragnatha montana. Classification (NCBI taxonomy): domain Eukaryota; kingdom Metazoa; phylum Arthropoda; class Arachnida; order Araneae; family Tetragnathidae; genus Tetragnatha; species Tetragnatha montana. The sequence continues at coordinate 30,450,441 of OY796686.1, forward strand.
ATCGATATTTGACAACACCTCAACTTTACTCTGGATTAAATTAAAATTCATTCTTAAGAAAATTTCGAGGTATAATATCAGCAGAAGGGTTTTCAATTAAATTTTTATAGCAACCAATTTCGATTAAAGTAACCATTAATTGTATGATTTTCTTTAATTTAAAATCACTAAGCAAATATTATTTGAAATTCCACAGAAGCAAAAGGTTCTATCGCTTAGATTCTGTAAGAGAGAGCTAAAATAGTGTTTTAATTCGAATTTTCAAAGTAATTATTTAATCAACGTTTATTAAAATAATCTAATGTAATTAATTTTAAACTTTCATATCTTCAAAATTGTGAATTAAAACACTAAAATTCTAATTTTTCTTATCTTATGGAGAAACTAAGCAATATGACCTTTTGGTTCGAGATACAGGATTTAATTTTTGAGTTGTTCTTAAAGAGCGATCAGAAGTGATGTCAGAAACACTATCACACGCATCCCAATTTCGGGGGGAGGTTCTCTGGCTTTATTAAATTAAGCTAGGAAATTTTTCTTGTTGACCGCAGAAAATATCTATGTGTATCCCATATCCCCCTCAAATTTCAATATCCTCCTTATTTTATGTGTTCTTTTACTCTACCGTTGTAATTTATATACTGAAACTCAGCTCTGTAAATTTTGCAAAATATAATTATCCTGCTACTTTTTAAATTACCTTTACCGTGAAACTGATGGGTGGTGAAAAAATTTCACTAAAACTATAATAAACTAGGTGAGAGGTACATAAAGTTTGTCTAATCATGTGTTACTCCAAGAATAATTTGACCTTTTCTTACCCGGTTTGTGGAAATTTTGGCTAATTTCTTATGTGCAATAAGAATTCTGCATAAATTGAATGTATGAATTAAACTAAAGGTAGTAATGTAACCAATTAACCAATGTAACCAATTAGGCTTTATAATTTATTATACATATACCGATTAAACAAAAACAAAAGTTTATTGCAAATGCTTTTAAAACTGACAAATCTTTTGGGAGAACCTAATATCTTAGTGAATTTCGTTAGGATGGAAATCTGAATATTACCTTAATAGTGTAAAATTTTAAATTGTCATAGTACCCCTTTCGAAGATTTTTCATGCATTCTCCAAAATGAAATTAATATTTTATTCCCTTTATTTTCTGTGAATCATGTCAATCAGTTCTTATTAATTAATCAGGTAAATTTTATTCAGACAAATTTGAGGTGTAAATAAAATATGGAGAAAATTTCAAGCTAATTACTAATTTGTTTTGCTTAAATATTCTTTTGAAATGGGTTTTAAAATTTTAAGTTAAAACGTGTAGTTAAATTTCATACGACATAATACAATATTAGAAATAGTTTTAAATAAGATAACAGAAAACAATTCAACCTCTTGAAGCAAAAGTTTTACTTTGAATTTTGAAAAAATATACCAAAGTTAAAATTTTTCTTATTGAAATTTCTTCCCTGAAAAATTATGCAAATATGAGTTCTTTTCGAGTATTAGGTAAACTGGAAAGTTGTGCCGCTTCATGAAGCGTCTGTATACAATGAATTTTTTTGGTACTTTTCCATTAAGGCAAACCAGTAAGATACTTCAATACTTCTATATAAAGTCAATTTGGTGAATTTTTGCTGTTTTTCAGTTGGCTAACTTTTTGAGCTTTCCTATATTTTAAGATTAATAAGAATTTCTTGACTTTAAGTTGCCTTTTATAGAAAACTTTTATAATTAAAATTCAAATAAATTTAATTTTTGATTTAAGTAATATTTATGTTGTAGAGATGATCTTATTTACTTCATAAATTGGAACCCATTTTATACTCTTGATGAGCGGCTGTGGAATTCTCAGAAATCTAGATTCTAACAAATGATCTTCCGGATTTTTTTAATGGAGGGTTAGGGGTAGTAATCAGACAATTTAATACGTATGATTGTGATCAAACTATCTAAATGCCTCAGAAAAAATTTAATTCTAAATTAGATTTTCCACATGAAATAAAACTTTATAATAAGTTAATTAAAGAACTAAAAATAATTTAAATTTAATTTTTTGAAGAAATTAGCCAGTTAATTGTAAATTAAAAATCTTAATTTTAAGAAAAATACAAAAATTTGAGCTAATAAGAAACGATATAAAAAGTAATAATAGATTTAAGGAAAGCCAAGATGAAGATAAATCCCAAAAACAATATATATATTATATATATTAAGTGGCTAATATACTATATTAAGTGGCAGGTCCGAAATTAAAATTATCCATTCACAATATTCCCAAATAAATTAAACAACTTTTCCCAACAAAATTGCAATTTAAAAATGTTCTATCTATTAGTTCTCAACTACCTTGATTTTCCTTTTTGGAATCCTGATTTAAGAAATAAAATAGATTTTTACAAATGTCGGTTCAGCTTTAGAAAGAGTACTCCAGCCGCCATGTTTACCCATAGATATTAAAGATCAAATTATGACTAACAACCATATAGATCTAATATTACTAATATTCTTATTGCAAGATCCTAAAGTATAGTAATTAGTAGATTATTGGGAAAAGCTTTACAAAGAGTCCTCCAGTCTCCATGTGTAACCACAGCAACATGATTAAGTGTTGTCAGCACAGAGATCTAATAGTACAATTAGATCTCTAATGATAATCTACTAATTATTACTTTAGGATCTAATAACATAATAACAATTAGATCACTATGGTTGTCAGTCATCATTTGAGCTGTGGGTAAACATGACGGCTGGAGGACTCTTTCTCAGGCTGTACCCAAATGCCATGTATTCCTTTTTGTTAATTCAAATAATAAATACAGGTAAAAAGTCATTAAATCTGAAGAAATACCGACACAGCTTCGATAAGAGTCCTCCAGCCGCCATGTTTATCCTCAGCTCCCACAGCAATGTGCTTATGTTATCATTTGAGCTTAAGGGTAAACATTGTGGCTGGAGGACTCGTATCGAAGCTGTGCCCAAATACCGATAAAAACATTTGAATCAAATATATAGTTACATATATTCAATAAAGATCTTAAAATTGAGTGGATGAGAAGCCAGGATGGGAAATGTGTTGTGAGGTACAAAACACTTAATTAAACAAATTTCTGCGTTTTTTTATTTGCACACTTATTATACCTTTGACATCCAAGAGGTGCCACAGTGTAACTGTCAATTGTACTCATAGGCTTATCTAATTTAGAATTAAAAATTAACAGTTAAAAATAGTTCAAATCTGATTTCGTCAAGATTATTGATAAATCCAAAAAATTCAACCTGAGCTGCTGTTAAAATCGACCATTTTATCGCCAATTTTGGCAACTAGGTCCGATAGTTTTTTTTTTAAAAGTTCACAGAATCGGGAAATTTTTTAACTTAAATGAATAATTTTCAAAGGATTACTTAACTAACCAAGTAGACTTGACATAGGTGATTCCAAAGAAAAAAATACACGGCAAAAGAAAATCTCAAAACATCGTTAAATTACCAAAATCACCAAAACTGCATATAAGGAAGTATACTTACATTTATTTCAAGAAGTGAATTACATTTCTTTAGACAAACTGAGCGATGTATTCACAGCCATCATTAAGAAGGCTCTACTCTTTATAAAAATGAAGAGGACTGGATTACTACGAAGCTATAACTCTCTATTAACCATTGGAGTTGATGATTTGATCAAGTACTGGCAGGACATCATTCGATTCTGAAACTAATCGACGGTTAGAACTAAAAAAATATATATATTAGTGCATTATTGAGTGACAAAACCATGAATGAATAAAGGATTTCTGATGGAGGAGGCTACGGGAGCCTTAACACTGAAACCAAGGGTCTATTTTCAGAAATATACTTTTTTATCTTTGAAAAATATAAACACCCCATGAGATTTTTCTTGCTTATTTCAAATAAACTTTTGAGGCAAAACCCCAGGGTTTTGGAGATAAAATAATAGGTTAGCTGTTTACTTTTTCACTTTTAACCACAACTATAGTATTTCTTAAACGTTCTTTGTTAGAATTCAATCTAATTTTCGAATAAGTAGTTTAAAAATAAATTAAGCAAAATTATCATTTAAGCTAAGGTCTTTAAGAAGTCCTTTACATGTTTTATAAATACATAGAAAATTAGAGGGAATCTCGTGCTGGTAATATGAATTCATTCAATAGAGTTCATTAACAATCTTGATGACTTCAAATTTTTAAACTATATAATATTAAGTTGAATGACATTTAATTTAAACAGAGTTACTAAGGTAAAAATGGCAAATTTTCATAATTACGTTATACTTCTCAAGCCATACATCGACACTTTCCGAAAATTCAATAGAAACTTAAAATTAAAGTTGGAAAATGTATTATAAGTTATAAGTTAAATATTTGTAATTTAAACTTAAAGGAAACAAGAGATACTTTACCGCAAATAATACGACGTGGCGTCTTTAGGCTAAAGCGCGAAGATCAATGTCATCGTTCAAGAATCAGGCTTCAATGAACCGTTGCCAAAAAAAAAAGAAAAAAAAATGAAATTTTATTGCTGTATTCCCATAATATTCTAAATAGTAAGTTAAAAAGTCATCTTAACAAATCAGTGATGGATATGGACTGACAGATAAATAATGCTTTAAATACAATTTTTTTTCTTTAATTTTCGTTATTAATAAAGTATAAATAAAGACTGAGAAATTACGATTGGACAGGTTAAAAATTAACTAAGCTCTGTGATTGGTTTTATGGAATAGATGCCGGAATCGAACGATTTTGCAGGATTTAAGTCCGATCTTATCGGATTAAGTGTCTGTTTCCGATCAGTATGATTCAGCCTTGACTCTTCTGACCAAGTTTGAGAATATTTAGTGCAGTAATTTTCTTTTTATAGCCATCTCAAAGGGGAAATTTAATTATATCCACACCCAGCACTACGATATTATTTCTTACGGTCTTCAAATAAACCAATTACAAAAAACCCCCCTAAATTTAACTAAAAACATGCACAAAGGAATCCAAACCGCAGTATCAAATCCACTTACTTCTTTAAAACATTGTTTCTTCGAAAAAAACCCGAACAGAACCCACCGGGTGGATTTCGAAACAGACCAATGAAAACGAACTCCGTGGCCAGTCCGTTCGGCTATTTTTTATCCCCTCTCCCTCTCCTATAGAACCTTTTTTCGTCGCGAAGAATTAACCGAATTAGGAAGACTTTGTTAGTGTCAACGTTCCTTTCTTCAAAATCGAGCCCGATAGCGAAAATAGAACAAAGAAAAAAAATCTCAACAAAAAAAAATGGCGAGTAGAGAAGTGGACTCCTCTCGGATATTTGACACTGTCCAAGGGAGACCTTTTGTCTTCAGCCGTTCTTTTTTGTTCCGTTTTTTGTTCGAAACACCCCCCTTTTAGAACCTTCTGATAAAGCGATGCCTGTGCTAATAGTTCTCCGTGATTTGGTTTCCCTTTTCGAAGTCCAGTTTATAGGAAGGAAAAACAAAAAAAAATTCTTTTGTTGTGTTTTTGTTTCGTTCTTTTTTTTATCCCATTCATTATTATTTTGTTTTGTTCTTCGTTCTTTTCTTTCGTTCGAATTGACCGAATTCGTTCTCTGATTCGTTCCGACAGTGAAAATGGAATTCGCTTTAGTTTTAACGTTCTTTTATTTCGTTCGATTCTTGGACGATAGTGATCGGATGGAGAGAAAGGTGAAAAAGAATTTTTTTTATATTTAGTTGGAGAGAAAGTGACTCTTTGCAACTAGGTGGTGTTTGGTCATCGCTATTCTTCTTATTAACAGTGTTAAGATTCTTTAACATCAATATATTTCTTATTTTTTTTTCATTAAGATTAGGAAATATTCCTCCTTCCGAATGTATGGAAGATGAATCTTTATGAGTGGGTAGGGTTGGGTGGGGAAAAATGGGTCTAGTGGGGTAAAATAGGTCTAGGGATTTTAACAGTTTATATTTATAAAATTTTATGTTTTTTGGCTTGCTGATTTTACTTGAATCTCAATAAAAATCAGCATGCCAAACAACATTAAATTTTATAAAGATAAACTGTTAAAATCCTTTGACCTATTTTACCCCACCCGACCCTACTGTTTCTAATGGGTTTTGATAAGGAATTTGTAAGCCTATAGAAAGTAAAAAAATTATAGATTTTTTAAAAAAATCGTTTAGATTTACATCTTATCTAAAATATGAAAAGCAGCTTATAAGACTGTGCCATATGGAAATTTATATCAAGGTGTACACTGAACTCATATTTTTTAATCTGAGGAAAAAATGCAGAATTAAGGAGACATTAAGAAAGAACACCCACAACTTGAAATGATTGTTATATTATTTAATAAATAATTACACTGGCACTAATTTTTAAAATGCAATATATTCAATGAAATATTTATCAAAAACAAATCCTAAGAATTCCCCAAAAAAATAAGAAAATAAATTTAAAAAGTTCTAGGCTACCAATCAAATATTATTTGAAGGACCCAAACCACTTCTGAAGTAAATATATTGACGTATGCTCTCATTAAATCGAAGTAAAAGTAATGTAGGGTTGCCATATCGGAACCCTACATTATTTTACCCTACATTAACGGAAGGAGACAGGCATGCTCACGGTTAATTTTAGTGACATTTTCTGATTTTGAGTACAGACTCTGTACATTTTTAGAAATTGAAGTTTTTTTTAATAGTTTTAATTTGTGCTTTCTAATAAGGAAACGGGTATTCTTACATTACCATGATGAAAAAGATCTAATAGAGCAAAATAACATCTGGTGTAGATAGTCCAACAGTGTCCAACTACCCCAAGTCAAGATTAAAGAGCCTCCCCCCCCCGTCCCCCCACAGAGTTTCCTTAATTGTCTTTACTTTACGACGGCTTTTACTGTTTCAGAGTTAATTCATTAACTCCGGAGCTTTATCATCGGAGCTCTAAAAACCCGTTGATTAAGAGGCTCTTATCCGACGTGGGTCCCGTGTCGAAACACAATAAAGCGATGTAAGGTCGTTTTCCGCGCAATGCTTCAAAGCCGTAGGGGGAAGCCCACTTTCAGTCGTGAAGTTTTACGGGCGTTTTATGAGACAGGAGTAGAATAGGGACAGTTTTTTTTTTTTTTTTTACAAAAGCTGTTTTGATGTTGCCATTGAAGAGTAAAATTTATGAAACGAAGTTAAAATTCTGGTTTAACATTGTTCGTATTTGAGGATTTCTTTAAATTTTTACAGCGCATTAGAAAACAGATATTATTATTCCGAATTTAAAAAAAATTAAAATTGGATTTTGAAATATTCACCTTGTTACATTTACAAAAATCATTACATCCATTGTGGGGGCACTGATAATGAGGTTGCAGACACTTTAGCTAAGGCTGGCTCTGATCTTCCACAGCACAATCTTTCTAAATATCATATTTATGATAGATTTAGAGCCTATTTTAGACAAAGTAGGAACTCTGTTAGGGGAGGGGTTTGGGGTTCCCTAATGGAGAGTTCCATTCCTGGTGACCTACATAGACCTGTAGGTGTCGCCAACTTTAGAATAAAGACAAGAGATGATTATCTGAGAAAGCACCTTTACAGATTTAATTTAGTACTCTCATCCAACTTTCCCACTTTGTGTTTTAGATGTTATGTTAGGGTGTTTCGAAAGTCTATGGTAAATTTTTTTTTTCGAATTTCCCAGATGCCCCCCCCCTCAAAGTTGTTACAAATACTAAAACATAATTACCTGCAAATTTTCAGGTCTCTAGGACGATTTTTGACCCCCGCGCCCTTCAAAAGTAGGTTTCCCATGTTAAAGTATAGGGAAAATATTGAAACTATCGTCATTTTTGATTCTTTTCAATTTTACGAGCCTGAACGAAATCAATATCGAATTAAAACCTATACATCATCTTTGGGACATCATTGCCTCAAGATCCTATCGGAAAAACATTCCATGGCACCTACTGGGGGGTAGTTACACGGGGGTGAAAAGCGAGCTTTCACGGAAACAGAGGATGCTTGCCGCGGGTGCTGGTTACGCTCGCCGGCATATGCGGAGGGACCTGGATAAAAGCCTATTTAAGTGTTTATTGAACATTTTTCCTAAGGTACCTCGTTCTATTCTGTTTCTATTAGTAAAAACCCATTAGTTAGCTCCCGCCGCTAGCGCCCGCAAACATCCTCGTTTTTCGGTGAATGCTCGCTTTTCACCCCCGTGTAACTATCCCCCAGTAGGTGCCATGGAATATTTTTCCGATAGAATCTTGAGGCAATGATGTCCCAAAGATGATGTATAGGTTTTAATTCGATATTGACTGCGTTCAGGCTCGTAAAATTGAAAAGAACCAAAAATGACGATATTTTCAATATTTTCCCTATACTTTAACATGGGAAACCTACTTTTGAAGGGCGCGGGGGTCAAAAATCGTCCTAGAGACCTGAAAATTTGCAGGTAATAATGTTTTAGTATTTGTAACAACTTGAGGGGGGGGCATCTGGGAAATTCAAAAAAAATTTTTTTTGAAACACCCTAATGTTATGTGTGGAGACCAGTTTATCTTTTGTTCAGCCTTGCTGACGTAGCAGCTATTGACAGTGCTAAAAATGTTGTGACTTGCGTATGTGTCTCTAAACTACTATATTGGGCTGCCCGTCACAGACTAATGGCGGTAATGCCTACGAAAACAGAATTAACATTCTACGATCCTAGGTGTTATAGTGTACACTAAAAACATCTCAACTGTGATTAATGGATTACTTTATTGCACGAAAATACAATGCGGCTACTTTTTCAAATGGAAGTTCAATTTCCATGATGAGAATTGTTACGAAGAAGCAAGAATACTTTCAAAGTATCGAACTTCCTTCATCTCAAAAATGCACAGCCCCATTTCAATATACGTGTCCGAATATTCCAAATACGTTCGAAACACAGCGGCCATCTTACGTCCACCCCCAAGAACAAAAAAAAAAAGAACATCGGAATGGAACGAAATCGAACAATTTCCCTTCCTCCCCCTCACGCGGCATATATCCCGCATTCAGATTGCAGTGGTGTATTCATGCGCGATGGCCCCATTCCTCAAATTCCTCCGCCAGGAACTATTTTTTTCTTTCCTTTCCTTTTATGGTCAAGGGAGCAGGCACGTGACCAGGGTGGTAGAAAAGGAATAAAAAAAGTTGAAAAAAAAAAGCGAAGAGAAGTCAAGTGAAGAGAAGAAACCATTACCCAGCATCGGCTCACGCATTCCCTTCCGGTTGGGTTGGTCAGCCAGACCCCTGGTCAAACGATCACTCACGGACACCCCCCTAAAACCTTCCATTCCATCCCAAGAACGTTCTATTTCGAATTCGAAAGATTTCTTTCGCCTCTCCCTCCTTATTTTTTGTTCTGTTCGCTCCCCCTTTCTTTTAAAATCCCCGCCTCGCTATTTTCCTTTGTTATTTATATTATTTATTCCTTTAAATTCTAAGGCATTATATTGTATAGATATATTTTTGTCCTGGACTAAGTAAAGTGGACTAAGTCCAGGTTTAGAAGAGGATACGAGTTTTTTTTTTGCATTTATTTATTTTGGTTTTAATTTGTATTTATTTATAACTTAATTTTTTTAAATAAAGAGTAAAGCATAATTCAACTTTTTCCTAATCATCCAACACATTACAGTTCAGTGTCCTCAGAACTGTAAAAGTGAAATACAGTGGAAAAAAACTTTACCTAGTTTAAAGAGTCACCTTCTCTATCTAGTTCACATACTAACTTCCACGTTTTGGAAGGACTTTTTTTTTAAAGAAAATATCTTGAAATGGGAAAAAATATTCATAAATATTAAGTTCAAACTAAGCATTTATCTGAGACAAAATTTCGGCATTAGTATCATCCTCTCTTGACTATTCTTTAACCATTTTTATTTTATTATAATTCAAAGTTTTATGTAGTCCTTTAATACAAATCACAGGTAAGTTAATAAGTAAGGGGCCATTCATTAATTACGTAAAGATGATTTTGGCAATTTTTGACCCCCCTACCCCCATGTAAGGGTACGTAAGATTTTTTAAACCCCTCCCCCCTATTCTTACGTAAGATTCCATTTAACTTAACATTCTTAACTTAAAAAGCTACTCCAACAAAAAAGGATACATCTGATATACCTTCATTTTTTTACAAAAAATTAAAGCTTCGACAATATACCGAGATTGTCAGCATTTTTAAGTTTTTCTGGGGTTATTCAATAGTAATTTGATTAGAATAATTGGAATTTGTTTACATTAACTTGGAAAATCTTACGTAAGAATGGGTTTGACCCCCTCCACCCCCTAAGTAAGGGCCTCCCCCTCGGGGCCCTTACGTAATTAATGAATGGCCCCTAAGTAACCATAGGTAAGTTCAGAAAATAAATTCAACAATTGTAATTAAATTTTAAATAATTTATATTTTTCTGATAGTTAAAATGAAGGGTTAACACATAGGTTTTAAGTATAGCTGCAATGTAGCACCAAGAGTTCAAGCTTTACGAGACATTAGGGTATTGCACTCTGAATTTGGGTGGTATTTTGTATTTGGTGTATAATAAGCTTTAATGGAGTTTTCTGAGTCATAGAAAAAGAAAGATCCCCCGAATTCTCTGATTATATTATACTGATATCCACATTTGATTACGCCACTGTATGACATAACTAGAAATGCTCATTGTTCAACGTAGGTGTTCGTTACGAGTTTAGCCACTCAAGCATCTCTCGAAAATCTAGAAATATGGTTTAACAAACTATATTTGCAAAATCTCCTAAACTAGACAGCAACGTTAGTTGACCTTGTGACGTCACTAACAAACAAAGTAGATCCCATCGCGTTGTCTAAATTTTGAGTGAAATGAAGAAAGCTAATTTAACAAATATGATTATTTTGCTAAACTCATGTATATGTTACGGGCAATGTGATAAATCGGACATTATTAATAATGCCCAGGCAATGTGATAAATTTAATGAAATTTATCACCTTGCCCGCCTCCACTTCGGGCATTATTAATAATTCCCGATTTATCATTTTGCCCGTAACATATATATAGTGTCTTTTTATCACAACTTGCGTACCGAAACTCCTCCTAGCAACCCGTGTTACCCATTTTCTCCTTCCGCGTAATGACGTACTGGGTTCAGGAAACGTTGGCTGTCAAGAATACTATAATATTGTAAGAATTTCGAAGATTGAAAAGTGAAGGTCTTTCTAAAACTAACAAGTTTTTTGATTTAAGGGTGTATGAGATATTAAGAAAAGTTTGACAAACTCCTTGTAACATAACATTCTAATATATCTTTCAATACTTGTGAAACATGTTATGCAAACGTAGAGAAAATAACTTTTAAGTCTGCTGATTTGTATATGCTGGAAGTTATTGAGTTTGCTACTATGCTTTAAGTTGAGCGAAAATTAATTTAGTAACTGATTCACACACAAATTTCTAAAACTTTTGAAAATAGTTTTCAATATTATGGTAAATAATATGTTAATTTTTAATATCGCCGCTTAATCTGAATATACTCAACTTTATAAAAAGCATCAAATTTTCTGCCATCAATATTAAATTTTTTATACTACTACCTATGTTTCAAAATAAATTCTTACACACTAAGTTTAGCCATCCTGTACTCTTTAATTACACATCTGAGTTAGTGTGTAACAGAACACAGTTCATTTTAATAGCTCGAATCTTTCTAGAGGCATCAAAAACAAAACATTAGAATGTGTCGTTTCACATGTTGTAAATATCAAGCCCTTTTTTTAATTACTGATTGGTGATACCTGTACTTTAAGGCATTGAAATCTCTGTATTCATTAATTCATTAATTCTCTGTATTAAATTATTCTCAGAAACCGAATTTCTCATATTTGATGTGATTTTATGTATCGAGTAAAACAAAGTATCTGAAAGAAATTCCATTGTAAATTCTCTAAATTATATTTTAAATATGTATTCGATAAATAAACGTACTTGATACCTAAAAGTATCGATTTCTCCGGTCAATATTTTTAAGAACAAACTATTTAAACTTGTCATTTCATGACAAACCCCACCTCTAAATTAGTGATGGGCAGTGTTATTCCTAGGATTTTTTTGGAGGAGTGAAAATACTCCTTGGCTTTTTTAGGAGGAGTGAAATTGAAATATGAGGAGTGAAATAAGGAAATAGCATGAACTACATATACAGAGACACGAAAACCGCAATTAAACTCCCTAAGCAAGAACAATAAATGAAAAAAAAAATACTATGGCTGTTTGAAAACACAATTAAAAAGTATGATAATTTGATAATTAGGCTGCCGTGGATTTTGGTAGTTGGCTTTTTCCAAAAGTCGGGCGAAAATGTCTCTGCTGAGACCGATTGGTGTTTTGAGTAGAAAAATATCATTTGTTGATTTCGTTGGGGCACGCGGTGCATTTTTTAAACTAAACCTTTGTGAAAAATTGAAAGAGTGAAAATATTCCTGGCTAGTTTTTTTTAAAGAGTATTTATGATTTTCAAGGAGTGAAATATATACTCTCTCAGAGGAGTTAAAAATATCTCTGGTGATGGGTGATATCGATTCTTTCATATCAGGTATTGAAATGAAACCTATGGTAGTATCGAGTATTCTTTGATGCTGAATCACTCATATTTGAAATGATTTTAGGTGTTAAGTACAGTAAAGTATCTTAAAGTATTTGAACAGTTAATTCTTTTAATCTCTAATCTTATATCTATTCATTAACTAAAGAAAGGAAGTATTGATATCAAAGTATCGATACTTAAAAATATCGATTTATTCCATCAATATTTTAATATCCCTATTGGAAAAAAGAGTAAAGGATACTTTTTAAAATCTCTGACTTACTTCACTGTCCAAATTTAGAGCACATATATAAGAACCGAGAGGGCTTCGAACAAAATATGCGTTCCGTTCGTCCAAAAGTCCGATCTCGGAATATATTTGTTTCTTTCTATTTTTGTTCGTTTTACGGAGAAGGGGGGTTGGAATATTGCTAGCGCGTGGGGATGTTTCTTTTCTTCGATTATAATAATAATAATAATAATAATAATAATAATAATAATAATCTTTATTTAACACTATGGAAATTACAAATAAATATATAAAATAATATGAGTTACCAAGGGGAAACAGTCCCGTTCAGGTAACCAAAAAAAGTGCGAACATTGAGTGATATTTAAAAATAAAATAAATAGATAGGTGGGTTAAATTACATAGCAATAATAATATTCAAAAATGCAAAAAACAAAACATAGTACAAATAACAATAATAAATGATTAATTTAATTTACAAAAGACAGAATTATTTAAATTAAAGTTATACAAGTTGGCAAACAGCTAAGGCAAAAAAAAATACATTATGCTTCCATTAAAATAGGTCTTCAATATTATTTAAAGAAATTACAAAATTATGTAAACAACGTTTGAATGAGGGATAGGAAGAAGTATTTTGTAGCTCAGCAGGTAGACTATTAAATAACTTAGGTGCGAGATAAAAGAAATGTTTACGATATATCTCCTTGTAAAAGCGAGGAATCTGATAAATTTCATTTATTCTCCTTTGGTTAACCGTATTTTTTAGATTACATATATTTCTATTGCCAAATAAGTAAAGTGTAATTCTATAAAAAACGAGATGTCGCACGGGGAGTAAACCTAAACTTTTAAAGTCAATTGAGTCGGAATTATTTAAACATAAGATTTTGAAACACTTATTCTGAATAGAAATTAAAGGCAATAAATTGGTTTTATAGTCTCCACCCCAAATTATTATTCCATAATTGATTAAAGAGAAAAACCAAGAAAAATACAAGGTTTTTAAAAAAGATTGTGTAACTTTATTTTTTAGGTGATGAAATTTAACCAATGCGAAACGAAGCCTCTTACATAACTCACCAACATGAGTTTTCCATTTTAAATTTGAGTCGATAAATAAACCCAAATATTTAATGCTATTAACTTGTTCTAGCTTTGGACAGTTACAATTAAAAGAGCTATAGCAAGAATTTAAATGAAATGTAATATCTAGTTGAATGAATGGTTGTTTAAGATAAAAATAGATATATTTAGTTTTATTTAAATTTAGAGATAAGTCATTAATGGTAAATTATCGAACTGCTTTTTCATTTGTTTATTTATTTATTTGTGTGGGGCAGTATTTCTTTAAATTTTCTGAGAGATTTCTCTTTTTTTTTTAGTTTGTTTTTGGGTAGAGGAATCTTCTTTCGAGATTTTTTTTTCTGGGCTGTAAAGTGAGAATTTTATTGATCAGAGAACACAGTGGCGAGTAAGGTACGGTCACAGTGACGCGTTATTGGGGGACCACGTGATAGACAGCGGGATCAGTGATTGGAGGCTGAAACAAACAAACTGAAACTGAACAATAAAGAGGCTTTGGCGTTTATTAAATTTCAATTAAAAAGGGGCTCAGACCTATTTTTTGGGGGGCTATATGTTTTAACGAAAAAATTTAATCCTTGCCAACAAAAATTCTTCAGAAAAACTACATTTTTAAAAAGTTTAATTCAATACTTTTGAGTTTCCATAAATGATTATTCGTATTGTTTTTGTTGCCCTAATTCATCTAGTGTTTCCCTTAAGGTAACTTTAAACTTTTCTTACTTTGCTTTAGTTACCTATGTTTTATACATAAAATGAGAAAGAAAATACATAGTTGGAAAGAAAAGACTCATAAAAGAGAGAATATTTAGAGAGTAGGAAGCGGGAGTGGTGAGAGAAGATAGATTCGCAGATACAGGGAAGAAAAGTCAGTGGAGAAGAGAGAAAGAATATACCAAAAGTAAAAAGTGAGAATGACAGAGAATTGAGTACAATTATCGAGACATGGGAGAAAGAGAGAAAATGTGAGAAAGAAGGGGAAAAATTATTCAATTAGGAGAAATAACGAAAGAAAGTCTGAAAAGAAAAGGGGAGAAAAGGAGTGAGAAAATTATGGAAAAAAAGAGAGAAAAAAGATCAAAAATACATACTGATGCGCTACAACTAAACTAAAACTTTGGAAGGACTAAAAATACCGCCATATAAATCTAGTGTAAGCGAAGGTGAGCTGAGTACGACCTGTGTGTAACACGTGATCTTAAGAGTCAAACCAAACCCCGTTCAAAATTTTTTTTTCCTAACACCCCTCCAGGGGAGGTGATCTATTCCCTGACAATATTTTGGGGATTTCGTCGATTTATGGACGTCAGGGCCTTTAATACTCAGATATTAAAATCTCTGTTCCTCCGATACGATATTTCATCGGAATCGAAAAGCTCCGGATATGAAAATCCAGGATGTTTCCTGTCCTCTTTTGTTTTCCAGAATGGAATAAATATCCGACGACGAGGAAATTTTTTGGGGGAGAGGAAAGGACCTACCTAAGGAAAATTGCGTTTTTTGTATTTTTGTTTATTTTGCCTCTCCTTTAGTCCTCCTTAGATGTTTATTATTACATTGACCTTATATGTTCGAGTTGAGCTCTAGTTGACTGAAATGTCCTATTGAGTCAATTTTCTATTGAGTCCTGAATTTTGAACTTATGAGTTTTATTCTCCTCGTTGGTACGACTGAGGATCAGTAAGTTCATTGCACTGGAAAGTACCAAAATACAATTTCTAAAAATGTTAGAATTGCTTTTTCTAGAGTATAATTTCACCTCTAATTCTATCTTTCTCATCCACGTCCACTTTCTATCTCTTTCTCTAACCCTCTCTCAATTTACTCTTAATGGGAAATAAAAAATAATTCAAGGAAGCTATAAAATATTATTTTCAAGATAATCTTTTAGTAAAAGTAGGTAGTTTCAATTAATGTAGTAGTATTTACGTTTATGTTCATAACTTTGTCAACCATCCTTATATATTAAATATAGATATATAGATATAGATATTTATCACTACATTTAAAAGTTAAAACTTTTTATGTTTATAAAAAGTTTTAGGTGATATTAATTTGTTTTTGGGGGTTTAATGGAATGTTTAATCTTTTTCAGACCTAAAAATGAAAGACTCAGAATTTCAGAAAGAATTTGAAAGAAGAATTTCAGACTCAATCTAAAAATACACAATTTCTATATGAATAGAATATAAGTATTTTTCAAAACTATCCTTTACAGTACCCAAAATCATTACTAAAATTTGCCCCTCCCCTCCCAAAAAAAAGTCCCCTATCCCCAGAAAATTACCCATGTCCCTCAACATGCATAAGACCGATAGTATCCCGTCCCTGAAAAAGCTAAAGCACCTAAAAAGGCAGATTATACCAAAAGTTCTCAACGCATCTCTAATGGTTTTAAAAACCGGATGCAAGTGTGTGACACTCTCACTTTCCTTTTTTCACGGTGGCATCACTCCCTCCTCTAAGCGAATTACCCCCCCCTCGAAAAAGAGCCCTGAATGCTTAAGAAGGCCCCCATGTTATCAGGGAGTGAATTTCCACACGAAGGAATGCATTAGGCCTAAAAATCTGCAAAGTTTTAGAGAGTGTCAAGAGCAAGACCATAGAGGTTTTATGTATAGGGTGAGTTTTGAACACCTGCTTCTGTGGCAAGCCTATGCAGTCCCGTAATAACAACTTCTGTTTCGGGGGGTAAGGTGTTACATTTTTTTTCCAAAGGTGTTACTTTCATATGTCCATCGATCTCACCTAAAGTCTACAAGATGAAAAAAAAAAAAAAATGGAAGCCAGCCGCGTTTTTACAAGATTGGATTATATTTAATGGGAGTACACTATTGTCATTTTTTAAGATATTTTACTAATTGACTTCTATACATGATTCTATAGCTTCACTGTTTTCTCCCTGGTTCGTCTGATTACAAAATTGGTCCTTGGTTAAAAAATTGCTAAAAATGCAATTACTACTCTTTGTATAATAAATAGTAATTACTACTAAGTAGGGGTACTACTATAAGTAGTAAGTAAGGAGGTACTACTATAAGAGTAGGCTAAGGAGTTTTAGAAGAAAGACGTAGTCGCTCCCTCAAATGTTCAATTTTTTCCAAAGGTGTGATTTTCATATTCCATCGATTTCAATCAAAATGCGATGAAAAAAATACGTGCCGAATGTTGAAAAGATTGAATTATATTTAAATGGCACAGTTTTGTCACTTTTATTAACTCTCATGTTCAACCCCTAAATGTTGAGTGACAACCAATGATAAACTTATCAGGGTTCCATGCTTATCAGGGTTTATTATGTTTACACACCCCAATAAATGCAGTTAGAAATATTTTCTTATAAAATCAAGGTGTTTTAAAATCATTTCAAGGAAAAAAAACATCCTAGGTGTCAATTTTTTTTCCATTGAATGATCCGTTATTGTTTTTTCTCATGTAGGAAATTATAGGTTTCCTATTTATTGTAAACTTTTCATTACAGAAAATTTGTTTATGAATTCTAGTTTTTAATTTAATTAATTTTTCAAATATTTTTTCTACATCAGATATTTTTTCTGGAAAGAGAGCAATTTTTCTACTCCGAAATTCACCCATTGGAGATATTTCCAAATAACATTTGGTAAGTTTTCCATCTCCCCTTAACGAACAATCAGAGCGATTGGAAATCCCGTATTTGGAATAACAATAATCATACAAACCAATAGATCTCTCTCATATCTTACAAAGTGGAATCGGGAAATATACCATCTACGGGACTCCCTTCGGGTCACTTGTCATGTAGACACGCAGGGTTAACCTACCAAAGTTCTCTCTTTACATAACACCTCTATGGGCAAGACTGAGATAAAAAATGCAATTTGCTGCCTGTCTCTTCTGAGAGGAGGATTAGGCCTCCTTCCTTTGCCTTCTTGTTTGCATTTTCTGGGAAGATGTGGAAAGTGTCTGATCGAAAGTTTGGGTCAACTGCGGGTATCACCTGTCTTTAAGATGGCTGCTAAGGTTCTCATAGTTGTATCCATTAAAGAGTCACAAAAAATTTTAGGTAATATGCAAATAAAAATTTTCAAAACTATTTTGTTGTGATATGGAATGCTTCTCATCCAAAAACGAAACCTAAGTCTTATTGACGCCAATAAGATAGCATTATTTAACCTGTTACGGATTTTGTATAGAAATTTGTATTTTTTCAAAACTTGCGTTTAAAAGTTTGTTGCGACTCTTAAGTACGTACCGTTTCCATCTTTGCGTTTTGTTGCCGTTCAGTAATCCGGATTTACCAAAGGACGAATCAAAGGCAAATAAAAATGACGTCATTTCATTTGGCTAAGAACCAAAACCAAAAGTGACCGTGCAGGTATTACGTCACCTTTAGTACTTTTGGACTCCCACCGGATTGACTCATCCGGTTATCAAATTTTTAGCATCTACTACCAAAGGGTTCCACTGATCATATAGCAAAAATTAAACATTTTGGACCACAATTTTAATTTCTGCGATTTTTCTTTTCTGATGTTCGTCTTAGTGCCCGAAAGTGTCGCGAAAGGGTTAACGACTGTCAATGCCATTTATTAGACATAAAATGAAAATTTCACATTCGTTCATCAACAAAGTAAGTGTGAACATATTGAATGAAAAGGTGTGATGGAATAGCTGGTGGCATATCCCTCAATGAACTCATGATTTTGTCAACCGGACCCTATCAACCCCTGTGGAAGGGGCAGTGTTTTTTTTATCTTTGGATGTCGCCTCCCTGAATGGAACTGAAAAAAGTACCCAGTATCAGGAGATTGTAAACTAAAAGCCAGTTAGCATTAGTATTGGGAAATAATTTTAGGTATCATTATTGAAAAATAGTGTCAGTATTATTTTTCCATTTTTTTAAAAATTAGTTCAATGGAGAATTTTACTTCCAAATTCTGGGGGGGGGCAAAATACAATATGGAAAAATTCTAGGGGGGGGCAACTTCCCCTCCTTGCCCCCCCTTAAATATGCCACTGGTTTCTCCCAAGCAGTTTTAATAGTAGAATGCCACAAAAGTTTGGGAGCCGCAATGTGACTTCAATGTTTCTTGACCGTATGACGTTACTACGCGGAAGGAAAGTCTGAGTAAACAGAAAGCCTGTTCGGTTGCTAGGAGTTTCGGTACGCAATTCGTGATAAAAAGACGCTATATACTTAGGTTTAACAAACTAATCATATTTCAAAATTGAAGTTCTTAATTCCACTCAAAATTTAGATACCGCGCTGAGAACTACTTTCTTTGTTTGCCCTCATCAACAAAAAAAATCAATAAGTTTGAAGTGATGACAACGAAGGATTGCCTAAAAATTGTCGACTCGATTAACTTAGTCATTTTATAGTCATCACGATCAGTAAAGTTTTAACTCTATGTCACTCGTGCTCGTTGTGCTCCAAACCCTTCGAATGAATTTTTGGAAAGAAAATAAAAAAGTTACACCATTGTACACAGAGTTTGTTAGCAGTAAATAATCCCCTCAATGTTTTTTTTTTTTCAAAATTAGAAAAAGTTTAGTAAAAAACAGGGTTTTGCCCCTCTATTTGTGTAATAAAAAGCAACAGTAGTGAATCCTAATTCAAATAAAACAATTTATCAGAGTTCTTAGGTTAATTTAACTGGATATTTAATAAATGCAAAAAGTTTCTTACTTGGCTCAGGACTGGATTTGAAGAGGTCTCTTGCTCTAGGCCTCATGAAGCTAGAAGTTAAATGTCGAAGCATCGCCCATGGTAACAGAATAAACGACTTTAAACAGCCCATTTATTTTCAGCCACCACACACTCTACCTACTTCTACTAACCAAACTTATAAAACTATTTTAAAAAATATAACTGGTGACTACTATCTATGAAACTATCTCAGGGTGTAAAATCATTTTCACTTTTGAAAACTAAAGCTAAATTAAAATTTTTGAAGTAAATTGTGACGTTACCATGTAAAAGAAGATTCTTGATTGTTTTTATCTTTAAACTTATTGGGACTAATAAAATCATTATAATAAACAATTTTAAAAAATTTTATTCTGATTCAAATTTAATTATTTCAGCTGTTTACGAACTAAATATTCCGAATTGTATCTTGTCTATAATCCAATTGAGGATCCAAACTAGACCATTTTCAGGTTTACTAACTACAAACATCTAAATGCAATAACAGAAGAAAATCGGAGACCAACTTAAATTAAATAATTTTATTGTACATTTCGTGAGTAGTTAAAATAAAAACTTGAACATGACTCAAGATACAAACTTTTTAATCATCATAAACAAGCATGGATTCTTGACAATTTTAAAACCACAGCAAGAAAAACTTACAAATATCCTATAGAGGCATCATGTGAAATACATTTGTAGTTGTAGCTATCTTTTGTTTTAAGTAAAGATATACTGCAATCAGATCTCCCTATAGTGAACTCTCAGTATAATGGGCCGGTCCTGCTGAACTTTCAATATATCAAAATTGCTATATCAAAATTGGGTCAAATTTCACAGCACATTGGGTCAAATGTCAGTACAATATTTCGAGATCAGAAAACATTATAAAGTAGCAAATAACAATAGCATAGGTTCACATTGAAATGAGGATATCTAATAATGAATGTTTTATTCTGGAGAACACTTCTTTTTTTTATTTTGATTTCCTCAGCTGTGAACTATTGCAGGATGGATTTTTCATCGTTCTTGGTATTATTACCGTATTCTTCGGTGAACATTTTCCTCCTGGAAAATTTTTTAAAAAAAGTTAGAAATAGGTAAAAATAACATTATTTTTTTACATGCGAGTTTTTTTAAAGCAACATAATGTCCCCGATTACTCCTACACTTCATATAATGAGCATATTTGAAGAACTAAACTTTCATATTAACTGATTATACTGGTCGACAAAAAAAATGGTCAAAATACATTTAAAACAATTCAAGCAGATTCTTATGCAATATGACCCCCTGAATCCGAATATGACCCCCGTTTTTCTCTAGGGGACATCCATAAATTACGTGAGGTCAAAAAGGGGGGGAGGGGTTTGGAAAAATCTCACCAAATCTCACCAAGGGGGGAGGGGGGTCGATTAAAATCTCACGTTAACTTTTTACGTTAGAAATTATACGATTTTCTTTGTTTTTTAAGTATGAGAAAGGAAAATTTTTTTAAGAAAGTTGTAGGTAAATCTCACGTGGGGGGAAGGGGGGTCCAGAAAAATCTCACTAAATCTCACCAAGGGGGAGGGGGGGTCCAGATTTTGGAAAAAACACCTCACGTAATTTATGGATGTCCCCCTATCAGCCTCAGATTTTCGGAAACACCCCCTCCCCCATCTTACGTTTTTCTATGACTTAATGACTTTGAACTCGATTTTCAGGGTCAAAAAGCATTACTTTAGTCTTGAAATTACCCCCAAGGGGACAAGAAAGGTTAATATTTATGAAATATTAAAACTTTTAGCAAATTGATAGGTTTTGGGGGAATTATAACCCCTAAAAATGCAAAAAAAAATCGTTAAAAATGATAGAGGTTATTTTACGCTATTTTCACTCATTTTTTACGCAATTCCTCTTTAAAGGGTCCGAACCCTTCCCCACGGACCCAAATGTAAAGAAAATACGCAGAAAGGATTTTTACTAAAAGAGGTTGAGGTCTTAGCGCCTCCGAAGCATCTGGGGATGGGTTTGAAGTCTCTGAATCGCGCACTCAGGAATTATTATTCATGCTTTAAAAACAGTATACCCCCAAAGAAATAAATCCAGGCTAATAAGGGAACGTACCCATACTACGTGACCAGTTTAGGGGGGGAGGGGGTCTTCAAAATACCACGCTTGGTCACAGGGGGAAGGGGGGGCTTAGAGTTTTGTCACGTAGTCAAAAAATAAAGAAAAAAGTACTTGTTTTTGTAAATTAAGTTAGTATTACAATAACATTTACATAAGTTTTTTCTTCTTGATACCATATTTTCCACTTGTATGCACGCACACTTGGAGTCACGTGGCAAGCGCTGTATTAATTAAGACAAATATTAAGCCAAATTAACTTTTTTTAACTTTCTGTTTGCTAAAAATGATTGGAAACCGTATTTATGAACTACTACGTGAAAAATTGGGGGGGGGGGGAGGGGTCTTGGCATATACTACGGGTGGTCACCAAGGGGGGGAGGGGGAGCAAAAATAGTAAAAAATAGGTCACGTAGTATGGGTACGTTCCCTAACTAGAGACCATGGGGGCTAGACAACTGGGTGTTAGAGGTATACGCTGATATTGGCAACCATGAGCTCCTATGCAATTTTGAACCATTTGAGATCAATTTTGAATCCTTTTAGGACAATGGGGACAAGACAACTGGTGTTATCGGTATACACTGATATTGGCAACCATGAGAGACTATGCATGTTTGAATCCTTTCAGATCATTTTTGAATCCTTTTGGGACCATGGGGGTTAGACAACTGGATATACTGATTAATCAAACACTGATACAGGTGACCATGAGCTCCTATGCAAGTTTGAATCATTTGAGATAATTTTTGAATCCTTTTGGGACGATGGGAGCTAGACAACTGATGCTAGCGGTATACACTGACAGTGGCGACCATGAGTTTCTATGCAATTTTGAATCCTTTTGACAAGCCTTACCTCCCTTTCAAGATTGTCCCAATCATTACGGGGTACCCTGTAGATACAAAGCATTAGCGAAATGACTTCCACCCTCACAGAGCTTGAGATTGATAAAAGGTAAAACTTTCCGAATTGAAATATCAGTTCTCAACCCAAGAATAATGGGGCTTGCATCGAAATGAAAATGAAAGTTTCATTTTTTTTTTTTTTTTAGTTTCAGAGCGTTTGCAGAGCTACGGAATTTAGTCAGAGAAACTGCTGCTCCAAGTACTATGTGTCCTGGATCAATCAATAACCCCATTTCTTTTTCTTTGAAGAAAAAAAAATCGTGATCCCTATTCGTCACACTACGTCAGCGTTTTCTCAAAGAGCCCTCTCTCCCCTTACTTAACATTCGGGGAGGGGGGGGGGGGAGTACTAAATCGTTCCACGTCAAAAAGTTTGGACTACTGATTGGAGACTCAGATTTTACGTTGATAGAGTGTTTGTATACCAAAAAGAAAAGAGGACGGGGAAAAGTTCACCTGAATGAATCTGAACACTAAAATATTACTTTGTATATTAAAATATATTAAGTTTTTTTTTACAGTTTGAATAATGTGTTTAATCTCCACTTAGTCATTAGCTAGCTTAATTTCATGGAAGTTAACCGTGCTCTATGTTATACATCGTCATGTTTTCTTTCAACGATGTGATTTAATTTTTTAAATTTGGAGACTTATTTTAAGCCGCTCGCATTTTTATTTCTTCGGATTTTCATAAAATATGTAGCAAAATATTCTTTTATATCAGGCACTGGAATGAAACTTCTTAACTCCTTTACAGTCCATACAATAATTAAATTTTATTTTTGACAAAGTCTTCTTGTTTGTGTGATGGTTGATATCTAAAAAC
Organism: Tetragnatha montana; assembly: GCA_963680715.1. NCBI lineage: Eukaryota > Metazoa > Arthropoda > Arachnida > Araneae > Tetragnathidae > Tetragnatha > Tetragnatha montana. The sequence continues at coordinate 30,473,880 of OY796686.1, forward strand.
TCTGCAATGATTTAGAAAAAGAAAACTTTTGTTATCAATCTTAACAAATCAAAAGTGTTTCTACTGTAAAATATAGTTCCTTGGATGTAAACATGTAAATAAATTATTACATATCTAAATCATTAAACAACTAAAAAATGAAAATAGGATTTAAAACTGCACAGAAAATGTACATTTAAATCTATGAATTAGTTATTGTAGTTTCATTATTTTCATTAAAAAACATTGGACAATCCAATCCAATTAACAATCCAATCCAATTATCTAATTAACAGATAGACACATTTAATTCAAAGTTCAGTACCAGTGAGGAAAGATCTAAACTAGTGATCCCTTATATTTTAATAAAAAATAACAAAAATAAAACTTTGCTGACTGCCAAATCCTTTAAAAAATAGGCTAGGATGATCTCTTAGGTATTACAAATGATTCCAAAAATCCCCCTGATTGGCTGACATGCACCTTCAGTTCAAAGTCCCGCACCGGCAACTACAAAGGACCACACCAAGTTTCATCCAATCAAACACCCCCATCTTAAAACAACCCCCTACCGTTGCCAACACTCATCAGCCCAATATTCCATTAGCATTTCTCCCTCCAAGAAAAAAAAGGGGTCCAGATCCCTCCCCCTAAGCCTCACCTCTCGCTAATGATATAACGGAACGAGCGAGAGGAGAGGCGGAGCCCTGATTATTAATTTTATCTCCGACCTGCCAGATTCCGAAGAGAAAAGATAAGCGAGAGCAAAGGATGCGCTAATGATTGTAAGAGGCAGGAGCGACGGGGGCGGGTCGGCGCATGCGCGGGGGAGGATGTTTCAATAACAAATCGGGGAGGCGAGGTGCGTTCGTTTCTGGGTTAGTAGGGGTAATATAAAGGGAGAGGGAGCTTTGAATTTCTGCTTCCATTGTAGTAAACTGGTACGTTTGACAACATAATTAATTTGCCGGAGATTTGAGTTTTTTACCATCCTTCTCGCATATCTATTTTCTGCCATCCTCCTTTCCTATCCTCGAAACCCTTGTAGGAAAGAAGTTGCGCCAAGATCCAAGAGTCAAACCTATGTAACCCCCTTTACAACTTCATTTTCTATCACGATTATTGAATCAACGATTTACTCCCGTACATGCAGGTTTAGGCTTGGAAATCTGAATTAGTTCAAACCAAATTAGGATGGTTATATTACCTATTGTAAGGCAAAACCCATAACAACTTAAAATTACAATAACTAAAAAGTTTTCAAATCACTAAAAAAACAATTTGAATGAGGACTATTTTGAACTGAATGATTTGTCATCGTTTTCGCTTTTGTATATTAAGTTATCGGTCTCTTTCTTGAATAATCTTTTGAGAGGCCGAAATAGAAGGATGGAAAAATAGAGAGAAAAAGAGAAGGAGAAAAGAGAAAGAGGAAAAGAGAGAATGAGAAAAGAGGAGAGAGAAGGGAAGAGAAAGATAGTAAGAAAGAGAAAGATAGTAAGAACAGGAGCGAAAAGAGAGACTTTTCCCATGTTACGGATCTTTTTTTGACCACGGAGTTTAAACACCAAAGCTCGCTCTTGTTGTATTACCTCTACGGTTTCTCCTTGGGAATGTAAGAAGGTGTTTATGAAAACGTCGAAGATTGAAAGGGAATGGGAGTTGTTTGCTAAACAACCTCCTTTTTAAGATCGAGAGACTTGGAGAAATCTTCTCTTTATTAATCTCGCGAGCACGCGCGTGGGGTATTCGAGACCCTCTGAGTTGAATTTGTACTTTTCTATCCGGATATGACATAAATTTTTCCCAATTCAAATTATTAAGATTTTTTAATTATAAAGCAGTGTTGAAGGGTCATTTCAATCAAATCACTGCCTCTAAAGAATCTTATTCTTATGTTTTTTATTGATATGTCAGAAGTAACGCTCTGTTAAACGTTGGTTTACTGTAAATAACTTCGATTTTTTTTCTATGAGGACCACTTTTTCTAGTCAAACCTGGATAAGTAAAACCTAGGTAAGTGAATTGCAATCCTGGTTCCCTCCCCCTACAGGTGTCTAAATAAAATACCTGGATAAGTGGAATGAAAAAGTCGGTCCCTAGCGATTCCACTGTACCCTGCATCCAAGTTGCACTGTATTGTGTTTGTGTGAAATAAATGATGCTTAAATTCCTTTTCAGAGTTCACCAAGCAAAGAAGCAGTAAGGGGCCATACAAATATTACGTAAGCATTTTTTACGATATTTAACACCATATCCTTTTGTTGGCAAAATAAGCAACTGCCCAGCGCTCCTCAAAAATTTTTTTTTTGAAGACTCTCAGTAAAGGTGTTATTTTACTAACTTAATAAATAAAATTACATAAAAATAACTACTTTAAAGAAAAGTAACTTGGTTGAAACAAAAAATGTAAACTTCATCATAAAATAATAAAATTAATTAATATGAATTAAAATTGAACTTTTTAAAATTAAAGCATTTTTGAGATTTTCAAAAATACAGTGTTTTTAATGTCATAAGTAAGCATCATAACTCATATCCCTTGTCACCAAAAAATAATCAAATGAGGTGCCCAGGATGAAAGTGGTGTAAGTCCAAAAATGACAAAAGTTGAGTTAAGAGTGGATTTGGATAGAGTTTTAGGTCCTTTATTTAGTGTAGTTGTTTGCTAAGGAAAAAATTGAATTGTTGGCCCGTGAGAGCGACTCAAAAAATGACTACTTACCGAAACAGCCGTTATCGTCAGGATGAAAGTGGCATAAGTCCACTGCTCCGCTTCGTGCAGTGAATTTGTTTTGATAAGAGGAATCCTAAGGACATTCGCGCGCGCCTGCAAAGGCGAGGGCTGTTGGGTTATGAAAAAGCGTCTTACTGGAGAAAAATTATTTTTTGTTAACTTTCATTACAAATTTATGGATGACCCCTTTTTGTAAGAAAATATCCGAAAATAAAATCCGCGCGGGAAGATTAAGCGGGAAAGCTTTAATCCTTTAATCGTCATGGCTAATACAGACGCCCCTTTGCAGTCAATATCTTGTATGTATTTTAACAACCATTCTATATAAATTACAGTATGCTAGTAACTTTAGGTATTGAGGAACTTAGGATTGATAAATGTATTAATTTATTGATAATTATTAATTGATAACCCATTATAATTCAAACAGTGTATTAATTTACATCAAATGCCATAAATACAAATTTAACATTTTTTATAATTTAGTTTTTTAAGTTAGAAATTACTGGTTTTAAAAAGAGTTTATTGGCGTAAAAAACAAATGTAATTTCATTTAAAATTTCATTCCCTAACTCAAAATCAATCAATTTGATATATTGCTCTCAACTATCTATCATAGAAAATTATACAAACTTTAAACGGCCACCATCTTGGACGCCAGTTAAAAATCACCCAAATACCAAGTTTTAATTAAATTGATAACCCATTATAATTAAATCAGTGTCGTACTTTACATCAAATGTCATAAATAAAACTTAATAAAATGTTTTAAGTTTATTTATTAAAATTTAAAATTTTTAAAATTAAAAATTTATGGTTAAAATTTTTTTATTGTTGTAAAATATAATTTAATTTTATTGAAATGTCCATTTCCTAACTCTAAATCAATCAATTTGATTTATTGCTCAACTATCTATCATAAAAACTGAAAAAATTATAAACGGCGGCCATCTTGGACGCCATCTTGAAAATCACCCTAATAACAAGTTAAAATTAATTTGATAACCTAGTATAATTCAAACAGTGGCGTACTTTATATCAAAAGTCAAAAATAAAAATTAGTAAAATATTTTAAATTAATATTTTAATTAAAATTTTTTAAAACTAATAGTTAAAAAAAGAGTTTATTATTGTAAAAAATAATTTCATTTCAATTAAATTTCCATTTCCGTACTCAAAATCAATCAATTTGATATATTGCTCAACTTTCTATCATAAAAACTGCAAAACTTTATAATCGGCGGCCATCTTGGACGCCATCTTAAAAATCACATCGGTAACAAGTTTTTTTAAAAAAATGAAAACCTATTTTTAAATCTTAGCTTTAGTTAAAGCAAATAGAAAAAATAAACTAGAGGCATATCAAGCGAAGAACGTTTCACGGTCGCCATTTTGAATATGACCCCCCAAAATGGGTCATAAAAAATTTTCCACCAAAATATTCGTAATCTAAGCATCAAAATCTGTGGAACAGAACCTTAAAATCTAACCTTGTACTAACCAGTCGCTCGGAAAGCTATATTTACTACATCCCAATACCAATCTTCCTTCCCGAAACCCATCAATCTGTTAGGATGAAAGTGGTGTAAGTCCATTAAAGCTAATTTAAAGCACTTTCAGTTAAAATTTGATTAAAGTTGATCCGCAGCAAAAATTGTGTCCCTCTCTAAAGACAAATCCACCCCACAAAGTAAAAATATAAGCAATCCTGAATTTTTAGCACATGTTTTTAGAAAACCTTCAATTACACAAAACGAAGTTCAGTGGACTTACACCACTTTCATCCTAACCAGCTCAAATAGCAAACCCTCTTCTTTCTCATAGCCACTTAAGTATTATTGTTTGAAAGGTCCCTAATCACTATGATTACAATATAATAAACGGCAAACTAATAAATAAATACCGTAGGTTAAAATTATATCAGTTGGGATGAATAGTGCTATGCAGAAAACTTATGGTAACTAGAGTTATGAGTAGCTCCTGTAAAGTCCTCTTCTGGAAGCTCTGTTAACTACCAGCGTCCTTGGAGGCAACGGAATCTTACTTTCAATTTACCTTGAAAACTATTATATGCATTTTTATATGAATGTACTCCGTAACAGTGTGTACCTACTTTAATGAAGCAGTGGCGTATACAGGGTGTTTCAAAAGTCCGTTTCACGGTTTTTATTTGGAACCAACGTCTCCTAGGATCACGGAAGTAAGGTTTACCCCTAGGTAAGTGACCCTGAAAAATCAATTGAGATGACTTACAGCGCCCCTAGTGGTGAAATAAGAAACTGATCAAAACCTCCATTGAGAGTATTATTGCCAATGTTATACAAAATTCACTGGAAAAAAATTTCATGAAAATATCTTGAATATTCGCGGAGATATTAGCATGGGAAAATAGTACTTTTTCAGACCTCAATAAAGAAAAAGTTCACAAATGTGCAAGTTTTTCTGATTTTTTTTATTAAATTTTGTCTTTATTTAACTAAAAAAACACAAAATCCCAATACCACCGAAAAACTTGTACTTTAGTGTTTTTAATTAATTTTTTTAACTTTCTTATTTCACCACTAGGGGCGCTGTAAGTCATCTCAATTAATTCTTCAGGGTCACTTACCGAAGGGTAGACCTTACTTTCATGATCCTAGGAGACGTTGGTTCCAAATAAATGCCGTGAAACAGACTTTTGAAACACCCTGTATATTAGAAATTCATTTCGGGAGGGACCCAAAATTATTCCTCAGCCCTCCATACGCATTTAATAGGTCCAACGAATTTTTTAATACATTTTTAGGTAGAATTTGCGTCTTAAAGAACTTAATATAAGAGAAAATTTGCGAGCAAAAAAGTTCCAAGTACCAAGGGGGGTCTGGGGACTCCTCCCCTAGAAAATTTTAAAAATTTGGCTCTAAAAAACAGCTTTTCAACTAGCTTTGGTGCACCTAGTTCACATTTCGGATATACTTTTTTAGGTAGGAAGGTAGGATTTGCATTTTTTGATGAACTTAATTTAAAATAAGTTGTTGTAAGTTGTAAATAATAGAATTCCAAGTGCAAAAAGGGATTTGGGGGGTCAACACCCAGAAAAGTTTTGGTAACTTGGCCTTGGTACACCTAGTCCGAATTTTGGACATTCATTTTTAGGTAGGATTTTGATTTTGATGAACTTATTTTTAAAAAATTTTTGAATAATGAAGTTCCAAGTACAAGAGGGGGGTATGGGGGTCCTCCCCCAGAAAACTTTTGGAAATCTGACCCCAAAAACAGGGTTTTAACTTTTTTTGGCACACCAAGTCCGAATTTCGCGGGGGGGGGGGCAGGGCACCTTCGGCCCCCTTATATACGCCCCTGTAAAGGAGGCACACACTGGAGGACAGACACTGTGATGTCTTGCTTAAGTGAGACATCACAGTGTGTAGAAAAGGGAGAAGTCCTGATTGTCCTGAAGAATTTGTTACGAATCATAATACCATGTTAAGTCCATTTTAGAACAGGAATAACTTGTTATTTAAAGAGTTTACCCGAACAAAACATACAGTTTTGAACTTTTTAAATTAAAGGCATCAAACATATTGACTTCAGCTGAAAAATAAAGGAGACAAGCATTCTATAAAAATTATCCAAAATTAAATAGTGGTGATCAATGAATCCTATTTGGGGACGTCCATAAATTACGTGAGGTGTTTTTTCCAAATTTTTGACCCCCCCTCCCCTCTTGGTGAGATTTTGATGGACCCCCCTTCCCCCCACGTGAGATTTTCTCAACCACTAGTTTTGTTTTATAGGCATAAAAATTACCATCCAGATTGCAAAATTTTGATACAAAAACACTTTGAAAACGAAAACATGGTTCTAACTTGTAATTTTCACGACTGACTGGCTAATGATTTGCTGTTTTGACTAATCTGAGCATTTTTTCTAAATTTGTGCTAAAAATATTAAAGACAAAACGTATATTTTCTAAACTAAAAGTTGACGTGACATTTTAATTGACTCCCCCTCCCCCCTGGTGAGATTTGGTGAGATTTTCCTGTACCCCCCTCCCCCCTTTAGACCTCACGTAATTTATGGATGTCCCCTTCAACCTATATAAATAAATTGAGGTTTCTATGTTGCTTGGTAATCAACACAAGATAATAGTGAATTTAAAGGTTCACATCTTTTAAGTGTCGAAAATATATAGAGAAAGCAACATGGTACTTTTAAAATACTAATATTTTTAATTATTGCTTGTAGCTCCTGTAGCACCCCCTTCTGGAAGCTCTGTTAACTACCAGCGTCAGTTGCCCTTCTTGGAGCTTACGGAATCTTACTTTCATTTTACCTTATAAAGAGTGATGGGCATTTTTATATGAATATAGGTACTCCTAAACAGTGTGTACCTCCTTTAAGTGAGACGTCACAGTGTGTAGAGAGGGGACAAGAATAAGTTGTTATGTAACGAGTTTACACGAACAAAACATGCAGTTTTGAACTTCTTAAATTCCTAAAAAAATTAAAACTACATGAAATTTAAAGGAGACAAGCATTCTATAAAAATTATCCAGAATAAAATAGTGGTGATCAATAAATCCTATTTTAACCTACGTAACGAAATTGAGGTTCCTAAGTTGCTTAGTAATTAATTCAGTTTTTCTCGTTTACCATTTATATTATTCTGAAAAAAATATATGATTAATCATATCACTACAAATTCTATTAAAATAAGAAATAATTAAACATATCAGTACTTTCACATGGTACTTTCCTCTATATATTTTCAACACTTAAAAAATGTGAACCTTTGTACATATTGTGTTAATATTTTAAAAAATCGTTACTATACTTAATAATTTCTCAGAACAATTTTTAGTCCCGATCGGTTAATTTTAACCGATATGCTGAAAAGCGATCCGTGTGCTGGTGAAATCACATGGCTCCAAAGAAAGTGATCGTATATCGCCAAATTTGGCGTAACTTCGTACTGAGTAATTGAGAGAGAAGTGACTTAGTGCCTTTCTCCTGTAAGCCGATGATGTATAGTTATAACATAATAACCAAGGTTTGATATTGAATATTTTAATTTTCAAATAATTAAAATGATTTTTTAGTTTAAAAAATATAGGAATTATTTTAAGATCCATTTTTTTAAAGATGAACTATGTCCATTGTTCGGAAAAAACTGTGTAAAAATATTAGTTATTTTTCAAAAAGACTACGTGGAGTAAAAGATGGTCTTTAAAACTCTAAAAAGTACGTAACCTTTTTTTAAAATAGTAATTTCTTTAGTTGTCTATTTGTTTTCATTAGAGTATGTCGGAGCACGGCTTACTAGATACTATACAGGCTAGCCGAGTTTTCAACAATGAAAACCATTTGACAACTTTTCCCACTTGGATCTCCACAAGTCCTACCTATTTCACCCACCGCCTTCAACACTGTGGATATGCTTTGCCAGTTGGTCCAGTATTGCCATCTGGATTTTTAATGATTTCCGTACTCGGCTAGCCTGTATAGTATCTAGTAAGCCGTGGTCTGAGTAATCAAATCACGAAATATCCTATTCAAATAAGCAATAATTGAAAATATCAGCGTTTTAAACACTGATGCTATGTTCTCCAATTTTTGACACTTAAAAGCGCCAACCCCATAATAATTTCAACAAATTTTAAAAAAAATAGAAATGTGCGAAATATCCATTCGCACATAGCACTTAGCATCTACAACCCAAACGAAATTACGTCCTACCTACTGAAAGCCCGTCTTTTGCATTTAAAACGCATCGTCCCCAAAACCAACCTTCACAAAAGGTTCCAAATACAGTAGTAGATGAAAACGTGAGAGAGGTGGGTGGGAGAGAAAGGGGTGTGGTGAATATTTCATTCTTTTCCACGTTCTCTGGGAATTGTCGAGATGATAAAAAAAGTAGCAGTCGCGTTCCTTTATCCAAAGAGATCTCTGATACGTCCCTTATACGCACTTATTACATTTGCTGGAACATGGGTACATTTTGTGACATTTGATACATTTTGTGTTAAGTTAAATACGAGTTATTGGGACCGGTCAATTTTTGATAACATTGCAAAGCTCAAAAATCAGAGTGAATGCTCAGAGAAAAATTAGAAATTCAGTAGAAATTTGATTAAATGTGTGTATGGAAATAATTTAAAACAATATTCCAAGACATTTAAGTGCCGTTTTCATTATTTTGGTAAAAATGAAAATTCCTTTCGCCCCTTTGAAAACCTATATTTGATTTTGAACTTTGTGTAAGCGACATAACAAAAATACAGGGCCCTCTCCTTGAGGGTTGGTTGGTTTATTGGATATCAATGGTGCGAGGTCCAAAAGTCGAACAAAAGTGCCAGGACATTGTTTAAGTCTTTAAGCAGGTATGAAGACCGTTGTCAGGTACCTCTGCTTGAGGGAACTTTTAACCCTCTATAAGTTTTGTTGACAAATCATAAATTGTTTTTATTGATAGGGGATTTTCTGCTGCGTTGAAAAAAAGCGATCCACTCGGGTGTCATCCAAAAGGTTCCAAATGTCCAAAAATGAGTTGCACCACATCAAAAAATATAATTTCAAAAAAGTTCTAAAGATCCCAAGACAATCCATTTTTTTTTGTTTGGAAATCAGTACTATAATAAAAATAAAAATTCCATGTTTTGAAAAAGTTTTCTTGATTTAAAATTTATGACATGGAAGAGTAAAAAGGCCTTGACATATTATCTGACGTAAGGAGAGAGCGGGGTAAAAATAAAGCGCAGAAAAATATTCTTCATCACTCCTCCTCGTCAGCAAAAATAAGCAAATTGCGAACCCCTCTTCCCCCTTAATTGATAAAATTTGTATGGATGAAATTATAAATGTAGGTAGAGATTAAATTCAAGAGAAAATCTTGTAGATGGATATTTGTCTACTTCACCTCTTCAGCTTTGTTTCATAAAAGATGTTTAGCTAACTGTATGTAGATGTACTACCCATTTCATAAAATAAGGATTGTGAAATCAGTTTCCACCATTTAAAAATAAGATTTATAATTGTAATGTCCTAACAGAAACACCAGACGAAACTTTACAAACATCCTTTAACCAAACCAGGGCATTTATCCTCAGAATCTAAACAACTCACCTTGACAATAAAAAGCAAAGTGTCAAAAAACTCTTCCACCATGAGCTACTTTTGCAACACCCTCAGATAAATCAATGCTAAAACCTTAAAAACAACACAAAGATGGCAGTCCACCGTCCGATGCCATAAAATACATCACAAAAAAACCCTCCAGAAATAAAAACTAGAAATAGATATCGGATATGATAAAATGAGAGGAAAAAAACCGTCAATACTTCCCAGGAGCTTGTTAGCACAACAAAAATCAAAAATGTCTATAGCGCCAAGATTTTAAAAGTGAGGTAAGTCCATGAAAGGGAAAATCAGTTCAATTGGTTCTATCTGTAAGGTTACCATACGTCCCTTAAAAAATAGTCCAGATTTCAAGAGCTAAACCCCGTGGTTTGAAATACAAGCAGTTCGATATCGCTCACCGATATACCTGTAAACTGCTTACGCAGGACCTTTTGGATTATATTAAGCAATCGTCACAAAACCCAGCTCACTGAACTTAATTCACTTTATAAATACATATAAAAAATTAGCAGAAGAAAAGCCAACCAACTTTCCAAACATACGTCACAGGTCCATCTCCATGAATTACACTATCTTAAAAGTCTTAATTTTTATTAACTCTAACTCAACAATAATTTATTCAAAATATTTTACTTATGTTTTTCTTTTAATGTTATATCCAGCATTTATATTAATAACTATTTTAAATCAACATTCTGAAAAAAAAACGTACACCAATGAATCTTTTAAATTCATTATTGTACCGCCAAGTAACTAGTTGGTATACCTAGTCTTTTATCATTCCTACTTTTGTTTAAACCCAGACGTGTTAAAAAATACCTTTTAAGCCATTGAAAATAATAAGAGACAAAACCTACACGACACTCTATGTTTACAATTAGTTTTGATTATCAGACTAAAAATTATAAATTTCAGACAAAATGTGGGAAATTTTAAAGTATGGCGTCAATTGGTCGTTGTGATTGATTGCATAATAAGTTGTTTGACAGTACTTGCTTTGTAACTGTGGCTTTATATACGTAATCTAAAAAAATGGACAGCTCACTGCACAAGTGCACATCCTCGAAGGAATCAGGATATTTTGATACCAAGAATGTGTTATACGGATCAGTAATTAAAAAGTTTTTCAGAATAGAGAGGAACTCCATGTCATGAGCTTCGATTTATTAAATCATAATCAAGGGTGGAATTCAATAATTATGAAAAAACAAATGAAGTAATCATTGCGATGGCCGATCCATTTCTAATTAGCTGTCGCTCTTGAAATTTATCGATGATTTTAATCAAGTGAGAATTATTACATTTAATCACAAGGAGGAAAAAATAAAAAAATATCATTTTAATTATTACTTTTGATGAAATAATTTTTTATAAACTGAAATAACTATTTTTATAGTATACTTTTTCAAAACATCTCATATTTCTGCATCGCTATCCTGCTTTCATTTTCAGAACTAACATGATCGGAAATAATATACATACTTCCTGACCTTAGTAAATTAGTTATATTTCGGAACCAAGATCCTCATCATACATTACACTACCTAGAAATGCATTATGAAAAAAGATTGAAAAAGGAAAAAGGGGTGATTAAAAAACACAAGTATAATTATTAAATAAATTGTTGAAATTAATGAGATCAATATATATTTATCTACTACTAAATATTTTTTAATAACAAGCTTAGAACATTTTAATCTCTTCCCCTTTTTAAAGATTTAAAAAATTAATATTAATTACTATTTTTCGAGTAAAAATAATGTTTTTAAATAGAAAGTATTCATATTTTAGGGCTTATTTACATTCTCGCTTACATAAAGTTAAGAACGATATTAATGCAATTTAAGAGTGACCATGTTATAAAAATAAGCTTTGTTCGAGCTTTTAAAAAGTCAGAAATAAGGTATAAAAATATCCTTTACCATCAGTTGACACGAATTATTCAAAAATAGGGTAGAGAGGGCTCCTTGGAACATGGCCCACCTTGGGACACCTCACTTTTCAGACGCAATTTCATAGTTATTATGTAGTGCTCATTAAGAAATGAAACTAAAATCTATTCATCGACGTGTTTTAGAATCTTTGGTGCTACTGGATAATTATTTACATCAGTTTTCTGGTTTTGCGTGGTGCAAACTTACAATTGCTTCTAGTTTGAAGAGCAATTTTTTAATAACATAACAGTATTTATGTTATTATAATTTCTTTGAGATTAAAATACCCGTATACATATTTAGTTTAGAAAATAATTTTTTTTGCTAAACTTAAAAGAGTTTAAAGTAAGTTTAATATCCTAAGTTTCAAGTGGGTCACTTTGGTACATTCAGGTATGGAGCCCCTTGGGGCGTTTCCCAAGGAACTCCAAACCTCTCATGAGTAAAAAAAAAAATTATTAAAAAAAAGTTAAATAACTTAAGAATTTAGATTTTAGAGGATACAATTTAAAAAAATTGGTGCAAAAATGTATATGGAAGGGAAAAAAATTGATTTTTGTCATGACAAAATGAAAAATGTTGAATGCAAAATATATATATTTGATGTCCAATTTATGATTATTAACTTAAGCTTTTTCATTAATTAGTGTTATTTTTCCCAAGATAGGCTACTACTGGGATACCTTGGTACATATATTCCCTAAACGAGTTAATTGTTTGGAAAAGCTTTTATTAGATGCGCAAAGAAGTACTATATCTAATATATTAGCAGTTTTTTTCATACAATAAATATAATTGTATAAAAAATTAGAAAATTGATTTAATTAAAAGGTACCAAGGTGCTCCACTCTTCCCTATATCTTTTCAAAACAGGAATAACAGTATTTAACTTAATATTTTTACATCTCTACCCTACGACAATATATCTTTTTTAAGAAAGCAATAATTCGTCCACTTTTTATCATACTTTCCTATCATGAGTCAAAACTTGCGATTGAAATGATTTTGGACAAAAGAAATAAATCACGTTTTGTACAAAATAAGGATAAATCCAGGGTATAATTATCTTAGATTTCAAATATGTTTGAAAACCAATTTTTCAGTAACAAATTGAAAGACAGATATAACTTGGACTAAGAGAAGACAGTTAAAAATGCAGTTCAACCCATGCATGATTATGCAAGACAGAATTATTGAATAAAGATCGTGATAGGAATTACAATTCCAAATTTTCTACGTGGATTTCTTTGACTTTCTGTAATTATTCCGCTCTTTCCTGCACCGCATATTGCACTTGTCTAAATACGGCCCTGAGTGTGAGATATCTCTGACTTATATCTCTCTTGCCACTAAAGCAACACCCATATCTGCAGTGGAAGAGGTGTAAAGTTTAATAAAAATCCAATATTTTCCTCTGCTTGGTGACACCTCAGGAAATACGATTCGCTGTTATCGGAGACCGAATCTTGACGAATAAATCGAATTATCGGAAACAATGTTGACGGGAAGGACGGCCCCTTGGGGGGTCGGAATGCATAAGACTTGGTGGGGGCGTGACACTGGGACATGCATTTGACGTTGTCGTGTAGAACACAAGTGTGGGTATCGGCTATATGATAGTGAGAAATTGGTAAGCAAGTATGTAGCAGAGTCAGTGATATTTTTTTACTGAGATATATCGTTGGATAGAGAGAATTCTGGAGAAGAGGAATGAGTGGGATGATAAAAAAAATGAGTGGAAGAGGAGGCTAGAGGGAATGAATGGGAGAATGAGAAGTATAAGAGATAGCGAAAAGAATGAGAATTTGAGTAGTAGACGAATGTTGGAGGGAGTGAATGAGATGGGAATTTAAGTAATATAGTAGAATGCTGGAGAGAGTGCGAGAGAGTACATCAAATTTTCCTTTCGGTTTAAATAAAATAGTATGTACTTACTATTAAGGTCACAAATGTTTCATTTAAACTCTCCTTCAGGGGAAAATTTTTAAACAGCCGCCTGTCTTCCGCTTCTGCCAATAGTTTGAAATGGTAACTTCCAGTAACCTGAAATATGACACAAGCTTTAAAAAAATCACTAAAAATAATCTAAAATTTTTCTGATCTATCTAGAGAATTTAAATTTCCACGGTTATCTAAAAAATTTTTAAATTGTAATTTTATTGCTCAAAATGATCTTTTTTCTCTTTATTAGAAATGCATTTTGTTGTTCCAGTTTTGAATCTTTTAATCAACAAATTATTTTTAAAAAGATAAACTATTATTCAATTTATAAAAATAATTAGTAATAGTCAAATCAGATCACAGTGACATGTTCTTTGACAATTTAAAAAAAATAAAGTGTGATTTTATAAATAATTTTTAATTTGTAATTCCTGTGTGTTTATTTGTACTTTGCTATTTGTGTGCTTATTTGTATTTTGGTATTTGTGTGTTTTCTCTTTTTTCCATGTAAATGGACTTCGTTGGCATGGTGGACATTTATTTATTTAACTTGCTTCGTTCTCCTCTGATCTGATCTTTTTAGTGCTCCGATCCCCCTCCCCTTAAAAAATGAGACGTTAAATGAGGTTCCACTTAAGTATGGATGGTCCGAAAGACAGGAAAAATACATTTTATTACCCTTGTTGTTCATACTTAAAATATTCCAGTTTTTTAAAAGTTATTCAGTTGCCAAAAATATTCCTCATCAATTCTGAACATTCAGCAACTTTCCAACAACCTCTTCATGAAAATAAGATTCATAACGGAATACAACAAATACATCACTCGACTCAGCGACTCACGATCCATAACACTTTCTACTTACTACCCACCATTTCAATGCAACGCTTCCATGTAGATTTAGTAGCAGCATTTGAAGTTTTTTCCTTCTTCCTTCCTCAACTTTCTTCACAGAACTCTCTGAGATGACCCTCAAGGGACGTTCTAGCAACCCTTCCTTAATTCCGAGTCTCCACCAACCTCCTGACCCATACAAATTACACGTTTCGGGACCTTATGGAAAACTCGAGAAAGGGGAAAAAAGAGTGACTCCTTTTTCTCGAGAAACCCCTCAAAACTCATTTAGAGTCACTCATCCCCCCACCTGTGAACTCCGTAATGATAATGCTAATGATGATGATAATGCCTGTCCTTTCAAATTATGAGAACTTTGGCCGACGGTAATGACCGCCCACTTCTTGAATGGATAAAAAAATATATTTTGAAGAAGGAGACACTTTGACCAGAAGAAGTGGGAGCGATTCAAGGTTTTTTTTTCATTAAATATTTTAATGGATAGTTTCATGATGAAAAATAATGTGAGGATAGATTCTTGGAATGGTAACTGAGTCGAGATTTTAATAGTTTTTCTGTGGATAGTGATAAAGAGTGGGTTGGTATAAGGAAATGATTTTGCACCATCTACAGTAGATGTCAGAGTAATATTTGCTGTGTTGAATACTAATACAAATAGTAGTGAACTCAATCAATTTTTAAAATATTTTTCGGTACACAGAACACTATGGAAAAAATTTACTACTCCAAATGCTCCAATCTGAGTTTTGTATCTCGAAGCTGAAAGGAGCTATATTGACCTATAATTTCTTTTGCCTTTGTACAAATTAGTTAAAAGGAAATACATTTTGATATTGGTTTAGAGAGATAACGGTTTTAATACTTTTGAATATAAATTACTTGATTTTTCATAAAAATTTATACATTTAATCCTCTAATTTGCTAGTTTAGTTTGTACTATTTAGATATTATTGAAAAATTTATTATTAAACAAAGACACTCTTATTGTTTTTTTAGAGATGTCTTCTCATAGTACTTTCTGAAGCTGAAATACCTCACTTAATTACGAATGTATGGTAATGTTATATCAGTCTAAAGAACTATAATTATGCTTTTAAATAAAAAAATTAAAAACGAATCGTTGAAGAAAATCGGAGGTGGTATGTAATATTAAATAAATATTTATTCGAGAATCACGAAAAATGTTACAATATTTGTTTCTAACATTGATTTTTAAGCATGGCATGGTATTTTTTTAAATACCGAATATATTAATTTGTGTCCGTTTCTTGCTCACAAAAACAATTCTTCCTTATCTAGTGATATAAACCACTTCATAACAAGCAATAAAAATCCAAGTAATTTAATAAGAGAATAAAAATCAAAACAAGATTATCTCAAGACGGCATATTCCTTTATAACTAAGGACCAAGCACACGATTACAGTTAACCATAGGTCACCAATCATTAGGGCTCATTATTTCGGACACAAGCGTAGGTAATGCCACTAATTTATTAGACCTCACGAAGTTGGAACTTTTATGGATTTTTTCCCCCTCTTTTCGGTTTTTGTTGTTGAGTGAGAATTCTCACGATGAAGATCATCCAGGTCATGCTAATTATTTTGACTGCACATAATTTGACAGTAATAAAATAATCTAACTGAAAAAATTAAATACGCTTTTTCATAACTGAGTTCTAATTTGAAGTGTGATTTAAGAATTTAATTTGAAAAGAGTACAAATAAATTAACTGTAAAAATCTGATTTATTGTTTGAATAATACCATTTGGTACCATTGATCATTCAAATGCACAAGTGAGAACAAGGACTCACACTCATACAAGAAAGACCAAAAATCCCTTTTAGTCCAGGCAAATTAGACAAAAAATGGGCCGAACCCGGACATTCAATATAATAATTTTCACACTGTTATATTGAATGTCCGGGTCAATGTCTAATTTGCCTGGACTATTTCCTAATTAAAAAAAGCAATAATAAGTAGTGATATAATGATGATAATTCATTTAATTGAAGAATAGCCTTACTAAAGAGTATTGCGATAGAGCATGAAGAACAAGGTATTTAAAAAGTATGAGGAAAATGAAAATGGCTTTATGATAATAAAACAAATTAGTTTAGAATTTGGAATGAGATTGAATAGAACACCTTTTGTATAATTAAGTAATTAAAGAACGTCAATTTTTTAATTATGTATTTTTTATCGTAGGATTAAATAGTGGAAAATCTCTCCATTTAGTGCCAAATAGTTTGACGTATATTTTTCATTTTTAAAAGTCCAAAGCATGAAAACAAGCTTGTAAATATTGATAATTTCAATTTGTCCACTTGATCAATTTAAAATCAAACACAATCATACATAAAATAACACTAATTTCCAATCATGAATACAATCAGTACCAATTCATTCAAATTTATAGACTGTGAGTGTGAATATTTTGAAACCGGAAAAAATGATGACATTTTTGAATCGATGATATCTTGAAAAATAGATAAAAGCTTTTTCAAATTCAAACGTAAAATATTTATTTTATGTCTTGTTAAAATAAATTTGATACAACATTGAGAAATACCAGATACATTAAATAAGGAATACCTACACAAAAGAAAAAGTTACGCACATTTTATATGCCGCCTTTTGAGGTTAATGTAACGTAACAGGATCTCGCACTAAGTAACACCAATTACGGGGGTGTTAAAATTCCCTTTTTAAAAGAAGACGCATACCTGCAATTATTCGAATTCTTCGGACCGAGATTCTTTTTTAAACACTGAAGCGATAGGAAATTGCGAGAAAATTACCTTTTTCCAAAGAAAAAGCTCACGCTCACATTTTGCCATAGGTCACACGGATCATTAAGCCTCATTATTAGCCGCTATTAAAAATCATTAAAACTCACGTAACTGATAATTTGGCAGAGGTTCCAGTGTTGCAAGTTTTCTTTCTTTAAGCATAGGTTCAAATTACTGCAAATTGTTTGAGGGTTTTGATTTTGTTTATGTTGATTTTTCAGCGGAAGGTGGGCGCTGTGAGCACTTGGAATGTGAATGAATGAAATTTTAATTGCACTTAATTGAAAGTTTGTTTTTGAACATGTTTCACTTTAGAAGATAAATTGTTCATTTTGAGTTCTGGTCAACCTGTTTAACGGAGAAACCCCGTTGTTGTCCTAGAATGTAAGTTATTATGATAATTTTTTTCTCTAACGACATGGAAAGAAATACAGAATGTTTATAATTATTTCGCATTATAGATATGGTCAATCTTTTATTTGGAATATAGTATTTTGAACAAATTAGTACATATTTTCCAATGTACAATTGATATACTATTATATCAATTATTCTTAAATTATCTCTATTACTTGTAATACTATTTTTCTACTTGCAAAAGCAATGTTTGTTATTTTTTGAAGCTTAAGTAAATCTTAATTAAAAGAAGAAGAAATATTAGTTCTTAAAACGTTAACCCATCATATAAGCAATTTATAATTAAATTTAAAAGTCGTGCATTACTATAAACATACAAAAGTCTAACATATTTAGGTCTATAAAATTGTATGTTTTAGTGTGTGGTTTTGGTTCTCTTTTATTTGAAATGTTCCTAGTTTCTCGCTGTCAATTTTTATTTCTTTTCATTGAATTATTTATTTATGTTATTTTTAAGGGGATAAAAATAGCTATTTTATATTCAATCTAGAGTAATATAAACTCATATGGTAGGTATAGCAACTATGTTTCAATTAATGTGAAGGAAAAACAGCTGTATTTGATAAATAACTAAGATACAAAAATATAATTAATGATACAGAATTAGTTAATAAAATAATAAAAATTTAAATTTAGATAAAAGAAAACAACGAAAGTTTTATGTGCTAGTAATACCACCGTAGCTGTTCAAATAAACCCAATCACACTACATTTTCCGAAAGGGAGATGAACTAAGAAAAAAAAAAGACGGAACTGTGCAAAAAAATAGGAGTGATGCCGAAGATATCTCCTTTACAAACCGATGGGAGGCTGTAGAAGGATATGGAGGAGATTTAGGGGGCAATTTTTTTTCTCATGCACGCGAGCGATTTCTTATGTAGGGTTTCCCCCGTGAGTAAGAGGGGACGAAGTCTTTTTTTGTCGAAATGTAGGGCAATGACAGAAAGGACGTTTTTAGGGAAACTAGACTTCTTCTGAGTTCAGTTCAGAGTGAATATTTTTTTCTCGTTGATTCTTGCCACTTCACGATTTATGCAGAGGATTAGATTCAGTATCGTTTTTGTTGCCAAATTAATTTCAAAATATCGGTTCCATAACATTTGGTGATGAAATATATTTTCAATGTCTAACATATTCACTGAGGGATGGAATCTATACTTAATGTTTAAATGAAGCTCAAAGTTATAGATAAAAGGTAATATAGGTAACACACAAAAGAGCTAGAAAATTTAGATCAGTATAAGTGGATATTAAAAATAATTGAGGGAAAGATATTACACCAAAATATTTAGAATGTAATCAGAGCCGTTTTTTTACTTACTTTTACTTATAAAACTTTAATATACGCTTGTTCAAAACCTAAAATTATTTATATTAATTGAAAATATTGAATATATACATAATATTCTTTGTGAAATTTTCGGTTGTGATTATGGTGGCTCCTCACACAAATCAAGTGGTAATAAGTAATTTACTTAAAAAAGAACAAATTTCAGAATTATTTTTTGAAACAAAGTTAAGGATAAATAAGTACAATATATTCACTTCAATATATTTTATTAGTGTTTTTTTTTCATTAAAAACATGTAAAACATATACAAATCAAAAGGAACATAGTGTAACTAACATTTAAAATATTTATTGTGTTTAAATATTTCATATTCACCTTAAAAATGTAGGAAAAGTAACCATCTTTTTGTTGGATTGTGATGAGGAAATAGTGTAAAATTATTAGAGTATAAAACACTTTCTAAGATATTTTTTCTTAAAGCAGAAATTATGTTAAAATATAAGTTTTAACTTTAGTAAAAAAAAAGAGTAAAACTTTTGACTCACCAAGCGATATTTAACTACTATAAATAACTGATTAGAGATGTTGGAAAGATCATGCATTCGATACAAAAACAACACAAAATATTTCTACAAAGTTAATGAAGAAAAATATAATTAGACTGCTAAAACTGTATTTATTCCAAAAGACAGAAAAATCGCCAAAACTGGCACCCCATAAACAACCCATTAAGTCCGAAGGCCTAATTATATCTACAGGCGCCTCTCAGACCCCCTTTCATCATTTGGCTTTCTTTGTTCAGCCCCCAAGGTGATAATTTGGCCGTCTTGGGAATTTTCTCTTAACTATTGTCTAGTTCCTTCTCGCTTCTGAAAGTAAGACAGTAAGAGGGACCGACTTTCTCCAGAAGCAACCTTAAGTAATTATACCCTGAGCACACAGTTGGGTTTAAGTGAGTTGAAATGACCAGTTGCTCTTTGTATTGTGTGAATTAAGGACCCAAGAAACTGCGCGGTAGAGTATTGGACTGGTAGTAAATGCCTTAAATAGTCAAAAGAAAGCTTGGTCACAAAAAAAGTATTAGGATGTAGGTTTTTTTTTTTACTTAAGAATGTATTTGATATGTAAGGATTTATCAAATCTCGCAAAAAAAATTTCAGCATTTCCTTTTCTTTTTTAAACCATGTTTTGATAAGAATTTGATTCTAAATTGCCATGTTATGTGGAAAATTAAAAGATTTAAATTCAGAATTTTTTTTCAAAACATACAATATTTTTATGTATACATATGTTATATAAACTCAATAAAATCTAAATTTGTATTTCATACTTTTTAGGGCCGTACCTCAAAGGCAATTCAAAATAGGAATAAATTTTGATGTTGAACCAAATTTTAAAAAATCTTAGGTGTATAACTGAGGTTACATTTTCATGAGGTACATTAAGTTTTGTTTATCTCAAGAATTTTATAAAAGTCTTTAGCATAAGCCTATTTACTGCTTTCAATGTGTGTTGTATTATTGAATGGGAGTATTTTCATTACAGGGTACTTGGTTTTATACTTAAAACTTTGATGGTTGCCTATTGCTAACTTTTTGATATAAAGAACTATAATCAACTCGGGACTTCTAAAATGAATTAAGTACATCTAAGATGTTTTAAAACTAAAAGTGACCTTCAAAAAAATTTAACTTTGAATTTAAAAGTGAAACTTATTTAATTAAAAATTCAAGCAAACTTTGCCAAATTTTTCGCATCAGTGAAATGGAAGCGATCTGTTCATACACAAATTGAATTATATAGTAGTAGTAAATATTGCTAAATTAAAGGTATTTCTGAAAGAACTAATGACTGATTGCTCAAGTAGTAATTGTTAACCACTTAAGTCATGAGAAGTTAGATAAGTTTAAAATTTTAATTTTAAAACAGTTTAACAGTTTAACTTTGTTCAAAAGTCTAAAATTAGTAGTTTGTAACTTTCGACCAGCCAAAACTTTCCAAACTATCTCTCCCATCCCCCCCTCAGAGGCCTCACTCCCCCTCCCCATTGGCTGTTCCCCATCAACCCTTTCCCTCTCCCCTTTGATCCCTACCCAATGAGCGGGATGCTCATCCCGATGACGTCACGGCCAATGGCTGCCGGGATGAGAGGGATGAAGGGCAGCGATGCTCTTGCGCTTCTCATTGGATCAGTGGGATGGGTGGCGGTGTTCTTTGAAGTTTTCTTTTGGGAGCGGAGTGGACATTTTTGGTGTGCGCTAATTTTTTTGGTGATTTGGGGGGGGAGAGATGGTGAAGGGTGTATTAATGCAAAATGTAGTTTTCTTGATGTGTAAAATATGCTAGGTATCAAATCGCGATGTTGACTGATAGTTTATTTTTGAAACTAGGGTGTTAAAGAGAGATATTTAGAAAAAATGAAAGGGCTTCGAAAGAGGAATACCTCGCTTACTTTCTCATCTACTATCCCTTTTTCATTTTCTCACTCTCTCACTATCACTGCCTCAAAAGTATATATTTTCCTCTTTCCATTTATTATTCTTATTCTTTTATTTGCTGCCTTATTTTTTCTCAAATAATATAAGTATATTGTATCTGTCTTATACTTCGTTTTAGTTTATTTGATCTCCCTCTTTCTCAATTTATTTATCACGTTTTACAATCATTTCTCTCAAATTTCCTTTTTTTTTCATTTTATTGCTCTAATTTTTCTCCTCTATTAATTTACTCACACACTACCTCCTCTTTCTCCCTGTTTTTCTCAACCTCTCCCTTGTATCTTAATTCTTCCACCTGTATAAATTTCTCATTAATCTGAGAAATCATTAGTGAAAATACCTGTACTTACGTATTACACGCATAGCATGCTCCGTAGTTTTTTCAAAAATTAAACGTAAACAAGAAATACAAAACAACCTGATGAGCACTTAGTAAAGGATTTGACAAGAACACAATCAAACAAAACTAAACTTTATAAACACAGTAAACTCTTCGACCATTAATCGCTGTGGTGTGCAGATAATACGCAGGTATCAAAATGCCAATTATTTGATTTTTATGTTATGTACTGGTAATATTTAGGGAAAAACAATAGTTTGTGAAAAAGTATTCCAGGAAAATATTTAAATTAAACGTTTAGAGATGTTTAATTTGTTGAAATAAGGATTGAGAGAGAAGGCACAATATATGTTCGCAATGAGATGAGAATAGAAGGCCTAATAATTTTTTTTCAGTACCACAAAAGCTCAACCCCTTCATTCCTCATTTCATTACTCTTTAAGAATTTATGATTATTTGTAAGGTTGAAAAAAATTAAAAAATAGAATTACTATAAATATTAAATTTTATTTTTAAAGATATTTTAATACATTCATGATAGCTAATAAATTGAGACCATTAATATTTTTGAAAATTATTATTCAATTAAAGGAGTCAGTCTTCATATAATTTTACATTTTTTTGTTCATAATTTTAATAAAATAAGTTTTTCAAAAATGAATAAAGTAAAAAAAATATATTTAGATGGTGAAACGTACAGTAATTTTATAAGTACAAAAGTAATTACATTACAAAAATATTTTACCAAAACACTGGTGAATATTTTGATTTACTTTGCGGATTAAAGTAACAAAAACCTTGATAACAGTAAAAAAAACCTTGATAGACATTGATGGAAATCCAATGACGCTGGATAATGTGGAAACCTTCACTAAAATTTCACATTTTTTTATACCTAATCTATAGTCATTTAGCTACTATAATTAACTTAATCTATTCTAATTCAACCCATTTATTAAATAAAAGTTGCCTCCTTAACTCTTTAATCATAGTAGTATGTAACACATAACCCACTCACAGGAAAATAATTTTTTAAAGCTTCATTAAAAACGAATCCCATGAGACATTGTTTCAACAACTTCCTCCTAAGTGAAACAATTCAGACTCTTATTCCCCTCCTTAACGGTTTGTTTACAGAAAACACACAGCGCTAAAACCCCAATTACTTTCCAAGCGAAGAAATCTCCACAAACCAGTTTGCAATCGCCCAGAGAGAAAAGAGCCCATCGAGCAATTATCGCATTTAAAAGGAGAAAAGAAATAAAAGCCTTAAAAGAGAGAGAGAAAACTCGGAGCCAAAGTGGCCGACAATTAAATGCAATCATGCTTTTCACTGGAGTCATTGGAATTACTCAGTCAAAGTGCAACCGTTTACGATTCATGCTTCGGACAAACGTGTTATTTGGCCCGGTAAGGATCACAGGTAACCGACCTAGGCCCGCAGGGGGGCACCGAGCTTTTCGAACCTGTTAATCATGGAATGTTAATTAGGAGGGTTCGAGGAAATTGGTCACTTTACTGTTTTTTGTCATTTAGTGGTAATTTTTGAGTCAGGGGTTTGAAGTGGTGAATTTGCAGTTTTCTGCAAATGAACAGTATTTGGTTTAACTTATTTCCTCCCATAATGTTTTCCTTATGAATGAACGTTTTGGGGGATTAAATTAAGTATGAAAGTTTGAACCAGAGACAGCCGGCACGATGTTCTGTAGGAATTGGAATGACAAATAATATTATCCTATTTTTAAAATTATGAGTACCTACTGGTGTGTAATACTGGATAGTTATTTCTGATAATTAATTAAGTATCAAGTACTTATTTAAAAATATTTCATGTTTCATAAGTGATCACAATTTGTGTTTCAAATGAAATTGTCATTAGTTTCATTCAGTTGTTATAATTATGTAACTTTTCAATTTATAAGTACCTATTTATATTTTTTACACATCTGTAGTTTTGAAAGATACAAAAATTACAGCACAATTCCATTATTTAAACTGGTAAAAATTGTCAATCGCATGCAATTTGCATGGCAGAAATAAAATATTACTAAGTTACTGTTGTTTTCATCAATTAAACTTTCGATTTATATTATTTTGTGACATTTCTAATCTTTTGCGTTAAATTAGTTTGCTTATTTAAGACAAGATAGGTAACGAATTTGTACCTAAACTTTATAAGGTAGATACTCCATTTTATTTTCCAAACTTGAATAAAGAAGTGATAATTATTGTTAACGTTGAAATACTTCTAAGTTATATAAATAAATCTAAAATATAGTGTAATTTATCTTACACAAAATTTTTTAGATGCATTGATAGATAATTGACCTGTAAAGGTATTTTGATGGAAATAAAATTTAAACGTGCCCAAATATTCATAATTAGGTTATTTAATAACTCATTGAAATTAAATACTATTATTATAAAAATACGTTTTAAAATTTAGAAAAATATCACCAATCATTAGAATCATTCAAAATTAAAATTTAACTCAAATTCTTAGTTATTGTGTCCAAAAAAGTCTTAATATTTGATTTTTAATATTTTCAGTCATAATATAAACAGTTTTATTACGTTTTACATCGTGATTTTCAAAGAGTTAAACTGTTGAAAAAATGCGAGTAAATTTTGAAGAGTAAAATTCTTTCTTTAAGGTTCAAGAAGAGACATTGATGTGTAATATTTTACCAGCTGTTCTAGAATAGAGGACGGAATATATAATACGTTTTATATAAAATTTATCATTCGGAACACTTTATATTTGAAATGAATTCAAAGCAATATATTTTTATATTGAAAGAAATAAACAATGATTTTTAAGAATGTATAGAAAATTTCTACTCGGATAAATTAATATTAAAATTTCAATTATCAGAATTATGATTTCACACAGATCCTCTTAAAAAAATAGTTTCATAAATTAGCTTATTACACAAAGATTGACACTTCAATATATCTATCCTTAATATCATCTCATCGCAACAAAAACAAGTTCACCGTACGCAACAAATTCCCCATCCTTCATTACAGAAGCAGAAACTTCAATACACCCTCTCCCAAAACACCTCACATTAATAACATTCCACCCATACTCCATCCTTATTACGAAAAATTTACTGCTCAAAAAGTGCATGAATATGCACCATGAATAATTAATAAGAAGTCGCAAAAAATTTCCTTTGTTCCTCAACCCCTATCTTCAGCAAAACTAATTCCCTCCAACAGAATATTACACCCCCATAAAACTGCACCCCTCTCAAAAAAGCCCCCCTTGAAATTGAATTGTCTCCAGTATCATCGATTAAGCATTAAATGTAGTCTCAATTCGCACGTAACTTCAGTGGATATAATATGATGCCCCGAAATTAGATCCCCCTCGCATACCTTTCTCTGGGTATGACTCCCTACCTCCAACCCCTTTTGGGGGATCATAAAGGGGTCTTCGGAGGGGGTGGGTAATGAGGAATAATTATGTGCGACGAGACGTACCCCCTCTGGAATTTTTTTGTTCTTTGGAATGAGTTTCGAAGTGCGAGAAGTCTCTTGGTTGCTAGGTGAATGGAAAGGGTTATGGAAAATGACATATGAATAAACTATAATGATGCTGATATGTATTGTTGTCCGAAAGTATTCTACATGAGAATTCAATAAGAAAGATGTATGTTCCATCAAGTGGGTAGACTGATAGCATTGCCAGAAACCATAGTAAATTCTACAGGATAGGCGAGTTTAAGAAAAAGACTGACATTTTCTGGGAATTGAGGAGTTCTGGGAAAAAAAATGGACTAACCTTGTTGGGCTACTACCTGTTGTTGGTCGTCACTATTTAAATCATTTAATTTTATAGAAGCCTTCTAAGGAACTTGATTCTGCTTTGTAAAGCTAATGGGTGAATTAATTAGTGAAGTCTAATTTTTAAAACTCAATTGCTTTTTATTTTTTATGAAAAACAGTTTTAACGAATGGCGAGAGTTTCAACCAAACATGTATTGAAGTAATCATTGAGTTAACTGTATCTTATTCCCATATTATTTTAACTTTAGATAAACCGATGAGTTACTTAGAGCTTCATACTTTTCTTTCAGCTTTCTACCTATAAGAATGATCTTTTCATTTTTCACAACAGTGGTTCCCAAAGTGGGTTCCGTGGTATCCTGGGGTTCCACGAATAAATTTAGGGGTTCTGCGTGACAAATTTTATTTCCTTAAAGAAAATAAGAATGGTGTTTTTTTATATAAAGTTCATTAAAATGCAATTCCTACCAAAAATATGAATTAAATTCTTAAAAATGTCTGTCCGAAATTCGGATTAGGTGTACCAAAACAAGTTAAAACCCTCTTTTTGTTGTCAAATTTCCAAAAAGTAAAATTATTTCTAGTGGAGTAGAGTGTTTTACTAATGGGAGAAATCGTGACAGACAGAAAAAAAACGATAAAAAAATCTGGCAAGTAGGAAGCATTTGCACTATAAACTAAACTCAAAAATACAAAATGTACTTAGTTTGGTTTCATACCTTGAAAAACGTTCTGTATTCCCCCTGTTAAATTCTCATCAAAAACTGAATTACACAACCCAGATATGTATTCTCTCATAAGTAGCTCTCAATGCTCACGTTTCGGAAAGCCTCATATATATAAATTAAGACCCCCTCCCCTTCCGCCCTTCTAACCTTGTTTCAAGAGAACGAATGGGGTACGAGACTCCCACCCCTTTAGGGAATCATACAGCATGATCTTTTTTAGAGGGGGAGTAAAGGGAATAATTATATGCCTTGGGGAGGGATAGGAGGTGAGTATTCCCGTTTTTAGAAGGCATTAGTTTTTTTGAAGTGGATTTCTGAGAAAAATTACGAATCAGGTTTGGCATAGGATGCAATGCTTCCAGAGAAATCACAACAGTCATTTCACATGATAATAGGAACTAATAATTTTAAAAATATTACTTCATTTAACTGGAATCGTATCTAATTACTTAAATAGATATAAGGAAAAACCAAAATTCTTTTGTTTCTTTGGGTAATCAAGGCTATCTTCGTGTATACTGTCAACTTGTGTAAGTTAAGCACAGTCAAATAAAGGAAAGCTTGTATTACTTAAAAGAGAGATAAATATATTAATTCATTGCACTGTTTAGCTTTGAAATAGGTTAATGATAATCACTATCTTTTTTTGCACATAATATATTTTTTGTTTGGGTAAACAAATTCGTTGATTGCACTAAGAATTAAACCACACTGAAGGAATAGAAACTAGTTTCAAAGGGCTTCTGGTATAACTTACAGTTTTCATTCAAAAAGGATAGTCCGAATTTATTTACTGATTTTGTTTATTTTTAAATCCTATCAACTACTGGAGTTACAACAAGGTAGAAGTTAATATCCTGCCTAAAATGTTAAAAATTTCACCATCCCTCAGACACAATGTTAAATTTGTTAAGAAATTTTTTAGGAACAAAATTTAACAAGGATCAACATTGATTTTAATTATCATACTTATTTCTTTATATTTTCATTTTTACACAGAACTGTTTCTTCATTAAAAAAGACGTGCCTAAATATGTGAGTGGTATTGAAAAGCGGGTAATACTTATAACTTAAAACCATTATATGACACTGATTAAAGTGTTAAAATTTTATAATTAACTTATTCATAAATAAAAAAAAATTAAAATAAATCCTAATAGTTGAAATTTTATATACATCGTGGATAACTAAAAACTTAGATGACCACCCACAACAATGTTCAAAATATTTAAAACTCCGAATAACCCCCCCCCCCCCCCCAAACTCACAAGAAGTTAATGGAGCCGTGAGAAACCTTCGAATTAAGAGACGTCAGAGCTTTTCAGGTTCTACTACATCCCGACTCAAAATAGTGGTAATAAATCCCTAGATCTATCTTCAATAAAGGTTTCATGTGTTGTCCTATCGGGAACACCTGCTGTAATATAAAGCATACGGACATGTGAATAAGGAAATACCACAAAAAAGGAGCTGAATTTGCTGTTTTGGTATTTATAACGGGAAAGTTTTGGGGCGATCTGAGGAAATCCGCTCCTGATTCGAAAAGTGGCAACAGCGAGGGGTCTTTGTACCCTGAAGGAAGGAGGAATAGGAGCAAGGCCAACCAGAGTTGAAGGCTCTTGGGGTACATCCTCACTTTCTCCCCTCAGACGATTTTCTTAGGGAGTGAAGATAAGGAGTGATTTTGAGGGTTTCGATGCTACTTTGGAAATGAAGAGGAATTTTACGGTCGAAAAAAAAAGGTTGATTCACGAAAATTTTTATTTGTTCCTCATCCAAAAATCATGAATGATGGTGTAAAATATTGACTGTCAACCGTTGGTGTTGGGTTTTACACCCCTTTTCCTCTAGTTGCAGAACACAATAATTTTTCAGTGAGTTATTCCTCATTATTATGCCACATTTTAAAACGGAAATTAAATTAAAATTTTATGTATTTTATTCTTTTCATTACCTAATAGTAGTTATTAAATAACTTTTAAAACAAAATAATTCATTTTATTCACTGTAACTATGAAAAGGCAACTTTTTAAGTGGGATGTCTCAAAATTTTAATACTGCGTCCCTTTGTCACATTGTGTAACTCATACTATGTGCTACAGAATTGTAAGTTGTAAAGACTCCCTCCTCGCGATGTAAAAGTACGATGTAATTTGTGAATGAACCTTAAGTAGTATTACATAGTATTATTATTAATTATTTGTTGCTAGCTTTTTTAATGTAATTGCATCCAACTTTTGAAGGTAGAAAGTAAAAGAGAAATTATAGAGATAGCGGGTTACGAGGGAGATAAAGATAGTTTTAGAGAAAAAAAGGAGAAAAAGAAGTTGATAATATAAGTTGAATTAGTATCTATATTTTTTTTACATAATCCTTTCCATAGTTTAATAATTCGAAAAATTCGCATCCAATATATATGACATTTCTTATCCATTTATTGATTATTTATTACTTAACTACAATAAATACTTATACCAATCTTTTAATGATTAATTTAATAATAACTTTTGTGAACTTAAAATTTTAGAAAACAACTCGAATCACGCGAATCCATCAACAAACAAATAAGCCTAGGAACTTACTAACAATATCAAATTGTAGCAAATTTTTCTTAAAAAAGGGCATAGAGAAATTATAAAATCGTTTCCACAGCTAAAATTCAGAGTAGGCTTTAAGATTAGATTATATAAAATTTATTTATAGCAATAGAAATTCTGATTTCCCTTCTATCGTATACTACAAGCATGTTGCATCCCAAGGAAATCCGTTCCAGAATCAGGGGTCTTTGTCCCTTCAAAAGAAAGAGGGCAAGGACGACCTTCCCCGGGTTGAAGGGACTTCCTTGAAAGTGCTCTCCTCCCTTTGGGGGTCGTGACGTCACATTCCCCGTGCGGGCTTCCGTTACTCCAGGAGTAGTGAGTAAAAAAAATCATGAATAAATGGATGGAGAAAGCGAACTCAGACTATGATCGGACGAGTAGAAATTTTCATTGACACTTTCACAACGGGTTTTAGGGAGGAATGGTAGCACCAATGAAATGATTATTGTAGAAATATATATGGTTATCGAATGTTAGTTAAAATATTTTGCTTATGGAGCTTACTAAATATGAGCAGTTATTGGTCCAGCACCCTCATTAACTGTTAAGTTTTAATTTGGAGTAGAACATAAGAAATTTAGTATGTTGTTTTTGTCCTTTTTGTCTTTCATGTGTTAGGTTCTAATTAATTTTATTTTTTTTTGTATCATCAACTGTGAACTGTTCTGTGAGTTAATTTGAACGAATAAAGAAAGGAAGATTTTGTGTATGAAAGAGTTTATCACTTACTTATTGCAATGGATAACAGTTAAATGCCACTGAAATAAATACAAGTGATATTATAACTTTATTTTTTAAATATAATTTGTTTAAATTTTAGTTTGTCTGTCCAAAGAACCCAAAATAAAGACTTTTGTAACTGGTTATATTTAAAAACAAAAAACAAAAATACCAAATCGGGATCCCTTAAAAGTAACTGAAAATCAATAAGCCTAATTTAACTACTAATTTGATTAAACTTTTTAATTACATGCTTTTTTACAATGTTTTCTATACATTTGAAGTGCAACGTAACTAATTTCTAAACTTCTATCTTGAAAATATCCCATCTTACCCCCTTCTTATTAGAATCTTCACCCTTTCTTGGGAGATAAGGTTATTTATGGATGATTCATCTTTATGTCGAAAACTTATTTTTCTCTTTTATCGTTGCATTAAGTCACGTAGTTGTCTTATAGCTTAACCGTAAAATAAATTTCAAACTTCATGCTCAGAAAGTAAAAAGAAAAATTAATAAATTTTCGAATCAAGAATTATGATACTTAAGACCTGGACACTTATTTTAAGAATTTAGGGTACCGAGGATCAAAATCGACTCCTTGGATGGTCTTTGGAATTTTTATGGGACACTATTTGAGGCTTTAAGGGTCAGTTGGGGGTTGAAAGTTTTTAAACATTCTTTAATCAACCTAACTTTGACACTTTCTTCCCACTTTTTAAAGTTGATAGTTTAAAATGTCGAGCATACTCCTTTTTATAGATTCTGGAACTTTTTAAGAATCAACAATTTCACAATCATAAAACATAAATAAGAACAACGATTAAATATAGTTACAGAAAATTAAAGCACAATGGCTTTAAGTTTCATTGTGAAGTTTGAAAATACATTAATAAAAACATTTTTAAATATTAAAGCAACTTTATTTTTCGTAATCAAATTTTGATATAAAACCAAATATTTTAACTCACCTAAGACCTATTTAACTCACCTAAGGTATGTCTACAGGGCCCGATTAAGGCAAGTCCGGGCCCAAGGCCCAGGTGCTTTTTGGGGCCCCCTACACGACAAAAATGTATAAGAAACTGCGTCATTGGGATACTATTGCTACATACGCATATACAAATAATACAATGCTAACCTAGAAACAAATTATACACCACCCCTTTTTTATTTTAGTTTTAATGCATTTCTAGAAAAATAACTTTCTAATAATTTTAAGTATAAAATTTAAATTTTATCACATGAAGTTTAATATTTTGTGGGGAAAAAAGATTTTCAGACCATTTGGGGGGCCCCAAAATTCATGGGCCCAAGGCCCGGGCCTTGCGGGCCTAGGCAATAACCAGGGCCTGTATGTCTATTAATTTTTGTGAAAAGGGTACTTAAAGATTTAAAGAAAATGATTGGCATACTAATGAAAAATAATTTAATTGGAAAAATAGACAAAAATATCTGAAAATGTCTGGAAACATATAAGAGTGAAGAGCTCTTACAGGGATTACAGAGAGGGGGTTTAAAATGTGGGAAAAAATGGACTATGGAAGGTCACTACACTGCAAATACGTGAAAGATTTATGCAACACTAAGTAAACACAATAAGCAACACTTCTAATCAAAAGTGTTTTTATTGTATTGCGATTATGTTGCAATTGTATGAAATAGTGTTGTTGCGATAGTGTTTTAAAAGTGTTTCTAAAAATTATAGAAGATGTGTTTTTACAGTGTTTTAATCCAAATTTAAGAACACTTTCAGATACTAAATATATATATTATTTTTCGAACACGTTTCTGGAGAGAACACATTTTTGACACTTTTCAAACATATTCAGAACACTATCACGACACAATAAGGTGTTAAGTTGTTCTACCTAGTGGCGTATATAGGAATTTATTTCGGGAGGGGCTCAAAATTACTCCCCAGCTCCTCCCCCACATAATTAATAGGTCCAATGTAGCTTCTTAGGTGATAACTTAGGTTCTAAAAACTTAATATAGGAAAAGTTGTTAGTAATAAAAATACAAGTACTAAAGGGGGGGGGGGTCTGGGGGTCCTCCGCCAGAAAGCGTTTGGAAGTTTGACAAAAAAAACAGTTTTTAACTAGTTTTGGTACACTAAGTCCAAATTTGGGATGAACATTTTTATAAACTTAATATTTAAAAAGTTATCAAATAGAGTTCCAAGTACAAAAGGGGATCAGGGGTCCTTCCCCAGAAAATTTTTGGAACTTTACCCCTAAAAACAGGGTTTTATCTTGTTTTTGGAACACTTAGTCCGAATTTTGGACATATATTTTTTAGTAGGATTTGGATTTTGATGAACTTATTATATAATAAAGTTGTTAATAAAATTCCAAGTACAAAAGGGGGGTTTGGGGGTCCTCCCCCAGAAATTTTTTTGAAATTTGACCCTAAAATACAGTGTTTTAACTTGTTTTGGTACACCTGGTCCGAATTTCGGGGGGGGGGGCAGGGCCCCCTCGGCCCCCCCTTATATACGCTACTGGTTCTAAATAACAACACAGAAAAAGTATTGTTAATTTGTGGACAAAAAAGGGTTCTGAAACGTGTTAGATAGTATGTTATTTGTATGAATCCTTTGTAGCTGTGTATGAATAAATTTATGCATAAATAAAGTCGAAAGTAAACACAAAGCTCTGCAAAAAACCACATCAGGTCCACCGGTTGTAAATCACGGACTCTAAACCAGACCGGCATCTTTTTCCGATAGTTACCATTCCAGACGAGACTTCTCCTAGCACATAAAGCTGAGCATGTG
Source organism: Tetragnatha montana (assembly GCA_963680715.1). NCBI lineage: Eukaryota > Metazoa > Arthropoda > Arachnida > Araneae > Tetragnathidae > Tetragnatha > Tetragnatha montana. The sequence continues at coordinate 30,506,403 of OY796686.1, forward strand.
AAGCATGAATGTTCACATGTAGCTAGGTTATTAATGAAAAAAAAAATTACATTATTACAAATCGAAGAATCTTGAATAAGTACCTAAATGTCTCTTATTTATAAGATCTTCCTGCAACCTGCAACTACTGAATTTTAGTGAGAGTCTTCAGAACGATTTATTTCCTTGTTATTGCTGGGAAGTTCACCCCTATTTATAGCAGACTCGTACTGAATCAAGTGAAATTGGTTTGGACAAGCGAGACATCAAAAATAAACACAAAGCTAAACGAAAGACCACATCAGGTCTCAAAACTAGACCGGCACCTTTTTTTCCGACTGTCTCCAGACGAGACTTCTCCGAGGGCCATTCTTCATAAAAAGCTAGTTAGCAATTTGGCATCATTAAGCCCTTCTCGGGCGCAAATCTCCGTGCCCGGCCCCGCCTCCGCAGTCCACGGAACGGTAGCGGCAGGGGCGTTATTAAATCCGATGCAGAACGACTTTTCTCACGTTCCTGCTGAGGTTCGAATTAACGAGACCGGCGTTATTTGTTCTAATATTTTTGAGTGGGGTCTGCATGTTTTCGTGCCTCCCTCCTTTCCTCTCAAGGCCGAGAGTATGTCGTGAGGAGGAATTCCTTGTGAGGTGTCGTGACGAGGGTTATTGAGAGGTGCCGAACTGGTTGATGGTCAGTTCGAGTTAGGTGAGGTAAAGAGTGGTGGGGTGTTTTTCGTGTGGATACTTTTTTTTTTGGGGGGGGGGTTGTGAAACGTTCTTTTTTTGAGTGTTCAGTGATTCAGTAGCTAAACAGGATGGTAGAATGTACTAAATCGACGAATTGAAGTGTTTAGTGGTTTTTCTCTATTCCTATGTTTTTCCTTTCTTGTTTTATCAATTTCCTCTATTTCACTTTCTCAATATTCATGTATTTATAGTTCTTTATTCCTTTCTTGATCTCATTTTCTCAATTTGTTTCACTCTCTATCTTATCATCTTTCACAATATGACATTTGTCTGTCAATCTCTTTTCTTCAATCCTTTTTTTAATTTCTTTCCGCTTTTCTTTTCACCAAGGTCTATGCTTTTAACATTCAATCTCTCTCATTCAATGTTTTTTCTCTTTTTCAATACATAGCAAATCTGTCCCGCTCAATCTCACTCACATTCTCTCCTATTTATTGTTATGCTTTAACAATATTCAACATATTAACATATTGCATATTGAAATATACTAGATATGCCACTTGCCCATAGACGAGCAGTTGCTCCTTTGGGATAGCCATATATCAATGTTTATTATTATTTTTCTTGTGTGTATGTTTTTTCATGTGACTTTTTGTAAATAAATTTGATTGATTGATTGATATTAACATATTGCATATTAACTTATTGCATATTAACATATTGCATAGTAACATATTGCATATTAACATATTGCATATTAACAATATTGCAATAACAATTATTGCTTAAGCTTGGTTCATTCCATCACCCCTTTCCCTCCTTCTTTCTCGATTCTCCCTCTTTTATTTTTATCTCTCCAGTTTATTTTATGATGTTTGGAAGATATAAATAAAAATGTTGATGAAATTAACGTTTCATTTATTATGTTTCTTGTCGTCAAGAAACAATCTGCATTAGACTGTTTAGGTTGACGATTTCTCCATACAAATTATAGTATTGAGAATATCATAATTCACTGCTTTTTACGACACGCTTGTTTATTTTCGACCAGTTCATTTCCCATTTAGCAATATCGTTACCGTCTTTGGTGTTTTAATAACGCTATTTGCTATTTACATCTTCTCTTATCCCATCTACTTCCCAACCGCACTACACAAAAGGCATCAAGAAAGGGAGACAAAAAGCTCACGGAATCGAGCCTCGAATGAAACTACAAACCGACACGTTTGGACAAAGAGAGAGAATCTCCTGAATCTCCGACGAACGTTATTTTCACTTTAGAGCAGCGCCATATCTGTATTTCAATAATCTCCACTCTCAGAGAATCGCATGAAATACGTACAAAAGAGAACCACTCCGTTTCGTGTAGCTTTTATTATTATTGAGAGAGAAAAAAAGAGCTCACATCTAATTTCCCCGACATCTTAGGTATAGCTCCTGTAACGGAGGAGTAGAGTAGAGATAGATTTGAATAGACGCAACATCGGATGCAGCCCTGCGTAGTCAATCAAGAGAGTGGCAAGGGGTAATTTGAAACATGGAAAATCCCATAGATGGAAAGGATGTAAGGTTAGGAAAATCAGTCTTTTTCGGTAAAATATGATCTGGAATACACTGGACAGTGTTGTTAATTTAATCCACCCATTTTTCAATTAGAATAAGCTAAGTGAATGATAGCTAAGGAAAGATAGCGGAAAATTTCCTATACTACGGGAATGAGGGGTGGTGACATAACAGAAAAGATTCATTGAAAAGCAATATCCTAAGAATATTATTTTGAAAATTGTGAAGAATCTTCTCTTTGAAAGTACGACACTGGCAAAAAATGAACTGAACACCTAACGTGTGAATATTTTTACTGTAAAAAACTACAAGTCCAAATAAAAATTTACAGGTAGAAACTTTTACTCTATAACAATAGGGGAAAACAAAATTATTATTAAAAATAATTTTTAAAATTAAATTAAATGTATTATGTAAAAGAGAAATATATTGGATTTGGGGGTAAAAAAAAGGCTCAAACACTTTAAGATGGGTAAAAAATATCTTTTCAGAGCTGAAAACAATGTTTTAGAAAAAAAAAAATCTTTATTCTTTTTGGGAAGCTTTCATATTGTTTGTAGTGCTTATTTCCTTAAGCCTAATGGAATTATACTTCTTTATAGAAATCGATTGTGTGCAAATTATGTATCCTTATCCCTAATAGCATATAGTGTACGACATGCTATTAACTGATATTAAGTAAAATTGTAACTATATTGATTTGATGAGCGTTAATATAAAATAAATATCGGTTAATGTAGTGGAATTCTAAGTATTCATATCCAAATTTCACTTATATATTTTCGTCATTCAGATCCAACGCTCACACTATTCAATCCCACTCAACGAACGAAAATCAAATACCAAAACAACAACGGAAAAAATATCCCATCCCTAAACAAAAGAGAGAGAGCTCGCATTCAGCAGAAAGACAGATAAAAGTAATATTGATCCATAAAATATCTTTTAAAATCTCTCCAAGCGTCGTTCTGCGATATCCAATCTATTTCTCTTTGATCTCCCGTTCGTTCATTTGAATAAAAGCAATTTCGCCTAATTTCGTCACGTCTTCAGTCGATGGAATGTTTTATGTGCCGGACGTTCTTAATGTCGTGACGTGCCTTAATGCAGAAGAAGAAGCGCAGATTAAGGAACGAACTGAGCTCTGGGAATGGTTGTTTTTCATTTATCGATTGGGTCTCTTAAAAGCGAAATTGCTTCCTATTCGTCGGTGTCTTTGTTTTTGTGAACTATATCACCGGAGTGGAATGTGAAGTGTCGTTCATAGCACTATAGCAGGGATTCACAAGCCATTCCTATAGCGTCGGTCTCCATTAAGAACTAGATATTCTAAGACTAGATAGAGAACTAGATATAAAAACTAGTTTTTAACTTCAAAGATATAATGAATTGATTTAGGATGCATAAAATCCCCTTCCCAATTAAAAATCCTTGTTAGTAAAGTAAAATTGCGAGCTCAGGTACAACGAGAACTCGATTTTAGTCAGCAGAAAAGAATCGAATGGTTAGTACAAAAATCTGTTTCAAATGGAGTTTTTTCGTAACCCGATTATAACGAAAACAAAGAAAAGTAGGTATACTATACAGCAACTTAAGTTGACCCTATGACGTCACTAACAAACAAAGTAGTTCCCATCGCGGTGTCTGAAGTTTGAGTGAAATTAAGTGAAATTAAACCCATGTATACATATATAGTGCTTTTCAATTACAATTTGCGTACCGAAACTCCTCCTAGCAACCCAACAGGCTTTGTGTTTATTTCTGATTTCTCCTTCCGCATTTGTGACGTACTGGGTTCAAGAAACGTTGCTGCCTAGTATATTTCTATCCTATTCGTAGTGTTCGGCAACTAGTGGTCAAAAAATAGTTAACTACCAACTACTAACTAGTCTGGGAAAATCTAGTTGCAACTAGTAGTTAACTATTTTCCTGGGACTAGTTACAACTAGTAGTTAACTGTTTCCCAAAGTAACTAACTAGTCTAGTAGTTAACTAGTCTATTTAATTTCATAACCTATTTTTTGCCCAAATTCTAATACATCTTTCTTATCTATATCACAAAAAACGCGCAAAAAGGGCCTTTAATTCTGGTTATGGTATTTTGAGTACTCTACCATCTTAATTAAATTTGTTACAGTACAACTTTTTCTATATTTTGATAAAAATTTTAATAAGAATTTTTTTTGAAAGTAGTTGAAATTTTGAAAGTAGTTTCAACTAGTAGTTATTAAAAAAAGTAGTTCAACTAATAGTTGAACTAGTTTAAACCAAAAGTAGTTAAACTACTAGTTGATCAGTACTAGTTAACTACTAGTTGCAACTAGTTCTAGTTAACTAGTGCCGAACATTACCTATTCGTTTTAAACAAGTTTGACTGCATTATAATGCAATCATTTACTCAGATTAATTGAGTGCTTACTCTTCCCATAAATTCTACGTACCCAATTTTTACACACAATTAGCATCTAGTCCTCCAATTAACAACAAGGAGAGCATCAAACATTTGCACCATTCATCCATAAGCTCAAATAGAGGATTGACGCCATTCCGGCAAAACGCAGCCATCAATCAGCATCTCTAATTTCGCGGGCGCTTGACCCATTGCCGATACGCACCGTTAATTTCGCCCCTTCATTAAGCGGTCATTAGGGGAGCGTCGTGGGAGTCTCGTGACTTATGACCGGAAGTGGACATCGCGTGACCGGAAGCGGGGGTCGGACACAAAAGATTGTCGTCTGGCTGGACCGGTCATTACTATCCAGGGACAGTGCGGAGGATTATTTAATGGGAACGGGGATGATGCCGTGGGTATGGACAATGGAGTATTTAGGATGAATGTTTGGGAAATGAGAATCAATGATTTTGAATGTTGGGAAGAAGGTGATTTTAGTGCTTATTGATTAAATTGTATGATGATTTTATATTATCACTGACTCTGGAACACTAATTCGCATTTTAACCCATTTGAATATTACAATGTAATAGTTATTGCTCTCTTTTTTTAGAAGACATCATGCCTGGGTTGGTAAAAATGTTCAATGAAGTATTTTATTCTTATAAAAACCTGATTTGAATTCAGGTTAAGAGATTATAGATATGTTACGGGCAATGTGATTAATCCGGGCATTATTAATAATGCCCGATGTGAGGCGGGCAATGTGATAAATTCAATAGCATTTATGAATGAAATTTATCACTTTTCCCGCCTCCACTTCGGGCATTATTAATAATGCCCGATTAATCACTTTGCCCGTAACAGATATATTTGTATTTTATTAATAAAAAGTAACACTTTGCCCGCCTCCACTTCGGGCATTATTAATAATGCCCGATTAATCACTTTGCCCGTAACAGATATATTTGTATTTTATTAATAAAAAGTAACAACTAAAAATGCAGTTTTTGATTATAAATGATTAATTTATGCAAGCATTTTACACAACACTGATAGGCCAAAATTTTGAACTCTAATTTTTCTGAAGTAATTGACACATTTGAACTGCTAAAATATCTTCCTTTTACTTTGTTTAGAAAGTTAGGTTAAAATTTTTTTTTTGATTAGTGAGTTGTTTTCTATCTTTTCCAACTATTGAATTTCTCCTTTGTTTTGGCCCCTTTCAAAACGAAAATATATTTTTTAAAAATATGTTCCTATTGAAAAGGAGAGTGTGTTTCATTAAAATAAAAATGAAGGCATAAAAAAGACGTAATAAAAATGAATTGGCATCAACAATAACTTTAAGAGTTCATAAAATAAAATCGAATAAAAAATTAATCAATTCTTAATTTTTCCTAACGTATGTGTCGAATTCAAAACATTCATGGTCACTCAACTAACTTTTAGAGGTTCATTATACCAGAAAACAAGATAATGGGGAAATGATTTTCAAAACAAAAACAACAGAATATAATTAAAATTTTAAAAATAGTTTTAAGCTATTAGCTTTGAATTTTTGAACAAAGCAAACACATTTCTCGGTACACCATTAACACCTTTCATTTTTGACATAGACCCAAGTTCTAAAAGAAATTTCAGGTCCCCATTCCCTCTTTACGAAAGACAGAAGACTTCGCAACCCCCCTAAACCTATTTTAGTATACAAATGATATGCCCATAATCCCATACCCGGGTACATTAACACCCCCAACCCCCTTGCTCCCTATGAATCCCTCCTCTGTTAAACCTATCAACATGCCCAGGCATGTACTCTCATGAGGCTTTTACCCCTTCACTTAAACTTCCATCTAGATGCATATAGGACCGACTTTTTTTTTTGCCGCATTCTCTTCACAAAGAATGGAATTTCTGGTGCACCCCTTTTTTGTCTTTAGATCTAAATTTTAGACAGTCATGTGACTTGATGTCCTCGATCCCATTGGTGGAAATGTTCCGAGTAGAGGGGTGTAAAGAAGGATTTGGATTAATGTGCATGCATGAGATGTGCCATTAGGAGGTAGGGATAATGCATTTAATAAGCTTAAGGATAGCCTAAAATTGGAAGAAAGCTTTTTTTTTTCGAGTTCTTCAGTTCATATACTCTAGCTGTAGTATTTCACTTTTACCATGTTCAATGCCCCATAGTTTTCTATTTTTTCAACCCTATTCGTGTTAAGCTTTGGTATAGAAAGAAGTAATTATTTGAAAACAGACTGTCAATACAGGCGAAGGAGTTATGAGGCTGCAACCCTCCCAGACTTAAATAAATTATTTTTAGTACAAAAACTCCTCCATTTGTTCAAATTTTTCTCCTTTATTTATCTAAAACAATAGCAGTTACAACTTTAAGATAATGGTAAAAATAACTTTCTTTTCTAAATTTTTCACATCTGACTAACTTTTCTGACTTAACCTTTGACTGACTTTGACTGACAACTATTGTCTTTATTTCGTTTTTTTATCCTTATTTTGTTGTGTTCTGTTCAAAATTTGAAAAAGTGTCAACCAAAGGAATATTTTGGACATCAGCCCTTACACCAAAATCTTGGTTTTACTAGTGTAGCAATCAATATAGCTTCAGAATAAATATATCAAGAATAATATTTTAGTCCAAAATATTACTATCAGTTTAACCCAGTTAAACTGACTTTTAAAAAAATCAGTTTTTTTTATTAAAATGTAACAACCGGAAGAACATATTTTTCGTAATAAATACATAGATGGTTCTAATCAAAGTAAATAGAAGACTCAAATTTCAAAACACAAATTTAATTATTAATTTTCTTTTGAAAGGGAAGCCGATTTAATTTTTTTATAAAAGAATAAACAAACAGTTTCTTTTTAATCTGATAGATAGTAACAAATTTTAAGCTTTCGTTATTTTCATTTTTAGTGATAGAACACAAAAGAAAAATGTCGTGTACAAAATTCATATCGACAATAAGACTGACATTCGCTTATGGAACTTGCCTAATTATAATAAGACGCTTAGTGAATTTTAAATTAACCCTGCATGTCTTCACAGTTGATAACAATCAATGTTGATAGGTACCAAAAGTCAAATATTAATATCACGAATAAATATAGTCAGGGATTGAGGTAATCAAGACAGCAAGCAATAAATCACATATGCTTATAAAATGAAGGATAAAAAATCCATCTACATATATGGCGAGAAATGTTTGTGAAATTTCCAATCAACACTGCACAACTTACTGCCACAGTCGAAGTAATCAACTTCCACTTTGATTAGTTTAAAAAAATGCTTCGGGTATCAAGTTAATAAGGACGGCAAGAAATGCATCTCATATGCTTACGAGAAATGAATAACATAACCCCCAACTTCAACAACTCTACGCAATTTTCACAGTGTTGATAACAATCAATCTCAACGTTGATGAGTCAAGGAAAGCGAAAATTAAACTCCAAACCGGAGGGCCGAGTTAATCAAGAGACAGCACCCGACTCAAAATTCTCCACATCATCTCATTTTCTCCAAAAACTAAGACTCCATTATTATTATTTTTATTATTATTACTATTACACGAAAAGTAGAGAGAGAGAAGAATTTTACTTTCGACCCGAAAAAACAGTTTCTCCATTTCTCCTCTGATTATCCGAAAGGCGAAATTTCCGTCGGCTCCCTCTCAGTAATTGGAAGGTGGGGCTTCGGAGGCATCTCATTTGCATTAGAACATTCCCTCGCTTCTGCTTCTTATTAGGAATGTTTCGCAGCGTTCTTCTTATTCTTATTATTATTATCATAAGGAACGCGGCAGCAGCAGCTTCTTCTTCTTCTTATCGTTATTATTATTTCGAGTCGTTTTTACCTATGCTCCCCGTTTTCCCGCGTGCGCCGCGATGTTAATTCCGAAAAGAAGAAGAAGATGCTTGCGTAAACATCTCGGGAGATGCTGACGTAATTTAAAGGGAGAAAGAATGAGAGAGAGAGGATTTGATTGGATTAATGTAACTGGAGATGTGCGGGATTTTGCTGTAAAGGCAGCTGAAACTGAGGGCTTAGTTTTCAGGGACTGTATATAATACTCAGATTTATGTTCTGAGTCTGTAGTTTGTAAACTCGTCAATTTTTAATTGGTAATTTATCATTTAAAAATTAATGGTTAGTGATACATTCCTCTTTTCCTTTCTCTCTGATGTTCGTTTTCTCACTCACTCATTTTTTTAATTATTTCTATCTCATTTTCACCTATCCTCCATCTCCTTCTTAACTTAGATTCTTTTTCTCTTTATCCCCTAAAATTTCAATATTTATCATTACATTAACAATTAATTTTTAATTAATTACAAAATTTTTCATTTAGAAAGTTATTTAGTTATCTCTCTCATGTTCTTTCTTTTTCACCTTTCATTCAATCTATTTTATTTGTCTCTCATTTTCCCCCTCTTTCTTTTTATCATCCTCAAACTCTTCCCTTTGCACATTATCTCCCTCTATCTTACATAAGTTGTCTGTATCTTTATAATTGTTCTTTTTCCTACAACACCACTGTCTAAAACTCTTTAACTGGTGTTTGAAACGTAGATGCTCCGAATTTTTGCGCATGATTCTCAGCTATAACCTGACCAGCGGTTAACTTGGAGTCAAACCTCTGATTGGCAATTCAAGAAGAAAAACTAGTTTTCCGCCAATCGGAGGTTTAACTCCCGGTTAACCACCGGTCAGGTTAGAGGTGAAAACGGCTGGAAAAGTAAAGATTGATTTCGAAAAAAATTCAAGAAAGCATAAAACTTACCCCTTATTAACAAGATCTCACTGGATTTGGAAACTCTCCTCTTTGATTCTCTTTCTGGATCTGAAAACCAATAAAAAATTTAAATCAACAATAGAGTGTTTTCAGGTGACGTCACGACCAGCTAATTTCTTTTAACTGTTAACCTTTGTAGGGCTTTTAACTGTTGCTAAGGCGGTTGCTAGGTAACGAGGTATATGTTGCTAAGGCGGTTTTTAAGTATAGGGTCACGTGATTGCAAATACTCCAATAGAAGAATTCAACGGTAAGTCATTTTCTGTAACTGTTAACCTCTGTAGGGCAAAAAACTGTAACATTTCTGTTGCTAAGGACGTTGTTAGGTCCGAGCCATGTGATTGAAAATGCTCTATTGCACAGGTTATGGCTATACTTTTAGATAGTGGTAAAAGGGATTGAAATTTATTCTTTAGCACAAAGCAGTGATAAACATTTAATAGCTATTTCATCCTATGCACAGAACTTGCATCAATATCATCTCTCAGAAATAAATCTTAAAAAAAAATCGTTAAACATCCCTAAAAGAACATGATTTACACTGTTTGGGAAAAACTAAATTCCCTTATGTCTTTTGGTTAAAAGATTTCGATATACGATGCTGAGAGAAAGTATTCACTTCAAGGTACCAGGAGAGCAGGCAGCGGAATAATGGGAAAACTCCGGAGAAATAACTGATGGTAACATCTCTTAACACGAAGAGTCAAAAGGAGTTGTGAAATAGTGTTTTTCGGAAAACTTTAATAGATGCTCTCTCTCACTACTAAATGAACGATTCTGTTCTTTCATTCGTTTTTTGTTCTCATACCAGTGGAAATATTTATCAGACTAAGACACGCCTTTTTATTCATATTGATGTATTTTGGAAAATCAGTGAATATAGTTAGGGAAAAAATGTCTTTGAATACATACTATAATGGACAAATCTAAAAACTAACTTTAATAACTCCAACTCCTTTATTTCCCAACAATACCTAAATTTTCCCATTGGAACATAAAAAATACCATAATATTGTATGGATCCAGGGTTTTTATCAGATGATAAATTAAGATCAATACAAATTATTGCCATCTTGACTTTTCCAAATTTTATTGGAAAGAGAGGATTTCTTTAAAAAGGAAAGCTGATAGTGTGGAAAAAAGAAAAAAATTAGGAGAATTTCTATATTTAGTTGGATTTCTTTAAAATTATCAATAAGGTTTTTTTCTCTGTTGGTTATACTACATACATATTTTGCAACCGACACCTTTTCTAGTCATTTTATTTGTAATATTTTATTTTGTATAGTTTTTTCTTTTGTAAAACATTTTTTAACTGTATATTCTTTTAAATTTTTTTCCTTTTTTTCTTCCATATGTATTATTTAAAAGTTTAAAAATGCACTTTCAAGGATTCTAATCCCATAAGTGTAAATTAATAATTTACATGATGATGTAAATGTAAAAAAAAAAATTATTTTTCCATTGCACACTATTTTGACTCAATCTATTTCGATATAGGATTGAGTTCTAACCTTCAAAGATGTAAATCCATAAAGCATACGGAACAAAAGTGGAAACACCTTTATTAAAAGCTGATTACCATTTTCTGTCCATAAAAGGTGGTACTCACTAACACCACAATAATTTCTAATACTTCCTTCATAAGTTTCTACTCGGGTGTGCCCATCAAATAAAGATAATGAAATAATAAGAATGAAAGAGAGAGAATTAAAAAGAGAGAGAGAGAAAGTAGATAGAATGATGAAAGTTATAGAAATTACAGGTAAGAGAAAAGAATGTAGGATAGAAAACAAGAGTAGTGTGTCACTACAGCATAGAAATTTCCAGGGATTATTCATTCTGTTTTCTGAATCTCCGTATCTTAGATAAACCCATCAAAAAACCCTAAAAAACCCATTCCCCATCAAAAAACGACAACACAGGTCCAATAACCCCATTATTATGAAGACATGAATCCATTGCGAGAGAGAGTCGCGTTTTTGACCATCAGCATATGCGGAGGAGCACCTTTATTAAAAGCTGATTTGCGACGTGCTTGGGCGGCCATGCCTGCGTAATGCGGACAATTACCGGTGGAGATGCGATCGGGGGTGTTGTTGGTATGCTCGCTCGATGACGAGCGTAATTATTGCGGCCATGGATGGGATTGGCTTAAAAGGATTCGATTCGTGGAAATCGATCTCCATGCATCGATAATATTGAATTTCTAGGCATATAAAAACAAAAGTTAAGATGCTATAGAATATATAGGTGAATCCTAAATTACCCTATGTTCTACCATTCATGACAGATTGGACATTTCCAGAAATGGTTAGAGGTTCAAAGTTTAGCAAACATACAACAATGAACAGAGGGGTCTCTAGAATGGTAATGGGAAATATCTTTTATGAAATAATTTTTTGATTAATGGATACTTAAATTGTATTTAGGGGTATGTATTATCAACCCTTCAACAACGTTTATAGAGAAAGATATATAAATAATCTCCGCTTATATAATAATAATAATAATAATAATAATTTATTATGAAAAATTTTTCAACCTTTACATCCAATGAAAGAGAGAGAGAGAAAAAAAAAAAAAGCGACATTATATTGTTCACTAAGGGGCCGAAATTGGCCCTTCCAAGTGAAACAAAAAGTTTTTCGATTTAAACATATATAAATAAAAAGAAATTAAGTACATAAATATAAAAATAGAAATAATTACAAGACATGGCAATGGACAGCACAGAAAAATATTACAGTTACTTTGTGGCTCTATACAAAAATACAACCCAATTTAAATAAAAGATAAGAACACACTAGACCAATATGGACAAAGACAAATATATATGATATAAAACAAACGACGTTAGATGAAGATCATAAACTGAGAACTAAATGAGCAAAATGTGAATATTTATCAAAAAAATACATAATCATCCGAGTTCAATAAAAAATTAAATAATTCCCTTTTAAAAGAAAATTTATTGGAATTTGTAGTTAATTGCATAGGTAGTTTATTGTAGTAGAAAGGACCCTGGTAGACAAAACTTTTACGTAAAATTTCTTAAATATGTAGGTTGAAGTTGATTATTTTTTACCCCATTTCCTCAAAGGGGTTATAATTTCTTTGTATATGAGGAATATATTTCCATTTAAATTTCAAACAGCCAGTTAAGCGAGATAACTAAACTAAGCTAAAATAATACAGACATGATCGAAATGTGAGATACATATTATATATGTGATACTGTCAAAGTTTTTTTTTTTTCTGAGAAAGATCATTAAATTTCCAATTAATGCCGTATGAGGAAGGTAGCCTTACTAAATCACTCAAAACAGTTAAATTCTAGGTATAGTCTGACCGCCACGAGAAAAACTTTGACAGAAAAACAAAACTTCGATAAGAAGTTAAAATCTAAATGATTGTCACAAAAAAAAAGTTTTTTCAGCGTTTAGTAATTATCATTACACCCAAAATTGAGGGGAATAACCCGTTTCTAGTATAACAATCGCCACAATATCGTTCGAAGTCAAAACAATTTCTCGTAAAGGTCGGACTACACACCGTCTTGTTTATTGTTAAATACCGATAAAAATATTTTTGACGCCGACCATTCAAATTTAGCCAAATTTTTATTGCTTTCATTAATATAACTGTAGGTATTTTAACCGGTTGATTTGCAATTTTGCAATATTTTTAATTATTGGTATTCAAAAAAGCTTAACGATTTTCAAAAGAATAAATAACGGAAAAGTACCAAATCCTATATTTGATACACAATAGTTATCAACAAAAATTTTAAAAATACCCACATAATAAATTTTTAAAAAATATTTATCTATGTTTCCATTTGCTACCTCCAAAGCTTAACAATATAAACCAGAATGCATAACAGAATGTCTCATTTCAAGGTTTCATATCACTCTCACAAGTTTTGATTCCGATTCCCTCACAGCCCAAAGTAGCCGAAGCGTATCCGTGGAATGGCTTACTCGTCCAAATTCTAGTCGTAATCCTTGTGTAGCTACATGATTAAGTGATGATCACACCTGAAGGTTGGAAAAGCTATTGGACTTCGAGAGTCAATCGCACGCTCTGGTGGATGGAAAAAACATCGGGAAGACGAACATTTGTATGTATAAATACAACAGGCGATGGCATTTAAGAAGTTTGCGTGCATGTGGGAGTGTTGTACCTTTACATTGACAAAAAAAGTCGGGAAAAATTTTGTTCAACTATTTTCTCTATAAACGATTTGCTTTTATGAGGAGAAATGTTACTATAAACAGTATGGCTACTCGTGAGTAATTCAAAGGGGGGTTCGCAATTAAATTTTGAAAATAATTAAATAAAATAACTAATTAAATAATTTGAAATAATTAAGTAAAAATATCATAATTAGAACAGAAGAGGGGGTGGAAGCTCATTCTGAATAAGCTTCAAGTAGGAATACGTTTTTTTTAGCATTTCATTCATGTTAATAAGTTATTATTAACATAAGTTACAAACAAACAAACAACATAACAAAGCTCATAAGTTATTATTAACTTATTTCGACTTATTTCATTTTTATTGGGGATTCACGTGCTCATGTTCTCCTATGGACGAGCCGCCACTGACCATAACCATGTTATTTAATTCTAACAGGTAATAGCAAGGCTGTGTTTGAAAAAATGATTTTTCCTTTTAATATAAGTTTTGTATATCATTTTTAACATACACCTTACACCCTATATTGGAATGGGAAAGTGAGTTTAAATGGGAGATGGAATGCGGGATATATGGATTGAAAGAAAGAATTTTAGAGGTAAATGAATGAGACAAAAAGAGAACTTGAGAGATGGAATTAAAAAAGTTGTAAAAAGAGAGAATCAGATTTATAGAGGTAGAAAATGAATACATATTTAGGACATAAAAAGAAAGCGCATAGTGTATGATGTAAAGAGAAAGAGAGAGAAAGGAAAAAAAGGGAGTAGGGATGTAATATAAAAAAAGAGAGAATAGAGTAGGGTATGATTTGAGTTTGATAAATATAAATATAAATAATGAAAAGGATGATGGGTATAAAATATACAGAATATATAAGAGGTAATCAGATTTATAGAGAAAGAAAAAGAATATATATGACGTAAAAAGAAAGCATATAGCATATGATGTAAAGAGAAAAAGAGAAAGGTAAGAATAGGGAGTAGGAATATGATATAAAAAAGAGAGAATAGAATCGGGTATGATTTGAGTTTGATAAAGGTAAAGATAAATAATGTAAAGAATAATCGGTATAAAATATACAGAATATAAAAGAGAGAATAAGGTAAAGTGAGAGAAATATAGAATAGAATAAATAGAAAAGAAAATAGAGAGAAATATAGAGTTGAATAAAAAGAAAGGAAAAGACAGAGAAGTATAGAGTAAAATAAAAAGAGAAAAAGGAAAAGAGAAAAAAAAGAGGAATCTCCAATATTGAACATTTTCTGCTGTCCTGTCGTTTCTTCGAGTGAAGCTAATTACCTGACCTTCTGATATAAAATGCATCTTATACTAGGTGATGCATGGCTGACATAATATTTTAAAAATTAAAAACAATCAATAAAAGACTTCCACATAAAGATTTCTCAAACAGTCCAAAAAATTTCCAAAGATATTGTACTGCTTAAAAACATCAAAAATGAATTCTTTAAACTTTCTAACCTACCATTACCCTTAACAACTCCTCACTTAAAAGAAAAGAACAATCCCAAGGATACTTTCTCACCAGAAACTCTCCCCAAATCCAAAGAAAACGTCAAAGAAAACCACCTTAATTTACGCCCACAATTTTAACCCAATCCAAACCAGCTTCCACGGAACCAAAAGCAAAGTATACACACAATACGGGCTAAAGCAAACCGCTTTCGCAGAAGGAACAAGCGGTGGGGCAAAGCAAGCGTGACTAACGCAATCAGGGGAATTACATGGACAGAACAGCGCTCGTAAATTCGAACGCTCGGCTGGCTCTCCGAACGACACCTGAAGATGCCAACAACCCCTGGAGAGCGCTCATAACTGGCATTAGCCGAGTTACGTCGGCTTCCAATGTGACATATGGGACCTTATAATGTATACTAGTGAGATGGTTATCTTCTTTAAGTATCACTATGGTGAACCCATTGAAGTGGTAGGTCTTGCTTCAAGAACCCAGGTGAAATTTAACCAATGCCCTATTTTTCACTCAACTATAGCCGGACAAGAGATTGTCAAGAACAGGTTTCATAAAATTTGTGTTTATTACTTGGTCATGCGTTTTTAATATGAAATGATTATTTTTATATAAGTAACAGCAGCATGTCTTTTTTCCACCTTCTTTCTACATTATCTTTTTTTTTGCATTTTTCTTCAAAAAATGTCTCATGCATTGTAATGTCTATCTCTTTATCACCCAATCTCTCTCTTTTTCTCTTGAAATCTTCACATTTCGACACTTTTCTCTGCTAGCCAAATATCTTTCACAAAATCTTTACTATCTTTTATTTCTTTTTATCCTCTACGTGATATACATTCGTTAAAAAAGAAAGGAAATATATAAAAAATCCTTATCCCTGGTAAATACACTGTAGACATAAAATCCTATAAAAGTATAAAACAACGCCCTTATGTTAAGACCTAAAAATCAAGTATAAAAAGGTAAATAAAAAAATTCACTAAAATATTATTAGTTCTTTGATTGTGTTTACCCTATCCGAACCATTCATCTTAATCTGAGACATGTGGTCAAACATGTCCGCCGATTTCTCCGGCCGCGTCCTTCGTATCTCTTTGTGGACGGGAAAGGCCTCTAATTCCCTCTTTAATGAGAAGCCGCCTCAACAGGTCTCTCATTAACCCCCGCCCCCGCCCCACACCCCCTTAATTGCACACCTCGGGGACGCTACTGGCGCCAGCGGAGTAAAAAGAAACTGCAGACAACGAGACCCTCTCTTTTTCTTATCATCATCTTAGTTGGGAAACTTTTCGTAATGGACTCTAACCGCCTATCTGGTTCGAGACTTCACGGAACCAACACGTGACCTACAACTGAGCTTGCAATTGGTTACCACAGATACTACACTAGTAGATCTACTAGTGTAGTATCTGTGGTAACCAATAGCAATCTCAGTAGGTCACGTGTTGGTTCCGTGTGACGTCAGACGGTTAGAGTCCATTGAAGTTTCTTTGCTAAAAGTTGGTTTTCTGAAGCTTGATTTTGCGTAGTAAAATTTATTTTAGGTCGTTCAATTATTTTATTAAGAGTAATATCAGTAATGAGCTAAACCCAAAATTTTAGGTATATGTATATGCTTGCCAAAAAGCAAAAGTAATTGATTACTTTTATAATAAAATGGGTACCGGACAACAATTGAGCATTCATTCATAAAATAACTCGATATCTAAGTACAAATATCTCAGAGTATCTTTTATCTGTAGATAAATATCTAAGTTAAAAGCATCGATTTTGATAATCAGTAATTAAAGTAGTATGTGCAGGAAATTGTAACGGGAACGATTCATTATAAAATCCAAATTTAGTTATTTGTCAAGCATAAAAAAACTACTGATAAATACAAAAAGAGAAGGAGGAAAGATGTTAGATACAAATTTTGAATCCTCTGATTCTACTTTGTAGATTGCTATTTTCAAAAATAATTTAAACGGATGTTACTCGTATAGAGGTCTAAAATATTTGGGGATGCATTCAATAAAGTTGAATTTAATCGCATCTGAATCCACGATGTAGGTGTTTTATGATTCCTATACCTGTTAGTTCATAAAATTTATAATATTTAAATAAAAAAAAATATCTAGAGAGTCTATGAATTTAAAGTTAAGGAAAAAAAATATATCTTTTACTTCAGTAAAATTTGGAGATTCACAACAAAACATTTTAGCTCAGCTCTCAATACCCGAATCCAAATTTTGTATCTATAAAAGAGACTACAACTTGCCTAATAGTTTGCAAGCTTTAAATCAAGTCGTTCTAATGAACCTCGAATAAAATATATGAGTAAAACTTAGGACTTAGATGAGTCATTGCCAGGTTGTTAGCGTTATGCCTGTTATAAAACATAGATAGTCCATTAATATTTAAATGATTTGAGAAATAAATTATAGCAATGTGTGGTATAATACTTATTAGACCTAAATTAACTTTTATATATGCACAACACTAATTTCACAAGATCATTCATTACCCAAAGTACTCAACTCAACCTTCTCCATTCCAATCTAATAATTCTCACAACAACAACAAAAAAATGTCGAGTTACACTTCTCACACACACGAACGAAACCAAACCGATTCACTCCATAACAACCCATTGTCAAAAAACCAAATCAGCTGAATTCAACGAGAGAGAGAGAGCATGACACAATAATTATCATCAAGACAAGAACATACATACATATGCGGGAATTTCTCACAGGTCAACGCTTTATAATAGTTTTCAACGGAATTGTGCAAGGATCGAAGTCAACGGTTCTTTCCAACAAAGGCCTGTCGTGTTTTACGAGATTCTTATTAACTGCGTCTATTGAAATAAGAATGGGCCAACTCGTGTGTGCGAGCAAGGGGAATTTATCTCCTGGTTGGTTTTTGATTATTGCATTAATGCTGTGGCGTTTTGGGGTGTCAATGTACCCGCAGACGTGTCTCGTTTTTGGGTGACTGTTGTCGCAATTGTGACTCGTGGTGTCACAATTAAGAAAAGGAGTGGAGTCAGAAGCTGATAGGAATGTGGGATTGCCCGTAAGTGGAAAATGATCAGAAATAATCTTTTTTTAATTTGATGACTGTCGTAAAATTGAATTGCCGAGTGGTTTTTTGAGTATCTTACACAATAAGTTTTAGACGAATGTTTTCTGACTGCAATGCAGTTATTACCTCAAATAATATACTATTTCGGGGCCGTTCAAATATTACGTAAGCATGTTTTTGGTCATTTTTGACACCCCTCTCCCCTTGTCAGCCAAGATAAGCAAACCGCAACCCCCCCTTTGTTCTTTTTGTGTACAGAATAAAAATTATTTTCGGTTGAATTTTGAAATTATTTATGCAAGAAACAAGATTTTCGAATACGCAGTGTTTGTAACCTTACGTAAGTTTTACTCATAGCCCCTCCTCCATTTGTCAGGAAAAATAAGCAAAGAACAAACCCCATCCTCCCATTAAGTAATATTTGATAATAATATTAATTATTAATTAATTAAGTAATAAATGTAATATTTGAGCGACCCCTTTTGACAAATATTTACATAATTAATTAAACGTTTAAAAGGGTTAAATGGTCTTTAGGGATTAATATCGAGATACATGTCAATTTAAAATGAAACAATTTGTATTCGTGTTTTAATTCATTCTTATTTAGCATATTTTAAAACTTGAATTTAAATCGAATGGCTTAGTTGCATTCCCCTTTTAAACATTATTATTTGTTCTTGTTGTTAGTCCCTTCCAAGAAATCAAGGGAAATACACCTTTCCCTCTTCCTTTTTTTTTTCTTACGGGCTAACTGCTGATATGCGATTGAAAAAAAAAAATTATACGTTTGCAAAAATAGCGACTAGTTTAAATTTAACTGTTAAGGCATTACCCATAGCATGAAAAAAAACCCTGGTAAATATAAGTAACACTAAAATGTACTTGTAACAAAAATTTTGTTCGATGAGTAACATCAGAATAATACTGGGTAACTTTATGGTGGTCGGTGCCAACAAAGGGAATTCCATACCACATCCTATTGCACAAACGATTCTTTAATTACTGCATAAGTTATTTCTGTGGTCAGCCCAAAATTAGAAGAATCTTTTCATTACGAAAATATTTGAACAGGAAATGCTTTCTTCTGCTTCTGGAATTTTGTTTATTCTTTCGGATTTCTTTAATAAGTGTTTATGTTATTTAGTTTGACTTAGCCTTATTATACAATGAAGACTTGCAGATTTTTTATTAGTTCTAGCTTATCACTTTGTACATTATAATATTTTTCAACCAACAGCCTTTTAATTCAGTGCCTATTTTGAACTACCTAACAAAAAATTTTATTTTTGTACATTACTTTTATCATCATTATGTCCTAAAAAAATATGATTATTACGGTGTTTGATAGCTGAAAGTACTAATTTTATAAAATAGCTCTAAATAAAATTTGAACCAATCCAAAAAATATAATCAAAAGAAATTCCTTTACTCATTAAAATTAGATGCTGTACTTTTCGTTCTTGCAAGCATTTACTTCACTGAGCAAACATTTTTGTCGACATCCTACTATTAAAAATCTTTAAGGGATTTTTTTGGTACCTTAAAGTTATTTACCAAGAAACATATATTTCTGCAGGAAACCATACAAAATAGTAAGGTATAAAAACATAAAAATCAAATTTAACCATAAAACTGAGTATAAAAACAATCTCTTAAACTCCAGCTCTTAACTTTACGATGATGAGGGGGGTTACATACCCCCTGTCTCGCATTAAGAAAAAAAAGCGATTCAACATCAACGAATTCACCACGTACTCTCTAATGAGCCCAGTGCCTCTCCATTAAGCGTGGAAGGTGAGGTAATTAAAGGGGACAATTATTAATGTCCCCCAGGGGATGTTCAAGAGAGCCGAAGGTCACCGGAGTCATCAGTGACACTCGGCTGGTCGCGAAACGGTCTCGGGGAGACGATTCAGTAGAATCGTTTCATGTACTGTTACCTTTTTCACTTGAGATGTGCTGGTATTTGGGCATGGGTGATTTGAAGGTTTTAGTGTTTGTATGAAAGGTGGTTTCTCTACAGTTGATTAGAAAATAATGTTTGTCTGTTAGATGTAGAAAGAGTAATGAATAATGTTTAAGTGATACATATAACAGTCTAATGATTTGTTTAACTTTTAGCTAATATGTGACCTTATGTTCTAGTTTTAGACCTTTTTTATGTATATATGTAGAACCTATAATGTATGAGTGTACATAACGGAAACAAAATATTGATGTAATTGGGATGATAAGAAAAATGGTACAATGCTTAGTTATGGTTATGTATTGGAAAAGGGTTCAGGTATTTAAACAGTAATCAAAAATACTGTCTAAAAATTTACATATGACTGTAAACAAGGAATTGGTTTTTGGCCAAATATAATTCTGCTAAGACAGTTTAATTTTAAGAATTTTTTACAGTAATTAAATCTCTAACGCATATTAAGATACGATTATAGAGTAGTTTGACTAGTGAGTGTTAATTTTACAGGCTAAAGTAGAAAAATATAAGTACGAAATTTGTAATCAAGCATTACTTCGTTGAAAAGTTGTTTCAAACTTAAATTTCACAAAGTATACTCCATAAAAATCAACTATAATTGTAGAAGATTGCGTGATAACTTCAGCCACAACAACACTTCCAAAACAACACTTTTTCCCAAAACAAAAGGATACCACATCCCCAACCCCTTATTATTTACCCCTCCAGAAAAATCCAAAACCCCAAGTTCCCCAAAACTCAACCCCCTTTCCTTTCTTCTACCCCCAATTAAACCCCATGTAATTATTTGCATCTTCATCAGAGAGAAATCGCCACCTCTTGAATAAGTCATCAGCGAACTTTCTCGATCATTAGAAGTTCGAAAAAGAACGTTCTCGGCCACTCCCACCCTTCTGCAATTAAGCGTTCTCTTCTGTCTCTGGGTGTAATTAGCCAGGAGAAGTCTCAACAAGTTCGATTTGTTGAAAATTATTCTGGAAGCTATCTATCTGTAATTAGCAATCATCAGGGGAGCATTAGGCTTCCCTTCGAGTGTTGGTGTGTGTGTAGCCATGCGAAAACAGGTGGAGGGGGGCATCTTTGACTGGGGATGTTGGGAAGTAAGGTGGCGTAAGTCTCAGGAGGAATTTGGTTAGTTTTAAAAATGTACTGCCATTAGAAAGCAACGTTTAAGTTTTCTTAAGAACTTTTTGAATTCTAACTTATCCTTACTTCCTTTTGATTTCTTCCATGACCTTTGAAAGGAGGGAGGAAGTAGAAAAGAGAATGAAAAGAAGAGAAAATGAGGAAGAGAGAATAAGAGAGAAAGTGGAAGTAAGAGAAAAAAAGAGAAGAATAGATAATGGGAAAGAGAAAGCGGGTGACCAGTTTTCTTACCAACTTTCCTTAGAAATATGATGTTGAAAATTTTAATGATATGGAAAGAAGAGCTTTAAAAATTATGCAGAAAGTATTGATTGAGAAATAATTCGTTTATAATTTCTTTCCCAATTTCTTTAATTCCCCAATAGCTCTCACTTTTTTGTCATTCTATCCCTTACATTCATTTTCATTAACAAATAGTAGATTCATTAAGAGATTAATTTCATTAACATAGAATAAAAAAACAGATTATATTTACTTTTGCAATTTTTTCTTTCTTATTCCAAAGTAGGGGGTAAGTAGGCAAATGAAGAAAACAAACAGTTTAACAAAATAAAAACATATCTATATTTAGCAAAATAATAAAAGCTTCCACGGCCTGAACAGTTACTTTTTACTTAGTGAACTGTGTGAACAGTCTCAAAATGTCCAAAATGAAAACATCCCAAAGCCACGTCCAACAATCCCTAAAAATGGGGGAAAAGCTAAAATCAAAATATCTTAATACCCTCTCTGGTACAAAGCAAATCTTAATTACCCCTGAAAATATACTCCGGGACAAAGACATATTTCACCCAAATGTGAGATACTGATTTAACTTTAAATTCATGCGTGGATTAGGCTTGGGTTTAAATTGGATTTAGGTGGGAAACCTTGAAGGCTAGAAATATAGGGGACTAATTTCTTCTCATAACTTCATTAAAATACTAATTTACCATTGAAAAAATATGAAAATTCTGAAAAATTTAAGAGGGGAAATAACCCCCTATACCCCATATAAAACTCCCATAAAAAAGATGTATGTACTGTGGAAAATAATTTTTCCCATTCAAATCAGTGTCAATGGGGATAAAACAAAGCCATATATCTACAGACACACTCCACTGATACTAAATTCAAAAGGTCCACCACAAAATTACATCACACATCAAAAACCCCCATTCATCCTCTCAACAGAGAACGGCGACTTAGCCCAGTCTGCCTCTCCCCGTCCGACCGAACGAACCGCAAAAGCGAAAACGAGCAAAAAAACCCCCCGGATCCTTCTAATTGCTGTAATTAAACCCTCGGCAGAGGTTTGTGTGTCACTAATTGCCTTCTGCCCCTGCCGTGATGGTGATTAGGCCTCCGTGGCAATTACAGGGCATTAGAAGCGCAAATACCGCGAGAGGAGTTTTTGATTTCTTCTCTTCTTTTGTTGCTCCTTCCCTACCTGGGACTGTTATTTCCCCGGGTTCCGTATGCCCTTCTGAGGGGTGGTCAAGGGGGGGCCGGCCACTCATTGCGGATGGTGTTATCGTTTGTTTAGGGTTTGAGATAAAGGAAACTTTTCCTTTTAATGAGCTTAAAGGGAAAATGTTTAAAACCAATGCTGTCTAAATACTGTTAAGAAAAAAGGCGCAATTTCTTTTTCATGCTAATATTTTTAAAATGGAATGTGCATCAAAAATATTTCATCGGACCCCTCTGAAATCCTCAATAAAAGATTTCAAATAAATAAAATGTCTTCAAACACATTAAGATTAACAAAATCATGATGTTAAAATTATCATATGAAAAAAGCATCAAGGAAAAAATATTCAGTTGAGTGGGAAATTTATAGAAACCAAACCTATGTTCCATAATTTTTTAAAGCTATAGAATTCCTCTTTATGAATATGAAATGCAATCTTTGCACAGGAATAGCAAGCATAAAATAATCATTTCCTTGAAATTATCTTTAAAATAGTTTCTTATCATTTTATAAAGTTTCTTTGTTAAAGTTTGTTTCTTTGTTTGTTATTTCAAACTTAAAAGTTTAAAAACCCTATCTAAGCGAGCACCACAAATTCTAAAATTAGGTCAGTAGTTTAATGGAAGAAACCTACAATAATTATGAAGATATTGGAAGTGAGAAAAGCAAGCAGCTTTATTCCAGCTTTTCACATATTTGTGGATAATATTTTTTTATTTAATTCGTCTAAAAAAGATCCTATCTGCATTTATAGGTCAGCAGTCTTTCATAAGATTTTTTTAATCTTTAAAATATAATCTTTAATTTATATATTATTTAAATATATAAATATAAAAAAATCTTTAAAATATAAATTTTCATAAAAGAAAATGTAAATGTAATTTTTAACTTAAGGAATTTTGAGTCCGTACCTGACAAACCAAAAAGTAAAATACAAAATAAGGTCAATGTTTTATTACTAAATTTCCACAAAATAAAAGAAGTTACACAACTTCAGTTTTTACCGTTCTTTTTACCAACTAAAACCACGCAGCACCTCAGTAAACCCCAAAAACCAAAGAACACTTAGCAAGGGCATTCTCAGAAGAAAATGTAATTACATCTTGACAGACGCACAGGTAAAGCAATCGCAGAAAAAAAGCAGTCCTAGATAAACATCAAGAAGAGAGGCAGAAAAAACTTGTAATTATAACCCCGCACCGACTGTGGCAGGGGGGGGGGGCGTTCCATGCGCGTGAAACCGGCGCCTTTGGGGGGGGGGCTGCAGTCCTTAATGACCCCCGCAAAGGAAG
Source organism: Tetragnatha montana (assembly GCA_963680715.1). Taxonomy (NCBI): domain Eukaryota; kingdom Metazoa; phylum Arthropoda; class Arachnida; order Araneae; family Tetragnathidae; genus Tetragnatha; species Tetragnatha montana. The sequence goes on from OY796686.1 coordinate 30,530,470, forward strand.
AAATGGACCCGCGAATTATCGGCTTTAATTGCAGGCGTAGGATACGGATCTGCCGACAGTTGTTGGAATGAGGGGTGGTTCGCATATTGAGAAGGCAATTCTTGTGAGAAGGTCGAGTTTATTCTTAGGTATAGAGGGCAATCACAGGTATGTTTTGGTATTGCAGTGCGGCATAGAAGTTATGCTTTTAAAGATAATTGTGTGAATAAAACACTCTTATACTTAATCAATCAGTGATGTTAGAGTGCTATTTTATTATACTAAATTAAAAAAAGGAATGAGTAATTTAGAAGAATGATATTATGATTTATTCTTGAAGCAAAAGTTGTTTAGGTTTGCATCAAAATGTTTGCATAACTTAGTCCCTTTTGCTCAAAAACTCATTTGAAAAAATACTTTCAGTAATCGTTTAAACAGGATTTCACTATTCAAAAATATATGTTAAATATATAACAAACTTAATTACTTTAACGAGGATTTGGATGTTAAAAATTAAAAAACATATTATTTTGTTAAATTTGCTTAGAACTTTCATTCTAAATTGCTAAATGGCTTTAAATACTTTACAAACTTTCTTACTTTCAGTATTTAATCTTAAGTCTGAATAAGAGAGAAGAAAAGAGACGAGAAAGAGAGAACGAAAGAAACTAGAAAAACGAAAGAAAGATTGAACAAAAAGAAAATAACAAGAAACACGTTCCGTTATGTTCCGGGGATCAGGTATGACTAGAGTGGTATGATTGATTTTCACACGATTTTTCTTTTTTCCCCTCACATTATCACTCACTCATCATTCTTACTCATTCTTTCTATCTCTTTTCTCATTATTGCTCTTTTAATTTCTCCAATTCTCACATTCTGCGAGATTCACTGATATTCTCCCTTTCTCTCTATATCTCACTGTATACTGTCTTTCTTTCCGAAGTAAATGGCTAAAGTGGTTATAAGCAAAAGGAAGTTAGCATAAATAAAAACACTAATTACCAAGTCTACACAATGTGAATTCTCTAAATGGCGCGTTTCGGGGAAGAATCGGTTGTTCCTCTCGCGTCCGGCGCCAACTGACCGAAAGGGGGTGGTCTCCCCGCACGTTAATGACCCCGAATTATCGCCGCTTTCTTTAATTGCGGGAAACGGATCTGCCGACAGCACCTCCTCACCTGCCCTACATCGGGGGTTGAGCACAAATCTACTCGTGCAAATACAGCTGTTTCTATTGTTAATCTCGTTTGTAATGAAATTAAGTCCAAGTTTAGGAGGTTCGTATTATACTCGACAGCAAAGTTTCATGACCGTATGACGTCACTACGTGGAAGCAGGAACTGCGTAAACAGAATGCCTGTTGGGTTGCTAGGAGGAGTTCGGTACGCAAATCATGATAAAAAAGACGCTATATGTAATACAAAATAATCATATTTTTAAATTGACGCTCTTCATTTCACTCAAAATTCAGACACCGCGATGGGAACTACTTTGTTTGTTAGTGACGTCATAGGGTCAACTAACGTTGCTGTCTAGTATATTGTATACGAGAATGATTGTACATTTCGGACCTCAGATCTTTTAAGAATCTATTTCTAAATAATGACTTCTACAAATAGGTGACGCGATAGAAACATGCAGTATCAAAATAATTTAGTTTATAATTTGGTGCCAGAAATAAAAATAATTAAAATAATTAACTCAAAAATAAATAATTTTCTCATCTTAATTTTTATTCGTCTTTTTACTTGCAAAACTATTTAAATAAAATTTTACCTTTGATTTTAAAATATAATTTTTTCAAAACGTATGTGTTATCAGAAAATGATGACAGTTACCTGAATCGACCAACATTTTAGTTTTAATAAAATATTGTGTGTTTTTGTACCTTGGTATATAAAAAAAATATAAAGAATAAAAAGGAATATAAAGAAATCAAAATAAGACTTTAAATGACTTGTAATAATTCTTTGAATTTCACAAATTCCAACATTGTTTTATCCGTTCGTAATAAGAATTTCTAATCAAGCTGTTTATGAGACGTTCTTATGTCCATCTCATAAAAATGACTTATGAAGTATGTAGAAACTTCTGAATTCAGGTGGAAGAATTTTCTTTTTAATTGAGAGACAGATAAAATAGTTTTCGATTTTATAATTTAATTTTTAATACAAAATAATATAAAAATAAGGCCACAGACCGTATATACTGCAAGTAAAACACACGAAGTCTAGATCCGGTCCATGGCTTTCAAAAGGGGGACCCCCTATCGTAAGGTAATGAGAAACAATAAAATTAATCTTCATTAAGAATTCGATTGCAAATGGAGTTTCTTCGAATTCAGGTAACGCAATAGCACACCAATTAATTCACCGAACAGACGCTAATGAGATATTTCATTTCCATTTATGAAGACAATTAGTGTTGGACGAATTAAATTAAGTCCGAAGGTCATGTGTGAAATCACCGCAGCTGGGGGGGGGGATTCATAAGGAGACCGGATCGAATGCGATTGAGGGGCCCCTTAAAAAAGGGGCCACTTTAAGAAAAATCAACTACTTCGTAATGTTACATCTCACTTAAATACATTTCTGCTAAAATCGTTATTCCAAATTATGTTTTAATTTCTAGTTCCTTGTATCAAGTGAGAAGCATCGGGAATGATAATGTTGGTCCATTCGTAAAAAAGAAGATTCTTAATGTTACTATTGTTAATGGAACGTAGTATAAGAGATGATACTATCGAACTCAATGTAGTTTGATTTAGCTGCCGGAATAACCACCAAAATTTGTAGAGGAATTAAGGAACCCAAGAAAATACAGGGTGTCCAAGTGTCTGTAATTGAACGACTCGATTTTAAAATAAATTCACTGTAAATAGATTATAGGTAACCCCCCCCCCCGAATTTCTTAAAAGAAAACATCAAATGGTATGAGAATTTATTTGTGAAAAAATATAATTTATTTTCTTATTTACAAATGGTGCTTCCAATTCGAACACCACTAAGAGTCCTTAAAGGAGACGTTTCTCGAAATGCTAAATAAGAATTTTTTAAACCAAAAATATAGACAAGATACATTTATATGTTTAAGTAAATTTACTTTTTATTTCAGTGTTTAAAATTTTATAATTTGGTGGGTTCAAATTAACAGTTCCCAATTGAGATAACGGTATCATCTATCATAACAAATATTATCTACTTTTATTTATTTTAATTAAAACCAATTCCCACCCCTATTACGTCCTCTTGAAAAAATTCACATATTTTTTCAACCAACAGGTTCATCTAATAGAGCATTCGTACATGACGTCACTTGGGGGACAAAAACAACGTTGCTAAGGCTAAGGCTGTTGTTAGGGGCTGGAAATAGAAGCATTCGCACATGACATCACTGCAGGATAAAAACAACGTTGCTAAGGCCGTTGTTAGGTAAAGTCATGTAATTAAAAATGCTCTATGAGAATTGAGATACTACTAGAAAGAATCAGAGAAAAAAACAAGAGTGGAAATGAAAGAATGATGTGAGCAAAGAAAAAAAGAGAGATAAACCGTGGATTTTCTATAACTTAAGTATTTAATACTACTAATGAATACGTTTGAATAAAACTCTCTTATTAACAAGCGTCCATTCAAATTCACCGAGAAATTTTGACATCCCTAATAAAATAACCCTCTCTTTACTTCACGACAAAACTTTACGGCTCAATTTCAAACAGGGTACGGTTATATCTCAATCCATCTCCATCGTCGGGAGGTCTTGATCCGGAAAAAAGGGGTGATGTACCCCTTCCGACAAAGGGGGTGAGAGACCGCAAGGCATCCGTCCCCTCATCGGTGCCCCCTTAGTAAGAAAGTCGTTCGCATTCCACCCCTTTGGGGCCCTGACACCTGCCACCCCTTTCCCTCCCTCCTTAACACCCCATCGACATCTCTATCAAAAAGTTTTTGAACTCCTATTTTTCTTTGAAAACTTTGCATTTCATTTATAATTTATCTCAGATTAGTTGTTATTGTTTACTGCATAAAGTATTCAAAAGAGGTTTTTTAGCAACCTAGGAACTGTTAGTTTGAAAGAGAAATATTTCATACCATATTCTTAGGCAGACGAGAAATTCTTAACAAAGGATTACTTATAATGCCATTTGAGAAAAATTATTGAAAAAAAAAACATTTTGATAGTTGAAATTAAAGATTGTGTCAAAGAATATAAAACATAAGCTACTAAGAATATTCCAATACTATTTTGTTACATATGAAAAATGAAACGAACTCGGAAAATTTTAGTCTAAGTAGTCAAATTCCTTTTCTAACAATTACAATTGTTTGAAGCTAATACAGCATCCGATTGTTTATTCGAATTTCATGAATAATAATTTTGAATATTATTAAATTATCTTAAACAGATAGTAATACAAAATGTTATAAAGAATTTGAGCATAAAAAGGGTGATAAATTATACCGAAAATTTGATGCAAATTTTTTAGTTCTTGCAGAAGAAATAAAACGCTAAAATAGGTCGTTTGAATTTGTCTACACAAAAAGATATTTTAATTAATGACTTATCATCTTGACATGTTAAATCAATTATTTTTAAAATAATGGAAACAAAAAAATACTCTAATTATAAAACAGAAAAATAAGCATAATAACAAGGAAAATAGAAAATTTTGGAAAAAAATTAACTTTAGAATCATGAAACAGTTTTAAAGATAAAATTACGGAATATTGAATCATTTCGATAAAAATATCTAATTCAAGCACCAACTTACATAAAAAAACACTAAAAAAAAGTGACACCAAGTTTTTATAAGGACGACGGTACAATATACCCCTGAAGAACCTCCTCAAAAAAGGGGTGAGGGAGCATGTTACATCCACCCCTCAAAGAAAGTCGTCCGCATTCCTCTTCACCCCTTTGGGGCCCTCGCTTGACACCTGTTGCCACAACCCTTCTCCCTCTTCCGTGCAGTGAGGAAGAGAGAGGATGAGGTGGCACTGAACTGTCGGATTTACGCACTTTGAAGAAAGTATAGTGCTGTCCTTTAAAAACAACCCACTCCAAAATGTGCCCTAAGAACAACCCATTGATATTTTTTGATTACATAATTAAATTAATTTTAACATCTCATATACCCTGTCTTGTCTTTGTATGCCATTTAGAGTGGCAGGGATGTAAAAACTAGTCAAAGAATCAATCAATAAAAAAAAATTAAATCCTGCCCGGGTCTAGTGGCCCATCAGGCGGTGCCCATCTCCCCTAGTCAAAGAACTGTTTATTTATTTATTTTTTAAATAAACAGAGATAACGTATAATTTTGTTAAAAAATATGCTTCAAATTTACAGCTAAAACCCATTGCTTTCTTTTCTATAAATAGCAAAATAAATAAAAAATTATGAAACATATTTAATATTACCCATAATATACTACTAATTATGCAAACATAATGCTTGTTTCAGTGATTCTCGGACTGATACAAAAAAAACCCAAATAATTTCCATACAAAGTTACCATTATTACCATGCAAAGATAGCACTTTACTAGAATTTTACTTGAAAATGGGTTATGGAGAGTTAATAAATGGGGTTAAAATAAAATATAAGTGCCAATTATCATTATTTATTGGAGATGATATTTACTATTACACTTTAGGGCATGAAACAATTATGGTGAAATATTGCGGCACAAACTAGGTTCTTAAAAATCGAGAAGGCTCTCAATACATAAAAAATAATTTTAAAATAAATATTACAAATTACGATAAAATTTCAGGCTAGCTCATATTTAGAAACTATTTCAATTTATAACTTCTAATGCATGATTTATATGAGGGCCCTCATATAAATAATCGTTTATAGTTTTTTGGAAAAGGTAAAATAAAAATTTAAAATAAATTGCTATCAACCTGTAAAATTGACCAAACGGTTTAATCTTTAAACATATTTTAGACCCATTATTTGTATTTGTATAAAATCAAACAGTTAACAGAAAAGCTGATATTCCTCTTCTTTACAAATTTTATCCATTGAAAATGTATTAAATACGAATTCAGTCACACCCTACTTTTAAAGTGACAAAAAGAAGATAAAAATTTCTTAAATCTTGGATTTGTATTTTAAAAGTTCTTTTCAATCCTTATCTCACTCGGAAAAAATTTCACAGAAAAGAATTCCCATTGTTGAATAGCACTTGATCTTTCCTGTAAGACTTCATGCCCCTTTTTTTACTCCTTTGGGGCCTCAACCATCTAGATTTCTAAAAGTGCCTCAAGGTGAGTTGGTTAAGAAATTATTGTTTAGGGTTGTCTACGAGTACTTAACAAATTTCATTCTTATCAGAATAAAGATTTTATTATTAAACTTTTTATATATACTTTTTTTATAATTCAGTTATAATTTTTGTTATAATTTTACATACAGAATAGTGTATGGTTTGGCAAATAATTCTTTTTTATGATATTTATAAATAGGTTTTTAGTAAAATTTTGCATAAAAATATCTTTAAATTCTTTTAAAATAAATGAACGATACCTAGTCTTAATTTATGCCCTTAACAATTACCACTGATATTTAAAACTACTTCATTCACTATCAGATTGAACAAAAGCTGAATTAACTTTTTGGATTGACATTTCTGCGTACAGTTTCCAAGCTAACTATATTTAACTATAGTTAAACGTAAGAGATACGCAGTTGAAAAAAAGAGAAAGAAAATTAATACATATAAAGTTTTAAGTACTTACAGTGGTTACAGTACGCCAATTAAATCCAATCCATTCCACACAGACCTAAAAAAAAAATAGAACATCATAAATAACTGAAAAATATTAGACGTCATTTTTGTCAAATCTTTCTAATTTCCCTTTTAAAATCAGCATGAAGAAATAAAACTTTACCAAAATAGAAATTTGCAACGCTTACTACTCTGTACAGCAAACTAAAAATTATTATTTACCTTAAACCTTTTTTGTGCACTCAAAAGAGAAAATTATTTTTTAAAAAATGAAAACAGTTTTGTTACAATTAATAAAAGAAAACAATGACACCTACTAAATTTATAAAAGTTATGTAATATTTCCTCGTATCACATAACCATACAATCCTAAAGTAAAATTCGTAGTAATATAGAGCACCTTCATTATTTGCAAACATCTCTGTAACAGCCACTCGAAGCACACTTTCACAGTTCATTTGATCCTCTCGGGTTACCACTCGAAAACTGAACGGGTTAAAAAACCTAAACGGCGAAGAAAGGCATTCCCTCCCGGTGAATAGCACCTGTTGACGCATCTAACCCTTTCCCCCTGTCACCCCTTTGGTGCCCCCAGCGACAACCCTTTGCGCCCCTCGGCACAGATGGCGGATGCCGATGCACTCCTGCCAGGTGCCAAAGGGGTTGATGGAATGAGAGAGGATCTAAACTAACTATTTCTGTTCTAAACGGGTTCGAATGTTAAAAGTAGCTTGTATACGAATTTTGATATCTTGGGCTACGTAAGTATTCGTAAGTAATAGGAAGTAAAGGATGTAAACGGTGTTATAATGTAGCTAAGTTGGTTGTAAGTAGATTGTATTTAAATATAACGTGCAGATTATTAAACTGCACAGCTAAAGTTGAGAGCGAAGTTTTGTGCCGATAGTCACAGAATCTACTTTTATGATGATTTGGTAATTTATTTTTCTGCCCAGTTTTGTGAAAAATTAAAGAGAAACTCTAACTAAAAAACTTTAAAAACATAATTAGGAAATTTTTTTAATGGATAAAGAGATGCATATTAATGAGCACAATTGTAAAAATAATTTGAAGGCTCAATCTCAGATAAATATTTAGAATTGTAACAGAGAAAAATAAAAATTTCCCTAAAAAGTAAAATTTTAAGATGCTATTTGTATAGACTACTTCCGTGAAAGTGTTTTTAAATTGTATTTTAATATTATAATTATGAAATCTATTTCAAGATTTTCCTTCGCAATTTTGCCACTTGAATTTTTACAAAAATAATTTTTAATCACTTAATTGGATAAGTAAACTTTAAAAAGCAGTCTATTTATAAAAAAATAGCCTCAATCAATTCATACTCATGCCAGTAAAGGAACAGTCTTTTCTATTACTACATTTTAAATTAATTGGACCATCAATGAAAATTAGCCTCACTAGCAAGCTATGAGAACATCTATCATCTAAAATTCAAGTAGATTTTTCCGCACTACAACAAACATGAGAAAAAGCCGACTTTACAGCTGCAGCCAGTGAAGTCATCTTCTCCTCACCTTTTGGATGTGTTGCGGGAAAGTCCAAAACATCTAAAGTCAATATGGTTTTTCCGCAATACACTAAAGAGATGAGGAAGCTGCCTTTACAGCCCGATTCAGCGGCAAAAGCAGATCAGTTCGTAATTAATGTTAGAATAGCCCAGAAAATCGTGCGCATTTTAAAGATTTTGGGAAAGGGCTTTTTTAAAAATTATTATTAAAAGGTAATTCGATTTTAATGAAAGAGCCGTGTTTAGATTGACTGCTGGCTGGTTTCCCTCACGGTTAAAATTTATAAATATTAAAAAAATAGCTTCTTTAAGGAAATCACTCTTTTTTTTAAAAAATTCATTGTTATTTTATGATACAAGGAACTAATGAGATATTATGAAATATCAAACAGATGCATGATGTTTTCAATTCCTATAAACGGTCAACACTTTTGACATTAAAAATGTAACAATTACTATACAAAACTATTTCCAGGACATTTCACATTTTTCGAAAGAAGTAGAGTTTTCCTCCAACAAAAGATAGAAAACTAATAAAGTGAAATCAGATAAAAATAAATCCGGTTCGGGCTTTAAGGATAGATGGGCGCACACGAAACAATGCAATTAAGAAAGAAGACAAATAATCAGTTCGTGTCTCAAGACATCGGAAGCGGACTTCCACCCTCGCGTGGTAAAGGTGACGCCGGAAGTGGTCCCCTTGGAGGATCTGTCTTGGAGCAGGTGGTTCTCCTTTACACCTGTGTGGACGTTGCAGGATCTTCAAAACCAACAGAGTGTTGCAGCTAGCAATAATTAAGTACTTGCTCGTATTAGAAGTGTGTTTGATATTACGCTTGAGGTGGTTTTGCGTTTAAACCCACTATCAATCATAACAGGAACTAAAAGATAAATAATTACCTTGTTTCTTTGAAATATACTTAGTGCATATATGCACTACGCAATGGTAGTTATATAATTACGTAATTAACCCTATAACCATGAATAATGTTTCGTTACGATAATATGCTAGTAAATAGTGAACTGGGAATTTAAGAAACATTTTTTAAGACAATTATAAACATTCTTGAAGAAGACTGCATTTAAGCCCTGTGTCTCAATAAAGAAAAAAATTTCAAAATGTTATGTTTAAGTTGTGTTTACTTCATTTGATTTATTCTTTAAAATATGGACAGCTTTCGGTTAAGCTATATTATGAAGGAAATTTTATTACAAAGCAAATAGACTGTCTCAGTGTTCATTGAAACTACGTCCAATTTTTTCCAACGCTAAGCAATACAATTCCAGTAATGAACACTAATCAAAAGCGTTTAGAATTAGATTGTATTGCGATTGTATATCGATTGTGTTGTGTGACAGACAGAAAATGTATTCTTATTGTGCTTTGTTCTAAATTTAAGAACACTTTCAAATTCGAAATGTATTTTAGAAAGACTTTTCAAGATAGAACACAATTCTAACGTTTTTCAAATATATTCAGAACACTATTTCACAACCCAATAAAGTGTTAAAGTATTCTACCTAGCAACACACTGAAAGTGTTTTTAATTTTAGAACAAAATAGTCTTGTTAAATGTGTTTATTTTTGTGTGGAGCGTTTTCAGTGTTATTGTTTCACTTGATTACGTCATTAGGTTCCCAAAAACTCTTAAGGACATTCACAATAATTTATTATTTCCCATTTTTTTGCAAACAATGTTATGCCTAAGTTTTTGTGAACGTTGTAATGGTTTATTGTAAAACTCCTAATAATATAAAGTTGGTAACATTATAACACATAATTAAAGAACAATAATCTAGGTTTTCTTATTTCCTATAATTTTATAGTAGAAAAATTTTCAGATTTTTAAAATATTTCTAATTTTTTTCAATGCATTCAGAACATTGATTACATGAAATTAATTTTTTTGTGATTTGTATTAATTTTTTTGTGATTTGTATATTCCTACATTTAGGAATACTTTTATCCCCCTCAACTGTTCTTTATATGTAGTCATTAATAAGTTTTAAGACTAATAATTATGGTATAAACTACAAAAAAACGCGCACTATTAAACAATCCATTTACTTTCCTCTCACTTTTAAGCACTCCTAAGGAACAGTGAAATAATTTTTGTGTCTTAAGAAGAAATCCTTAATATCGCGTGGGAGAGACAGCACCGGAAACGACCCCTTAACAGGTGTCTCTTTTGCATCTGTGGACGTTCCAGGATCTGCGAAACCACCCGACTATACCGAAAACAATTAAGTACCCCCCCACAGAAGGTGTTTTCATACAACACACAGTAATTTTTCACTTCAAATACCCTAAAACACACGACCATCGGTTCCGGGACCTAGTAGTACTAATATATTAAAAATACACCGAATGCGTTAAATTGCTCTTTTAAGGGAAGGTGGGGCAGAGTATGTCGTGAACATGAGTCCGGTTTGGATTGACTGCACGCATTGGACACAATTGGAAGCAGGTGGGACGGTAAATATTTGGAGTTGACTTGTCGAAAAGATTGTCGTGAGTTGGGGGAGAAATGGAAGCTCTACGGATGGAAGGTTCTGATGTGTAACGGAATTTGGAGGATTGTTTTGTTTTAGGTGCTTCCACCTGGTTGCTGAATTTAGATGTGCATGAAGGATGTCCAGTTTGATTTTATAGAGAATCTTGAGGTTCAATTTTTTTAAATTGTTTTTTTTTTCATGAAGTAATTGAAGTGCATGAAATTAATAAAAATGAAAGATTGAAAAGTGTTCGGGAAAAAAATATTAAAAATCATGTCTTCCTGTTGTTTTCTTTTCTCATATTTTGTGTGTGTTCCAATTGTTAAATGTGCATGTTGTGTATGTAATAAATAAATAAAGAATTTGAAAAAAAAAATTGAAAAATAACCGCATGTGTAATGTGATAATGAATACACACATTATATTGTAATTGATAATGAATTCATTATATTGTAAATGATAATGAATTCATTATATTGTAAATGATAATGAATACACACGCCTATTACAAATATGTACACTTGAAAAATACACTTCAATACAAATTATAGTGTTTTATTAAAATTTAGACATTTAGAGTACTATAAAAATATTTTTTCAGATTACATTAAGTTAAAAGTGATGGGCTTAAATTTATAACAGGAGAAAAGTGTATAATTACTAAATATGAGGAGGAATCGGTGCTGCTACTCAGTGAGCCTACTTGGGTATGTACTGTTGCTTGACAAGGAAAAATCAGTTCGGAAAATAATCGATTTACTAAACATCGATATTAGGAACAAGCAAGGGTGGTGAGACAAGAAAGAAGAAGTGAGTAGTCGAAACAATTTACAACTTTGAAAAATGAAAAATAAAGTCAAGGTCAAAGTTAAACCTGACAGATCACGTTCGGTAAATTTAATTGTCGCGTTTCAGCTCCGCCACACATATTAATTAACTTGTAAAGAAATAATAAGCATGTTAGAAGGTTTTTGTACATTCTAAATCTAAATCAAATTAAAAAATATTAGAAAATATTTTTTTTTAGAAATTGTCTCATTAGTTACAATTTATGTAATGAAAATCTCAGACAAGTGCTAGACTTTTAATTTTATCGATATGAAACATTAACATGAATGTTCCCCATCTTAACGTTTGGAAAAATTCTTTGAAAAATTCGAGGAATTAATTTTTAACTCGAGAGTCACTCCAGAGAATCTGAAGAGTTGACAGCTTTTTAACCCCAAAACATGGCTTCGAAGTTCATTTATATTACCAGTACGAAAATAGCGGTAGCTCACCGATTACGTGATTTCGCCAACTCGCCGATTAAATTTATAACCCCAAATTAAGCACCGCTTATCTCCATGGAACAATCAGCGAAAAACCCTCGCTTCCGGCCGAAGGGTGTCGGCTGCCCCCGACAGATCCTCCTCCACCGGAAGGGTCAGTCGCTTCCGGTCCCTCTCGGCTGTGACAGAGACAATACTGTGACGTGACGACGGGAGAATTGCAATTAAGTGTCGCTGGAAAAAGGGATTCCGGGATGAAAAGAGGGTCGTTACACTGATTTGGGGCGGAGAAAATGTCAACCATTGAATCAATTGGGTTGTCTGTTGGCTACCCAACAAATTAAAATTCAATTGGTCAACTAGAAATGAATCATCATTGGAATTTATTTTTGTTCTGTGGAGTTAAGAACAGATTACTAAGTATCGAATACTCATGTAGTACTTTTATTTGTTTACATGTTTGTAGTAAATATCAAATTTAAGAATTAAGAGGGATAACCAAGACCATTTTTGAAGTAAAAAATGTCTCCTATTACCTAAATTAACTAACTTACTTAAAAGGTAATATTGTTGCTACCGTATTAAATTAACGTTATTAAAATTACGTTGTTGAATAATTGATGATTTTTACTGAAGAGTAAAACAGAAATAATAGCTACTACTCCAAGAGATATCGGTAAAATCTAACTTAACTTAGGTGTTATTATTACCACAATAATGATTTTTACCACCTTCATATTAATAATTTTTCTTAATTTCCCTATTAATTAAAAATATGCAAGGAAGTGAAATAGTACAGTAATTGTACATCATAAGTTCTAACACACATACGAAGTTGTTAAATCCACGTCATGTAAACATTTTCTTCCCGAGAGTATCTTGAAGTTCATTTAAAGGTCAACAGACTTTTAATTTCAATTTTTGTTTGAGGGAATTATATATGGCTTATTCCATTTTACTATACCTTCCTACAAATTTTATAAAAGGCCATCTAAACATTTTTAATAAATTTAAATTTAAACTTTAATTAATTCTGAAAAAAAAAGTTTATGTAAAATGTCTAGGTAATTTGGATAATGTTTGGGGTATGTGTTTACACAACGTAACAAATTATAAGAAAATTAAAGGAAGTGATGGGTAATCTCTCTATTCTAAAATAAGTTTTTGGTGAACGGTTTCCAGAGAAAAACTTTTTAATTACTGATCCGTATAACTCATTTTGGTATAAAAGTGTTCAGATTCTTTTGAAGATTTCAAATAAGCTATTAGAATTTCTAAAAAAATTCTCAATTTTAAAATATTTCTATTTTTTTTTAGATTTTGGATAAGGTTGAAGTTTTATAGCAAGCAACTGCCACAAACAAGTTACTATCCATCCAATAACAACAACCAATTGCCGCCATATTTTATGATAAAAAATTTCATTTCACGTTTTAAAAATTTAATTTAAATATACTTTTCAAAACAAGTATCTTTCAAAGATTAATAAAAGTGTTATACGCAGAAACATACAAATATACTATTTATTACTAGAATTTCACACATTTACACATTTGCCTAAAATTTGTAAATTTTAGTCTTATAACCGAAATTAATTGTTTGTAAACATTGAGTGTCATGAAGGTTTCGTCTCTCATTATTTTCAATGGCTTAAAAGGTATTGTTTAACAAGTCAGGGTTGAAAAAAAAATATATTGATTAAATGATAAACACTTGGCGTACCTATACGAGTATATTGACGAGTTAGAATAGGTACACAATTAATTAAAAAATTCATTGTGTACGTTTTTTATTCAGAATGTTAATTAACAATAGTTAGTAAAATAATTGCTGGATATATTTAATAAAACATTTTTATTAAATTATTGACAAGTTAGAAGCAATAAATATTCTAAATTTTAAGAGAATGTTATTCATGGAGATCAAATGTGACGTACGTATTTTTGGAAAGTTGGTTGACGTTTTTTCTGTTGATTGCTTTTACGAATGTTTTTTAAAGTGAGTAAGTTCAGTGATCATGGTTTTGTGAGGATTGCGAAGTAATCCGAAAGGTCCTGTGTAAGAAGTTAACGGGGGTTGGTGAGAGATAGCGAGCAGGGGTAGTAGCTCCATAGTAATTGAAAAATAATGTCCAAAAGTAATAAAAGCATTTCAAATAAAAATTTAATTAAATATTAAAATGTATTTAAAATCAATTTAAAATAAAAACTTCCATGAAGTTAGAAGGAATAGCCGTGTAGCTACAATGCAGTTAAAAAACTCTTACAAAAGAGTTATTCAAAGGGAATAAATGTCTAATAATCTCAGATAAAAATTGAGAATTTAAGTATGTACTTTTTCATCAAAATTCGTAAATCTCTAAAATAGTAGAACAACAACCTTATACAAACACAACTACACCTTCTCCTCTAGTTAAGTTTTCATACCTTTACCTCATCTCGATTCAGGATATAATCTCCCATGGTTCGCTGAACAAGGGTGGATTCAAACTTTACTTCTTAATGACAGGAAGTTATTCTGAATTAAAAAGTCAGGTTCTTTATGCCTGGTTATTCGCTTTTTTATGTTCGGGCATATGCCTATGAAGTAAATGAGATCTTTACTTTGATAAGACGGCATTCGGGGTCATTATGCAATACTCGGTTTGAATCATAAACCCTTTAATGATTTTTCTCACAGATAAACCCTAAATTTGAAACGTAATTTGACGGTACAGTCAATTTTTCTTTTTAAGGCGTAATTCCCTGGGTTGATTTTTATTGTGTTGTGCTTTAGCGGAAGTAAAGGATTAGCGTCACTTTAGTAACAAGTTTTGATCAGAATATGTAATTCTTTCATTTTTCACAATTACGCTCACTTTATGAGTCGTTAAAAATAATACGTTGTTTTAAAACCAACCCAAGGTACGGCGCAATCAGGCTATCAGGCATACTTTGAAGTTTAATTCATCAAAATATAGTAAACTGATTTAGTGAAATTAATATCACCTTATTCACAGAGACTCAAAAATCAATAGAAATTCTCTTTATAGTAAATAAATAAAGTTATATCTCGCGTTGTCAAGAATCACATTGAAATTGCATGGCACGAGCTTTTGCTCTTATGATGTCACAAAAATATTTATTTTTTTGGTTTTTTCTTTTTGTTACATTTATTTTTTTCTATCTTTTTGTTAATCAAAATTGAATAAAAAAAAGTCATGAGTTATTTTGTACTTTTTGTACTTTCTTTATTTTCCGCTTAATGTCCTTTCTGTGCGTGTATTTATGTGTCTGTTCATGTGCGTGTTAATAAATTTGAATTTGAATTGAATTATGTCTTTAATGGAGTCAATCATTAATTAAGTATTAAATATCTGTGTGGCATAATGTACTGCACATATGTGTAAAACTAAGACATAAATGTAAAAATTTGGATAAACCATGTAAATGTTTTTATCTCAATACATGAACTTTGAGAAATACTTTGTTTTTTTTTTACTTCAGAATTTTCAACGGAAAAGAAAAAAAAACCAAAAGGACATAGAGCCTGAATTGAGTTAAAATGTTCACTACCAAGAATTAATTCAAGGGCTACATCTGCTTATACGAGGTTGACAATTTCTATTCATATAACTGACTTATAGAGTAAAGCTCCTTCAGAGCCGAAAAAGTTATTATTCAGTCTCTGGTGTTTACCCATTTCTTAAACAGACAATTCAATTACAACACTACCTAAAATTAAAAACACAACAGTTGAAATTTTCTCTACTTTAACTACATTATCATAAAAGCCACCCAAATATTACACATTTGTGGTCTGACTGTGTAACTTCAAACATGATTCACACCTTACAGTTCCTTTCTTCTAAATGACCTCTAGAAGGACTCAAAAGGTTATCAAAGACCATCAGTACTTGACGACTCCCCCTTTCTCCAGCATGTCCAAGTAAGTGAAAGTAACATTAAAGTCCCGCAAATGATCCCCTTCCTTCTTTTTTTTTATATTCATCCTTTATTCTCCCCCAAAAGATTATAACCACCAGAACCTCCAAAATTACCTTTCTTATTAAATAAAGGCTCACAATAAAAAAAAAAAGACTCTCGCTCCAAATTAACCGTAATGCAGCTCACTGCCTTCAATTACTCGAGGGGCATCAAACCTCTATTACGGTCCGCCTTGACTTCCCCGGGAATTAAAGAGTAATTACCTGGGATCTGGCATCGATCGAGGAATCGTTAGCTCTCTCTTTTTGCGGGGGTGGGCTGTAATTAAACTTAACTTTTCCACGGGTGGATAAGTACGGGTGACATTAGAGGGGCTTATGACACACTCTTTTCGAATGGGTAAAATTGGAGAATCGTGCTTATGATTCTGACTATATTTATTTGATTTATGTATTAGGTCAAGAGAAGAATCACCAGGTACTGAAATTTAGATGAGCATTGGTTTTATTTTCTATTGATTTTATGCAAATATCTGGTTACCTCATCTTACCCACAAAGTAGACCGAATAACAATAGTGTTTCTTTAATTTTATAACACATCTATTTAGTTAGGAGATTTCTAAATCAGAGCCCAATAGTGTTTTTAGTAACGCTAACGCTTTAATTCAGTTCAAAGTCACCACTTACGGCCGTATTAACCGGTAACTTGACCGGTGGTGAAACGACAGTTAAACTTCTGCTTGTAGTTAAAGAAGGAAAACTAGTTCTCCGCCAATCAGAGGTTTAACTTCCGGTTTAAGTTACCTGTGAATACGGCCGCATTCACCGCTAATCTGACCGGCAGTTAACCAGGGGAGTTTTCTTTATGAAATTCTTTGTAAACCGTCGGCGTTCTGGAGAAGCCACTAAGCTACTTCGGGCACAACTACTCTTTACGAGGTCACGTCAAATTTGGCGATACTACCACTTTTTTGCACCATGAAATTTCACCAATTTTACAATGATCGCTTCTGAGCTTGGGGAGATTTTCGAATTTACTTGTTTTTTTGGCGACGTACTACTAAATGGTTCTCTAAATGTGTGACTTCTAGTGTCTTTCTGTTTTAAACCGACGAAATGCACTTAGTATAAAATATAATTAAAAGTTTTTACTTTCTACGGTTATTATAATTTGATTGAAAGTAGCATTTCATACACTATTGAAGATAATGTAAAACTTATCACGATTGTTTCACAGCTGTGGTTTATGTCCATTTATGCATTTGTTAAGGTTGAATTCAGCGTATTATTTCGTACTGTTTTCGCAACAAGTGCAATGAGAATACAAAGAGATATTATGTCTCTCTCTAAACAGTCAATTTTTCAATAATTTAATGTTTTGCTTTTAATTTCGAAACTTTTCTTATATGATCTATAATGGAGTCGTTTAATAATTGTTAGAATAATATAAACAGTGTATCTGAAAGAATTGGACTACTCAAAAGGATTTATAAAAACTTTCATTATAGATTTGTGTATTTCATTATGCTTTCAATCACGAAATTATAAATGTTTCACGCTATTGAATCAATAATATTTCAAAAAACTTAAAGTCGATCATAAAATCAAAGGAATAGTTATAAAATAATAGAAAAATGCATTTTATTGATCTGAATATACTTATCAAATCTGGTACTATTTAAAGAGTAACCAATTAATCAATGTTAGAAAAATCATTATCTTCATTGAGAATGGTGTTATAAAAGCTCATTATTTTTTATAAGAAAACAAAGTTTTTAATATAATTGATGTGTATCCATTTGTGTTTATGCAATACAAAAGAAGCATTTTCAAAAAGTAGTGGTTAGAAAATAACATAAAATTTTACTTGAAAAGCCTCAAACAATTAAATCCCTATAGATATTGGTCATGATAACAAACATGGTAATTTCCAATCATATCTATTTATTGTATCTGTTTTATATTTTGATCGATCGTTTTAAATCTGTTGATGTTGACTACTATGATTATTGATTTTCTTTAAAACTATTTGCTTTTTATATCGAAATTCATAAAAAAATAGGATTCCCAATAAAAATGTTAAAACTTTTTCAAAACAATTTATTCAGGATATCATAGTTATTATACCTGTTTTATTGTGTAGAAACTCTTTCAACTATTAGTTTATATTGATGCAATATTACTAATTAAATTTACTTGTGTTCACATTATTAACTCTCATTATGATCCTTTAAGTTTCAACCATTTCAATGGATATTTTAGTATAATTTTTAATAATAAACTTCTAATAATAGTGTAGTACTATTTTAATAATTCATTTTACGTATAATTTCTGTGGTTCAATTCCGTTAGAGTCCCCGCTAAATATCACCCGGTTCTTTTAGACAACAAAAAGTAGAAATATTCATAAATATTTTCAAACTCCTGAATTTAAAGGCTTAATTAGATCACTAACTATGCAGTTTATTAATAAAAGTCAGAAAAATTTGTTGATATTTGGATCTATTTAGCTTTTTGGATGTTGGCGATATTTAGCGGGGACTCTAACGGAATTGTACCATTTCTGTACTACTTATAAGTTGGATACGTTGTATAATAAAAGAAACTTTTTGATATCTGTAAGGATAAAACTGAAAGATTATTTTATGAAAGCATATACGATATAGGTTTAGGAAACTCTTAATAGAAAAGAATACATTTTGATAAATTCCTAAAGTCATGATATTGGACTGAAATTTTTGGATAGAAAATGCAAATTACTCACACTCTTGAAATTCGTCAATGGACGCAATCTCTTCTTGACTTGATCCTGAAATAAAAAAATATTTAAATCAATTTAAATTAGATAGATAATTTTAACCATTGAAGAACAGTCATCGTGCATAAAAGGGTACTTGAAAGAATTAATAAGACTTAATGGAGCATATGATTACGTTGAACACTCCAGTAAAAATTAACTTTACCAATTAAACCTACTCTTTAGAGAAACTATGTGAAATGTTGAGTTTAACCAAAAGCAATGTTAAGGGTTAAATAAACATCTGAAAACGAAAACTTCAATGAGATAATAATAATCAAAATGTGATATCAAACGCCGAGAAACTTTCAACATCATTTTTTTTTTCAATTGTTCAATATTTTTGAATAGGAATACTTGTATTTTTTTTCGATGATTGGTTTGTATTCTAAATAGGGTCATGAATTTGCAGTAAACATGTTGGTAGTTATAGAACAAAATTCCATTTCCGTTTTTTTTTTTTTTTTTTGAAAAACTTGTTTTTTAGATTCATCCCCATTTCCAAACTGACTATTCACTTAGCCCTAAGCTCTTTTAACCCACTAAATAGGTGCGAGTCTCGAGAACTGTCCATTTTCGTTGAGGGGGAATAAATACAAATACCCAACCCTAAATATAAATTAAAGAAAATTTATTCTCATCAAGTTTCCCACCAAATTTCACAGTGATTGGCTCCACTCTCCATCAACATCAAAAAGGGAAATATTCCTTCTCGATCACACACACACCCAGAGTAAAACTTACCCAATAAAAAGTCTCTTCACACTTCCCCCTTCATTCCCTCATTTTACGAAACTTTTCAGACCAACTCGAAACACACACATAACCATCGTGCTCCAACAAGTCCATTGAAATACATATGGGAGTCAAACTTTCTTGAAGCATAAAAGCTAATAATCTATACCTCCCTACACCACCCAACTTGTACGTTTTCGCCGATACTTTTGCGTCGACGGGTCTAATTCCCTTAAAAACCGTCCCTGGAACAAGTCAAGCGACGTCCCCTTTACATGACGTTCTCTCGAACGTTTTTATCATTGTTCGACCGTTGCTAATAACCGCGTGGCTTTAACGCGCACGACCCCCTTTTTTTTCATGCGATTTCGAAAAAGAAGCCCTTTTCGACTTGTATGAAGGTTTCTTACATCAGTTTCTCTGTAGTATTTTTTTACGTCTGTTATCTTTCTTGATTCGTTATGTATATTTGCATTCCTTGAGTGTTAAGTTTACATTGTGCCGAACTGCTTTTAACACTTTCAGCTCTAGTCGCCCCAAATTTTCCATAGGATTCAATAGTAAGATCGGGCGCCTTAGGATTGAAAATGTTAAGCGTTGTGCTACGGGGAACTGTCTTCTCGGGGAAAGTTTTCGCCAAATTTTGGATATGCATAGAGATTTGTAGGGGGAATTCAATGACAGTTTTACGCTAGTATATTATGAGTATTTGATCTTAAAAAAATAGTAGAAGGAGGGTAAAATATGCTGGGGACCATACACAAATTCTGTCTTACATTTATATGAGTTGATGGGTCATATGATCATGTGTGTTAAAAATGTGATAATGGGGATATGTTAGTTTAAATTTGTATGACCTCACACATTATTTTATTCCTCCTAGAATTCTAAAAGAGATATAGCTTTCATAATTTTTAGTTTTAATTCAACTGTAATTAAAGGTTAGACTTCTTTTTGCAAAATTTGAGGGATCTGAATTTTGCAGTTGTTCTTTTAGCAAAAGAGTAAAATGTATAAATTTTATTTGAAGGTGTCTTTTGTTTGTTGTATCATTTATTGTGTGTGTGTGTGAAACAAATATTTTTCTCAATGTTATTCCCGTATTACTTTTCAGAAAAATTTAAGATAAGTATATTCTTCAGAAATATGAATTTTTTTATCCTTATTCGTTGTTTAAAATATTAGAGGATACAGGAAAAATAATAGGGTTGTACAACAAAACAATTAATAATTTGGAGTCAAAGATTTTCCATTATTTAGAATCTAACAATGAAATTAAACAATGAAAACTAACAATGCTATGTTTTTGCAAGACACTACTTTCTTCAGACGAGATAAAAACGACTTATTTGAAGTTGCTATTCAATTTTATTCTCGTGTGATATTACTAAAAACATTTAGTGATGAATAAACCTTCGTATTTTGCGGGTTTGTGCTTGTGCCCGTGGTTTTGGGTCCTCTACCAGCTGGTGTTTGTGAGCAACCCAGCTTATGTCATGCATCTGATCGCTTTCGCCGTTCTGGTAAAGGCTGTTTTCTGCGGCGATGCTTCTGATGTGGACTTGGAGTCGAAACCTGATTCTGGGGAGTCAGATGTCCCGAATGGAAACACTCCAGATGGTCCTGATGATTTGGATCTAGATGAGGCAGACCTCTCTCTTGAGAAGGCTCTTGGCCATCCCGAGGTCGGTGAAACCCTCATGCCTGGAGATGGGTTTGATGCTGTTGCAGCACCAGAAGAGGTCTGCAAGACTTCGCATGCCTCAAATGAACCGGACTATCCTACTGGAGCAGATCCAGCTGTTGCAGCCTGTCTTGAGGTACCTGAAGTGGACTCCAAACCTCTGGATGCCATTTATAAACAGGACTGTCTTGCTAATGGAGATTCAGATCCAGATGCTGCCACTGATCCAGATGATCACCATGGAGATACTCTGGGACAAATCAAGACTGATTGGGCCGTTGGAGGCGTTCGATTGAGGAAGGACCCTCCCAAACGCTGTGTCATCGATGTCCACAAGCCCAAGTTTATCCAGACATATCTCACAGAGGCTGCTGAAGGTGACTGGCCGCTCCCCAGTTCCGAGTTCTTCTACAATTACAGATACTTCTATATGAGACACCGAGGGAACTGGAGGGAGATGAGGAGCAAGGGGGTCCACCACCCTGTCCTGGGGGTCATCGAGGAGGACAGTCAACCTGTACCAGTAGCAGGAGTGAGCACCGATGGTCCTCCAGTGGGACGAAAGTCCAAGAAGATAAAGATCTTCCGTCGAGTCAAGAAACTGTTTGGGAAGATGACGAGGAGCAGTTTCTGATTGGCTGATGATGATTATGTATATAGTGTAGTATATAGTTTTGTGTGAAAGAGTTGGGCCGTTGGAGGCGTTCGATTGAGGAAGGACCCTCCCAAACGCTGTGTCATCGATGTCCACAAGCCCAAGTTTATCCAGACATATCTCACAGAGGCTGCTGAAGGTGACTGGCCGCTCCCCAGTTCCGAGTTCTTCTACAATTACAGATACTTCTATATGAGACACCGAGGGAACTGGAGGGAGATGAGGAGCAAGGGGGTCCACCACCCTGTCCTGGGGTGATAAGATACTTCTATATGAGACACCGAGGGAACTGGAGGGAGATGAGGAGCAAGGGGGTCCACCACCCTGTCCTGGGGGTCATCGAGGAGGACAGTCAACCTGTACCAGTAGCAGGAGTGAGCACCGATGGTCCTCCAGTGGGACGAAAGTCCAAGAAGATAAAGATCTTCCGTCGAGTCAAGAAACTGTTTGGGAAGATGACGAGGAGCAGTTTCTGATTGGCTGATGATGATTATGTATATAGTGTAGTATATAGTTTTGTGTGAAAGAGTTGGGCCGTTGGAGGCGTTCGATTGAGGAAGGACCCTCCCAAACGCTGTGTCATCGATGTCCACAAGCCCAAGTTTATCCAGACATATCTCACAGAGGCTGCTGAAGGTGACTGGCCGCTCCCCAGTTCCGAGTTCTTCTACAATTACAGATACTTCTATATGAGACACCGAGGGAACTGGAGGGAGATGAGGAGCAAGGGGGTCCACCACCCTGTCCTGGGGGTCATCGAGGAGGACAGTCAACCTGTACCGAGCAGGAGTGAGCACCGATGGTCCTCCAGTGGGACGAAAGTCCAAGAAGATAAAGATCTTCCGTCGAGTCAAGAAACTGTTTGGGAAGATGACGAGGAGCAGTTTCTGATTGGCTGATGATGATTATGTATATAGTGTAGTATATAGTTTTGTGTGAAAGAGTGTTTTTATTGTGATGTGTTCAATAGAAATAGAAATAGTTATTATTCAATAGCCCAACCTCAATAGCCCGGTCATCAATAGACAATAAAAATAGTTTTTCAAAATTTTGGTGTATTTATTTTGTTTTACTTACTTTTAAGACTTAGTTATGTGATTTTTTAAGACATAAGTATCGTTCTTTAAAGTAAAAACTGTAAATCAAATAAATTATCTTATTATAAGAATGAAATCAATGATTAACAAAACCAAATATGATCTTAATATTATACCTATTTATATTAAATATGTCAAGCTAGCACAGTTTGAAAAAAAAATAAGTCCAAAAACGAAGTTTTTAGAAACTCGAAAAAACTGTACTATAAGTAATGGAATTTTCGTTGTATTAACTGTCAAATCTTTACTGAAAATTCAGAACCCTATTTAGAATATAAAACAATCATCAAAAAAACATGTAAGTGTATTCAAAAATATTTTACAGTTAAAAAAACTTGATGGACTTATTCCCGTTATCAAACTCATGAATGAGAAATCCTAAAAAACACTTTAATCGACAATTAAATTATATTTCTGCTTGGTTTACAGCACAAAAGTAAAAAAAAATAGAAAGAATAAGACAAAAAATATTTTTTTAATGAAAGTAGGGAAAGAATGGAGTAAGTGAATATACAATGAAGTCAAACATTCGTTGAATAAAAAAAGGTAAAAATACTTTTAAATTAAACACAAATATTATTTTGGCTTAGTTTTCAGCACAAAGAATAAGAAAAGAAATACAAATTATCTTATATTTCAAATTTAATAAAAAAATTTAGTAAATGGTGATCGTTTTCCCCAAATTCAATGGGCTATATCTAGCTATAGGATAGGGTGTTGTTATATTTTCCCTCTTTGCACTCATGTGTAGAGCAAAGCTTAGAAATTGTTTTGTCACAAAAAGTCAATCTGCCATTTTTTGGACTTATTCTCTTTTTTTAAACTGACGATTTATTTAAGAGAAGAAATTCACCTTTATGTGTAATGGTAGAAAAGAAAGAGAGATTCCACCCCTTTTTTATGTTGTAATGTAATTAACGAGCTACTAATTCTCATAAAAATAAGAAAACATTGAAAAAAAAAATGCGGAGGTGATTGACTTTATTTGATTATTTAGGACAAGGGGAACGGTGACCCCTTTAAGATTGTGTGACGTAATTTATTATTGGTTCTTAAAAAAAATACAAATTAATATTACTTGGATCACCCAGTGGACACATAAATTATTTAAATTTAAGTAATTTAGTTGAAATAAAATAATCTACACATGTTTTTCTCTCAGTTTAACAAGATGGTCTTTTGGTGTGTTAGGATAATGAAATATTGAATGGTCAGATATAAAATGTATATCAATAATTAATTGAATTAAAAAGCATTTTATGCCTTTCAACTAATGCACACAGTAAATTAAAATTTTATCTCGAAAAAATTTAGTTTAAAAAAAAAGGGGTTAATAAGTTTATTTTCTTTGAAAAGAAATTTATCAAGGATTGTTATCACTTCTCATTTTGGTGTACAGTTTTAAATTAGTATTCGCTTACGCGCAGAGGCTTGCTCGGTGATACAGACTTATTTGGACTAGAGAGTTCTTCAGAACCTTTCTCGTGAATAGTTCCACTATGCCTCAAAAATTTAAAAGCATTTGATGCATTTTCATCCCCTGCCATCATCAGGTTATCCCTTAAAAAGCGTTTTAAAATTTCCTTTCCTAAAAATCTTCCTAAATCTTTTTAATTCCCTTTCCTTGAAACTAAATAACGCTCAATCTGTGTTAGTCTGCAGCAAGAAACTCTCAAAAATAAAAACCCCTTGAAAGCATACATTATTTTTAAATGAGCCTTTTATGGTAAAAACCTGCTTAAAAGTATTTTCCTGTTATTGCATGCACTTGAGAAAGAATTGAATATTCCCCTAGAACGAAAACTTTGTTCTAAGAGGCATTCTTCACCCCGATGAGACCTCCTGCTGCCATTATGCAGGGAGAAATTTTACTTTAAAATTAACAACTCCTCCATTTTCCACGTTTTTTTTCATATTTCCTCACCTCCCAGGAATCTGGCAACAGAAGAAAAAAAAATAAACAAAACAAGCGATTTTTAATGCTTCACCTTCAAACTGGCAACGGTAAATTTCTCTACTTAAGAAATAAAAACCTCCCAACAAAAATCCGTAACTGTAAACCGAGAAGCCTCAAAGAAGAAAGAAAAAAAAACGCACACAAAACAAACGATAACGCGGAAACCATCGGTGGCAACATCTGGCGGTGTCAGAGGGGTGCGATCGTTTGCGCGGGGAAGGTCAAACGATTTTCATGATGAAGATGGAATTTTAAACCCCCTCAGAAAGAATATCTCTAAAACCCTTCCTATGAGAGCCAATGGTAGGTGTCCTGGGTATTTTTTAATACGATGGGAAGAAGAGAGCCTCATGAAATTCTAAAGACTCATTTTTTTCTTATTTTGCGAGTGGCATCATATTAGCATATTGATGCGGCTCAATCATTAGCACAGGTATGTAGAATGGGGATTATTTATCCCTACTTGAGGGAGAATGCTCCTTTGTACACATGGGGCCTCAAATTTTCGTTGAAAGTTTGAAGTAATTAGGGGAGTTGCTTACATCACAGTTGAGGTAACATTTTGGTAGGCGTATTCAAATGAGGGTTCACCTAACCTTTATATAAAAGACGGTTAAAACCCAGATTTTTTAGGGCAACTCACCTAACAAGTCAGAATTCATGTTTGGAGTGTACAAATTGGTTTTTATTTTTTTAAATGCTTGAATTGAAATTTATCAATAACAATGTAAAACATTATAGGGTTTTTTCAGGTGACGTCACGACCAGCTATTTTCTTTTAACTGTTAACCTTTGAAGGGCTTTTAACTGTTGCTAAGGCGGTTGCTAGGTAACGCGGTATCTGTTGCTAAGGCTGTTTTTAGGTATGGGGTCATGTGATTGCAAATGGTCCAATAGAAGAATTCCACGGCTAGTCATTTTCTGTAACTGTTAACCTCTGTAGGGCAAAAAACTGTAACATCTTCTGTTGCTAAGGCCGTTGTTAGGTCCGAGTCATGTGATTGAAAATGCTCTATAAAATTCACTACTAGTTCATTTTTTTCTTAAATTTAAGGAATAAATTAATTTCTTTTCACCCAGTCTCTCACTCACCATTCTCAATTTGTTAATCCTTTTTATCTTATTGTCTTTCTAATTTTTCCTTCCTCTTATTTTTTGTTTGTCACTTTTTCTGTCCCTTTTCCTTTTACTCTCCTTCTTTTCTCACTATGTCACTCATGTGGTAGATTTTCCCCCTTAAAACTAACTATATGTCTCTCTTACTCGCTTTCTATATCTTATATTTCAAACCAAAAAGGTATTAGAAAAAAGCAATACAAATGTTCTTATAATTCAAATAAAATTATCTATTGGGTACAGTTCCATTGCCTGTCTCGTTAAAAATCGCCAAAATTTTTCAAACACCCAATTATTTAAATGCCGCCTAATCTTTTATTGCTGTCATCGGTAAATAAAACTGTACATTCATTAAGCTGATTTGCAATTTTGGCGATATTTCTGTCATTTGGCAACCAAAACAGCTATACGATATTTTCAGGAACAGAGATAAGGGGACATCCATAAATTACGTGAGGTGTTTTTTCCGAAATCTGGACCCCCCCTCCCCCCTTGGTGAGATTTACCTCCAACTTTTTACATATAATTTTCCTTTCTCATACTTAGAAAAAGAGAAAATCGTATAATTTTCTAACTTAAAAAGTTGACTTGAGATTTTAATTGACCCTCCATCCCCCCATGGTGAGATTTGGTGAGATTTTTCCAAACCCCTCCCCCCCCCTTTTTGACCTCACGTAATTTATGGATGTCTCCTAACGAAAACGTGCCACCAGTTCTCACCTACAAACATAACCAACAAAATCAGTACAAACCCTTCCCTTAAGTATCACTGCACACTTCAACTCACGAAAAAAAAAATTCCCCTTCCCACCCATACGAATTTCCTCTAATGACAAATCCCCCCATTCGACAGAAAAATCAGGAAAGCGTCACCATAACGGTGGATGTTTTGCATATTATCTCCGACACCCAACACGATTGGCTGCGACATTAACATGCGTTTTAATGCATTAGCAATAAACCTAATCGCCCACAACAGAGGGTGCAGCCATCGCCGATAACGGCGGCAGACATCATTGAATTAAAAACGTTCCGTATCTACCCCTCTCGGCCTATCTAATAAGGAAATTAGCCCACCACGGTCCATTCCAGAACACCCCCCCCCCTTTATCGTCTGGGGGTGGTGGTTGTTGTAATTGGGTAAGGGGTGTAGCACTTTGGGAAATGAATCCTAGGTTCATTTTTCTTTGAGAGAAGAGGACTCTAGTAGACGCTGTGGTGTCGTAATGTGTGGTGAAGGATGACTTGTGGGTGTCATCTTTTAGTGGGATGGTGTGAGTGGATGACACTCTATAAGACACATGACACTTGTGGTTTTTTTTTAAATTGTTATGAATGTGAGGGAATTCAGTTCATTTTTCATTGTGCAGCGATGTTACTTGATTATTGCAAAAGCTGGGTTGCTCGACATAGCCATAGCCGGATTTCATGTTGGGAGACATTTACGGATTGTGTCACATAATTTTGAGGTGATTCATACCCTTAATGTGTCTTGAATTGTAACGTTTCAGTTACCCTACCCATGGTGATTTATCCCTTTTGCAAAATTGAGTAAAATTTCAGAATTTCATGTTTCATCATCGTAAATACATTTCCTCAATGATTTAATGTTGCTTGATATATCTAAACATCAAGTTCTTTTAAAGTATTGCCCGTAGACTAGTATTCTTTCAGTATTATTCAGTAGTATTCTTTCAAAACTTCAGTAGTATTCAAGTTACTTCAGTAGTATTCTTTAAAAAGTTTGGCCGTCGATGAAGGACTGGATTTTTTTTGTCTTTTCCATTTGTCTGTCCATCTTTTATTGAATTTACTATCAGCTTCCAACTACTAATTAATTAAAATTTAAAAAAAATAAGTAAAGCATGGGTTCTTCCGATTTCAAACAAAATTGCGCTCATATTCATGAATAGTTATATAATGAACTTGCTGTTTTGGTCTTTTGGTTTTAAAAGTGTTTTCTAGCGTAGTTCGCGGGAGATTTATGTCATTGTGTAGAATAACTCTAAATTTTAATGTTAAGAATGGGAGTGGAATAAAGTTTACTTTTTTGTAATCATCTACAAACTAACCAAAATCACCGGCTTTTTCAAAGTCTCCCAAAATCAACCTAGAACCCAGATAGCATGTAACCTTACAGTTATCCTTGTCTTTTCAGTGTCCTTGGGTTACCCAAAAGAGAGTTTTCTGATCAACCTTTCCCAAATACTATATTACAGTTTGCTTGAGAAAGTTGCAGAAAAAATTACAGAAAATCCTTCTCTAAAGCCATCACCTCAGTTTCTAGCCATGTTTTAATCGTATAAGGCGTCAACTATCGAGGTTGTTTTGGCGTTGAAACAAGGTTACAGGTTGTCAATGACAACCTGACAAACCTTAAACTGGTTACCCAGTAAGCTTACAGCAAGGTTTGTAACACCTTACATCGTGCTATGAGGGAAAAATTGAAGGTAGGTACAGAGATTTAAAAAAAAAATATTAAAAAAAAATCTCAGCTAAGCTCCAAGGGGCTGTAGTTCCATAACATCCCCCATTCATTCACTCAATCTCTGAATGATCGTTCCCAGCTTGACTCGAGCACCCGATATATGAAGTTGACATATCTGTCTAAGGGGGTGACACACGACACGCTTGTCGGGGAGGGGAGCAAAGGGTGTCGGAGTGGATCAATTAAAGACACTCTCCCCACCCATTCCACCCCCACAATAATAATAAGCTCCTCCCACTTCTCTCTTAAACTGATGAAATCTGCCCTTCATATTTCTTCTCTGCCAGGGCAAACATACTTAGTAAGATTAAGTAAGGGGAAATTTCGCGTCCCGATATTTTCATCATTTTTTTTTTATATCCCGGGATCCTTAACTCTTCCCGTGATTTCCGAGAGGAAAATTTTTCCCTGGAAACGATAATATAAAAAAAGAACAGAAAATTCTAATTTCCGGCGCTGTTGATTCTGAAAGAAAATCGATGTGCGGAAAAAAGTTCCCTGCGCGTGATAAGTTCTCTTCGCTTTCGTTTTAAAATTAAAGTTTTCCAGCCCGCCCCCCCCCCCATATATCGAAGACTGTATTCCTGTCGAATAATCTGCCATAGTTTATTTTGCCGAGAAGTTTTTTCTTATCTTGGGAGATGGATAGAAAAATGCGGCAGATCTTCCTGAAAATTTCTTATTATTTTGTATTTATTTCCTTTCTATATATATAAAACGGTATATCTCGAAGTCGCTACTTTGGAAAGTTTTCTTATTATGCGCCCAGGAATATACGAGACTTTCTAGACGAAAGTGACATAAGTCAGAGCATGTACAAAATTTTTAAAAATTCTCCAGTAACACTATCTTTTATTTTAATAGATCTAAAATCAAGGAACCTTTTCCTGAATTCATTAAAATTTTGTAATTATGACACTCAATAATATTTAACCCCATACAAGTTCAGAAGTGTAACCAAAATGCCGGACTCTAGGATGTATCAATCTCCTAAATTCTTTCTTTTTTGGCCTAAAAGCGGTTTATATTGCAAAACATACCTCTTCCCCCACTATAGTGCCGTTTACATGGGAAAAATATTACCCGGGTAGCTACCCGGGTAAAAAGTGGGTTGAAGGGAATTTCCAACTCTACCCGGGTTACGAAATTTGAAGGCGTTTACATGAGACATGATCTAACCCGGCTTTTTCTCGGTCACGTGGTAAGAAAAGTGATCTGCCTGTTTCCATGGTTTCCAAGTTTGTTAACAAATATCTCATTTTTGTTTTTGAAAGAGAGCATCAGAATGAATTTTAAAAGAGCGTTGGCGATATATGCAAAAAATCAACGGATGATAGCAGATTTGCTTACCGAAGACCTGCGAAGATGTATGAAAGCAATCTTGTATTATTTGTTGAATATTTTGTTTATTTACTAGTAACACTTATACAATTATACAAAATTGTGTTGGCAACATTGTTTCAATTCCATCAATGTTTATTGTTTTGATTTCCGTTTTTCATCATGTTTGTAAGTTGTGCTTGTCTTAAAAAATAAATGGATGTTTATTAAACTTAACGTTTTATCTTCACATTTCAAACTGCATTTTCTACTTTCTACATTATTGATGTCCATTACAAATTATATCAAAACAATCAACAGAGCACACACAAACAATTAAATGGCGGACTACACAACACGCAAGGTAGTGTGGGATGGGACACGAAATGCATCATGGGAAAGGAGGGTACTACCCGGCAATTGACTAGGATTGAATCCTACCCGGCTTTTTCCTATCTTTTTCCCTTCGTAGGGAATGCCGGGTAGAAAAGAGGAGTAAGAGCCGCCTTTTACCCGGGTAATTGGCTCATGTAAACGGCACTTAAAAGTATAATAACTCACTACTCTCATTTCTGAACGGACAATTGCAGTCAATTTTTTTGAAAATCTTAATGTATTCAGAATCGCTTAAAACCTCCACAAAACCATTAATATACCTTTCAAAGCGCTAATTTTTAAGTTATTTTTAATTAAAAAGAGCTTCGTTTCGGTCTGAGCTGAAACAGCTTGTGACGTCATGCGTGCCTTGTTTACAATCATTCCGCTTTGAAATACATTGAGCTCTAGTTTTTGTTTTGTTTTGACAACCTCGTGTTTCCATGGAAACTGTGTTTCCCTCATTTCCGAGAGGCACTTTTAACGTCAGCTTTTCTGTAATGAAATATCTTATAATTAACTCACAAAATTTTTCTCTGAAAAGACAAGCGTATTTTCGGATTCAAGAGAGAATTTTCAATAAGTTAAAATTGAAAACTTTGAATTTTAAGAGATGCTGCAATTCTCCAAGAGTGATCCTCAAAAGGAGGTTGTATATAACCTTTAGAAAGTAATGATAAAATGATAACAATAAGAATAGACATCAGGAAACACTAAAAGTGGGTATTGTCACTTCAAACCCTCTTAATCCTTATTAATTGGTATGTGTTACAAGCTAATAAGTTATTTAATTCTTAATAATATGAAGCAAACCGTTTACTTAGCTTTTTTACATAAAATTTTGGAGGTGGTTTGTTAGTATGATGTTTAAAATTTCTTTCTTATGAAAGCATCTTTCCAACTTAGCAAACAACATTTAGCAAAAACAACTAAAATATCGAACTTAGACTTGCACCATTTTCAAATAGAGGACCGCTTGTGTGCTTCTTTCTCCTAAACAACGGGTGTATTGAAAAAAGGCGTTTTTAAATTAATATCCGGTGCCGAAAAGTGTGTGGCATTGCTGAGAGAATGTTTTCCGAAAAAGTGATATTGTATTGGAAGGAATCATTACTCGGTGAGGTGCCCAGATTTTTTTTTCTTTTTGTCGAAACTGAGTTTTTGAGTCTTAGACGACAGGTAGTGTTATTAGAAACTTAAGTTTTCAAGTTAGAAAATATTGCGCAGCTTTCCAGAGGTATTATGTTATATGAAGTGGGTTGTTTACTCATAAATCTCGGTATGCAGCGCGCTATCAAGTTTAATAAAAGGTTAACGTACAGGGTGATAGTAATTAAAATGAAACTTTTAGAAATCCATAAAACAAGAACCAGACTGAATGACCTAAAACATTACTGGGGAAACAAACTTAACAGAGGGAAAAAGTAATGACAAAAAAAATAATAATTATTACGAGGTGCAGGTTAATCCTCTTTTTTATCAACGTGAAATTTCCCCAACATTTTAATTTATGTCCCTTAATAATCTGCAATTCTCAAGAATTTTTTTTCATAATTATAATAACTAGATATGGAAGTGTCACTACTATATCTTTGAATATAAAAAAAATCTCAGCTATCTCCATGAAGCTGATAGCAGAATCTTTGACTATTATAAAAAGAAAAATTAAATTTACATCCAAAAAATAATCGTATTATTATTTTTTAATCACCATTCTACAGTTAATTCTTACTTTTCACAAAAAGTGTACAACAAAACACTAAATATTTTCAAACATTGTGCATTTTACTCTATTTATAGCAAATTCTTATTCAACGCATTTTTTAACTCCCTCCTCAAAAATGAATATATGCATACGCTGCCCCATATTTAGCACTTCCTACCAATGAATTCGTCGTTCTCTCCCACCTCGCCCATTCGAACCCTCCCCTTAAATTCGATTCCCCTAGTTAGACCACCCTCGGATGAATAGATACAACCTTCTTTTCTCTTAAAAACCCTTCCGCCCTAACAAAAAAAAGAACCTTTAGGACCTTAAAAGAGGCGCTAATAAATGCAAAACCACCCCCTTTGGAACCCGAATTAGGGCCCTTCCTGGCGTTATTTGATTATTCTCGAACAAGATGTAAAGTTTTTGAAGAGCCCCCCCCCCTCTCCTTTATTAGGGCTCGTTGTGAGAGAATGTAAAAAAATAAAGAAATGCCTCCCCCCCCCCTTCTTGTGTAGAAAATGTAATGCGTGGGCATCCAAGTGCTAATGAGAGCGTGGTTTATGAGGTAAGAATGGGAAGAGTTGCTGGGTGCAAGAGTTGTTTCTTCCTTAATACTGAACGGTTGTTAGAAAGTTACAGTCTTCGCTTCTTATGTAGTGTTAAAGGAAAACTCACTAACTCAAATGTACAACAAGACAAAGGTGAATTTTATTATAATTACAAGTTGCCAAAATAATGAGAGCAATGGGTTTAAGATTCCGTCACACAGACATTTTAAATCAAGACAACTGCTTATTTTCAAACCCCCCATAGGGTATTCTGGAATACCCTTTATATCTTTAAGAATAACCCCACTGGTTTTAAAGAAAAGGCCACAAAATTGTTTTAAGTACATACTATAACTGATGATAATGAAGTGTCAATGGTTAAATAAAACATTATTTATTTTGTTGTTATGAAAAAGGGTACTTTAAAAAAAAGTAACAAATGGAGGGTAATATGGAATAGTCGGATAATATGGAATAGTTTTTCACAACTATTGAAAAACTGATTAGACTTCGGAGAACATAATAATTTTTTTAACTATTAACACAATATTTATAAAATTACTTTCAAATAGTTTTGTTATTGAGTCTATTTACAAAATTCACGAACATAATCTTCTTTCTCTACTCGAGTACAGTCAAGATGAGCATTAAATGCATTACATCCAAATTCCTCCTCCTTGATCTTTGGAGAATTTTTAAAACAAAATTTTTAAACAAAAGATACATTCAGCATCTTTGTTTTCCGGTTCTTTATTTGATGGCATGAAGTCAATATCAGATGATACATCAGAGGGGACCTAGTATTCCATAAAACCCGACACGCCATCATGGATCATGAACTATTTTACTGTCGGATAAAAGACTGATAGCTAAAAAACGACTACAGCATAACAAACTATCATTCTTTTAGTGCACATTATGCTTAGCAACAAAATTTAAATCTCATAATTATTGATAGGTTAAAATGTTTGAACCTTTACCAGCAAAAACTTTCGAAAATCCCAAAACACATTTTGTTTTGCAGCGACTTTTACGACAACACCAAGAAGTTATGCATTGTATCATGGGAGTCTTTCTTAAGTCTTTCATGGTATTCTCACGTGATATAGCAGTTCATGAGAGGGCTGAAACTTCGGTATTCCATATTACCCGACTATTCCATAATACCCTCCGCTCCTCTACAACTCGTGAATCTACGTGGCATAATACTAGAGCCGACTATTACCAGCCTCATAAACCTGAACATTTGGAGCTCTAGTACTACATTACACACTAATACTGGGGAGTTTATCCCAATTATACGATGACCTGTCCAACAAAGGTTTCCAATCACTCCATGTTAGAGACTACAATCCTATTAAATGAAATGAGAATTCTTCTAGCAACTGTGGATGGTGTAGCCAGTATGAATAGTTGCATACATTTACTGGAGCATACTAGCTAGAGAATCCAGTTGCTGAAAGAATTCTGATTCGAGTTACTGGATGCTCCAGCCAGTATGAACTGTTAGTATAACACCTATATTTACTGAAGTTATCGTCATGACAAAAATATAGATTTACCTTCAAAAAGTCTTAAAAAATCATTCGCTTCGATACTTATTTTGTTTCCTTATTTAAAAACATCGAAAGACGTTTCAAAACTAATTTTTCACACAAACTTAGAGAAACAGAAATAACAAAAATCCAATATTTTTAACCAATTATTCTTTTAAAAGAACGTATTTATCCTTTTATAGTTTCTTTTGTTGCATGTATGCATAAAAAGGGATTGCCCAATATGTATACCCCGAAACTCATATATTTTTGACAATATGATACTATTAAAACTACCTAATATCCCCATAAATACCAGAATCCCCTTCCGAAATTTTTTTCAGCTACTCCACTATTTTGCATAAATAACGGTTTTATTTCAAGATATGTTCAAGTGAAGGTGCTAATATAACACTTAAATATCTTCCCCACTCATCTTTTACAGGGTAAAGAAATTAAAAATAATCCCTAAATACTGGAACGTTTTTTATTTTACTTTAATCAAGATTACTAACAGATGAACAACTTTTCAACAATCCAATTTCAAAGATCTAAAACTTGTGGCAATGGATAAATTCAACGATAAAACATTAAAGCAATAAAATTCGTTAACAAATACATAATCTTCCCTTTAAAAGTATAGCAATTCAATTAATTTAGAAGACTGGTTCCTCCAGCAATCTGGATTCCCAGAATTTCCAATTACTTCGAAAAATCATAGCGACGCAAAGAAAATAATATATTTTTCCAAAACGCACAATTTTCCATTAAAACTTCTTTAATGGAATTAAGCCCTTCGAAAAACCTGTTTGTGAAATCTAAATTTTTAGAATAACAAATAACGCTCTACCAGCATTAAAATACTTCGAACACATATTTCGAAATTTAATGGAATCCCAAATAATTAATTCTGGGCTTTCGAACAAATTAAAGCGACGGTTGCGGGTAACGAACGTTGTTTATGTTCGATTGGTCTTCCGAACGTTCTAAGAACGAATTAAGTTGAGTTAAGAATTAATTCTGCCTTCGGAAATTCGTTTCTTGATTTATTAAGAAAACTTTTTCGTAGCGGAATTACCAAGAAATGGATTCATTACCTTCGAAAAATAATTCTTTTCATACGTTTTTTTTATTCTTTATGGAATATTTTTGGTTTTATATTGAAATTATTTTTAGTGAGTTTTTAAGATGGAAAAGATGCACATGTTTGGTGAACGTAAGCAGCAAGAGAAATCGCTTCGAGCCTTGATTATCTTAAAAGAAACAAGCTCATATTCTATGTTTTTGAAAATTCCATTTTTATCTATTTTACCGTACTTTTTAAATTACGGGAATAGCTTTTAATACAAACTAATTATTTCAAACAGTAAATTTTGTTAAAAACGAATCTGTTTTTAGATTATTAGAAAACGCATGTAGTGTATTTCCAAGAAAAAAACTTCTGATTTTTTAATTCCTAAATGCTGTAGTTTTTTTTTTTTTTTTAAATTATTGAGTCACAAGCACTCTTTATTTTCTAAATTAAGGATTTAGTGCTGTTTTCAATATGAATACGTGAATATGAGTGCAATATGAACAAAACAAACTATTTTATTATTTAGTAAAAGTTTATTTTTATAAAATGTTTAGTTGGAAAACAAACTAAGTACAATCACAAAAGAAGCTGTAAGGTTGTTAGTTATTTGTAAATAACTGAAGAAGAAAATATTATGGGATGATTGAAATATAAATAACTTCGTAAGGGGTTTCTAAATTAATGTTTATTGTAATATAACAATAGCTAGAAAGGTGTTTTTGTTAACTTATTTTAATAATTTGAAGAATATCTTTATTTGATGATGTTTACATTCAAATGTTTCCCTTTAATTACTTTAATTTAGCTTGCATACTTTTTTTTTACAAAGATTGGTGTTTATTTGTAAA
This sequence comes from Tetragnatha montana, assembly GCA_963680715.1. Lineage (NCBI taxonomy): Eukaryota > Metazoa > Arthropoda > Arachnida > Araneae > Tetragnathidae > Tetragnatha > Tetragnatha montana. The sequence goes on from OY796686.1 coordinate 30,566,350, forward strand.
AGGAAGAATGTTTGTGTTTAATATTCAAAATTAAACTAACTATAAAAAATGAAGATAAAAATATTATTTCATAATAAATTAAACGACAAAGTATTTTATGAGTAAAAGTAAATTTCTCCAAAACATCTATACGACATACACAATTGCTTGTAGACGCTGACTTAAAATATCAACTATCCTGAAAGGTGCTAAAATATAATTTTTAGTGTTAGTACAGGTATAAATGCAATAAAGGTTTAAAAAATGAGTAAAAATAATTAAGGCTGGGCGCGCACGAGTGACTAAAGTCACGGCGACCAGGATTACTAATATCAAAAATATCACTAGAAAACAATGGATCTCCTTGAAGAAATTCTTGGCAATCGACCAACTGTCACGTCGCCTAGTGCGAGCACTCTTCAAGTGTTTCAATAGCCAAAGCAACAATTTTGTCTTTGTCACCGTGACAAAAGTCGCCCGTGCGCGCTCGCCCTAATGGTTTGCTTTTGAACTCCAATTACCTAGAGTATCAGATTATGAAGTTAAACTTCTGGGGGGTTGAATCCCTATTTGGGTTGTGTGTGGAGAAAAAAAAATTCTAAAAAAATCTGAACCTGTAAAAAAATCTGCCCCTTCTAGTAAAAAAGTGGTTGAGGGAGCGAATGTGTATGAGGCGTGGTCATTAGTACCTCACCTTCGTGTCTTCGGTTCACAGGTGTCCGCTTGGTAAAGCAAAATAAATACTGACATCGGTGTGTGTTTGGGGTAATGACTTTGGTCATGCTTTTAAAAATCGGAACTTTTAGGATGTATACTTGGGTATTAGGCAATTTCAGGGAAAGATACCTAAAAATCGGGAACTTTCAGGGTATTGAATTCTTAAATATTGAATTCGACACCTAAATATCGGGAACTTTCAGGCATTGATTTTTTGAATATTGAAGAATTCATTGAACTTCATACATATTTAGGTACTACCTAGGTGTTGGTACCGAATATTTTCTCACTCTTTTCCCACAGTACTCAAGCTTTGATGAGGAGTATTATACCTAAACATAGCCATTAAACTTCAGTTCTTAAAATTATTGATTTTACCCATTATTGGTATGTTTCATCTCTTCCAGTAAAGCTACTATCACATGACGTCATCCAAAAGATGATTTTTTTAAGGGGAAGGAGGAGGGGGTCTCTAACTTACCCCACTTTCCCCAAAAACCTCCCCCAAAAAAGCTCCTTTTCTGGGGAGGCTCGCTCAGCGATGATGATTATTAAAATCTATCGAATAAACAAGGCTCGCTCTCTCGCTGCTGCTACTGCAGGAAATTAAATCGGCAAGAGCGCGGCAGCGACGGCGCAATTATAAAACGTAATTTCGAACGAAAAAGAGAACCCCGCTCTCTCTCTCTCCTCTCATTATATTCGAAGGGAGCAGTATGATAATAATCATGATAATAAGAAATGAAAAGCGCTGAAAATCTCAATTTTTTTTTATCCTCGGATCGGGTTTGCGAGGGTTTCTTCGGAGATTTCGTCTTTGTGCGCGCTTGTGTAATTACTAAAAAATCATCCTTTTTTCCCCTGTCCCCATTAGAGGGGCTTTCTTTGATGGTGTGTTGTTATTTTTTTTTCTGGCTCTCCTCTCCTCGACGTGCTGAGATGTGATGTGTTTTAAGGATCATGCTGAAAGGGGGCTTAGTTACTAGACTGGACTAAGTCAAAGCTGGACTAAGTCTTATTTAAAAAAAAAAGATGTAGATCATTTATGTAGGTAATTGTCTATGTAGTAGGAGAAAATGAATTTAGCTTGGAAAAAGTTACTACTCTACAAGTTGAAGACCAGGCAAAAGTTTTTTCTTACTTCTAGAGAGTATGTAGTGCACACTGCAAAATCCCAAATATTGGCAATACTAATGCATAAATATTTCTTTTCTTGTTCATATTCGTTACTTTATTAAATTTTATTTCTTTTTATGTTGTAGTTTTTAAATTTAAAAAAAAAAACAAGTTCCTAAAATTTAAAATTAATTTTCTAATTTTAACAAGTAATACCACGTTTATATGAAATGTTAATTTGACAAATACTAATTTATAGGTCATGATAAGATCATTTTTTTTTTCATATTTTAGATTGGGCTAAAAAATTTGGAGAACTCCTTATTCCTAACAGTTTTTTTAATGAATTTTTTACTGATGATGAATTACTGCAAAGAATGATGACATTTTTGCAACCTTAGTAATAAAATAACAATGTATAATATTAAGTGTTTAATTTAAAAGTTTTCTCAAAGTTTCTTAACATAAGTTTTAGTTAAGAGTACTATTTAGAACTGACTTTAAACATTTCCGATTTAATTTAAAAGTTTTATGCAAAAAAGGAAGAAGCAAATGTTTTTGCAAATTTATTCTAAATTAGATATAATTCTGAATAAATCATTTTTTTTCTCTTATGTAATGAATTTAAGCTAACCGTGATACCGAAGTGAAAGTTTTTTTACTCACTTAACCCTATCTAATTTACAAAAATAAAATAAATAATAATTAAATATGTAGTTGTTTGATAACGTTATTGAAGTAATAATAACAACATTATTTACATGTTAAGATTATACACTTATTTCTCTACTACACAGAATCGAAGTTTTTTAAAGCTGGGTTTCATAAAAATATAATTGAAAACGAAATAATTAAAAACATTTCCTTCAACCATTTTACCAAAAAAAAAAAAACCAAGCTTCAAAGGACATAAAAAATTGTTTTTCAGAACACCGAGTACCCTTCAAAAGGAAGAAAAGCATTTTAATTTATTACAACATGTCTCGAGGCAAAAATAATCGATACCAACCAACATTTTTTTTTTATTTTCTAAAAAACCTCATCGAGACTTGATTCACTAGTCCATGCCACACGCGAGGCCTTAACGAAAAACGCGAACTTTAAAAACCGGAGAATAAATAATGAGGGAATGCGAGCGAGTCCGTACACATCAAAGAACCGGAGAATTTACCCAGTTTTTTACGCGGTGCATATTTTAATGAACACCGGCGGAACCCTGGGATTGGCTGATTAGAACGAAATATTCGAACGAAAAAATAACGCATTCCCTACCCCCCTATCCTTGTTCCATGGCTTTTTAGAAGCAGGAAAAAAAGAAACTTATGGAGGGGTGTATGGAATCCTGTTTTTTTCCTGTCCCGATCTTTTTAAGGTCCCTGGCCAAAAACATTACAAGCTTCTAAAGGGAACTGCCGTCGTTGAAAGTAGATAGTAATACAGGAGGGGGGTATGAAAAAATCCCCAAATGAAAAGGTGTTTTTTTTTGTGAGACTTGCATTATAAAGCGGATTTTTTTCTTCTTTTTGATGTAGTCTCTCTTTTTTTTTAGTTTTAATGGACGGTAGGGGTTTTGCTTAATTTAGTTTTATCAAAGCTGTTTTTTTCTCCTTTGTTCTTTTGGTCTTATTACTTTACTTACTTTCTGAGGTTTTATAACTTCAAACTACAGAAATGTTATTAGTTTTTTTTAGTGTAATTAATACTTTCATTTTTCCCTAGATATTTTTAAATAGTTAAGATCGTTGGTTCGTGTAAAATGAATTCCCAAAAAATTTATTTCGATCACTTACTACTGTATATTTTTGTTTGATTGTAAAGATATCCAATTTCGTACCCATTGTTTCATTTACCTTCTCAATTTTACTTCTCAGTTACGTGAGGAAAAAAAAAGAGGTACAGTGAAAAACTATAAAACATGATTTAAGTAAAAGCCACTTACTATTTATCTGTTTGAAATTACTATTTAAAGTTAAATAAAAAAATATAATAAGTTTTACTAGCAATATATATGCGGTGCAGTGCAGAAACTTCTCCATTATAATCGAATACAATCTTCATAATAAAATGTGTAAGTCTCATAAGTGAATTTATTTTTAACTCGTTTCTTATTTTAAGGGAATTTTATGGCTTATTGAACTTTAAATGACTTGTCAAAGCTCATTAATAAAAAACTATTATATATAACTATTATTAAAAAACTATGCTACCTATTAATAAAAAAAAACATTTTAATAAAAGCTATGCATTTTACTTACATCCTTTCTCAATCGTAAGAATTTCCTTTGTAGGCTTCAAGTAGCAATCACAAATCTGTAAATAAACAACTTAAAATTAATTTAAAAAGAAATTTATGTTAAATTTTTTATTAAAAATGAAAACAAAACAGTAATTATGATAAAATGTTTTGACCATTTAAATTTAAAATGCATAGAAAATCTCAGTAAATACGTGTATAATAAGGTAAACAAATTCGAAAAATTCCATGAAACGCCATTTTTTTTTTAAATTTAAAGCTGGTTTTCAACGATTATTTTTTACCCGAAACGTGCTGTAATAAACGAAAAACTTTGCTCTTATAATTCAGCTCATCATGCTCTAAAATAAAATGGGCTTTTTATTCGTCGTGAAGATTTATTGCTATTTTTATTTGTAAAATAGTTCCACTACTTATTTTTATTAAAAGAAGATTTGTGTGATGCCACTTTTTACTTCTAAAAAAGAATCTCTAAATTATTTTTTTCATACAGAATACTATTTCATCCAGAATAGTAGATTCCAAGCTTTAGACGGTCTTAAATTTCAATAAGTGAAGCATGTTACACTCCTTATATCATCGCCTAGTCTATAATATCTTATCATTGATAGAACAGTGTTTTTCGTAGTATATTTCTACTCGGATCTCTCTCATCATCAACATTACGCCCTGTTAATCGAAGAACCAACCTATCCGAAAGATCCGCAAAATAAATTGAGGTTTGAAGAGACGAAGCGAACTGAAGAGAGTATATTATATTCCATCGTTCGCCTATTATGTTAAGCAAACACGAGGGCGAAATAGGCGAACATTAGGAAAACACAACTGCAATCTTTCTCCTGGCGGAAAATAAAGGGGTGCTGAGAGAGGGGGGAGGAGGTTCCAAAGACGCGTTCGAAAACACTTCGAGAGATTAGATTGCAGAGGCAAACAATGATTATTTTCTGTAGTCGCTGACAAAAAAGAGTATTTGTTCTTGCTTTGTGTATTGAAGGAACCGTTACATATTTTTGCGATAGATCGTTGGGTATTGCTTGAGCTGTGTTGTTAAAATGGGATGAGTCAAGGTAGAGTGAAGGTGAGTTAGGTTAAATCAAAAGCTAGAGGGATAAACTATATTCTTTAGTTACAAAATTAAAAGTAACAAAAGCTTTTAATTCATTTGGAAAATGACTGGATAATGAAGCTACCTACACACCTATCCATTAGTAAATTATTATGTCAGTATATTTTTTTTTTGCTAATTGATTTAATGTGAAAGAAATGTTACAGGAGGTTTTCAAAGTAAACATTTTGTATAACCATGAAATTACCACTGATTAAATATCTACAACAAGCTATCTCATTATGGGCAGATTATTTACTAAATTATCTAGGTTATATTGATATTTATGCACATTCAATCGCCCATTTTCATAAAGTAAAGTTGATTAGAAATATATTATTTGAAATATTCTAAGAGGATCTTATATTAAGAAGATAAAATCTTGTTTTAGATTAATGCAATTTTTGTAATGTAAACATAGTGATAACTATCTGAAGATTTAATAAATTAAGTTTATAGAAATTTAAAGGAAAGTACAAAGAAGAGAAGTTAATGAAAGATAGCTAGAGAGGAATTTTAAAATCGAGAAAACTAAATTAGGGTTGGTGATTATCTCATATTAATACACATTTTTCTTCAACCAGTTAGTAGGTATTGCTAAAAATTTTTTTGACGATATATCAGGTTGATGAAATCTCTTCTGCAACGAGAAAATGCGAAACAAAATTTCGGGAAAAGCAGAAATATCAAAAAATCATTAAACTTTTAAAGTACGAAAACGAACTAACTCCAATGTAAAGCTTTTGTTTTATCGAAGTAACACAAAATCATATGAGAAAACTAAATGGCCCTTAAGCAGCTTTTGCAACATAATTTTTGTAAAGTTTGTGTAGTAACTAATAGATAATATTAATATACTTTCATCTTTAGACATTTAATACTTTATTGTTTTGATATTTTGTCCCGACGAATTTCTCCACAGCATTCACATCTAATACTCAATTTTCACGACAGCATTGACTTAACCCATTATTCAAATTGGGTGACAAATATGCATTTCCAAATAGGTTCCCTAACATCTCTCAAAAGGTGTGTTGTTTACCGATCTTTCCAAAGAAGAGGTGTAGCACTCTCCTCAAAAAGATTCATGTTTCATAATTAGGACCTTTTGAAAAAGGTTCTATTTTCGGAGGGACAAAAACCACCCCTTTCTGTGTGATTTCTGCCGCCAGCTTGTTTGTGTGTATGGTTTGTTTATTTAGACCTCGGTACACGGAAACCTAATTAGCCATAGATTATGGGGTATAGATGACTATTATGGAGCATTTTTGATGAAAAAAGGAAGGTATGAAAGCAATTTGTCCCAGCGTGGATTTGATCACGTTCCTTTTATAAGGAATGTTGAAAGTTTTCGGTGGAGAGTGCCTAAAGAATGTTTATCTCATTATGCATTGAAAGTAAGGCAAGTTGTGGACTTTTTATTAGAATTCAGATGTATTAAGTTTATCTCTTAAGGTTCCTGTTTACATTGCTGATACTTATGTTTGCCTAATATAAATTTATATGGTGATTTTAGGAAAGCACACTGAGTTTGAATATTAAGATGAAATAACTTTATACAAGGCTACAGTGGACACTAAACATTTTTTTTTTTAATTTTTAAATGAATTTCTCAAAATTTTTTCTGTTAATATGAATGCTCAAGCTAAGCTCAGAAAATTTTTTTTTTGAAAAAAAAGTAATTATTTTTTTAATTAATTAAAAATTTTTGAAAAAATTCATAGAATTTCAAAATGCTCCAGTCGTTCCAATTTTTTAAATATCTTTGATTTTTTTCTTGATTTCTCATATTTATACACTCATTAATAAATAATGGACAGCAATGAAACATTATAAATGATACTTTAGAAACAATGAGCAAAAAATGTACCCATACTAGGAATTTTCAGAGAAAAATGACATTTTTTACAAAAAAAGATAAATATTTCAATTTACAGAACTATTATCATATTGGTGTCATCCAATTTACTTTTATACTTTTAAAACGAGAAAATACAGAGAATTTTTAAGCTGTACGAGGAAAATAGAAACGACTGGAGCATTTCGAAAATCATGTTCGAAGCAATTTTTTGATTTTGAGAAAAACAGCTTTTTATATTTAAAAAGATAATAAATAATTTTTAGCACAAAATTGAATCACAAGATTATACATTTAATATAAAAGAACTCTAGAATAACATATATATTGCCTAGGTTTTTTTCATAGAGGACAGTTATTTAATTTGTAAGTATTAATGTTTATGAAAATTATCTACGTGTGAAGGTAAAAACCTTGTATAAACATCAATACTTTTTTTAAAAAATTGTAATTATGGTATTTGTGTAAAATATAACCAATATATGCTAGTTAATTGTTAGAAGAAAGTTTCAAAGATGTGGGTAAAAATAAAAAGCACTAGAAGAACCGACGAAATGTTGATAATATCGTTAAAAATTTCCTTTAGAATAAACAAGAAAACTGTACTAATAATGCATCAATATGACAAAATATACTTAATTTAACTTATATTTATTAAAAAATAAATATTTATCAGTATTTAAATGTTTTAACAAAATGAACACAAGGAAAACACACGTATGTTGTAATTTTTAAGATAACACACACCTTCGTGAAATTCAACAAATTGGCTTTCATTACAATTTTTTATTTGGAGGCTTGGAGTTTTTAAATTGACTTATGGGATTCCTCAGAACCATATTCCTGCACACAAATAGATGATAAATGAGTAATCTTTGATTATAATCCAAAGATTAAATAAACCTGTACATTATTCTTGATCGTTCACTCATTGTCAAAGTGAGTCCTGATAAGACCTCACAATGAATTTATGTAAAAGTAATGTATTAACTTCAACATTCATGATGCTGCAGTGCAGTCCAATAAAATGACACATTATTTTTATAATGTAAAATTTATAGTCCATAGTTCTGTGGCACTTCAAATATACCCACAGGCAGGTGAAAGGGATTACAGATAACAAAGACTTCTAGGGTTGAATAAATTGTTCATAATTTTGAGTGAAGGTAGAAAATTTGGCGAATTGTTATTCAAGGAAATAATAAACTTGTTTTGATTTCTTAGAAACTCACAAAAAACTTTCTTCCAAGACTTTTCATAATCAATTGCCACTATCGTTTAGTTACTGCTCACACTCCAAACACAAAGACATGCACATGAAAAATCAAAACAAAACTATCCAAATCTAAACAAAGATGGAAAAGAGTAGAAGTGAAAGTTTATAACATTCACTAAAGAAAAACTACTAAAAAAATCAAGTCTGAGGCCAAGTTGATAGCATAAACACTAAAACAGCTCTCGTATTCTGAGGCTCGCAAACGTAAACAAATGGGTGTGGCATCATAAAAATGTCTATATTGAACGAACCAATAAAGATATCAAAATAATTCTTTCACCAGACGATTCCTAAGGATTTGTTTGATTTAAAAAGGTAATAATAAAAAAATCCAAATTTTCGTCGATTTTTCAGATTTTCAGTGTCCACTGTAGCCTTGGTACGAGCATAGTGCGGCAGGTTTTCAGATTCCGAAATCAGATTCCCGATTTCAGATTTTCGGAAATCTGCTCTCAGAATAGAGCATTTACAATCACATGACTCTGACCTAACAACGGCCTTAGCAACGTTGTTATTCGTCCAAGTGACGTCATGTGCGAATGCTTCTATTGGATGCTTCTATTTCCCGCCCCTAACAACAGCCCTAGCAACGTTGTTTATTCGTCCAAGTGACGTCATGTGCGAATGCTCTATTTGTCAGCGCCGGTGAGTGCGCATAGAGCATTCGCACATGACGTCACTTGGAGGACAAAAACAACGTTGCTAAGGCTGTTGTTAGGGGCGGGAACTAGAAGCATCCAATAGAAGCATTCACACATGACGTCACTTGGCGAATAAACAACGTTGCTAAGGCCGTTGTTAGGCAGAGTCATGTGATTGAAAATGCTCTATAGTGCATCAGATTTTGCCTGCTTCTTCGGAAAGCGTTTTGTTTACATTTTGCTGAAATAGCTTTATTTCTGCTCAAAGGGAGATCTGCTTACCCCAATGTTACATAAAAAAAACATAATGCAAATAAAAAGTTATTAAAAGAAAAACTATATATGTCAATTTAAAAATCATATTTAATGATCTAAAAATATATTTCTACGAAATTTAAATTTTAAAACTGGTAAATATAGTTTAAAATAATTTTATTTCAGTGTTTAATTTTTAAATGAAAAGTTTCATGGAATGGCATTGTTGTTAAAATAATCTCCATGGAAATGCGATAAACAATGACCACGTTATCTGAGAATTCTGCAGAATCTGAAAAACCGGAATTAAAATTTAATTCCGGCAAAAATCTGATTATGACGATCGGAAAGTCGGAAATATGAAAGTCGGCCACTATGAGCACTCTCCACTAAATACGCTAGGTAATTCTGGTTTCCGATTTTTGCTGGTTTTCAGAATCTGAAAATCGGCGGCACTATGCGCGTACCCTTAAGCATAATTGAGTTATGAATTTTAAAAAAATATTGATAAGAATATCGTTAAAACGTTTCTTATGTTTTCAACAGCTTTTACTTCAGAATACCCTAAAGGAGCATTTTAAGAGTAATTTTACCAAGAAATAAAAGATAGTTAGATATAATAATTTTTCTAAAAGCATATTGATAAATTATACTTCATAATAAAAGTCGGTCTTTGCATTAGAATGTTCGTATGCATCGTATGTTCAGCTTAAAAAAGGGGAAAAAGTCCAAACACAGAGTTTGGTGTAAAGCGAATTAAAAAGAATATATTCTAATAGACATTTTTTCTATAACCACCATACTATCTTCAGAATTTTAAAACTATCTGTAGAATGCAGAACATCAATTTAAAACAATATTAAATCTTCTTCAAAAATTTTGTGGAGGTAAGAAAAGTTAAATGAACTTATTTTCTATTCCTAACTTATAATGTTTTGACGGGGTAAAAGGGTTTTAAATTGAAATTGAAATTACATTTTCAATGAGCTTAATGAAATTTTATAAATATGAAGCACACATCTCCCATATTCTCCTTACCCCTTTTAACTTTACCATCCCAACCATTAACATTCTCTGCACCACAATGAAAAATAGAAAGCCATTACAAATAAAATGAGTAACTAATTAGTTATAATGCCAACGGTCAATTTAATGACAATTCCAATAATGTTCATTGTTCGATCATTTACTGGATATAAAATTAAATCTGAATGATGTATTTACTAAGTTTGTGCAAAAATAAGAAAATAGAAGTACTAAAATAAATAGAAACTAAAAAATTAAGTTTAACTAATATGGAATCCCATCATCAGCTAAATATAAATTTAAAATAAAATTATAAATTATTTTTGGTTGAGTTTAGAGAAAAATGTAAAACATATAGAAAGACATGAACATAATACAAAAACTAGGAAAAACTAAGTAAAAAATAATCTCACTAAACTGGGAACTTTTACTTCTTGTTAAGTTAGAGTTACTTTAGAAGACAAAATACCATTTTCCTATTTTTGGCCCATATTCTATCTTTTAACTAGATATTGATTTTCTTAGAATCCAAATAATTTCGGGTAAAATTTCGCAGGAGCATTATTGGTGAAATGTACTATATAACCGTTTAAAAAGCAAATTAATCTGCATGGTCCTTCTTCCAAATACTCCAAATATAGAGATTCGACCTACTTTCATTACAAACTACCCCACCAAAAGTTTCTTTCCAATAAATTCTCCAAAGTACACCCGAGGACTAATACATATTGAAGGTAATGACAGCCCCAATATCGTTACGCAGTGATTTTGGAGGGATAAAAATATCAACACAAGCGTTCCACAACTCATAAAAAAACCTACAAAATATTCCAAAATAAAAAAAAAATCTGAAGGAGATTCAGGGAGAGGAACGGTTCTAAATCTCAAAGAACCCACAGACAGACGGGCAGAGAGCAGTAAACAATAGCGCCACCTACCGGAGAGCCGCAGACAACCCCCCGCTGCGGTCCCAGTTATAAAGGCGGTCGCGGCCCATTTGAATTTTGCGTCATGAGCTATGAAAACGCTTTCCGTTGCCAGATGTCGGGTAATGTTTGTTGGTGAAAAGGAGATCGTCTGTAGGTTTATTTTGTTCTTTTTTTATTCTTATTCGAATGTTTTTTATTTGTGTTGATGGAGATATTCGGTCGCTGGAAAATGTGAATTTGGGCTATTCATGGGAGAGTTTTGGTTTGTTTCTTTTGAGCTAATTTATTATTGAGATTTTATTTTTTCTCTTGGTGTTGCCAGGTTTTTGCTTTTCCGCTCTGTGGAGTTTATTTCCGAGTATTTGTGGTGGTTTTCAATCCAAGCGTAGAAAGATTTTTGTTTCACGAAGTTTCAGCGGTATTTCTTTATTAGAATCCACATTTTGGTTCGATTGTCGAAACAAGAAAAGTAGTCATGATTTCCTTTCTCTACAAACAGCAAATTTTCTTCTTGGGACGCGTATATACGGGTAATGAGAGTTTTAATTGTTCCTCCACTAAATAAACGTCGAATGTTTCTAATTCCTGGCCAGATTTAAAAGTTTTTGAGACCATAATACTAAAAAGCTTATTTTTTCTAAAATAATTGACTGCTGCCGTCGGGAAGTAATTCAAAAATTTTAAAAAATAGTTCGTTTCAGTCATGGATAGAAAAGTCCCCAAAATCTGGTTATTCTGGTTCTGATAATTAAGTTCATTGGTTCTTTTTGTCTTGGTGGTTCTTTTTGTGTAACAGTGCAGGTACAGGGAGATGTTAAATTAAGAGAATGATTATCTTGTATTCGATTACAATCTTCGAGTACAATAACATGAATAATGACAGTATATCATCAGTAGTACCATCATTGTGTGTTTGGTTGAAAACGCTGAAAATATGCAGTTGGATTTTCTAATGTTCCACAGCAATACCAATGGATTTTTTTCAACTGACGAAATCGCTATATTGATCTTAATACTAGTTAAGATTCTTTCATCGTATCAACACAATTAGTATTATATCGTATCAACTAGTGATGGGCGATCCAACTCTTTTTTGGGATCAGATCTAAGCAACTCACTCACCAAAAAGAGTTAACTCTTTTATATAACTCACTAACTCACTTACCTTGAAATTAAACGGTACGTTTGAGGAAATTCTCCTTAGGCAATCCTTTTTAATCGTAAAATTTTTCTTAAATGTTCCAGATTTTCTTAAACTTAAAGATTGAAAAAATAAAAATTTCATAATATTTTTCCAAAAGCGTAAATTAATTCATGATTGTTATCTAATTAAAAATGTGAATAAAAAACGGCGAATGCCATTTCATTACACATAAACTCACTCTTCAAACCTCAGAGCAGAAAAGTGTTCATACTTTATTTAAATTAATAATCATCTTATTAATTCTTAAGTAAGCGAATAATTCAATACAATTTTTTAAAGTACAATTAAAAATTTTAACTAAATCGTCCACATATTCACTGCTAATACAAGCCATCGTAGCTGGTAGACTCCCGTTTCGATTCTCAAAATTAGTTGGAAAGATACTTTTCAAATCCAAATCCATCGCCTCATTAATTATGTAAAACACTGCTAAACCATTAAAATATAAACCTATACTGCATAACTTTTGATAAAGATAAATTATTTTTCAATTATCAACAAATATATTTAAATAATAATAATGCCCAGTCAGAAATAACTACATGCCTTTCAATCCTGACAGCTCGTTTAACAAAATTCTTATTTTCTCAATCTTTTTTAATCGTCGAAACTTTTAATTGAGTTTCTAAATATTCAAGGATTACTTGAACCTGAGGATCATAAGAATATAAAATCATACAAATTTTTTAATTATTTTTTATTGATTTTATTAATCATCATCATAAACTTAGTGATTAAGACAATGTGTAATCTCGCTCAGTTTCGTACAAATTTTCATTTTCGTACAACGCTACGCCTAGACCTATTTTACCCCACTAGACACCATCGTAGCTGGATTTTCAAAATTAGTTGAAAAGAGACTTTTCAAATCCAAATCCATCGCCTCATTAATTATGTAAAACATTGCTAAACCATTAAAATATAAACTTATACTGCATGACTTTTGATAAAGATAAATTATTTTTCAATTATCAACAAGTATTTAAGTAATAATAATAGTGCCTTGTCAGAAAGAACTACATGCCTTTCAATCCTGGAAGCTCGTTAAACGAAATTCTCATTTTTGCAATCTTTTTTAATCGTCGAAATTTTTAATGGAATTTTTAAATATTCAAGGATTATTTGAACCTGAGTACAGAAAGAATATAAAATCATATTTTTTTTTAATTATGTGCTTTAGATTTTATTAGCCATCTTCATGAACATAGTAATTAAGACAATGTATATCTCGCTCAGTGTCGTACAAAAGAGTTGAACATTCATGAATTCATGTCCACAGAACCGAACAACTCCCCAATCTCTGTAATTCACCAATTCACTCCCCAACCAGCCGCTCACCAGTTCCTTCCACTCTATGATCCCAAAAAGAGCTACCTAACTCCTTTCCACTCTTCGATCCCAAAAGGAGTTATGTAGTTCTTTTCAACTCAGGAGCTATCTACTCCGAGGGAGTGAACAACTGAACTATCAAGAGAGTTCCCCGGATCGAAAAGAGTTAAGAGAGTCCTGATATCAACTCATCTGATCCAACCACTCCGCAAACTACTCCGTTAGTAGCTCTTTTGCTCTTTTGATCCCTGCCAAAAGAGTGAGTTAACTCTCTTTTCATCGTAATCGTTTCAACTTTCGTCATTCACTAGCGAAGCGCGATGAGAAAGGAAAGGCATGAGTGAGCATTGATGCTAAACGGTAGTGGTCGGCGTGCTACCATCTAGTGTCTAGTGTTTCTTTGCGCTTTTCAAGAGGCAGTATCACAAATTAAAACTTTTGAAAGGAATTTTTTAAAATTGCAACTGAGTTACCACTCTTTTTTTCCCGCTCCTTGATCCTTCACTCAGTTTAAGGAGTTAGTTCAATGAGTTAACTCTTCAAAAAATCGCCCATCACTAGTATCAACACACATCGTATCAACACAAAGAGTCGTTAGAGAAAGAGTTCTTTAAAATGTTTTATAAAAATAACAAACATATTATTTTCTTTTAATAATTTCACAATCCAGTCTAAATTTCCTCCTAAATACTATCCCCAAGCGAGAAAGAACACGAATTTCTAATAATTTAATGCTTTATCCTAACCAAACAATAACCTAGAAAACAATTTTAAGCACGTATCAACGCAAACCAAAGTATCATTTCCCCTCACCAGAGACTCCACCTCATACGTAGAATCTTTCACTAATAACAGCAAATTTATTTTTTAGAATCTCATAAAGTATCATTCACTACACGAACCTAATGATTATCTTCCGATGTACTCCCACCCGATCGCGATCTAATAACCCAAGATCTCCCCACAAACAGAAACATTCCTATCATAACTGCCTTCTAAATAAAAAAACCCGAAGCACATCACAACTGTCTTGTTATCATTTTATATCCACAGGAGGCGTTCGCCGTGCACAGTATTGCTATGTAACAGTTTTCTCAAAAGTGCCCAATTAGGTACGAGCTATTCAGAAAACGGGCATCAATATGCAAAAGGAAATAAATAACGAAGGCTTCGTTTAACGGTGGAAACCGCAAGACGAAGAATAAGAATAAAGGAACACAAAGAGAGAAACGGTTGAAATTAAGACCGGGAGAAGATGTTTATGCCACAAAAGATGCGGGGGGATGAATAGCGATGGATGAATGAATTGAAAGAAGGGAGGCACTAGTTTATAAAAACGAACGCTTTTTTTAAAGATATGCGTGCGTCTTAAACCGGATTGGAGATTTGATTGGTGAAGCGGTGTAAGTCAGGGGTTATCAAAAATTTCGTGTAATCTATATCTATAAAAGCCAAATACCACTGACTGCCTGACTCATTCATTCACTCACTGGTAAGTAAGGAACACTCAACACGGAATCTCCGAAACTACTGGACCCAGAGGCTTGAAATTTGACAGAGACCTTCCTCTCAGCTATGCAACGCGCACTAAGAACGGATTTAAAAATCGAACGACTCCTTCCCTGTTTTTCGGCGCTTTTTCTACTCCGTTTTTCCCATTGAAATAGCATTATGCATTGTTGAAATGCATAAATTGCAGTAGGTTGATTTCTCTCTTGAGGTTTCGTCTGGCCTCATGAGATAAAATATAATTTCAAAAATTTCATAATTTATAACAAATTAAGACAAAAACACAGTGTAAATTTCTATTTCAAAATTATAGAGTGTTTTCAGGTGACGTCACGACCAGCTAATTTCTTTTAACTGTTAACCTTTGTAGGGCTTTTAACTGTTGCTAGGGCGGTTGCTAGGTAACGAGGTATATGTTGCTAAGGCGGTTTTTAAGTATAGGGTCACGTGATTGCAAATACTCCAATAGAAGAATTCCACGGCCAGTCATTTTCTGTAACTGTTAACCTCTGTAGGGCAAAAAACTGTAACATTTCTGTTGCTAAGGCCGTTGTTAGGTCCGAGCCATGTGATTGAAAATGCTCTATAACAATTTTCAGGAAACATATAAAATTCAAATAATTAATTTTGAAACAATATTTTCCTTTGTTTCTAATTTTAATTTTTTTCTAAAATAAATATATTTATGGAAAGGCTAAAATAAATGGTTTCCATGGAAACAGAGCTGAAATTATTTCATTGTTTCATAGGGCATGGTTTACTAGACTTATACATTCACTAAATTTTTATTGTTAAGTACTAGAAAACCGTTTTTACTAAGAAGTTGGGCTATCATGATAAAAGGAAAATGAGATTTATCAAGCATTTTACTATTTTGATAAAAATGTTTTTATTTTTGGAAATGTAGGATCATGCAAATAAAAATGGATTCTTTATCATTTTTGAATATAAATTAAATTAGGTATAGTTAAATATTTTGCTTTGGCGGCGGGAGTTGTTGACTAAATTACGCATAGGGATTATTTTTTGATTAAATTAATATCATTTTTGGAAAACGATAGAAACTTCATATACGGTTTGTAACATCCGTAGGAAATTATTCCCAAGGGGTTCAAAGAGGGTTGTGATTTTTATTTCCTAAGTTTTTATCAAGTGATTTATAAAAACCGAAGCGTAATCTTTGAAAAGGACATCGGAAATACTTCATAGAAATTTTGTTTAAGATTTTAAACTATAAATTTCAAAAGACTGATGATTTCAATTGGATTGTTCTTTTACAGCCACAGTAAAATGCGGGACGGGATACGTTAGGGTATATTTTCACAGTAAGAAACCGGGATGAAAAAGACGACGGGGACGACGGGATGATAAGTGATTGCTAACCAGGAAAAGAAAAACCATATAACTCAATAAACCTGATGATTTAAATTGGATGGTTCCTTAACAGCCAAAGTTAAAAGCGGGGCGGGATGAGTTAGGGTGTATTTTCAAAGTAAGGAACCGGGAAGAAAAACACGACGGGGGTGACGGGATGATAAGTGACTGCTAATCCAGAAAAAGGAAAGACA
Source organism: Tetragnatha montana (assembly GCA_963680715.1). Classification (NCBI taxonomy): domain Eukaryota; kingdom Metazoa; phylum Arthropoda; class Arachnida; order Araneae; family Tetragnathidae; genus Tetragnatha; species Tetragnatha montana. The sequence goes on from OY796686.1 coordinate 30,583,116, forward strand.
TATAACTTGATAAACCTGATTATTTCAATTTGATTGTTCTCTACAGCGAAGGTAACAGCCAAATTTAAATGCGGGACGGGATGAGTTAGGGTATATTTTTACAGTTAAGAACTGGGATGAAAAAGACGACGGGGACGACGGGATGATAAGTTCCAGAAAAAGAAAAGACATAACTTGAAAAACTTTTTAAAATATTTATGAATTAACTCAACCCGTGCAAGGCCGGGTAAGTCAGCTAGTGCCATATAAAGCCGATTTTAAAATTTTTTGTTCTTACCTACTGGTTTTAGCCACAAAACATTTATTCGACTTAATCAGCACTCGAGGGTATCCGTGACATTTTCCCCGAACTAATAAAGCCCGGAATGTACATATTTATGTGATTTTTAAATGTTAAATTTTATCATTAGTGAAAATTTATTTAAGGGGTCATAGGACTCTTACCATGCAATGCAGTGAAAACAACTTTACAAAATTTTGAAATTTAATTACTCTTGAACTAAATATTAAAATGATATTCTGCTTTCACATTTAGAAAGAACCAATCCTTATAAATATGAGGAATTTTTTAAAACTAAATACACTTAAAAAATAATTATATATAGACTGTCGAAAAAAGCATGTTTGTTGGCAGTTTTTCAGACATCATTAGCTTGCGCGCATGATTGATTCCAAACTGTATAATATTAGTGAATTATTTTTACATATAATTAAAGTAGATGATTATACTATATCATTCGAGCAGCATTTAACTATATTTGAGCATATTTTATATTTTTAAAACATCATAGTTTTAGCTATACAAAAATATGCAAAATTTTCAAACTTATATCATTATTAAAAAATACAAAATAAATTAAAATTAATGAAAATGCTGGTGGAAATAAAAGATAATAGTGAAATAAACAAAATCTGAAAGTTTCATGTTTATATACATATTATTTGATGAGTTATCATGCGCGCAACACCAAAAAAACACATTCTGAGAAAAATGACTTTAAAGTTAAAAATTTGAATATTTCATCATCTACAACAAAATATTATCTGAAAAGCTTTTAAATTCGAATTTATTCATAATCTTACAAATATACATAAGTTATATAAGAATACAATTATTTTAATTCAGTTTTTAGGCCCTAATACTATTATAAACAAAGTATGTCGCAATGGTTACTATATTTTTGAAACTTAAAATATAGAAAATCAGCCATACAATAACTTTAAATTTAGGTTAAGCATCAATAAAACAATATTTAAAAGATATGTACAAGTCAAAATTCATATAAAATAATTATTATACTTATAATTTACTAAAAATAACTTTAAACACACATGTCGAGAAAAATTACTTTTGACGTAAAAATTTCAATTTTTCACAATATATGGTATTAAAATTTTTTTTATAAGAAATGTATTACTTAACAACTATTTAAAAACTATATTAATCAAAATATAGTTTGATATTGGTCAAAAAGGCAATAAAAAGCCAGTCGTAGTTCTGAAGTGTGTATGTACTCGTTGACAAATTTTAACAGAATAACAACAAATATAGGTTTATATTACAAGTTTTAAGAATAAATACTACTTAAATTTATATTGCATGTGTCCTAATTCATTTTAAAAGTAAGATTTAGAAAAATATAAGAAAACAAATTTTATTAACCTCAAATAACAGGGACACTTTTTACTGCATCCAGAACACTGTCACTGAAATTTGAAGACTGTCCAATTTTTGACTTTTCAGTCAAAATTAAGAAACTATAGCAAATCTTACTAATGGTAGTTTCATTAAAAAATTTAATTTAAGTTGAAATATCCATCAAACGAGACCCATAAAGTTTTTAGTGCTGTCGAAAGTAACATAGTTGAAAGCATCAACAGCGTTGACTCATGCGATTCTGCAGGGACAAATCCCTTGCAACCATCCGTAATTTTTATAATAACCAAAGTACTTATTGCCCTAAAATCTTCTTTCGGTACCTTGTCTACTTGCTTTTCTTTTGTTACCGATAAAATTATCAAAAGCAAAATCACACTATTGAAACTTGCACGGTCGATCGTTTTGTAAACAATCCGTGAAGAAAGAAACAAAGAAACACGTGCGGAGAAAATTCGAAAGTTTAGTTATTTATCTCCTGATTACCATTAAATAAAACATGAAAGAAAAACCATTAAATAAAACATGAGGTAAATCAAGTAGCATAAATCCAAAACTTAGACACAGATGAGATATAAACAAACACTGGAGGGGAGTGTCAGCCACCATGTGTTTCACTTTCGCGTCACGCCCTCTTCTCGTGTTTTCGCAGAGTGACTCAACTTTGAAAGCCCATAACTCAGGAACTAATAGAAATATCAAGAAACCGAAGGTGTCAAATTAAGCAGAATAATCTAAATTACCCAAAAATATTATTTTTAAAAAATCGAATTTTTGAAAGTTTAAGAGTCCTATGACCCCTTAATGGAAATCATATTATTAACTCTTTAGATTTTAAACAATTGTGTTGAACAAAAACTTCATAATATTACGAAAATAATATCATTTCACCTCCTCATTTGAGAATTTGGAGTTAAATAAATCTAGTAACATTCATAAAGTTTTTTTGTAGTCTAAGTTTGAGAAATCCACAAATAAATATACAATTGAAATGTAAAATAAGTTCAGTTCCATTTAGGTTTTGTTAGTAAATTGTTGTCAGAGTTAGGAAGCCAAAAGGTTAGATCAGAAGTTAAATCCGAGTAAGTATTAGTTTGCTCGATTAAAGAAATTCTACATACCTTAAACTGTTCAACTACTACAAGAAACCTGACAGATTAACACTCGTTTTGGTACATTCCCATGCTTTAATGATGTAATAATACGTATTTATAAAATATTTCAAGAGGTAATTGTTACCTCTACATGACTAAATCTCAAGGTGATTAAAACAATAATGACAAAGTGTGAAAACATTAATTGAAAGCAATGAATTAATTAATTTAAGCTTGAGGTTACAAAACACAAATATATGAAACTCCGAAGGAACCCTGACCCACCCAAAGCTGTCAACCCATCGACAAAGAAGAAAGGGAGCGAACGACTGTACGAAGGGGGTTCCCGTGATGTAGTAGAGATAAATGACATAAATTCCAATTTCCCCCTTTCCAAAAGGCATTTGGACTTGAGCCACCTTACCTCGGAGCAGAGCGAAAGGCTCATTACATATTCAGCGCTTAACACAGGAAAGGATACGCAATGATTCTTATATATGTGTGTTCCGCCGTATTTAAAAATTCCCCACAGTTCTCTCTCTCTCTCTCAAGAAAGAAAGGAGGCGTATGTTAAGACGAAGGAGGAAGAAGAAAAGAACAAATAAAAAAGTAGAAGAAAGGGATCTTTTGGGAGAAGGTAACACGGTACAAAATGATCAAAAACAAAAAGAACGGAAAGAACAGTACGAAAATAAAAAAAAAGGAATTTAGAATAAGGAAAGGTTCGAATGAATAAAAGAAAGAGAGCATTAAGAAACCCGAGAATAAAGAGAAGGGGGTGGGGAATTAAAGAAGGATCCGTTCGAATGTTCGAAAAGGGGCGGGGAATTCTTCTTCGTTAGTGGAGAAAGGGAGAGAGAAATCATTAGTTCGGCCTCTGACAAGAGAGATGCGGATGCAAAGCTCTTGCTCTGGAGGGAGGACCGGATTTGGCGAGGTAGCGTTTTTAATGAGGATGCCAAGCTTGGCGGAGGTACCTGGACAGTGGGTGGAATTTGAGGACATCGGGGTTCAGTCCCAAACGCCATGTTTACATTACTTAGGAATTTAGGAATGGGGAAATTGTGCGTGCAATAAGAGGCAGTTCAAATATTACGTAAGAATGTTTGGGGGGGGGGGTTTAACCCCTTTCCCCCTTATTAAGAAGAAAGGCAAATCGTTAACCCCCTCTTTTTTATGTACGAAAAGTAATTGTCAACCCCGGTTTTTTTTTTCAAAAACTTTTAGTAATGGTCTAATCTGAAATATTAGAACTTAATTTTAACAAAATTGTTACTTGACTTGAAATAAAAAATACATGTTTAATTTCTTAATTAATTATAAGTTTAATTAAATTAATTAAGTAATTTAAATTAAACTTTTTAAATTAAATTATTTTTGGAAATTATAAGTGTTAGTAGAGAAAGTTTAAAAAAAACTCCTTGGTTTTAATACTTTAAGTAAGCATCACCCACCTCTACTGTCCCCCTTGAGATCAAATAGTTAGTAAATAGCAAACCTCCTCCCCCCCCCAATGTGCTTACCTAATAATATTTGAACGACCCCGAAGTATTCAATTTATAAGTATCGAGTATTTTTAGAACTCTGACAGTTATCCAACCAGATAAAGACCTTATACTGTATGGAGTCATTTTCAATAAAAACCAGGGCTCGATTTGAAGCGGAAAGAGTTCCCATAATACCAGATGATGCTTTGGTATTGTGACTAATGAAAGGGTGAATACCAGATAAAGATAATAAGGATTGTATGATGTCATTTTGACAAAAAGTTTACTATATCACTAAAAAAAATCTTTAAAAAGTTGCATTCTAGTAAGTGTAACAGTCAGTAAGTGTAAGTGTCAAAACATCAATAAAGAGATAAATATTACATCTACATGCAGTAGTTTAACTAATTGGTCACAAGACACCATTTTGTCTATAACTTAAAGTTTTAACTTCTGTAATAAAATTAAAAGCAGAAAAGCCTATGAGTTAACATATATTTTTTGAAAGTTTAATAAATCTCTCAAACCCTTCGGTATTTGATACTTAAACATTGCTTTTTCCTCTGCACATATCCAGGGTGGATCTATTGACAACTTGGATTAAGTTTTGTTATTTTGAATTTGAGTCTCTTTTCAATTTTGCTAGAAATAAAGTTCTAGTCAAGAAAGGGACTGTAACCTCCTAATTTTCAGGCTGTGAACATTAAATAATTTAATTACCGTAAAATGGTGTAACCTCGGTCCTTGAGGGAAACTTTGGCCCAATCATCGGAAAGAGATTCTACGTGTTGTATCTATACAAAAGAATGTGATTATGATTTTCTCTTATTCAATGCTAGATTGAACAGATAGAATTATTTTCATCATAGAATTATTGATCACTATAGGGGCTTCCAACTTAGGTAGTATCAAAATGTCGATTTTTTTGGAAAGGCGATAAATAACGTGATTCAAAACAGATATGTCATATTTTTTAATTAATTATGAAGTCCTTTTACTATTTTCAGTGCCATTAATTTGTTTCACCTTTCTTGTTTCACTGTTAATAAATTTTTATAACGTTAGGGTAACTTTGGCTCAATGGTATCTGGTGAAATACTTTAAAGAAAAAGAGTGAACTAATATGGATGAGAAATCAATTCTTAACACAATAAAACATCCAAATTATAAGTAAATAAACCTTAAAGACTGTCTGTCTATTGTAGATAGTATCATATTATACTGCAAAATCGTGGTTTTCAAAGAAATATTAGTTTTTTTGTTACAAAGGAGGATTTTTCAACACAATTTTGACAATTAATTCATTTAAAATATATACCAAGGATGTTAAAGTACTGTTTTCTGATCATATATTTCTTTCTTTAAAAATTTTTTAGTAGTTCTAAAATGAAATAAGTTTTGTATAAGAGAACATTTTAATTGGTTGATTCTTTTTCTTATATAGCTTGAAATAAACTTGCAATATATTGATATTATTGACAGATAATTTAGTAACACATGTAAATAGTATGGCATTTGCTAAACCTTACCTACATCTCTGTCTTTTTTTTTTTAGGTCTAGGCCCAAGTTACCCCAATTCATGGAAACTGTGGCCCAAAACTTCAAAAATTAAAAAAAAAATATTCAAAACTTCAATACACACTTTGAAAACGTTTATATTTAGTTGCAAATGTTAAAATAATATAAATCATTGACCTTTTTAAATTTCTTTTGGTTAACAAATTTTATTTGCTTTTTATGTGAAAAAAAGCACCATTTGGGCCAAAGTTACCCCATTTTACGGTTTAAAACATTTATTGAAAACAATTACTTGTTAATAATTGTAAAAAAGGACAACGTAGATTTATATGCACATAGTTACAAATTTATTTAAAAAAATACAACCGTTTCGGGGATACATGGATCCCCGAAACGGTCGTATGTTTTCAATAAATTTTTAACTATGTGCATATAAATCTACGTTGCCCTTTTTTACTACATGTATTTTGCACAGTGTGGATTGAACTTTTATCAATTACTTGTTAATTACCTAATGTTTTCCAGTAAAAACAGTAGAATATTGTTTTGAGAAAATAGCTTAATAATTTATAGATTTACATTTGTTTTATTTAAAAATAAAAGAATGTTGTTCATAAATTCAGTTTGATTGTTTATGGATAAAAGTGAGAGTACTCATCATTTAATTATAAAACATTAAACAAATACAAATAATTCAATTAGAAAAGAATAGCGATGCATAAAATCTAACGATGCTCAAGAAAAGAATGCATGCCTTTGTGTTTTCAAACTTACGTCACTATCCACACACTAAGGAATTAAAACCCATAAGAGTACTAGAATATATTTTTGTTGTTGGAGATAATTAGAACTAACAAGGGAGATGGGTTGTCCAAGTATTCATCCCACCTTATAAAATTTTTACTACAAGATCAAACCTCATACCTTATTTTGTATTTAACGATAAAACTACAGTTTATTTAAAAAAAACTTTCAGGAACACTTCTGTTTTTGTTAAGTTGCATAAGAAATCTGACAGATACTCAATGGTAATGACTGAAGATTTAATTTAATGTCTCAAGTGTTTTTAAAAATTTTAATTTTACGAGTACCTACAGTTTATTTAAAAAAAACTTTCAGTTACACTTCTTGTTTTTGTTAAGTTGCATAAGAAATCTGACAGATACTCAATGGTAATGAGTATTGAAGATTGACTGAAGATTTAATTTAATGCCTCAAGTGTTTTTAAAAATTTTAATTTTACGAGTACCTAAAAGAAGTTAAGAAAGGTGAAATGACATGGGTTATTTTTCTTTTATTAAAATTCCAGTGAAGTTTAGAAACACAGCATGTTTATAGTATGATGATCCAGGTCTCAATAATGAACAATTAGTTCATGGTAAACATAATATTCAAACTAATATTTCAGTAAGAGCCAAAATTTACAAACACTCTAATTGTTACCTTTTAAATTCTAAATCGTCCTATGTTTCCATTAAATCCCATAAAAATTTGAACTGAAAGGGTAAAACTTCAGAGGAAATTTTTCTTCTCATTTTCTTCTTTGAATTCCTGATTTTCTCACTAAGTATAGTGACATGCTTTCTAACCAACGAGTAACTAAACTCGAGTGAACAGGATTTCAACCAACTCAAATCACTGAATCTACCCTCACATCTTTCATCCGCATAAACAATGCACAGAAATTTTCATTCACCCAATAAGAGAACCCTCCTAAAACATCCAAATTGGTGCAACACTTAAAACAGCTCACAAAATGAATTTCTCTCCAAAAAAAGCTGTTATTGCACAAGAGCAACAAAAATACGTAAAATTCAGAGATCACAAACGAAATACGAAAACCTTCTTCATACATGCACCGAAATTTGATTTGAGAGAAGAAACAAACACACTTGCATTTACCGGACTTGCTTCGAAATAATAATATTCCGAATTCAATCAAATCACCCGTATTTCACAGAAACATCGGCACTGTTAGACTAATTTTGATCGTCCTGTTTTGCTCTCTATAATTTGATAGTCTCTTGTTAGTTTTTTTTCTGTTATTATTATCTGCGAATGTGTGCCTTTCAGATGCGTTTCATATCATCGCATATATTGAATCTTGAGAGTTTATTTCGTATTGTTGTTGTCTGTTATAAGTGGGATCTCGCAAGAACTTATTTTCATTAGTGCTAGTATAGATCGATTTTGTTGTTGGAGGACTTGCTAGGGGAAGATGGGGAGTTTCAATATTGCATTTTCCAAGAAAAGGGATAAATATTTTTAATTTATTCCATGCATTTTGTGATTGCCCGTTTCACCTTTTCTTTTGGGTATTCATTCAAATATCTATATGAATCAAATATTTAGTGAAATGAAAAAATACCTTTCACAAAATAATTCATTGGCATAGGCAATAAAAGACTTAATATTAATGTTTTGAGTCATAAATACACATTTTTAGTATGGAATCAAGAATTTTAAGGTCCAGAGAAGAATCAAGGATATAATTTATTTTTATTATGGTGACTTTTTAATTTTAGGGGAGTGACTGATGTTGTTTTTTTTTTACTTTGTGATTACTTTTACATGAGAATGATTAGGGGTACTACATGGGGCAAGTTAAAGCTCTCGAGGTCGAATGAAGTTTTACGTTTTTTAGTGTCGAAAAATGCTGGAACCTATCAGAAATATTTTAACCGTCATTTTGAAAAAGGGAATAAGTCCGAAAACCAAGTTCCAAGAAAACTGAAAAAGAAACCAACTGTATAATTAATGATATTTTCGTTGTATGACTACCAAGGTTTTACTAAAAATTCAGGACGCTACTTAAAAAACCAAAGGAATCATTTGACGAAGGTGTATAAGCGGATCCTTGAGATCAAGCACACATACCGGAAAATATATGTAACCAAAAACCAAACCAAACCAAAGGAATCATCGAAAAAAAAATAAGTATATTTAAAAATATTTTAGAGTTGAAAAAAGTTGATGGACTTATTCCTTTTTTAAACCAGATTAAAATTCTGCTAAGAAAAAATCTTAAATTGACATTTCAGTCATATTTCTGCTTTCTTCGCAGCAAAAAAAAAAAGTGAGAAATATAGAATGACAAAGACAAATAAAGTTCAAAAGAATTATGAAACTGAGTCGATAAAGCAGTATCAATGGAGTGGGGTGAATATCAATGGACTCTCAACATTCATTGGATAAAAAAAAAGTTAAAAACACTTTCAAACGAAAAGAAAATTTTATTTTAACTTAGTTTACAGAGTAACCAATAAGAAAAGAAATACAAATTATTTTTTAATTCCAAATCAAATTAAAAAATACAATGAATGGACATAGGTTTCACAAATTCCAGGGGCTATGAGGAGGTAGTTATTTCCCCCTTCTTTCCACTCATGTGTAGAGCAAAGCTTGGAGATTTTTTTTGAGCACAAAATGTCAATTTATCATTTTTTACTTATGTTTTTACCCTTTTTCAAACTGGCTATTCAATTATGGTGAGACTGCCTTAGTTATTTGTGCAAATAAGATTGAGAATAGGACACAATCAATAAAATTCTAACAGTCATATTCACAGTCATCAGCGTCGGTGTTAAATTCTGGTCAAAGAAGAATTCCACCAATCAGAGTCAGCGAAAATCTAATTTTTCTTTCTCTAGCTGCTAGTTAACTCCGACGCTGATGGCTGTGAATATGGCTGTAAGTATAATAATGTATGAATAAATAGATTATAAATGCAAGTATAAACAATGTGGTTTATTTCCACAAAATATAATTTTAAAAATTTAAAAACATACAAATTTGTTTCGAGGATACTTGGGCCATGGCTTACTAGATACTATATAGGCTAGCCGAGTACGGAAATCATTAAAAATCCAGATGGCAATACTGGACAAACTGGCAAAGCATATCCACAGTGTTCAAGGCGGTGAGTGATATAGGTAGGACTTGGGGCGATCCAAGCGGGAAAAGTTGTCAAATGGTTTTCATTGTTGAAAACTCGGCTAGCCTGTATAGTATCTAGTAAGCCGTGCTTGGACCTTCTTCGTCAGTGAAAATATTTTTGTAAAGGGGATCCAAGCATCCTCGAAATAAATTTGTATGTTTTTCAATTTTTAAAATTATATTTTGTGTAAATAAACCACGTTGTTTATACTTGCATTTATACGACCTTGCATAGTCTTCTTTTATTCGTCAAATAAATTATGCTTTATAAGGGTTTATTAAAGCCAAAATTAGTTTTGAAAAACCTAATTTTATTGGACCTTATTGAAAGTAAAATTAAAGCCTTTTTTTAGAGTGACATACTTACATTCATACCTTACAAAAGTTTTATTACATTCATTGTAATTTTTCCTCTGACTAATTCATAACCTACACCATCCTCAAACTCAACTGCCAAGTTTCTGAATACAACCAGAAGAAAACCACGTCCATATTTTCCCGATCCCCGCATATTAATCACGAGTAAATAGCCGCACACTCCAGCGAACATTAGGAAGAGGCAGAAAGAGTGTATCAAGATTGATACTGCGGTTTCTTCCCCCCCGCAGCAGAAAAAGGGAGACGAGACGACACTGGCATGTCTCCAAAAGAAGGACACAACAAAGGGAATTGGGCTGCGGACACAGAAGTGATGGAGTGCTCCAAAATGGAAGGAGTCGGTCAGGTATGAATGGGAGACTTTGGGAGGGAAATAAACTGGTAGCAAGAGATAAGTCTTGGAGATGAGCTTGCTTTTTTGTGGAGTTTGTTTTGTAAATTATGAGGCAGGAGTTTAGTAAGTATTGTAAGGATCTCAACGGTTTCTGGTTGTTATTGTAATGTCAAGATTTTGAAAATATGGTGTGGGAATACTGAGGTAAGTTTGGTTGGATAGGTTGGTAAAAAGATTAATCTTTTGGCAGGTTTATCCTAGAAAAATTCAAGTGCAGGAGTTTAATGGTATTTCATTGATTCTTACGCAGTTGGTTTGGTATACACACGGCTTACTAGATATACTTATACAGGCTAGCCGAGTACGGAAATCATTGCAAATCCAGATGGCAATACTGGACCAACTGGCAAAGCATATCCACAGTGTTGAAGGCGGCGGGTGATATAGGTAGGTCTTGTAGCTCTCCAAGCGGGAAAAGTTGTCAAATGGTTTTCATTGTTTAAAGCTCGGCTACCCTGTATAAGTATCTAGTAATCCGTGGTATACATTTATTAAGCCTGAATAGTGAGTCTTTTGGTGGCGATTGTTTTTTCAGTAGTTTAGCATTTGATGATGTAATTATTTTTTTTATAAATAAGTAGTAAAAATTTTAAAAAATATATCAATGAATTGCAATACGCAGTTCAATTTTCAAAATAAAAAAGAACTGGGTTATGAAATAAAACAAAACCAAAAAATTAATCTACGATAAAATATGTTATTACTCTCATAGTGTGTGTACAATGCATCAAGGGAACTTTTTTTTCTTTGTCTACTATGACATAAAGATTTATAAGAGATAAAGGATAATATGTTTTTTATTTTTACGTACAAATAAAAAACACGCATTTGAAGGAGTTAAACGGAAGTATAATTATTGAAGAATAATTAAAACAGAAAAACAGTTGCTCTATTCTGTGACCTTCAGTGAACACATACTTCTTTTACTAAATCAACAAACTAAGTTTCGACAATAAGATCTAAATAACGACAATATTATATCACAAACTGTTTGAAGACATGCCTTCATAATCAAAAATATATGACGTCACATATCACAAACATCCAACTGGACAGTAGGAGTATTAAACCAACAACCCTGCGTCCATCAACATACATACATTCAATCCTTTCCCAGAAAGAAGAAAGATCATTAACATATTCTAAACCCAGGTAACGAGAGGACATTTCATTGGACAAGCGCCCGTTCTGATGAGATAATTCCACCCCCCTGAAGTTTTTTCTTCTTCCCTCTACCCTCCTTTTCCTTCTAATTTATAACTGATGCTCTCCCCTCTGGAGGAAGATACCTGGAGCGGGGCTGGCGATTTAGCTACCGACCCTGGCTCGTTACCATGGTAACCACAGTTTTGAAGGACGGTAAAGACACTGGGGGAGGGAAAAATGACTTTTTTAATAAGCAAAAAAAATATGGGAAAAAAAGTCCTTTTTTACAGAGCCAACAAAAAAAAGAAAGAAAACGTCGAGAATGTAAGGATAAAAACACGAAAATAAAAAGGGAATTAAAAAAAGATTCCGAGCAAAAATGAGAAATAAAAAAAAGAACCGTACCTAATTACTTACGTCAAAGAAAGATTTTTCATTCGAAAAAAAGAAGAGGGAGTGGGAGGGAGGAATATTCGAGAGGTCGCGCAGACGATAGATATCTTTTCTCTCTCCACCCCCCGTTTGAACGTTCGAAAACTGCCCTTAAGAACAAAAAAGAACGTTTTCCAAAGGGAAAGAGAGAATAGATATAAAAGGAATCCTAAGTTATTAAAAGTGTGGTGGCGATCGACAGCTACATTTTTTTTATTTCGTTCGAAAAGATTTTTTTAGCGTTATTATTGTTTCGGGGTCCGTCCCTACCTACGGAGCAGGGGAAAAAAGATGCATATATCTATATCACCCATCCGTTGCTATGACAACCAAAGATATGCGAGCTCCTCCTATTGGCGAGATAGACAGATCGAGAGGAGAGATACAGATGGAACAGAACGATAGAGGAGTGTTCGAATCATTGAAGAAGGAGGACAGAGGAGGGGGTATAAAGCTTTGATCAATTCTTTAACCTTCCCCTTCGACGACGATGGTTGTTTTTTTAAGTATATTTTTTTTCGTTAAAAATTCTTTTTTTGTTCGTTTCGTTATTTTTTCTTCCAATCGTAATAACCACTCAACGCGGACCTCCTAGAAAATCGTCTGCAAACGTGTTCTCCGTCGAACGAACTCGGCGAGGATTGGTTCTTTTATTCCACTTTTTGTTCGATTTTGTTCTTCGATGAGGGGGGGGGATGGAACATTAAAAGCTCGACCAAGGGTTATCCCGTCGTCTCTTTCATTATTATTATTATGATTTTTTTTGCTTAATTCTTATTTTTTATTCGAGATTTTCATCCTCCCGCTCTTTATTATTTTCCTCCAGAGTTTTACTTTCCAGGAATGGCAACGGCTAAGGATCATGCGATACTAAAGTTTGGGGGAAAGAAGTGGGATCTTTTATGCAGATGATGTCTTGATAAATGCACCGAGAACAATAATTAAAAACTACCCCGAGGATTCCAGCTTTTCTGAATTTCTTCTTTTCATAACGTTCAAGACCTCTTTTCATTTCACTTCAGTTCGGGATTTTTGGCTCAAACTTCTGCATTTTCGAATATTTTTTTTCTTACTTACGAAACTGTCGTGCCATTCATCTGAAGCAAGTTTTCTTCCGGAGGATTTGTTTATTCCAAAAACATTTCCAAGAATAAAACATGAAATGCAGAGGTAGTAAAAACACGAGTACATAAAACGGTTGAAGACTTTTTCTTTAGAGTTTTCAGTACTTTTCCGAAAATACTATGCATGCCTATCATTGTTGAGCTGATATTAGTTGAAGAGTGCAAATAAGAGTTTTGTGGTTATATAAAGTGTTTACAAAATATATTTCTGAATAACTAGTATTAGCTAGGAAAAAAATTTAAAGTACCTATATATTATACATATGTTTTGAGAACTTATTTTTAATACCACAGTGAATATCATTGGTTTTGTAGAATAGAGCATTTTCAATCACATGACTCGGACCTAACAACGGCCTTAGCAACAGAAATGTTACAGTTTTTTGCCCTACAGAGGTTAACAGTTACAGAAAATGACTGGCCGTGGAATTCTTCTATTGGAGTATTTGCAATCACGTGACCCTATACTTAAAAACCGCCTTAGCAACATATACCTCGTTACCTAGCAACCGCCTTAGCAACAGTTAAAAGCCCTACAAAGGTTAACAGTTAAAAGAAATAAGCTGGTCGTGACGTCACCTGAAAACACTCTATAGTTGCACAACTCTAAATTTCTACAACTTTAGTTTAAGGGCACCTGGAATAATTTAGGTATTGAGATATTCAATTTGGGTGACATGATTAGTTGAACTTTGTTTTCCTCAAAAAGAGAGAGGGAAGAGAAGGAGAAAGGAAAAGAAGGAGAGAGAAACAAAGTTTTGAAATATATGAGGAGGGAGATAAAGAGAAACGAGTAAAAATAAATGTGAGAAACAGAATGAAAGTGAATGAGAACATGGAAATGACATTTGAAAAAGAGAAAGAGAATGAGAGATAAATAGACAAGAGAAGAGGATAAAGACAAACATAAAAAATGAGAGAAGAAAGAAAGTAAAAAAAAAGAAAGTTAAAGTAGGACAGCAGGGCAGAGTAGGATATTTATGAAAGAAAGAGAATAACCAATGAAAGGTAGATGGGAGTGACGAAAAAAAGTTGAAAAATAAGAAAGAGAAGAAGATTTTGATCATAGAGAATGAGTAGGTACTTTAGAACACTAAATTCAACAAATCAATAAGTCACCTCTATACCTCTGTTGAACCATAGATTACTAAAGCTCTAAGTTACTCCTGGTACCAGTTTATTAAAGATGTGGGATTTTATATTTTTAATGTGTTATATGTGTTTAATGTGTTACATTTTAATTTAATGATTTTATAATGTGATTATGGTTGTACAAAAAAATAAAAAGCTTAACTAAATAATTCTCTAAATATTCTTAACTAAATAATAAATCTCTCAGTATATAGATTCCAATTTTTTTCTTAGGTTGAAATATTGATGTTTTAGTAGGGCAAATCAATTGAACATACAAATATACATATTTTTTGTCATTTTAAAAGTTGAATAAATCATGATCGTAGTTCTTTTACACTTAACTTAAAAGAACATTAATTTATTTTTAAAAATGCCCCCCCCCCTTCCTGATTTAAAATTACATTAAATATTCTTCTAAGAACTCATTAATCATTTAGAAGTTCATGCAACTTGAATAAATTTGAAAAATTTTAAAACAACCAGCATCAAAATTTTATTAAAAACTCAGGATCAACTAGATATCAATAGAAAAGAGTCAAATGCAAAACAGCCAGTGTCAAGAAATTAATTAGAAAAGTTAATCATGTTCGAACATCCCAATGGCAACACGTATAATCGAAGTATTAGTCCACTTCCACGTTTAAATGTTTTAGAAAAATACCCACTAGAATTTTTTAAGTACATTTTGCCCAACATCCAAGTAAAATTTTTAGCTTCCAAGGTCCAAATCTACATGACTCCATTGGGTGTGTGTGGTAACACTAGTTTTATTATACCTACCATTGAATATTTTTTATATTTAATCAACACATAGAAATATATTTTTATTATTTTTGAAAGGCTTCTTCATTTTGTTAAAAGCTGTAAAATAAATATTCTACTTCAACAAGACAAACATAAGTATAAACCATTGTTTTCTAAACCAACTAAAAGGTCAAATCTTACTAAATAGTAGAGGATCAAAGGCAGTTTATTTGTATCACTTTAAAGCTTAAAACATGCTTTTTGTGTTTATTAACGAATAAATAGAATTCAGGAAATATGTAGTGATCATTTCTAGTTTAAGAGATATTTCAAAATATTTTTATTTTGTTATAAATAGAAAATTTATTTAAATCAATTAAAAAACAATGATTTAAACTTATGTTGATGTAGAATATTTATTTTACAGTTTTTAATAAAATGAAGAAGCCTTTCAAAAATAAAAATATATATATATTTCTATTCGTTGATTAAATATAAAAAAAAATCAATGGTAGAATTAATAAAAACTTGTGTTACCACCCACTAATGATTGATGTAGATTTACAGGTGAAGAAGAAAGTATGAATTATGTTTATGGGTTTAGGGAAAGTGGAAGTGTTTGAAAAAATGGCTATTATGCAATTTAACAGAAAGCTTTGAGCTATAAAAATAACAAAAATAACTGGAATTAATTTGTAGTTGAATAATTAGAATAATAATTGACTTCAAAATGTTTTACTTAAAAAATATCCAACACATCTATTAATAACTATTGTTAATCAACACTCTGAAATAAAAACGTACACCAATGAATCTTTTAAATTTAATATTGTATAACTCGTCAGTAAACCTTGTGTTTGATCATTCATATTTTTGTTTCAACCCAGACTTTTTAAGCAATACCTTTTAAGCCATTGAAAATAATAAGAGACAAAAGCTACATGACACTTAGTGTTTACAAACAAACAATTAATTTCGGTTAACAGACTAAAATTTCTAAACTTCAGAAAAATATGTGAAATTCTATAATGAAATTGTATGTATATGGCATAAAAACTGATCCAGAAAAGTCTTGGAGGGTATCTGATTATTAAAAAAATATTGTTTAATTAAAACGAGTAATTATTTCGTAAGTTATCAAACATAGATGTTATTATTTAGCTGATAAGGAAAGGAAATGCCATATAAGTAATGAGTGTTACCAAATCACAATACCTTAATGGACATGATTCAATTGCATAACTGTAACAAAAACAGGCTATCTTAGAAATTAATTAAATTATTGTACATAGGTTTACGAAATGTGTTGAAGTTTATTACTTATAACAGTTTACTTTCTACAATTTTACTACAGTATAAAAAATTTAAATTTTAAATTAATGCGGTGGCTTTTAAAATATAAATATTTACTTCTACCTTTGAATTAACTGGTAAATAATATTAATTATAATATCGTAATTATAATGAAGGTAATGAACAATAATGAACATATTTTAAAATTCTTATACAATCAATTGCATGTAATTATTAATTTGTTGTTAACTTTGAATGTAAAGGTCATACACCCTGTAAACATGTGTAGTAAATTATTATGGTTGGTAATGCTACATGATGTATGTTTCAATTATTATTAAGAGCTTAAGTATAGACATTTCAAATGGGAAAAATGAATTTTTGAATAAACTTATTCATTCAAAAGTTTCAAACGGCATTTACTGGAGTGAAACTAGAAAACAATGTTCTGAAAAGCGCTACGGTTCATACAGATATATATCTGTATCCATTCGAAAAGCGAAAGAAGAGAGAAAGTTTTCGTTTGGTGGTCTCTGATTGGTCCGTGGAAAACCGAAAACAACGGAGAAGTTGAGTTGTTGGGAGAAAGAGAGAGATTGATGCATATTTTTCTCTCTGATCTCCGTTTGCAGGAGAGGGAACCTTTTTTTTTTGTTTCTTTTTGTTATTATTCACCGATTTCCAGGTGTTTTGCTCCTGATACTCGCGCATGCGGTTACAGTTACACAGAAGCGCCACTAGGATTTTAAAATAATGAAACTTTTGCGGTGACGGAAAATAATACCTTGTGTGTATATTCGGGAAAAGTTGGTTTCACAGAAAGAAGTTTTATTTCGTTCCCTGTTTTTGTTTTTGTGTTAGCTCCAAAGTAAAATGTTTCTAGAATGGCAGCGGCTGATTTTACTCCCACATTTGAAAACAACTTTCTGTAGTGGTGAGTGACACTAGTAAAGACGTCAGTTGTACCGTTTGAACTGACATGTTATTACTGAAGTTTTCTCAAGTAAAGTTTTTTTCGTTATTCTTTATTGTTTTTTTAAGTGTAATAAAAACGTATGAATTCCCCTGTTCTTAGCGTTCCATTGTTCTGTTCTACTAGGGAAAGGGTTGAAACGAGAAAACTAATTCTTTGCGGTAGATTTGGTGGAACGAGTCGACTTCTCTAAAGAAGGAATGAAACTTTCGGAATTAAAGAACTCGTTTAGGGAAAGTTGGTCCGACTCGCGTAGTGGATCTCCTACTTGGGAGGAAGTAATGAAAGTGGTTAGAACAGAAGAGCGGTATTGAAAAGTTTTCATTTGAGAGCTCGAACCTTGTTTTATTATCCTACTTTAATGATAAAACAGGGAAGGGGACGTTCTGGTTCCTTCTCGATATCTGGAAACCTTGAACACTATATATATTGAATCAGGAAAGGTTCAATATCAATTTAGAGCAATTGTATAAAATTCCAAGAGTTGAAAGTTGGAAATGAGAACTTATTCCCAGGTCTCCATGGTAATACTTATTCATTTTAATTTTAACTTTTGTTTTAATTATAAAATACGATTTAAAATAGTGACGTAGTTAATCCAGTAAATATTAAGTTTTATCTGAAAGTAAGAAATATCAGAGAAAGCAGACCGTACCAAAGTTAACAAATATTTTTTTTTAAATTATCATTTCTTCAGAGTAACATAGAGTAAATAATTAATACTTATTAATTTATAAAAAATGCTCATGTAGCATTGAGATGGAAAATTTAAGATGAATCAACCTCAAAATAATTAGTTTAATAAAGTAAATTACCTATTTCATAAAAAAACACTAATTTTTAAAATCCAAAAAAATAACAATTAACATAATTATCAAATATATTTCAGCGCAGAATAAAATTATCCATAAAAGATTTTTAAAATTTTCCATGACTAAATATTTTAAATAACTTATTTTAAGCATACTTAACAAAACAATAATAAAAAAACACAGTTTAACTGAAAATAGTGTAAGAAAGAAGTCATAGTCTTGAAATACAAAAGCTGATATTTGGTCTGTAGTGTGAAATATTCTCTCATGACCATAATCTGGTTGTTTTTTCACATTTAAACAGATATATTTAGTTTTTCATGAATAATTCAATAACCCAGATTTTTTCCTACCAAACTAATAATCTTACACCAAAGAAGAAGAAAGAACTTTCTCTTCCAGAACTTCTTTTTCTTAGGGAACTTTCAAAACACGGTCTGATAATTTTTGTAAGAACCACACAGGCAAATCTTACCATCCCCTATCAGGTATGTTATTTCAAACGAACCGAAAGCTCCTTCATTTCTGATTCACCTCCAAGGCTTGTGGTATTAGGAAAATACTCAAAGACCTCATTACATCTCTTTGCAGAAGAAGCTCCACGGCGGTAATGAAAGCATCACAAAAACTCGGGTATTAGCAATGAAAAGTTGGATGGAGGGGCTCTAAATGTTGCCACTATTTTTCTCCTAAAAGCCCACGTAATATTAATCTTTCCCATCGTCCCCTGGGGCCAGGAAACCCATTTTCGAAGGTTTGTTTTAGAACATCGATCGGGCATTAGTTCCCACCCAATCCTCTTGCAGAGAGTTCCATTATGGAATATTTTAATTATTTTGAGGGAGCCGAGAGGGAAAATAATGTTCTTTTGTTCGGGGTGAGGGAAAAGATGGAGGTTTTAAGAAGAAACTAATTTCGAGAGGTTTTTTTTTTTAGGTTTGATGAAAAAAGATAGGTGGTGTGATTAAGTTAGGTGGTCTTAGGTGTAAGGCGTAGGTGTTAGAATTCATTATGCTTTTCATTTTAACATTTGGGGAGAACTTAGGTTTTCAAAAGAGTTTTTTAAAGCCTTGCTTGAATCGAGAGGACCTGAAGTATGCAAGTTAAGTACACTGGTTGAATGTAATATTTAGATTTATTTTATAAACCCCAAGGAAAAAAATCCCAATTTCATATAACATGAGGGGCTATCCATAAATAATGTCACCCTTTTCTCCCACATTTTTCCCCACCTCATCGTTATATCACAAAGTATGATACTTCAAACTATCCTTGCATCTTTTTTTTCAAATGCTACACTTTCTTACCAACATTTTTATTCAAATGTACCCCATCTGATAATTACACAACCCTTATAAGTAAGTTTCCATTTTGTTAGTAAAATTTTTAAAATAATGTTGTTTATACTTCTGTGAAAGCTAAATTTTCAAAAGAAAAAGTGTTGTTTTGGTCTTTCGTTAAATTGCAGAGTGAGTTGTCATCTTTCTGGTGAAACTCACTCTCCCACTTGTTACAAATTGTCCCAGATTGATAAATTCTCTCCTGCCAAAGCGTATAATCATTTATGGACAGCTTACAGAGTTTGGACCTAAATGTTAAATTATTATAATTGGAAATTTAAATGGGGGATATCCTCATAAATAAGAGCGTCTCCGTTACTATTTTTGTATGACTCAATATAAATTAGTGTTTTTGTGATCATTATAGCTGTAGAAGATGGATGTGCTGCATGCTGAAAATTGTTAAACCATAACATAGTTGAATAACTAAACTATTATAAATGATTTTCTGAAAAATTAACACAAGAAAGACGACCCCTCTAGTGGAAAAAAAATATCCAACGCTTTCTATATTTTTAATATTCTTTCAAAATAGTTAAATTAATATTGTCTGCAGCAAAGAAAATAGAAAGAATAAATTGATATAGAGATAGTATAAGAGTGTGGAACTAAACCTCTTTTTCTACAATAACCTACAAAGCATCGTTTTCTGACAACTTGAACAAAGCTTCTCAACACACCTCTTTCAATAGCTATAGTTAAAACGCTCTAAAAATAAATTTCTCGAAATTTCTCTAAAAAGCGCAAACATATAAAAAAATATGTATTTATGAAAAATGCTATAAAAGCTAGTTGCTTGAACTCCTCTTAGAGAGTAAAAGTTCCTAACACTTCTCTTCTAAAATTTTACTTCATTGTCCTTCAAGATGTTTACTTCAGATAAACCCTCCAGTTTAAATTCCATGAAGTTTTCACACGGTGCAAACACGAACAATATGCATCGTTTTCTAAGGTCTCAAGCCCCATTGGAAAACAGTGTATCGCATTGAAAAACCCTTCGAAAAACTTCCTCCAAAAGATGAAACGAAGAAAAAGGAACGACAACAAAACTGCGCCAACGACAAAAGAGAACAGGGCTCCGCCAATCAGAAGCCTCTCTTAATCCATCCATCCCCTCAGATTACGCCGGGTCCTGCCGGCGGGGGCGCTGCGATCTCGTATTCAGATGATGATGATGATGATAATAATAATAACGAGGCTTTACAACTTGTCATCCTTAATGACAAAGAAAGATTTTTGCTCTGCTCTCTGCTCTCGCTCATTGTCGGTGACGTATTTGAAATTATGATTAGTTTCTCGACTGTTGGGGAGAGGACTTATAAAATTCATCTCTGAGCGCAAGGGAGTAGTTCTTTAAGTAGCGCTAAATTGCCTCGCTGCTGCTTTTGAAGGATTATTACTGTGCAGCACACGCTTCTTCACTCTTTGCTTTTTTTTTTCTTCTTATCTTTTTGTTGTTGGGTCTTGTCGGTATTGTGCTTATTATTATTATTATTTTGCAAGGGGGTTGATGCGTTCTCCCTACTTAAGCAAGAGGTAGTGCCTCGTGATAAGTGTGAAATGTGTCTTGCTTAGGTTGACAAGAAGTGGTTGGAATGACAGTTTTGATGTGGAAATTTTGAAGTGTTGGGCACTTTTAGAGTGGTGTTCTTAAACGAAATGAGACCGCTCTTATTTTTCTGAAAAAAAATTCATTCGTTCTTGAGAAAAGTTTGAAAACTCTTATCTGTAGGTTGATATCGTATCTTGATACATAGCATATTGTTGGAATTGAAAATCAGAGTAGTTCACTTTTAATTTATCAAAATTTCCCTAATGTAATACTTTAAATTACCTTTTGATACATCAAAAGTATTTAAAAAGCCTTCTCTATTAATTAAAAATATAGTAACATTTTGACATTTTCTTGACCAAAAAAATTTCATATGTGAAAAACCAAACTAAATTTTAAAAAATAATAGTAAAAAGATTTCTAAAGCCACTAGACATTTTACTCACCTAGGGTAAAGTTATATGAGTAACTTTACTTGAGTACTTGTATGAGTACTTATTTAGTTTTAATAAAGTAAAAAATTATGTTTTTATACACTCAATGGTTTTAATTGGGAAATCTAAAATACGTGTTATCTAATGCATTATACAATACGAGTAACTTTAACAAACAAATTTATGCATCACAATTCCACTTTTATGAGTAATAATATGGAGAAATGTTCATAAAGTAATTAAGTATTTATTAAACAAGAACATTTTAACCAAATTTGTGACTTAGAAAATTTAATCCTTACATTGTAGAGAATGTCACCAATGAATGAATTTAATACCAAAAAATTAAAGTAAAAAATATTCTTCAGCAAGCTAAATGCAATATGCACTCAATATCTAGAAATCGAAGGGACCCTAGAATAAATTCGAACTATCGAGTTATCGAGATAACAAAGTTACTCCAAATATAAAATTATTTAATAGGTACATTATTTCCCTGGGAAAATATTTTTTTCGAAATATAAAGGCTTTGGGGAAATCAAAACTCGAAATAAGGAGGGTATAGTACAGTACATCTACAATTTCATCTTTTTAATAACGGTAGGTGTAACCTCCCTATATAAAAAAAACTGCAATTAATCAATCCATCTTTTACATCATCCTTGCAACCAACACCATTATTCACAACGCACAATTCGCTCACACACCGGCAAACAATTCCATCCTGACGACAACCCTTAACAATTTTTCCCAAACAGTTTACCAGAATACAATTCAGATTCTATCCCCAGCTTTAAAGGATTCGATTTCAATACGACTCGTCAACACACCAACGGCAAAAAAACCCTTTCTCCATACATTTTCCAAGAAAAAAAATCGAAATTTCCCATCGGAAGAACTGAGACAATAAGAAATACATATTTGCACAGAGACTCCGCACTCTCGGGAGCATCAGGACTGAAAGTTTAATCAAGAGAAATTCATTCATTTCAAGGAGACAGAGACACAGTCTCCAATTAGGAAGCTTTTATTAGCGTCGGTGGAGGGAAAACTCGGGAGCGATATTCCCTGGGAGGAGGAATTTCGCAGGGATAAAAAAAAGGGGATACAAAAAGTAGTTAAGACAGAATTCAAATCACCCCTGTCTCGCTGCTGTTGCTAATAATGAAATATAAGCGACGCGGAGTGTTCTGAAACGAAGACAAGTTCGTTCGATTTTTTTTTGTTCGCCGATGCTCCTCATCGTTCATTTGTTGTGAGGGTTTGAGGGTAGAGTGGGGTAAGTCAGGGCTTTCAAGATTCGTGTGGGGTGGTATAAAATGTGTACGATGTATTGCTTCGTCACGACTAGTGTTCATGAGATTTATGCTAATTAAACACTCTATTTGACTTTAGATTAAATCAGTTTTGAATTTGATAACGTTATCAACAATTTTTAGGGACGAAATTGGAAAATGTGTTACGATGTATATTCCTTATTACAGCTAATAGTCATGAGATTGATAACAATTATTTATTTATTTACTTCTGCCAAACAGACATTACATGGCAGGGATACAAGAAAAGGGTACAGACAAAAAGGTAGACAAAATTAAAAACTATATTTCAGTTTTCCCATTGCATCAGTTTCGCATTAGATGACATTATTAACTGGTTTTGGGAATGTGTAAAAAATACGATCTCTGCTTAAAATGGATCTTCAGCTATCTGCATTATTTTTTAAACCGAATTTAGAGGTTTCGTTAACATATTGTAGATTTACCTTCAGAAGTTTATTTTCATTATAACTACTAATAATTTGATGAAAGAAGAAATGTGAGTAAGGGGTCAGGGGGCAGGAAGTATGGAATAAAGAATTAGATATGAAGAGTAAGAGGCATAAGAGTGTATGGAAAGAAACAGAAAAAAAAACGTGGCAAAAAGAAAGTTACAAAAGAAGAAAGAAACATGAGAGGAAAATGTGGAAAAAAAAGAATAAAAAATGGGAAGAGAAAAAGAGAAGAGAGATAAAAAAAGGGAGAAAGAGAGACAAAGAAATTTTCTGTAACATCTCTAATTCTAATTAGATCTATAATTTTACTTTCTCAAGTGAATTAAGTATTAGCTTTTATAGGAAGTTTTATCAGATTTAAAAATGCTCCTTCAATACAATTTCACATACTTAAACCAAAATTACAAGTGAGTAATTTTGGACGTAATTGGGACAAGTATCTTGGACGAAATGAATGCAAATGAAAATTTGAGCTGTATAAAAAAACTTATGGCATTATCCATCTTTTCATTAACTTGATTTGGCAGTTTTAGTGTACATTTTTAGCATTAGTGAATAAAAACCAGTTTTGGCTATTTTTCATGGTTCCAGTTAAAATAATCTACAATGATGAAATTTATTCTGTAAGTTCTATAATTTACGAAGATGGTAGACTCAGATAAATATTAATTTCTTGAAAAAACGAAAAGTTATTTTTTCTTTACTTTATTTTTCAAATCAAAAGGATGTGATTAAAAGTCGTTTGATTGAAATTCTTCTCATCTCATTTCCAAATGGCGACTTACCCCACTCTACCACCCACCCCGAGCACAGTCCCTCCAGAGTGAGACGCGTGAGATGCGTGTATAAATAAAATTTCATTCGACGTCGCGTTCCATTGGGAGAGAGAGAGAGGGGACGGTCGAACGAGAAACGTTCCAATGGAACGAAGTGATCAAATTAAACCGAACCGTGGTGTTACTGGGAGAAAATTAAAAATAAAGTGAATTTATTGCGCCCGAATGGCAACAGCAGGAGAGGGATATTGAGAACGTTTTTTATTTTCTCTCTCGTTCTAAAAGAATGAGATGCGCCGTGTAAATCAGTCCCTCTGGAATTCCAATCAGTTTGGGATGGGACCTCTTCAAGGAAGGGGTGGGTTTGGTGAGGGGGGGGTCGAAGCGATTGAGCGTGGATCGAAGATACTGTTTGGCGATGGTTGTTGCATCACAGATGAAGCATTTTCATGCTCAATGCACTGATGAAAATCAAAAGCGTAATATCAAGACCTGTTTATTTAAATATGCATAGTTCATAATTGATTCTCATAAGAAAATGTCAATGCTTCTCTTTTATTGCTATAATATAGAAGTGATTATCAACCTGAGGTCCGTGGGACGTTTTCTGATGGTTGTCCCCGAAATATTGACCTTTTGGCATAATAATACGAAATAGTTTGTGATCTTATGTATTTGTGAGAGAAATGAAATAAAAGAATCCAATAACTTTTCGGAATTTCTAGGATGTATACATGAACCATAAGGAGAAAATCAGTGCCCTGTAATAAGTTCGACACTATAATTACCCTATTTAATAAGTAGTAGGTATGTATCTGCAAGGACTATACAGGTTTTCACTATTTAGCATCTAGTAGCCGTCTAGTGGTCCACCATTTATTTTTTAAGCCATCTAGTGGTCCACCATTGATTTGATGAGGCATATAGTGGTTCTTGGGTATGAAAAGTTTGAGAATCACTGTAATAAGAACACTAAGAAAATAATCAAGTTCTTTGAGAATTTAGGCACAAAATTAGTGCTCAATGGACTAGTTCCACATTTTATTTTTATTTTTTTATTCTATTCAGCTTTTCGAGAAACCCCTAAAACCGAGATATTTTTTCATTCCGATAATTATTTATTTTTTTATTGCAACTCAAAGTTCGCGTTCTGTAAAGCGCGCGAAAAACGGCGCTTCAGGTTCGTGACGTCACTCGGCCCAAACTCGGTCTACTACGACTTGCAGACGTCATTTGCAAAACGATGCCATGATTTAGATTTTTTGGCTTGTTAACACTAAATAAGGAACATTCGTGTTTTTGTTATTAACATTAATGTTACGATATGAAAACAAACGCCTTGATGTTAATTTTTAATGGCTATCTCTATTCAAATCACAGTTTAATAAGTAGAAATCTGAAATAAGCATAAAGCATCAAAAATGTCTTTTAATTTAACAAAATTGATACAACAATAAACAAAAACGTGATGCCAGCGGCAAAAAATGTAAAAATACATACCAAAAGAATTAATGCTTGATTCTCATCAGTTTAATTTTATAATAAATTAAAGGATTTAATGTAGCTAAATATAAATTATTTATTGTTGGAAGAATTCGAATATTCAACGATTT
This sequence comes from Tetragnatha montana, assembly GCA_963680715.1. NCBI lineage: Eukaryota > Metazoa > Arthropoda > Arachnida > Araneae > Tetragnathidae > Tetragnatha > Tetragnatha montana. The sequence continues at coordinate 30,608,725 of OY796686.1, forward strand.
GTTTTGATTTATAATTGATTTTACGTTTTTATTTTACTAGTGATTTTAGGTTCGTGACGTCACTCGGCCCCGATGGCTTCACAACCATTTCACAACTCGGGCGATTGCATCATTTGTTGACGACTTTTATTTCCTTAATATCTAAGTAACTAAATTTTTTAGATAAATTTCGATTGTAGATTTCAATTTGACACAACATATGCTGTAATAATAAACCACAAAATCGAAAGTTTGAAAAATATGGAACTACCTCATTATGAAATCAGTAGAGATTAAAGTAAAAAGGTTTAAAAGAGTGCAATGAGTTCTCAAATTTAAAATTAATTTTACTCGTTTTATTGCGCATAAACTAGTTAATTTTATTCATATTTAATTACAAAATAAATATAAAAATATATATATAACAAACAAATGGTTTTGAAATAATAGTTTTAAGATGTATTTTGATAAATTAATGCATACGATATTTATTTTTAAAAGTGTAAATGAAAAGCAAAAACATTGTAAAAGAATATTGCTTTTGAACCATTATATAGAAATATGAAACTTTTCCAAGGACGGAATAGAAAATTTGTATCTTACTCTCGCAGAAAACGTTTCTTATCTTATCGAGTACATCAATAAAAATACTTTGGATAAATCGTAAATTCGGCCAATGAGTATGAAAAGAGTTATTCCACCATTACATGAATAAATTAATATATGGCTTAAAAGGAAATAATGTCTTACTTAAGTTAATATCTAGGAACATAATGTCCATGATTAAATAAAAATTTTGAACTCTTGCGACCACTAAACAACATAAACTTAAATTTATCCCACAACTCCATATTCAGTTAAGCGCATTTAAAAGTTTAAGACATAATCCCTGAAACAAACCCACAAACTTTAAAAAATAAAAAAAATAAAAAATTATTCCTTAAGCTGCACAAAACTCATAAGCCCTGTTACTGACCACATTCGTCGCTTAAGTAAAAAATACCGACCAAACAACCCTCATATTAAAAGAAAAACACAAAAATCTGACGATTCAGGGAGTAAATTGTTAAGCACTGTCATCTGCATCCATCCTTCGTAAGGGGGGGGGGAGGATGCATTCCTTTGTGTTCCATCCATTCCCGTTACCCCCTTCTCTCCCGTGGAACATCATCATCATCCAGACGGTTGTCGTCTGTTTTGCGAAAAGTAGTCTTACTCTTTTAACTCCCTACCCGCCCAGAATTCCATGTAAATAAAATGTTATTTCGGCCGTGTTAGGAGGGAAAGAGTTTAATAGAGATAGAAGGGAGCATTGTCATACGGGAGGATGATGGACTTTGAAAGGAAGCTCGTAGCGTTGAGCTATATGGTGAAGAAGTGTTTTTATGTTCTTGCTGAACTCTTTTAATAACTTTATTTCGTATTAAAAGACTCCATTATTATGGTTTTTTTTTTCGGAATAAATTTGAACTCCTAAATCATGTTTATACTCGTATCCGATTCTCTACTCTTTTATATTTGCCAATGGACAACATCAAAATAGAATTAATTCTTTAAGACAAACTAGAATTTTCTTAAATGTTATGGATGACTAATATGTTGCTTAAACACAATTTTTTTTAATTTATTGATATTTCGTTGAGAGATATAATCGATGAATAAAAAATATTAATGAACAGTTGTTCCAAATTTTTACTAACCAAGAAATGGAAATTTACTTATTATTTGTCTAATGGTGGTTAAATATGTTTTTGAAAAAATATTATAATAATGAAAAATTATTTAATTGGCATATTTTAAACATTGATAAATGAATTTTCGAAGGTTTAAAGTAAAAATAATTAATTTTATTGAAAACTTACCATTAACTCTAATAATTAAGGAGTTAAGCCTCAGATAAAGATATTGGAATTATTACTATAAATTTTTCGAATTTTTTTTTCAATAGTAGCCCCCTCCAAAAAAATGGAACAGAAAAACTAATCTACCTTAGCATTATAAATTCATTTAACATATTTTACTTACTAATTGCTCAAATTTCAGGCCAAGAACCTTCACACTTCTTTATTAGTAGAATGATTCTTTCTTATTAAGTAGTTATTTTTTTTCTTATAAAAATAATTACTAGAGCTTTTTTAAAAGTTGATTTTGAAACTTTTAAGTTGTTTAACTACAAAATATGCAAGTAAATTTTTAGGGTTCAAGAATATCTTGGAAAAAATATAGAAAACTATCAAACATTTTGTTGATTGAGATTTTAAGTGTATAGCACACCTAAAATAAAATTAACCCCAAACTATAGATTCAAATATTAAATGGAACTTGACATTTATATATCAAAATAAGTATCATTTAATCAACTGAGCCATGGGGAAAAAACCCTATAAAAACTAATAAGGCTGAACTGTCAGTCCAGACTGTTACGCATTTAACGGATGCTTAGACAAATTCGTCGCAGAAAAAAAAATCTCTAGCTGATGCCCATTTAATTTCTTCCGGGGACTCTGTGTACCCTTGCATAAATAAACACCTCCGAGTTTTCATTTCCAATTGTCACTCACCCAATTGAGCTGCTCAGAGTGAGACTGGTCTAAGTCCAGTGTGCTCAGTTTCGAGTTATCGAGGCTTTTCTACAGCGGAGTCTGTGTTGTTCTATGAAAGTTGCTCTCTTACGGCTTGATTATTGAACCTTTGACTTAGACAACCACCTCGATAAATGAGAGGTCTGAAAAGAAGCCCAAGTCAATGCTTATCTCAAATTTCGTAATTTCGGACTTAACCCCGTGTCACTCCGAGAACTTCGATTGCGCCTGTCCCCGGACTAGACTGACATTTTAATTTCGAATGCACCCCTCTCCAATCGAACTCTCCCGTTAATTTCCATCCCCCAGCACCCCTCAAGATGAAGAAAAAAAATGGAACAGACTTTGACACGTCCGACTCCCGATTGTTCCAGGAAAGAAAAGACCCCTTCTGGAGAGAACATCTTCACTTCACTTTTTTATTCCAGGAGAAAAACTCAGAAGAGTTCTTTATTCTTGGAAGAGTCCCGCTGACATGCCATGCAAATCGTTTGCTCGAGAGAACGTTCCATTTTTTTTTCTCTCCCTCTCGCCCACCCCTTAAGTGGGTTCTTCTCAGCCGGCGGGGTGATGATGATGATTTTGAATAACCGCTTTGAATTCGATCATCAGCGCTAATTGAGGAGCAGTTGGGAATTCGAGTTGAGTTGAGAGAAACTTTGATTTTCATGGGGGGTGGCTTTGTGCGGATGAAGGTGTATAAAAACCGCACGTGGCACTGGAATCGTTGAATAGACCTCCTTCTATTCATTCTCCAGAATACAAGGGGTCTTTTATTTAAAAAACCATTCAATTTCAGTTTTACTTTACCCCTCATGATGCTTTTGTTCTGTATTATGTATAAATAGGAAAAATGAATTAAAGAAATAATGAATAGCTGAAGATGATTCTTTCTAACATTTCTTGGAATATTTCTCCCTTTTCTTATTCATCTTCTCAACTGATTTTGTTTTCTACTTATTTTATAATACCTTTTGTGTGAGCTAATTTTTTTATTCCAGTAAGAATATTTTCAATTATTATTACATTTTGGTAAATTTCGATTGGTATTCTTTCTCTGTTCATTTTCAAGTGATTTTCATACTTTTCTCAGAATGAGCTATTAGTCACTAATTTTTATTATTATTTGGCTTGACCCTTTTTGTCAGTACTACTTAATATTTCAATGAACATTTTTAAGAAGGTAAAGGAATGAATAAATTCTGTAAAAAGGGCTGTAATGAAAGATTTTCTTAATGTAAGATAATAAAAATAACTTAAAATATTGTTTTTTTCTGATAATTTGGTTTGGAGTTTCAATTTACTTCACATCATAAAAGTTTTTATCCACTATGTATTAAATTAAGTAGGAAAACTTTCGAGATGAAGATGCATTAATAAAAAAAATTCAATCATCGTTATTCATCCTAAAATTATTTCAACATTAAATTGTTAACGACAAATTATTTTAAGCTTTCATAAAAAAAAGGTATAAAAGAAAACATGGAAAAATGAGTTTTTCTTTCAAATAGATCTTTCAAAGTCATCTCTTAATTTTAAAGAAGTTACATTAAGAATTGAAAAAAAAGTGTGCACAAAAGAAAAAATAATAGCAAAGAGGATCCCATTTAATTAAATTTAAAAACTTTAATATACTTAGTTGCTCGTAAAAGTTTGGTTCAAGTGATATCCTTCTCTCAGGAACCCTAACAGATGAACTTGTCCAACACAACATTTGGTTTATTTTTCAAGAAATACTTACTCCCATTAGATTTCTAGCCCTCTGTAATTTGTTTTCTAGCAGCAAAAAGGCACTATCAGTCAACACTACCGTTTGATTTATGTAGGTACAAGACAATCAAATTCATCTTAAGTGCTGCTACAAACAAGAGTCTCTTTCACTACACCCTTAGTGAGAACGAGAGAAAAACAATTCGATATTCTCCAGTTTTAAGAACTACTACTCCTAAAAGCACAGTTTTCCCGATTCCCTTTTTGCATTTAATCAAGGAGGGAAACAGCAAGAAGAAAAAAGTCGAAATGAAATGAAAAGAGTAGCTTGAGAAAACTGGCTAATACCGGATCGGACCGAGCTAATACACTTTCTTCCAAAAAGGTGCCGATCTGCAAAAAACTTTTTTCCTTTTCACGGAATAAAACGAATTTTAATGAATAAAACGAGTCGAGTAAATCTTTCCATTGTCGCCAAATTTATTGTTCTTCCCCGTTGCCAAAGCGAAATGTATAAATTCTCTTCTCTGGAAACAATAACATTAGGTGACGCAGGGAAAAAGTTCTGGAAAATGGAAACCAATTTCAGGCAGTGCCGGCGACCCCCTCGCGATGTTCGTTTTGTCATTAGAGCCTTTTCCAGCCAATGAGAAGAGAGGTTTTTGTCGCCCCTTTGGCGACTTTTCTGCTTTCGCCTCATTACAGATTAGCATAGGACTCTGGTTGAGTAATAAGGGGAGATTCTTAATACTTTTGAGGGCAAAATAGAGGAATTAGATCTGATTTATTTCCCATTTTGTCCCTTACTCGAGGGTATGAAGGGTATTTTGCATGTTCTTGGAAGCAGAAGTGTTTGAATTAATGCCCTGTAGGGTAAATAAGATGCATGTTCGAGGATCCATCTCCCAAAAGGGACTAGCAAACAATTTCAATAATGACGGTACAAAACCTCATTAAATCCAGAAAAGAAAGTGGCTAACGCTTTTACTTTGCTTAATTTTTATTATTTTTAAAGGAAATTCATGGAATATCTCATGTAATTCTTTTCCATCACCCCAGGCTGAGACCATCTTGAAATATATTTCTCGAAACTGGCTTCAACTACAGACTATTTTTATTACTCGATAAATTTGAAATAAAATTTAGAAGAACAACTATACAGCAATAGTTGTTCTCAGAAACAAGTGATACATCCTTACATAGATCAAATAGACTAAAATGTGACATTGACAATTTACGACATGTCCTACTTCTGATGATAATTTGTTTTAAGTGCTTTAACAGAATATTCAAATAATTTGTTTAGAAACGTATTACATATAAACTTATTATAACTTATAGAACTGAACAATTAATCTACTCGACCAAAGAAATATTTATAATTATGTGTACCTATCTAAAAATTTTTCAAAACCCTGGAACCTTAAGGAATCAGCAATGTTTTTTTTTTTTATATCAAACGAATAATTTTATGAATTATTTAATCGCTATGCAAATTTGCATCCAATGTAACAATACAATGTTTTAGCTTCAATCAAAATGTATTAGGGTGTAAGTAATTATATTTATATATCATGAAATAGAAAGTAAATTATAGAAAAAGACCATAATTATTTCTATGGATATACGAAATAACCATTCACAGATGTCAACAACGAAGAAGACACTGCATAACGGATATTTTGCAGCTTCTTGTGTTGGTGCGCATACAGTATTTTCTTAAGGTAAACTCTCGTTTTCTCCAGGTACGGGGAAAGTCGCTCGAAAGTAGGCCGTCGGATGTGCAGGAGGAAATCCCGTTGGCCTACTTTCCTCAGGAGAACACTTTCTCCCCTGGATAAAAACTCCCCGCTACATCCGTGCATCTGGCAGGGGTGGATCAAGTACCATCCAGAACGATCATATTCGACTCAGTGTCCGTATATGAGTTTCGAAAAGTGGTCGAAAGGATTTCAAATGATGTATTGGGATGATAATTAAATGTCTCGTAGATTATGTCCTCAATTAGTCCAATTAAGTTGGAGATAAAACAGCCATATCGTTTGAGGTAACGAAGAACTTTTAGGTTTAACTAAAGCTTGTTCATATTTGCAGTATTTTCCAAGAAGTAATAAGTTTTTAAATTCAAGTGCTAAATAGAAAAAACCCACTGATTTGATTTTAATGATTTTTCAACCAAATATAGGTATTTCGTTCTTTTAACAAAACAATCAATTTCCTTTTTAAAGAAGATTTCAATCAGTAATAATAATAATAATAAGTGGCATTTTTAAACTTTTAAATAAAAATTAAAATTAATCCTAAAATTTTAGTAAAATTTAAATGTTTAAATAAAATATAAAAAATAGAAAAAAAAAAGTAATTCGAAATATTTTTTCTGAAATCCTTAGAAAACTTGGTCCTACTGACATTTGCTTCAAATTTCGACATTAAAGATCACCCTGAACAAAGTGTGGAATCAGATACTATTTCTCAATATAAGAGATTTTGGAAGTCATTGGGAATAAGTCATTGGGGAAGTCATTGGGCACATAGTTTATTATTGAAATTTTTATGAAAATGCATTTTTTTGTTTGTACCAATATTTCTTTGAGTCTCATAAAAATTGTTCCACCTTTATTTTAAAGTCCGTCATGCAAAATAAAAATTAAAACTCTATTATGACGCTCTTAAAAGTAATAATAATTTCATTTAGTTTTTGGCTTTTTATGCCTTTTTACTTGCAATTTTATGCAATATGATACTCTAACTGAGCGAGTTAACCACAAATTTTTGTTGAAATATGGGTTCCTACTTTGAAAACCACAAGAACGGAAAATGAAAAGATGTTTCTCGTTTTAAACACGTTTTTTTGGAACTTCTAACCCTAATGGAGAGCAAACAGAAATAAATTATTTCATTACTTACCATTTTCACCATTTGTTGAAGATTAACAGAAGCTCTTATCTTCAGAGTCGTAGAAAAAAGACCTACAAATAAAATTAAGATATTAATAAAACTAATACATAAAAAAGGAAACATATTTTCAATAATATTTATTTCCTTGTCTGTTTAATTGTAAATATTTAAGTGCAAATTAACATAAATAAAATACATAGACAAATATATGGTGATACTAATGGTGGTGGTATTGGTTAATTTTCATATAGTTTTGAAAATATAGTTAGTCTGGTATTTCACTGATCATAATTCTCATGAAAACGGGGAGAATGTACCCTAGTATCATGGAGAGGAAGATCTCTATCCCTGTATCTTTTTAGTTGCTACTATCATTTCCCATATGATCTAAGTGTGTAAATTCTCAAACAAAGAAATATATGTTTGTTTTTAGGAATATTTGTTTAGTAAAGGTATATCAAACATATGTCCAAATTGTATTTAAGTCAATTCTATGTCTACTTGACACAAAGATAGAATACTATACGTAAATTTATAAGAAAGACATGAAACAAAACGTGGCAAGCTAGAAAAAAACATGCAACCACTGTGTCATGCTATGGTTTTTCGGGTGACCTTGGGTGCAGATGGGGTTGTTCTGCAATTGCAGTACTGCTCCGTACAGAAAGGTTACCCAATATGCGACCACTGGGTCCTGCACCCCTGATGACGTGACACAGTGGTTGCATGTTTTTTCTAGTTTTTCACATTTTTTTCATGTCTTTCTTATAAATTTACGTTTGTTTAGTAAAATACAAATTCACAAATAGTAAAAACGCTCAGAAGAAGTAGTAACTCTTTATCACTTTTTCTTACAAAATAATGAAACTTAGCACAAAGAATATTTTGAAGTATCACTATCTAAATACATTATGCTTGTCTAGATGGTTTTTTTAAAACTAGGATTCACTCATAACTGATATACTAGTATTAAGAATATGGAAACGCAATATTTTTTACAAACACCTTATCATGCTTACATTAAAACGTGTTCACAAATAAACCCCGTTCAGAGAACTGTCAATACTTAAATTGTATACATTATGAGTTAACTCCATAGACAATTGTGCTCATTTAAAACAAACCTAAAATTGCAAACTAACACAGAATCCTCATGACCGTAAATCAACTCGTTTTTCCCACAAATAATAATCTCTATTTATATTGAAATCTGAATCCTAACGGAATCACTAAAAAGTGCCAACACCCTCAAACTGTGAGTGAACACTCTTCGCGTATTTTTAGGTCCCAAATCCTCAAATTCCACCACCCATTATGGAAGAATCTTCGCTTCGGAGAGGATAAGCGGTGTCATGAAATATTCACGCATAATAAATAGGAGGGGGAGATATAACTGTGAGGATCGAATGATCTAGCAACATTTGATACGAAATCAGAGGATTTAGAGTATAATAATGGTAATGTATCATGGGGGTTGCACAGAGTATAAAGTTGTATTTTGTACCATTAAGAAATATCCTGACTTACAACACATTAGTAATCACGTCACGTACTTGATTCATAAAAAAATTCGTATATTTGAATATTTAGTAGTAAACGTCATTTAACTAAACAATGGGATTGGATATAATACGATAAATTTTGTCCATATTGCTTCACTCAAAAGTTATAAATAATTGATTGTTTTTTATTAAAATATTTATAAGGTATTTAAATTACAAATGTCGTAGCCAACACAGGTCTAATTTTATTAAACAAAAACTAAAAGTTGCATGGATTTTCTTATATTTATTTTGAAATAAATTTTCAATTAGGTTTTCGTATAAAATAGAATAACGAAATTTATTCCACAAAGTAAACATTTATAACAAAAATGTAAAGGACACTTTTTATGGAATTTCAAAATTTTTTGTATGATAATTTTGTTATTTAATTTATTATTTTAGTTTTAAACTTATTTTATACATATTCATTTACTGTTCTTATTGGTATTTTTTAGTTTTAGTACGCTGTTTTATTAAAATTTTATGTCATTTTAGAACACATTCATTAGCTAATAAATATAATTGAAAAGTTTAAGTTTACTTTGCTAGTTTTTAGTGTCTCATATTGTATATAGTTATTGCTAAAACTGAATACTTATTTTTTTTAAAATTAAAGTCCACAAATATTTTTATCAAACAAATCTCTAGCTCTTCTAGATATCAATCCAGATTTCAAATTTTTGAAGTATGGTAAATTTCTTTGAATAAAGAATTAAAAATCATAAAAAAAATTAATGAAATTTCAATGTGAATAAATCTAATAAAGAAAACTACAAAATTGTATAATTGCTATAGTATAGCTTGTCTTCTTCAGAAGGCGGCTGAGAACTGCAGAATCTTGTATTGTGGAAGGCACGTTTACGAAGTTCTCAGAAGCCTTCCGAAGAAAAACAAGCTACAAAGAGATCAATATGGATAAAAGTATATATTTTAAAAAATTGATACATTTAATGAACAACTTCCAGGTTCAAGAATATTTATAAGTTTTAAAGTTTCCTCGCACAAACTAATTACTAAATAAATATCTATTGTATTCCAATTTATGAGAGTGGATACAATATTTATTTAAATTTACATTAATATTAATAATAATACATAAATAACAAGGAAATTGGATTATTTATAAAATACCGATTTTGTATTAGAAAATAAGAAAATTATATTTTATCTCTAAGGCTAGTCATTTCAATTTCGACTAAAGGATCACATTGTGCCGTAAGAAAAGTTTTAGAACTGCACTTTAGAATCCGTTAGAACTAACGAGAGTGCTTTGGAATGAGTAGAAATTCGTTCAAAATCCTCTTCGATTGATTCGCTTGTGAATGTAATTTGCATTCCTATAATTCGAAACGACCCTTTTCGTTCCATTGAGAAGTTTTACAGACTAGATCGAACTCTGAAACTGTTTTATCTCTGATTAAAAATAGATTCGTTTTTGCTGCAGTTTGTCCGGGTCTAAAAACTTTTAAGATGGTTTAGATCTAGAAATATCTGAAATATCTGACACATTTTTATTTTGGTTACATTTTAAAATAATCCAACCAAATCCATTAGTTTTGTGGCATTTAATACATATTTTTTAAATGGTTATTCATGTAAACAGCATTTCATTAAATTAATTTAATAGGATAACTTATGAATAATAATTTATTAGTTAAAATAACATTTTAATTGTGTAGTACCTGTCTGCATAACTTTATTAGTGATATGGGAAAATATACCATCATAACCTGAAGCAGGATAAAAATTTTCTGTTAGTTGATATAAGGAGCCAAATTAATTGAAATTCGTTGTTATTTCCTGACATTTATAGAAATAATAAAATTACCGATGAATCAATAATTGTCAAAAGTTACATTATGAGACTGATAAACATTTGAATTTTAAATTTTTAAATACACATGTTCAATTGATCAAAATCCAATGCATAAATTAAAATTATTTTTGTTCCTAGAGATTTATAAATTGTTAATGATACACAAGTACATTATGTTATTAAATAGAAATCGTTTTGGGTAAAATGTTTTAACCATTTTTAAAAAGATATGTGAAGCATAAAATATGTTTTTTTTTAACTGAAAAATAAACATAAGAATTTTATAGTTTTATGAATTGGTAAAAAGTACCCTACAAATTTTCTCTAATCTATAGAATGGAATTCCAAGTGTTTTATCAGCCTGAGACACTTGTTTAAAACTGTTCCAAGTCGCATGTGAAATATATATAATAATTTTAATAATCTTATATTCCGTTGTTTCTCTGTGCCAGCAAGGTCTGCTACAAAACCTCAAAGGAAATCACAACCATTTACCACTGCCTCAAAAAAAAAATCCAATTTTCAATCACGACCAACCAGACCTAGCCAAAAAGAGAGCGAAAAAAACATCGATTTAATTTATTGAAAAGTAATCATGTCTCCATGCGAAGCCCAGAGATGCGCAAATCTCCTTTGGCCCGTTTCATTAGTACTAATGGTTTGGATGCAAAAAAATAATGACGTTCGTAATTCAAAAATCATTTTCCAGAACAACATTTGCGGCATTTTCTGACGCACATCCAAAATCATTAGGATCTTCTAATAGCTAATGTTTACTTCTGATGTAAAAAAGTATTAGTGGAGATTAAATTGTCATTAATATTTTTTGAATTAAAAACTTAAATCTAAAATTTTAAAGATAAATATCCCAAATGTATTTTATTTTACAGATTTAATATATGACATATTTTGTTTATTCAAACTTTGATAAGGAGATGTTAGTTTAATGACGAAATTCAAAGACATTGTGTGATACTTGAATTAATATGTCATACAACATAAAATATTTTCAATGTAGATATGTCTACCCGAATTTCAGATGGCTTAAGTTAAATATAGAATTGTATTGCGTTTAAGTTAGTTAATTGTGACCTAAATCCACAATAAACTACAGCCACAGTAGGCAGCAGATAGGGGATGAAATATAGCATTGAAAACTGTTATTATTTTTATTTTAGTGTTGATTAATTGGTTTTCTTTTGAAAGATGGGTTATTAATAAGTATTTTAATATGGATATTAAAGAAAGGGTATTAAATTATCACTGAAACAGATTTTAATCTGAATTTTCATTAGTATTATTTTGTATTTTCATCATCAAAGCTTTTTGACTAAACAATGAAAATTCCTTAACCCTTTTAGTCCTAGACCCCCCCCCCAAATAACAAAAACTAACCTGAAAAATAAAAGAGTTTTATAGGCAAGTGTGTCTCTGTATCTCTATTGAAAAAAAAATCATTACACTAAATGAATTGTTGTGTTCTTTTCTTCTCAACCTGTGTGCCATATTTGAGGAATGAAATATTCATTATAATTGTATGAAAATGTATGTAATAAAATGTATTTTTTGATGCAGTTATTTTAATTTAATTATGATGTAGACGAAATATGATGGAACATCAGTTGACTTATTGAAAGAAAAAATTATATGCGTTAATTTTTTAAAAAATTTCTATTAAAAATAGGAAGAATAAAAAGTAAAATAAAGTACCTAAATACCTAAATATTCAATAAAATTTTATTCCCTTTTCAGTTATTATTATTATTCAGTTATGCTTAAAGGTTCAAACACACTGGGTTCTCTATCCTAAATCAATTTAAAAAACAAAATCCCACTACATCATAGAAATTCAAATTTATGAAACTCAAGAAGTAATGGAGTTATAAAATGTACAAAGTTATTAAATGTCTAATCTATGAGTCCATGGAAGAGCTTTTGGCTCCTTTGGGAAATTACAAGCAATTTATTTTTCTTTTCATTTTTTGTTCTTTTGTGTGATGCTTTCATGTTTGTTTCTGTGTATTTTGTATTAATTGTTTTGTTACGAAATTTGAATACCTTCATATACTGATTATTCAATATCGATTATACCCAGGGGGGGCTCATCTGGCTCTCCGATTACTTTCAGCCAGGATGACGTAATCGGCTGGAAGGCGTTGAAGTTTTGACAGGAGTGACCAATCAGGGTTACATAGGGAAATCGTGGAGATTCTTATAGGGATTTTCTTACGTAGAAGGGAGTAATATAAGACGCGGAAGGGAAAATATAGACTTGTGAACTTGTCTAAGCAACAAATCATATATTTAAATATCAATACTTGTGATCCATATGGGTGCATTCAATTTTTAACTTCTGATGGGTTCAAACTGATTAAAATTTTTCATTGAATTAAATTATGAGTATCTTGTTTTCCTTCTCATAAGCAACTTGAAGAACAAGTTTATAGCTTACCAAATAGTGGATTAAATACAAACTATGAAATTTAAAACTGATTCCTATGCATAATTACGGAGGTTCATTACTTAAATCAATAGTGATCGATTTGTAACAATATTTTAAAAGTTAAACAAATTCCCACTATCTGTATTTTAGAAAATTCTAAATACAAAGAAAATACCGTTTTTTAAAGCAGTATTTAGTTACAATCCGATACTTTTAGATCACTAAAAAATCCTCAAATTGTGAGCTATTTTTGGGCTGTTCTTCTTTTGTATGTTTTGTATAAAATTGATTACGCTACTAATCGCCTTTATTACTAATTTATTAAAATTCAAAGATAGTTTATTAGGTACTAATTAATTTGATCTCACTGAATTTATTATTCTAATGTATCTTATATTCTGATTATGATTGTAGTAACACTGATCAATCTAAGACATATTGATCAGTGTTAAAACAATCACATAATCAGATGATAATAAATGATCACTTAGATTCTAAGTGATAATTACATGAAGAAAAAATCAAATAATCTGTTGATTTCGAATTAACATGACAAACATGAAGGAGATAATTTATTGGGTATAAACCTTCACCAACTTGCCGACTCCCACATACGATCGCCGAAAGAAACTCGAACTGAAACGGTTAGTTTTGAAGTTGGATCAGTGTTCCAAATTTACGATATGATCATTTTATAAGATCTCCAAGGTGAGGTCAAATTGATCCTGTTTTAGTGTAAAATTTGAATAGTCTTCAAATTAAAAAATGATACATAATAATAATTAAAAAATATTGCCAAGCTTTAATAATTATAGTCATTAAGTCTATAAATTGCTTTTAGTATTTTACTTCAACTCCTTTCAGTTTCCATGAAGGGAGCTAGAAATATATTGTCCCTCCCAAATCAAAATTGCTTTTAATCTAAAAGAAATTAATATGTTCCTAAAACCAATCTATGGATTCCTCTTGCCTTTGGGACGATCTACTTCGGTTTCTTACTTCAAATTAACAATAGATATTCATCAACATGAAGCTATAATATCAATTTAATCTAAAACGAAAACTCTTTTAGATTCATATCTTAAATGCTTCAAAACTGAATTGTTGGATCAAAGTTTAAATTTCCCTCTCTCCTGTCAAAAAAATCCCTATTCTATCTGACCCAATCGAAGGAGAAGCTGGGGTATCACGCGAATTACGTAATCGGCTGGAGAGCAGTACGTCACACGAATTTTCGTTCCTATGTGAAGAGCCAACCTTATCTTATTCTATTAACCTTGGATTATACCGCTATATCTGAATTCCACCAAACTTCCATTTTAATACTACGATCATTAAACTCCTTCCTTATCTGGAAAATAACGAAACAAAGAAAAAAAAATTCCCGCCCGACTGCACAAGCGCAAATGAATTAATGCCCCAACCGTCCAATGGAAACCTTCCCCAGACCATCCAGTGCTCATTTCGAACAAATAAAAACCTCCCTCGGTAAAAAAAAAACGATCCAAAAAAATAATTCATAATGAACCGAAACGCACAAAGAACAAATAAAACCAAGGGACCAAAAAACATAAAGAGCGCCAATGAAACTGTCGCCCTGAAAAATCACCAGGAGCCCTCATAATGGTTTTTGGGAATGATTATTAAATTTTGCTGCTGCTGTTCTTGTTGTAATTTTTTTCGGTCCGGGCTTCAAGTACTACAATGCCGATGCATTGATTTCACATCACGCTTATCGTTTTTCCCGACGGTTTTTCGAATGTTCGATTGGTCGGTGGCTCAACCCCTTATCGTTGCCAGTTCAGGAAACTTTAAAATGCTACTTGGTGGTGTTTCTTTTTTGTTATTATTAGAGGCGTGTATCTGCCGTGTTATGGCTATTGGTGACAACTTGGAGGGATACGGATAAAGCGAATGCATAAATTTTTGAGGAAGTACATTTCCCGTGTTTATTTCTGTGATAAAACATATTTATTCGCACCCAAATCTGTGTTTTAGAGAGTCATAACGTTATTTATGTTTAATGTCTGTATATTGCAGTTTTCGTCCAAGTATCATAAAGATTATTAATATTTGGAGAATTTTATTGATAAACATAAATCAAAGAACTCAAAAGTATTTTATAAGTCGTGGGTGCGCTTAAACTTAAAAATATTTTTTTTTTGCATATGGGTTTAGAAAGCTTAAAGACAGTAGACTTTCTTTTAAATAGCCTTCGTTTAAATAGATATCTGCTTTTGAAAATGCATCCTAATGGTATGTAAAACTTTTATAATAGATTGGTGCATTCAATAAATGGCTTCGTTTAACCCATAAAAAGTGAGTGCTGTATGGGATGGTTAATGGGGAATGATTTTATTATCAGGTACTGGGGAAGTTGATAATTAAGTAATATGAAACTTGTGCTATAACTCGTATATAGAGTTAAAACGTGTGTATAGTGTACCCATTGTGAACGTTAAAGACATTAAGGGTGTGTTGACTGTATTAGTTCTCCATTAAGAGTTCAATGAGGAAAGATGTTCGTCCATGCATTTTTCCAAGCTATCTAGTATTTCTAGTAATTTTGTTTTACGGGGGTAATTTGAAAAAAAATTTTTGACTTGTGTTAGTTTAAAATTTTGATTAGCGAGTCAACTTTTAAGAAAGTCAATCTTCCAAAAGAAGATCGAAACCTCATTCAAGTTCAATTTAGTGCTAATGGTAGAAACGGGCTGTTATAAGTTATTATTCTTTAGAAAGAAAAACATTCCTTCAAGTTTTTTTTTTCAAAAGAGGATGTTATTTTTAAGAGAGTTATGTATATTCTTTTGAAGAAACACAATATCCTTACCTTATTTTTTTAATAAAATCGCAAACAAATAAGTTCCTCTAAAAATTATAATATTCGCTTCCACCTAGATAAAACACCATGTTCCATACAATTTTAATAAAATTAATCTTCAAAAACAATAATTCCTACTAATCACTTATACATTACTAAAGAGCCTGGGAGAATAAATTAACCCCTTAAAAATTTTATATTCTTAGCAGAGAAGCCTGGTTACGAACGTTCCAAATAAATCCCAGAGAAGCGAATGTCATCCCTGTTCCAACAACTCTTTCAAAAAGCTATCCCTCCAACCCACGACGGATGTTTTGACAAGCATCAAACCGACCTCTTACATCACCATAACGCGCATCGCTCAACAAAAAGCATCACCAACTTCCCGAAAAGAGAAAAAAACGTCATCTCTTCAACGCACAGCGATTGGCCGGGAGTTTACGGGCTGCAGACCTAGAGGGCGCTGCGACCCGATGCACTTCTATCGATGATGGATTCGAATGAAGATTTCGTTTGTGGCGCTCTCGCCAAATAAAGCAGATAAAGCCCCACAAATATTTAAACTTTCTTGCATCTGAGAGAGCACGTTTGATTTTCAGAAGGGGTGGGGGTTTTTCGGACAGAATTTTTTTTCCCTCGATGTTGTTTTTGTCCCGATACCCGAACTCTCTGGTGTTTGTTGTTTACTGAGCGGTTGATTGTTTACTGCTGAGAGTTTTGAGGTGAAATGGGAAAAGCGCGAATGGGTTTTGCTTACTTTTTGTGAAGGATGGGAGATTTTAACCAGAGAAAGCAAGGATTCTGATCATCATGTTTGTGTGGGGTTACATTGCTCACAAGTTGTAACTGGGATTTAATGAAGAATCTTTCTCTTTTCAATATACAGCTCAGAGGAATCCTTGAGAAAGGATTTACACTCTTAAATGTGTGAAATCGTGTGCTGTGTTTTTCTTCACGCGCTTCATACTTTTAAATGAGAGAGAAAAAGCAGTGTGTGTAAGAAGAGAGAGAGAATAGAGAAGGAGAGAAGGACAAGGATTGTGTGAAGTGAAGTTGTTTTCACGATGTTAGGACTACTATCTTTGCAGAAATGAAGTGACACAAAGTAAAATAGAATAGATAATAAGAGAGAACAGTTGACGATAAAAGAATGAGGGGAAACAAAATTATCAAGACTAATGTTCCATAACACGAAGCAATAAAAATTAAAACAAACATTAACCCTATAAAAGTTTTCAAAAAATTCTAAGTTTACTCAATGGAATGAGTAAAAGATTAAAAAAAAGTGTGAGGAGAGATTAACTGATTATAAAAAGGGATAGGCTTCAAATTTTATTAATAAAGCTAAATAAAAACATAAAAACCAAGAAAAACTTCCTTAAAATTTTTAAAATTTATTTTAATTTCATGTATGCAAATTTCAAAAAAAATATTTTGTTTACATTTTTTTTATGTTGCGTTACGAACATTTTTCTTTTTACTATTTAAAGAAATTAATTAAGTATGTTTTGGAATTTATTGTGAATTTTAGTATGTTCATGTTCGTGTAACTTCGAAGTTTGCTTTATTTTACTTTAGTAATATTAACTAATACTGACAATTAAAATTTCAACCAATTAAATTATTATTAATTTATGTTATAATGGATTTTTCTCATTTTTATGGATTAATTAATTATAAATAAAATTAATGAATAAAAATTGAGTACAAAATTGAAATAACCATAACTTAAAATCACATTAAAATTAACATCTTCCAATGTCCTCGTTAAAGGTGTTTTATAATAAATGTTTTATTACATCCAGGAGTTAAGACACAATTCAGTTGTATAAAATTTTAGGTAAATATTCGAAACATCAATAATTTATTTAAAAATATCATAAACAAATTTATAGTGATAATTTTTTTAAATAAATACATCAATCTTTAACTAGTGCTTATGCAAGTTGGAAAACAGATAACCTAATTGTAATTTAAAACATTTATTTAATAATTCTTAAAATTTAAAATTAATGAAATTATAAATAAATGGTATGGGATATTGTTCTCTTTATCTGAGGGCCCACCCAAAATTCTACACATTTAACAGCCTTTCTGAAACTGTCGCTTTTTGCAACCATACCATTCACCTATAATTTCATTAATTTTAAATTTTAAGAATTATTAAATAAGGGTTTGGAATTTTTTAAGAAAACATAATTCCCACAGTTACAAATTGACCAATGAAGTAAATAAATTAGGACATGAGAATTATATTCAATGATTTAATAATTTACGCGATTCCATAATTAATAAAATATTTAATGGAAATAATTTTACATATTAGGTATATATCAATTTGTCATCTAAATATTAATGTTTTAAAAGCAGATTTCAAAATATTTCTTCCCTTTTAAGAAGCTCAAAAATATGCAAACAAAAACTAAATTTTTTCAAGATTTATTAATTTCCAGTGAATTATCTGGCGAAAAAATAATCTTCCACAATAAAAAAATGTATACTCGTTAATCATCTTTTAAATCTGTAGCATTCACAATCCAACCATATACTTATTACACATTTCGGAATAAATTATAATTTTTTAACATATTGCAAAGACAGTGCTCCTTCTTCACAAAAAGCCCCAGAAAAAGCAAAACACAAAATCTTTGATCAGAAGACCTTAAGCCAGGGGATCAGATAGTAAGAAAGAGAATAACGATCTGGCCGCAGCAGGTAGTTTCTAGACCCTGCGCAGAATGCCGCGCTAATCAGTCCGGCAATCGAATTATCCGGCACGTGGGAGGAGGGAAGCCCCGCCCCTGCCGGATCCAATTAAATGTCCGGCTGATGAAAAATGTCGCCCCATTAAAAAGGGACACTGCCGCAGATATATCGATTCTACTGCCTCGTGAGTGGGAGGTGAAGTGAAGTAAGTCGAGGGGGTTTTAATGTCAGAGGTGGGTGAGCAGATTAGGTAAGTATATCGATGAGGGCAATGTTACATGGAATCTGTTGTGTTAATGGTAGAGTGATCTTTCGTTATACGGAAGCCCCTCTATCTCTATAGAAAAAGAAAGCGTGGAATGGCAACTGTAGGATTATTTAAATCTTTCAACTCTATATTTCCTTTTTTGCATTTTAATAATTTCAAAGCCAACCAACATTGAACTTTATATTCATCCTCATCTTTTATATGAGAATTATGTTGTATAATAGTTTTACAGTTTCTATTATTTCTTACCCAATTTTTTCATGAAAATTACCATAAGATAGAGATTTAAATTAGAGATAAGAATTAGATTATTTAGGATGTTATTGGAGGAAAAGATTGAGAATATTCTTCATGGGAGAATTTAAGGGAGGAGGTCATGAGAAGCAGTGCCCCCCCCCAACATTTTTAGGATATTCAGTTTATTAAATGATAAAATCATGTAATTACAAGCTTTCAAGTCAAAGCTTTCTTTTTAAACAAAAAAAAATTCAAAGGTATTAAAACTCCATCAGGGCTGTTATAATTTCCGGTGTTAAGAATCTCAATCCAATTCCACATAGTGCCCGTAATATTTTAAATGTAAAATGCATAATTATGTTAAATTATCTAATTATTAATAATTACAAGTACTGTATTTTCAAGTATTAAATGTTTTTCGAAAATTAAAAAAGGTATTTTAAATGCATCAAGTTTCAAAATATATTAAGTATTCTTGATTTATTTCCCAATAAGGTAAAAATTTCTCATAGTACAGAAAAATAATATTATTATAGGATATCTTATGCTTTGAACAATTAATTTCATATCGAAATTTTCCATTTTGTAAAGAAAATGTGGCAATACTTGTAAAACAGAACAGGGGGCATTCTAAAAGCATCAAATGGAATAAATGAATCAATAAATTCCCTGTTCATTATCGTTTCCAATAATTACGCTTTGATAGAACAAATGACAGACTAATTAAAGTTAATTAGGGTATCAGAGGAATAGTCCATTAAGGCTTTAACGATGGGGGTGGGGGGATCTGCACCACTTTGGTCCACCACAAGGCCGGCAATTTCGGCGACCATCGATTATTACTCCCCCCTCCCTCCCCCCTCATTGAGGAACGCCAGAGATTAAGAAGAGGGGGTGATGCCTCCCTCATTTTATTTTGTTCTTTTTCTTTGTTCTCATTTCCTCCTTCTCAAGAGGAGTTGCGCAGTTCGGATGGCGACAAGGATTGGTCAGTTTGGCACGATCCACTTTTTTTTTTTCGTTCGTTTTATTGTTCTTTTTTTTGCCGGGGGGTTGAAATTTTAATTCGGTTCTTTTCGTCTTTTTTACTTTTGGTGGGAGAGAGTGAGTTTTTTTCTTAAGTTCTTTTTTTGAGAAAGAGAGAGGAGGGAGAGTTTTGTAATGTATCGAGCGATTTGTTGTGTCTGGTTAAAGGAGTATAATTATAGATAAGTGTATGGTTTCGTATGGATTTTTAAGCTTTATAATCGGTTTACTTCACTAGATTACATAATTTCTAGGAAGGAAAAGTTATATAAAAATCGTACTTTAATTCAGTTTTACTCAAGATTTTTTATTGAAGATAAAAGCTTACATAAGCAAACTGAAATTAACATCGTATGCAACAACTAATTCCCCTTTTAGTTTGATTTAATATTTTTTATTAACTCTTATAATTTAGTATGCATTCTAGAATAAAAACCCCTTTAAAAAAAATGGTGCGGTTTTCTCCAGTTTTAATTAATTTCTATGTACCTGTTAATTTTAATAAAAATTATTTTCTTACACGTTCAGCACATTACTTTATATTATCAGTTACTAAGTTAAATTCAAACAAGGTTTATAGTTAAAGTTTAAATGGAACTTTGTAGGCATATTTTTGAACTTTTAACTCATAGAGATGTTGTTATTTGGCCTTTTCTCCATTCAACATACAGGTGTGTGATTGTAGGTTTTTACAAACTTGTTTCGTTACGGTAAACCTCATTTTTCTTAATACAATTTCAATGAAAACTAATTTTTTATAAAAAAAAAAACAGTAGTTATCATTAAAAAAAGCTTCGTTTGGGAAAAATTTCAAAAGATACACGAAACCTTATCTCAAGATGGCATCCATCTCCATTTCAGACAGATTCGAGCAAAGAAGCACTTGATATGCAAATTGGACCAAATCCAATAAAGTGTCAGATAACTAGGGCGAAATTAAGTGAAGCACCCACATGTTCATTTAACAGGGAGGGGGGGAGGAATGCAGATAATCCCCTGTTTACAATCCAATCAAAACAGGGGAAATTATCAGTGGCTCCTCTCATAATGGGCTTAAGGGTTGTTTGCAGGTTTCGGGCAAGAAATTGACTCTTCCTGATGCAATTGAGATAACGGTAATCCCGTCAGAGATGACATAAACTGGCAAATTGTCAACGCAAAATAGATCCTACGTATTACGAAGTCATTTGATTTGTCGGGAACTAGTATCAATGAAAGGGGAATGGTGATCAAGTATTGTACTGTAATCTGAATTTGAAAAGTTCTAGTTGTAATAATGAAGTTTGTTTAGTATACTGAATCTGTATTAAGGTTTATTCAGGGAAATCATAATATGATTTTTGGTTGATTCTTTTTTAACAGTTTCTAATGTAACAAACTAGTTGAGCGTTTTACCGGTGAATGAAAAATAAAGGTAGTAAGAAATTATATGATCTGTTTTTATAGTTGTTGTTTTCGCGTCCATGGAAAGAAAAGTAGAGGGTTTCATAGTTAAACGACGCGTTTGTTAAATGTGTCATTTTTTTACAAAGGGTTTACATACCATTGACAAAAGAGGTGTTTAAAAATGAATCAAGTATGTTTTCAGCAAATTAAAATTGGAATTAGGCAACTTTCACTATAATTTTTCCATTTTTAAAAATTTGTGTTCAAATGAACCATCGCCATTTAAAGCAGAGATCTGATTAGACGGGGTCTGATTAAGATAGAGTCTAATTTACTTAGAATGTATTTCAGTTTACGTACGTTAATTTTTCCAGTTTTAAAAAGTTTCAACCACTAAAGTAATATTGTTTTCAATTTTAGAAGAAATAATTTTGTAAGAAATTTATTTAACGCACACTTTTTCCCACCTTAAATAATCTACATGCTCCCCTTCAAAGTAATAACCTCCCCACCAGTTAGAGATAGAGAATTTTTTTACAGCTAGAAAAATACTAATGTTTGTCTAAGTGTTTGAAATTCCGTATAGTCTGGAATAATGCTATCACACAAATTTGAGTTAATAGTCATAAAAACCTAGTTTTCTTAATAGAGTTTGGGAAGGCTTTAAAGAGGCATCATAAAGTGAGAGAGGGAAGTTAAGCTATGGAGAAAATTAGACAAGGTTCTTTTTTAAGCCATCCTTGTTGCTTGACCGTTCCAAATCGAACGAAACTCTTCTCTTTCACCCCCAAAAAAGGAACAAAAAAAAAGAAACTATGGTCATTCGATGGGACCTGGACGACGATGTGAAAGATTTCGTCATTTAAAAAATAAATAAAACACAAATGAAAAATATAAAACGAGAGGAGAACTCTTCTTAAAGTCAGGAAGAATTGTTAAAACCTTCGGAAAGTTGTTAACGAAGTGCCATGTTCGAATTGTCGCGAAACTTTTCAATTGGATTCCAGTGTCCGAAGCGTCACAGGAAAAAAAAGAGGACATCCAAGGTGTGGTGCTGAAGAGATAAGAACGAAGAAAAAAATGTTCTAAAGAACAAAAAAAAAGTGTTCGAATGTTGAAAAAGGTAGGTGGATCAATTTTGAAGGTGGATGGGCTTGAAAGGTGTTCTCTTGTCTCTTTCTCGACCCCCTCCTTATTCGAAAAAGGGCTCTTTAGAACACAAACCGTTCTTCTAAGGGTGCGGGGAAGAAAAAAAAGTTCTCGCGGTCGCTTGAACTTCCGCGCTTCTGACCATTGGGCTCCGGGACATAGTTGGAACTTTTCTAGACACGGTTCGTTCTTTTTTATTGCTCGAAGAAGATACGTCCGTGTAGTGGAATTCGAGGAGAGTTGCCACTTGGAGTTTTGCTTGCTGGGGCCGTTTGAAGTGAAATAGATGACGTTTTTCATTACTGAAGTGTGATAAAAAAAAGAGGATTCAAAGAACTGTTTTCAGATATACGCTAACTAGCGAGTGAATAGGATTGATATCTTGTTTTAATTGATACAAAATATAGAAACTGTTAATGCTTTTGAAAACTAAGGGAAAGTAGATGTAAGAAAGTTACTAGATGTCAATCCACATAATATTTCAATAAAAAGTTTTAGATATTTGTGCTTACGCAAAATTTTAAATGAAGCTCAAATTTATAGGATTCTTATAAATCATTTAGAAGATGAAATCATCCCATGTACGAGTACATTAAAAAAATATTTAAAATATTTATGAGGAAATTTATAGTGTGGATATTTATATGTTAAATCACATGCAAGTCAGAACCTAAATTGAACTTGTCTAACAAAAAAAAAAAATAGTAAGGTTTTTTTTTTTTGCACAAAAATTAGCATTTTTCTTTGAAGGGAGAAAATGACATGGACACAAAACTGATGATGGAGGATTGTGCGATTCAGCTTCCCAGTAGATGGAAACCTTTGGACATGTAAATGAATATCAATATTTATTTTTCTCGACTACATTTTTTTAATTCAAACTTTGCCTAAAAGTTACAAATGTATTTTTGTGAAAATTAATTTTTTTCCCTATAAAGAAGTCGTATATCTGACCTATACCGAAATACTTTCTCAAGAGGTTACATTATTTATGTTGCTATAAGTTTCAAATCAAGCATGTGTAACTGTAATTTCCTCTTATCAAGTAAAGTGCTGGTACACTTAACTTAAATAATTGAAGTCGAACATTTTTTTGCGTTCAAAGATTATTTCATTACTTTTACATTTGAAGAAAAGTATCGACCTGGGTACGGAATATAAAAGAGTTCAGAGCTCTGTAAAACTCTGAGCTTTTCCACCGAAACAACTTGAACTAGAAATGGAAGTAATTCCTTAAGCACACGTCCACAAAATTAATAATAAAAAACACACAGAAAACATCTCAACCAAACTTCCCAAACCCACCCCCATTAATTTTTAAGCACCCCTCACGCCTCAAAGAGCGTTGCCACAGAAAAAAAATCGAATTTGTTGTGTGTCCGAAGATTAGCTTTACCTCTCAAGCGAATCCCCCCTAAAATATTCCTACCTATTCACTTCACTTCCCTTTCTCCTCTTGAGGAATTTTCAAATTTCGCAAAGTGGGTTTCGCCGCAACTAAAACTTTTTTCACCCCCGAAAAAGTTACTCCTACAAGTTCTTCGCCAAGTTCCTTTTCGAATTATTAGCATGTTCGAATTCGTGTTCTTTTTTTTCTCGCCTTCCCTGGGGATGAGTCCTCTCGAATGGAACTTTTTTTTGTTCCATTTCTCCGGCCGATTTCCTTCTCTCTGTCTTTCTCTTGTGGAATTTTATTTAAAGTGTTCTGAGGTGAGGGGAGAGGTTGGAACTTTATCATCGCCGTGAAGAGAGGGTTAGAGTCACTTTTCTTGAAGGGGTTCTCTGAAGAACCGGAGAGGAGAAATCGGTCGTATTTCGGAAGAAATCGCAGCTATTTCGGTCTTATCTGTAATTCCAAACTGGAGATCCATGGACAATAGGTGAGTCCATGACAGCCTTGGAAGTAGTCAGCGAAAGGGTCCATCAGCCCACATAAAAATTGTGCCAATAAATAAGTATAAAGGAATATATTTTGGAAGAATCTTAGCTATTTGGGTCTTAAAATCTGTCATTTCCAATCGGTGGTTTGTGTACCATAGGTAATCCGTGAGAACATTGGAAGAAAAATACACTTAAGTTGTTTCTATAGGATTACCAAAAGGGTCCGGCAGCATAAATGAAAATATTGCCAATATAAACAAACGAATATATTTTGGAGAAATCCAAGATATTTCAGGATTTAAATCAGTGATTCCCATTTGGTGATTCATTAGAATTTTGGAAGTGGCCCGTGAAAGTATCTGGCACATAAAAAATTGCCAATATTTTGAAAGAAGTGTGTGATAAACGAAATAAGGATGGGAAATCCTTAGGATACATTAGCCGTTAAATTTGGGGGGGATAAGGTGGTGTCATTAAGGTTTACTTCTATAAAATGCGATTTTCTACTACGAAAATTTTGTAAAAATATAAAACATTTTAATTAAAAATTCCTTCATTAAAAAAATATACAGTTTTACTCTTACGAAAGAATTTAAGTCGATATGTTTGATTATTTTTATTACATAGAATATATTTAGAGAAACCGATTACTAGCTTACTAAGTTACTGCATAACTTAGAAGATCTTCATATGAACAGCGTTGAAATTAAATAAAACTTAAAGAATTTAATTAAATCATCAATAAATACACAATAATAGTAACGATGAAATGTTGGTTCATTTTATCATCTCGAACATTAATTACCATAATTTAAAAATAAATTAACCAAATGACTCAAATATTAGTGAGACTGTAGGTGACTAAGTGCTGATGTTTAATTTTTATTCTTATAGAAGCTCAAAATTTGAAGGACTAGAACGCTTATTTAACGATGTTCAAAGTTGCACCATCCTCTTATACCTTGAGAATAAAGACGGAGGTGGACCATATTGTTGTATCTCAAACTACAACGAGATTTTGTAGGACAGTAGGCAAACCTAACTAAAAATAGCCCATACTGTATTTTAAAACAATCTGAATATTACAACATATATAAAAGCACACATTGGTGTATTTAAATAATTTATAAATTTTAAATCTACATAATTAAAATAAGTCCCATAGAAATTTAAACCTTAAATGCATCTGAAGGTAGAGCGAAACTTCCCCATATGCTCTGATAATAGTATTCAAAGGTTTAAGACAACAAGAAGAGCATACCTTGAGTCAGTCCAGTCTCTTTTGTGAAAGCTTAGTTAAACGGTAATTAAGGCAGTCGAATGCAAATAGAGTGGGATCCGAATGGTACATTAAGGGGTGTTTGTGCGAACATTAAGTTCTTAATGAGTGGCCTTCGTGACATGAATATGGATCGTTTGAAAAGGGTATTGGACACGTAGAACATCTGTGGGGAAGCAGCGTTCTAATTTCGGGGGTCGTCTCTCTAATTCAATGCTTTTGTTTCAGCTGAACATATTTTCGAATAGTAAGTGAACTTTTAAAGGAGCATTGTTTTAGTTGATGCGTTTGTTTGTGTTTCTTTTGCTTAAAGGATTTATTCAACTTCTATAGATGTGCTATTTGGTTAACTACTTATCAATTTTTTTATCTATACGAAATGCAAAGTTTTCAAAATATAATATGACTAAAAGTTGAAAGCTGCTAATATTTTTGTATTTTGGTGGGAAAAAATCTGTCAAGATTATTGACCTGTCTGATCTCCCAAAAAAATTAAAATTAATTTTCAAAGTTTGAATGTAGATTAATCCCAACTATTCATCCACGTTAAAAATTGAAAACAAAAATTGAAGTTCTGTAAAAACTACAAACGTTCTAAAGAAAAATACTCAAAACTTGGAAATAATACATTATCAATACACAGGACACAATACAAATACATCGTCCGAAATTCATAACCAGCTTTGAAACACAACTGAGAGGGCTCAAAATACCAGACTGGATTACTTGCATATGTTGAAAAGGCTTTGTGTTTCTTAACCATGTATTTTAGAAAGTATAAGTGAAGAAAATGAAGAGGATAAATAAATTCTTTACCTCCCAAAAATTAATCTGACTGTTAATGTTTTTCTGACTCTTTATTTTGTGTAAAAAATAAGAAATACCATATTAAAAATAAGTTTTTGTCCTAGAGGCTTATTTTACAAATTTAAATACTCTAACCACAGAAAACTTGGTACTTTTCCATTATTTTACCCGCTAAAAATTGCCAAGCAGTTTTAAACGCCAAATACTACAAAAATCACCATAACTTGTAAACCAACCGATCAAAATATACTGTTATATTGATGAAAGTTATAAAATTTTGGAGATATTTGAATATTTGTAGTTGGCAATTTCTAAAAGCATAGATAACGGCATTTGTAGGTACAGGAAATGTTATTACAAGCTCCCTCAAACAAAGCAAACAGAAATCCAACTCTTACAAAATGCGACCTTTACTTAACCCCCCTCAATTCACCCTCCTCTCCCTTAATAGCCTCCCCCTCTCTCCAACTGACCACCCCCAATTAGCCACCACAGGCGAATGGTCAAGATGCAAATGAAGGGGGAAAGAGAGGTCGAAATCGTTCGGTCGGACCCCTAATGACCCCTCTCGCACCCCCTCAATGAATGAGAAATGTTGGTGGGTTCTAATTGTGGTTTGATTTGTGTTCGGCAGAGAAGTTAAGTCGGAGGGACTTGCGGTAATTGATGGGGTGTTGTTTAAGGGACCGGGGTATTTAACGGGTCAGGTGAGCAGACTGAATTGAGTGTATGGACTTAATGGACTGTTGGAAGTTGTTAGATCCTGTTTAATTACTTTTCCTAGTAACGAGTGATTTAGGTGGACCATCTTCATGGAAATATATTTACGAATCATTTATTACATTCCATTCTCATTTACACTCTCTTTCAATCTGTCTTTCCATACATTTATTCTATCTAACTTCATCTTGTCCCCAACTAATTTCTTTTTTTTTGCTGGTTTATTTTTTCTCTCCATTCATATTCTCTTCTACGCTGGAATGTATAAATAGGGTGGAGTAAAAGAAAAACGAAAGTACAAATTACGATTTTGTATAGCAGTAGAAAGTTCTCTTTTTAGAACCAATTACTTCACTAGCATTTCTGTGTACTAAATGTACAAATGATTAAAAATTATAATCAATTTTGCGTACTCAAGATGAATTCCAAATGAATGGAGAATTTATCCCAATGATCATTGGAGCAAAAGGCAATGTCGAAGCACAATCCAAAGAAAAAAAATCCCCAAAATTTAAGGTTTTGTCCAATATGTCCTTGGAGAGTCATGAAGACATTTTTCCAAAATCCATGACATTTTCCTAGCGAGTTATTTGTACCAAAAGACAACTTTTTACTGTTTATTTACTGTCATTCAAAATGAAAAGTCGTACTTTTGATTTTGTACTACACTTTGCTACTTGATACCCCATCTAATGTGAGATTGAATTCTCAAACTTCTGTTTGCAGGTTTTGCAACATTTCAAACCAATCAAAACGATTAGAATAATAGGACAAAAAAAATAGTTACTTTCCATGAATAGTAATGCAAGTTACTCGCACCTAAGCGTAACTCCCAGTAAAATGACCCAAATTCACCGATATTCACGATATTGTTACGAAACTAATCGATGTTCCTGTACTACCTGAGTAATTGCATTCTGAATTATGTTTACATTAACGTCTCAACCAATCAAAACACCCTGCATGAAAAGAAAAATAATTTATAATATCATGACACTGTAAGGCAAGTTACTCGCACAGATAACAGTAACTCTCCTTCAACACAAACAAACAGCTCAAAAATAATGAAACCAGCATCACACCAGCTATCTCAAAAACCCAGCACGGAGGAGCAAAAGTGAGAGCTCTGCAAATACTCCTTAAGACCACAAAAGAACCCCCATTGTTAATCGAGGAGTGCGAAGGAGAGCGATTTTCGGAGAAAACCATTTTTCCCGAACAAACCCCTTCCGATGTATGGAACGGAACAAACAACCCCTGATGCTTTTATAGAAACGAACAGCAAGCGATAACAATGCTAATGAAAGAAGGTTGAGTAAAGGGAGCGTTAAGGAAAACAGATCCGACCGTAAGCTATTAATTCGCGAACACCACCGGAACCGTTTTCGATGCAGTATCATTCCCGGAATTCAGGGGTTGCTGAATCGAATTTTTGGGGAATCCAGCCAAATTGGGGTCGGGGAATGCCAAAGCGATGCCAAAAATGCATAATTGGTTAATCTGTTTTTTTTAATCTCAGTTTTTAATGGTGAAACAATGTGAGCTGCTGGTCTGAATAACAGTGGATAAGTCAAAAATGAGAAAATTGGTGAAAAGAAGGGGTGTGGTTTGTCAGATCCTTTATTTTCTTTGTTAGTGGTTTAAGGCTAAAGTTACAACCCAAGTATAGCACAGCTCATACCAAATATGTCAAGTTTACGTAATCAAATTTGTCAAGTTTACGTAACCATATACGTCAAGTTTACGTAACCAAATACGTCAAGTTTACAAACCAAATACGTCAAGTTTACATAACTGCTACTAGAAATGAACGAAATCAGATGAATCTTCAACGTTTGTGATGCTTGGGAAAATATATAAGCTTAAAAGAGACCCTGAAAATGCCTTCTCAATAGGAAAAAAAATATTCCCTTACATAGAAGTGTTACTGTCTTTAAAAGAATCTCATATCTCTGGTTTCCTGCAATTAAGTCACAATTCCCGAAAATATTTCATCTTTAGCATAAGGGTACCTTGAGAAATTTGGAGCCATTGTTTCAATTGAGGTATTGATATAACTTGATAACTTTACAGAAAAATACTATAGAGAAGGAAAAGAGGAAGGAAAAAATTAAGATAAATGAAGTATATAAGAGTAAGAGATGATAGAAAAAGGGATAAATTATGAGACAGAGAAGAGAAAATGAGGAGAGAATCAGAAGGAGAAAGATATGTAGAAGAGAAAGACAAAATGAGAATGGGAAAATAAGAAGAGAGCAAATGAGGTGGATAAAAGGTTAAACGAGCATAAAAGAGAGAAAAATAGGGAAATGAAAGAGAATGAAAGAGAAAAATAGGGAGATATATGAGAGACAATGAAGAACAAAACGTGAGAGTATTTTTCCGGAACGCTGTTCCGGCTCAAATAAATCACTGTTCGAAAGAAGTCGAGAGAAAGCGGGTAAACAAAAACGTCTCGGGACCGCCAGTGAGGCTAAGCCAAAGCCAACATGACAACCCCCTCTGCTTCAAAACAGATATATTGACATTTCCTACTCACCGGGAACGCGCAGTGGTTTTGGCTTTTTGAACTTTCTGGCGAGGAAAAATTAACGGAAATCCATTTTTGGTTCAAAGGAGGAAGAAAATGCTACAAAACCATTTTCTCGAATAATATCTGGTTACTTTCCCCCCTTGATGATATGACTCTGAGAGAGAGAGGGGAAAAAATCACCACCGAGAGAGAGGGTGAGGGAAAATTATCGATTCTATTTACTTATTTTTGCCGCCATTTTTTCCGTTCCTTATCAAAGGCGTTCAGCAACAAAGGTGTTCGTCGGCGAATTAAATATTTCCTATTTATCAAGAAAAGGGTGGAAACATTTACATTTTCCTTCAGAAGAACGGCCGGAAGAAGCCCTCTTCT
Source organism: Tetragnatha montana (assembly GCA_963680715.1). Lineage (NCBI taxonomy): Eukaryota > Metazoa > Arthropoda > Arachnida > Araneae > Tetragnathidae > Tetragnatha > Tetragnatha montana. The sequence continues at coordinate 30,638,885 of OY796686.1, forward strand.
TATGCTGCGAGAAACTAGATTGGGGCAGAACAGAGGCCGGTGCAAAAAAGTTCTTTGATTTCAACGGAATTTTTTTTCGCGCGCTTTCTTTTTTTTTCCGTTCATCTTCTTGTTTCGTTCTGTTAACGCGATTTGCGCACGCGATGTTCTGGGTAAGGAACTTCGTTCGTTCGAATGATTTCTACACGGGGGAGGGGGGTGGAAAAAGAAGCAAACGGGATTTTATGCATGCATGTATGTATGCACGAGGGGAAAAACTATTTCGAATGTTTCGCGGGGTCTTTTGCACCTCTCTAATCTTCTATTACAGGTTTTCTGTTATTCTTTTGAAGACGTAACGGGCTTTCCAAACGTTTTTCTTCTTTTTTCCCCCCTGTTCTTTGTTGAAGCGGCGAAATTGGTGATGGGGTGAACTTATTAACAAAGGGTTGTTCGATTTCTAATATTCCCCGCTCTTCTCCCGAGAATGTTCTCTTTTGGAGTCTTATAATATTTCCTTCCAGATTTAATGATTGTGTTAGGGAGGAAATACTTCGGAAGATGAAAGTCATGCTTTGCCAAGGCTTGAAAACTGGATTGATACCTAATGATAGGTAAAAGCGAAAATCCAATATAGTAATAAATGACATTTAAATACCTAAACATAGAAAGAACGTTTATATTTTAAGGGGGAAAATATAAATACAGTCCAGGTCCCTTTTATAAAATACTGTAAGAAATCATTGTGAACCATAAAATTATTGAACACCAAATTTTACTATTTAATGCACATAAAAGGTGAAAAAATATTTTTTTCTTCGTGTAAAACAAATTTGTTTAAACAGTATACGTACAGCTGAAATCCGTATTATCTGTTCATATAAACTCAACACATTTAGCCCCTATTTACTTCAAAACTAAAGTATAATTTTCTTATGTTTTATGTACAAATTAAAATTATTATACAAAGTAAAAGCTGTTGCACCAATTACCAATATTTATAAAGTATTTTAAAGGCATTTTATGAGAAACCAATCTTTTAAAACTTTTCATTGTTTAAATTATTTTAATTTCAAATGTAACATATTTACAAGTTAGAATGAAAATTTTTACAAACATTTCTTCTTATGTAAATCTAAAAAAAAATTAGGAAAATAAACTCGGTTGAAGGGATTACTTTGACGCAATCAGTGTTTCCCAATGGGGGCTCACAAACGCCAAGCAAAGTCTTTCGAAAGGTCTATAAAAATGATTCGCAAAACTAGTATGGGTACTGTGGAATTTAAAAACTGATATATAAAAAATAAGTAATACATTTAGTGTATTGGTAATAAAATTTAGCTCTAAAGAGAATTAGGTAATTTCTTTTAGAGTGTATGAGGAGTTTGTAAGAGGAGGAGAGAGAGAGAGGAAAAAGGTTGACACATAGTATGGTAGTCGCCTACGTCAAAATCTCAATAAGTGGCCTGTAAGAGCTGCCTAAAATATGCCTTTTCCATTAGAACAATACAGGCCCCCTTACAGAAAACCTTCAATTACTCAATATTATACGTTCAGTGGACTTACTCTAACCTTTAACATTAATATAATCTAGCATTAATCTAATATAATTTTCCACTAACATTTAGTATCATGACCTATTTTTCTTACCTAAACAGGAATTGAAACCTCAAATTAATTTAAAAAATTCATTGCATAGGGTCCAAAGACAGGCACAATCAGAGTGAAAAGAAACACCTTGAAAACATTCATAACACGAGGATCCTAAAAAAAAGCCTTCAACAAAAACATTCCTCCCTAAAAGCGGAAAACATTCCACCTGCTTCCCCACCCCTTTGGGTCCCACAAAGGGTAGCATACCGCCAGGGGGCGCTACCTATCCGGAGGAGGGTGCAGAAGGGTTGAATGGGAGAGAGCAGGAAGCGCATACACCTGTTGATCTCGCACCCCTTTCGGTTTTTCTTTTGAGTAGGAAACGCCATGTGGGCCAACAGCTGATCGTGTTTAATATGGGTTTACATTCCGTGAGTCCCTTGAACCTGACCTATTCTAACTTAAATTGAAGAGGGAATTTTTCTTTCTATTGTATTGATGTGGTAGATTGGGGTGGTTGTTAGTTGAGAGTAATATACGTATATGGACTGACACAATCTTTTTTTAAGAATACATCGTGAAAATTGTACATTTTCTCTAGTTAGTTTTTGTAATGAATTCGTAATGCAGTGCGACTTGCATAATTCGAAGCTGAAGGGACCACTCAGAAACTTCGAACTATCTAAGACTTCGAATTAAATAATTTACATCTTCTATCTGCAATTCCAGACCCACTGACTATTCAAAAAGATCACTTTCTGTCTTTCGACCTATCAGTCACCTTTTCTACTCAGGAATAATTAAATTCTTGCTCTGAACTCGTGGTTTTTATGATTCTTTTAACTTTCTTTTTATGATTCCGGTTATATGTTATTTGAAATTTTTGGGAGAGAAACTTGGAATTAAAGAAGTTGAAGTTCGAATTATCCACGATTTTTAACATTCATTTAATAGAAAGTTCAAAGGACCAAGAGATCTAATCAGATTCAATGTATCAAATTTCCACAAATTCGAATTAAAAATGTTCGAGTTATCGAAGTTGCACTGCATATGATTTCATAACAGGACATCACGACATGTAGAATTTTTATTTAAAATTCAAGACAATGATATAGCTCAGATACAAACAAGGAAATAAGTTGGGCAGTATGGGTACCATGGGCAAGTGCTGTGCTCTTTTGGAGGTTCAAAAATTTTGTTTGATATTTCTATGTGTTTTCCCCAACTTGTATTTTTTTTCCATTTATTTCATAATTTTTTATTAAGTGTAAATATCCAATGCTTAAAAAGTATTGATAGATCCCATTACACTCCAAATCAAGTTAAAGTTGTTTCCTATTTCTGAAAGCTAAGTTAAAGGTAAGAAAATTTTTCATTACGTGTCACATTACTTCTATATGAAAAAAAATTACTGTTGTAAATAGCTACTTTGAATGCAATAATTTTTGCACTTATATTATGATATTTTGTGGAAATAATAATCAACATCAAGTTACTTTAAAGGTCATTTAAAGGTGCGAATATTTCTATACTAAAAATCAATTAAATTATTTTACTCTGTGCATAACTAACACTGAAACAAATCAAGGCGATTCAATTCAAGGTGTAGGAAAACTCCAGGTAAAAAGTTGTTAGAACTTCTAAATCATATAGGCAATATTATATAGTTGATGCCGCATGAAAAATTCCCCACTTCAGTATTTTAATTTAAAGACAAACAGCTTAAAATGGAATTTATTCGACTTTAGTAACAGTTTAACATCTAGTTATCAACTCATTGTAATTTACAAACATGTAAAGAAATTTAAGGTTATGTTTCAAAAGTATTATGCGGTAGGATATGTAGCAGTACCGCAACTTAAATATGAGAAAAATGCATTTAACTAAAATAGCCTTAATTATTCTTCATTACACACATTGAATGTACCAATCCAGGAAAAGTAGGAGAATTATGTTTCTCACTAGGGGGCGCTGCATACTCGCACGGGTAGATTGTGGGGAGGATGCAAGAGGCCGGGCTTGGGATGAGAGGGAATAGGATGCATGCCGACTTTTTTTTCTGTTAACGATATAACGATATATTTAACGATATATTTTTCTGTTAACGTTTTTCTGTTAACATAAGAGAGCTTTTCTATAACGGAGGAAAAATCAGTGATGCAACCAGGGACTGATACACTGATATGAACAATATTTTAATTAAGAAGCTTTTGTTTTGTTATATATGTCAGTAAATAATTAATGAATAAGGAAGTATAAATATGACTAGCTTTTTGGAAGCTCTTATAATTAGCAGAAAATTAGTTCAAAGATAAAATATGGACCCGTGACTCACTTATCAAATTAAACCAAAAGGAATATTTCAGCTTTTTTAAAGACCTTAAAAAATACCAATGGCAAATGATGCAAATTCTTAAGGACGTTTCAAAATTACAACGAATGACAGCAACTATGTGAAGATATAAAAAATTTAGATAAATATTCTAAGACCATACAATGGCTAGAAAATACTACAATGCTACTCTATCTCAAACATTTATTTTATAGTAACAAACTGCCTTTTTCTAACATTTTAGTAGCTAAAACGTTGTAGAAATACCTACTATTTGAGCAAAACATTCCTTTCATAAAACGCGGGAAATACACAATAAAATCCTTTATATGGCAGTTACAGATCTACTTAGGGCTCTGTATTCTTTGTAAATCAAAATGACAATATCTGCAGATCTAAGGATTCTTTTCAAACAGCAAACTTAATGTGGAAAACAAGCCAAATAACGGCTTTTGTCGTAGCTTTTAGAAATTGTAAGTTAAATTTGTAACAAAGACAGCTTTGAAATCTAGCTACTATCTTTTTCAGAAATGTCTGTCGTAAGATGTAAGGAATCTTGTATTTGATATTTTCATTGATCGAAGAAAATGGTAAAAATGTAAGAACACTTTATATCCAATGATTAAATTTCAAATATATATTTTACAATTAAAGATATTTAAGAACAATTGTTACATGAAATGAGTAATTTTAGATAGGATGCTTAGCAATTTTTATATCTATAGTTAATTAAGAATTTCGATTTACAATAATTCAATTAACATATTAATACTATTGTTTTTTTGAAGGAAGGAATTAAGGTTCAATTCCGTTACAGTCCCCGCTAAATATCGCCCGGTTCTTTTAGACAACAAAAAGTAGATAGATTCATAAATAATTTCAAACTCTTGAATTAAAATGTTTAATTAAATCAATAACTATTCAGTTTATTGATAAAAGTCAGAAAAGTTTGTTGATATTTGGATATATTTAGCGATTTGGATATTGATGATATTTAGCGGGGACTCTAACGGAATTGTACCGGAATTAATTTGTTTTATCTCTTAAATATGCAAGCTAATATGTTGAGTTAATTTTTTGTTAGGTATTTTGTTGAGTTAATTGTTTTAAAGAAGATAACGTGATTTTATGTTATGCACAATACAAATCAAAACACGAATTTTTATAAAACAAATTTTATAAATTCCCAACGTTACAATTTTATTTCACAAAATGTTACAGTGAAAAATCTATTCACTTAAGAATTAATTCTGTAATTATAACAACGAGGCAACATTAATTTTCGAAAAATATTTGGAAAACTTTCAGGTCTGAGAACAAGAGCACACCAAGTAGGTTTTCTTTTTTTGTTAAGTTAAAAAATGTAAAACGTAATTAAGTTTATCATTAATAGTCAATTATTTTATTTATTTGTTTAAAGTATAAAAACAAAAACAATTTTAGGATATTATTGATGATTTATATTAGCAGTGATTTTTAAGATAAATTAGAATTAGGTAGTAAAAAGTGCTTTAAGTAAAAAAAACCCTTTTAAATTAATTAAAAAAAATTGGTAAGCCAAAGCTTTCAAGTAGTTTTATTATAAAAAGTAAAACATACTTTTACCATAAATAAATTCAATATTTGAATTCGTTTTCTGTTTAAATTTACATAAATATTTAAATATAGCATTGAAAGTTGAACTTATTTTCAGTATTAAATTTTTATATATCTAACATTGAAGTATCGATGTTTTAGAGATATTCTAATGGGAAAACAATATGGGCATAAATCATTATTTATAGGAAGAAATCGAACAACTGAACCATCTTAATTCATGAGTCATTTCACCAACGGAAGAAACTAACGGACCTCTCAAACCTCCCCGATGTTTCTCAAGAATTCTCGTTACCCTTGAAACATCTCTCAAGATAAAAGATCCAGTGCTACCCAAATTAGGATATCGATCGCGGTCCACCATCCGAATTATTTTAATTTGAACCAACTGCTGCGTTCCAAATTAGCCGCGATCCGCCTGATTAGTCACCTTTTTTTCCGTTCCACCGAACCTCGTTACGCGGAACTTTCCGAACAGTTCCGAAGACCGACGACACCACAATCGGGACTCCCGAATCGTCGAAAACTATTCAATTATTCCCGAAACGGGGAAAACTTCTCCGGAACGTACACGAACGACAGAAAAAATGCGAGGAGCGCTGAAATCGCAGGGCTTGGAACTCGTAGAGTCGGAAGAAGTAGAGAGTGCATTACAGAGTTATCCTACGTGGTGACTTTAATGAGTGGGTAAAGAAAATGAAGAATGAAATAAGAAATCCAATAGATGTATGAGTATAAGCATTTTCTCGCAGATGAATGATTAAAAGAGAGGATGACCAATTTCTTAAATGTCAGAGATTACAGCAAGATACCTATGAAGCGAAAATTTCTAATTCAGATAAACAGTTGTAGAAAGGGTCTCCTTCAGTAGTTTTACGAAAGACATTTGTTTAAGATTGTTGAACTTTAATTTTAGTTCCAAGAAGAGGACCAAATTATGTTAATATTATTTTAAAACAACTGATACTTGTTCTGCATTTGTTGTATAAGTTGAAGCTCAGCAATCTGTATTGATTCTACCTTTTTCCTTTTCCTGCCAAAAGTAAATAAAACGAATTTTATTATAAACTCTGATGCTTGATTATTCACTGAACCCTACAAAGATGTTTCATAATATGTGAAACAAAATATTCTTATGCTATTCAAGATATAGTCTGCGGCTGTATTTTGGAAAACAGATAACTTTATTGATTAAACTGAGAAAAAGTTGATGATTCTTGGCTTATAGATCTTAGCAACTGTTTCCGTAAACAATTTTTATTGTGAAATTGATTTGAATAGAAAATGTATGAATCTTGAGATTTTATCCAATGTGGACGTTTTTAATCAATTAGATGTATTTCAATGATACAAAATATTTTATTTGTATGAAAACGTACAAAACTCAAAGAAGCAATTATGGAAAGTAATGTGTTTGTGTAGCAGTTGAGTTGCTGGATCATCAAGTATTTTCATTTTTGTAATTAAGAACCATAAAATTTAATCCAATTAAAGTTTAGTTAAATTTATTAATAAATGTATAAATATTTGTATAAAATACAAACTTTACCTATTCGTTGATTTTTATAAAATTATCAACAGTTCAAAGCATTACAGAAGCTACACAAAACTAAGTTACTAAATAAGGAACTTCAAGCTGCTCCTTGGGTAGATTTTCATCATATTCACCCCCAGTGGGAAAAGAGTGCGTATGCGAATCCTCTATTACTCCTTACTCTACGCTCAAAGGGAGGTTTTACCTTGGAAGAGGGGAAAAAAGAGAAACAAATAAATCCTTAAGACCACAGATTCAAAGTGCATTCGTCCTGCTACGAACACTTACTCAAGAACTTGGTCTTTCGAGTGAGATTCGAGCTGAGAAATTTCCTGTATTATTTATTACTTATTGCCCGTATGAAGAAGAACAGAAATGTATCGAACTCTGCGGTTCTCGTTTACCGAACATTCCATTCGATGAAAACTACTCTTTTTTTACTCTTGTTGTTTTTGCATGATGCACTAGTTTTGTTTCTACTACTAGTTTCATTCATATTGAGCGGCGCGAAGTGGGTGTTTCTATCCTTGTTAAATGTAAAGCGAGGAGGGACTTGGGTTTGTTCAAAAATAAATTAGTTAGGAAGTGCGCATTAAAGGAAAGTTTGGTACAATTCCGTTATGTGTCCAGTTCAAAATTGTCAACATATTTTAGAAGTCAAGTATGAAAATATCACCGCATTTTTTACTGATTTTATCAATACGTAGCTTGATATTTTAATGGGTTGATTAGCAATATTTGGCGATATTTCTAATTTTGGCATCAAAAGCAGTTTGGCAATTTTTAACGGGACAGATAACGGAAAAGTACCGAAAATAAATGATTTGGTTTAAAATAAAAGATGTAAATATTTCATATTCTTCATAGATAAAATATGTAAATCATCTTTAAAAATTTTATTTTCGAAAATATTTTCTTTACAATCAAGTAATTAGAGCATGAACGAATAGTTTTGATTTTTCTGTGCGTAGGGGTAACAGTTGGGGTAACTGAGAATTAGGCGTAAATGGAATAAGATCCTTTTACTTCTCAAGATTAGTTTACCAAAGTTTTCCTTTTTATGAAACCAACGAATAATTTTGGATTCCTCTAATCGTATATGTTGTATTTTAATTTTATATTACATTCAAATGAATAATCTAAGTTTTGAAACATTATATGCATTGCCTATATAAGTTATGAAATAAAAATATAATAAATACAATTAAAACTACTATTTTTTTAATCAATTTTAAGGAAACAATTCGATTATAACACTACAAGAAAAATAAGTGAGAGAAAAAAATCTATAGACTATGAAAAATTTATTCTGTGCATAGAATATTTTGAAATTAGTACATTTTTTTGCACAAAAGTTCTTATTCTTAACTGTGAAGCAAACTGAAATAAAGTTATAACATGAACTTCTATTCTGTCCCACCATAAAATGATCAGATACGCTTATTCACAAATAAAACGTGATAATTTTTCACCTCGACTTTATAAGTAAGTTTCTCTCAAACAGTCCCAGAAATTTAAAAAAAAAATCAATAAATTTCCCAAAGCTCGACATTTTCCCGTTTGCTTCACCATCCATCCACAAAGCAGCTTACATCCCCCTTATTGCATCATTCAATAACAATTCACTCCAATCAAGTTTTAAATCGCAAAAGCGCCTTTCAATTGTTGTCACTTAAAATGCTTGCAAAGCCACAAAACGGACTGCAGGGTGACTCAGCGACAATTTCGTCGACGTTAATTTAACACGCGCACAAACATATCCGCTCCAGCAAACTAACTTTTTTAAAGCGGTTTCCCGCAAATGAAAAAATAACCTCCACCGAAAAGTGTCGCAGCGACAAATTTTCCGACCCCGATTGAGGGCCAAACGCCGTAGAGATAATAATAACCAGAGCGCGCATTCCATCTCCTGTTCCCTTGAAACCAATGCTGTCTCAAATTACAATGCAAAAAATCTATACTTTTTCAGGTACTGGATAATTTTGTTTCGCGTACACTTAGGTATGGTATAATTGGATTCATTTTAAAAATCTATGTTTAAAACTTGCCTTAATTGTTGTATTCACAAACTATCCTTGAAGTATGAGTATTCGACCTCTAAATTGTTTAGATTTTTACACCTATCTCATTTAATAGAGGAACACCTCTAGAATTCTATTACATATGTAACCAAGTAATAAATGAAAGAATATAAGGAAGAGAAAAAGATGAAGCGACCACCCCAATGTTTGTAAATATCTCCAAACAACATCAATTATACTATCATTATAAATTCTACTCATTCACGACAGTAGTTAAGTGCTGACATCTAGACAACTTAACAAAATTTGATGACAAAATATTGGGTTCTTTCAAAATAACTTATCATAAACAATGTTACTAGATTATTGACGTGATTAAAATATGGTATCCACAGCTCAGTAATACACTTGTGTATTTTTCTAAAATGCAGAATTTTTGTCAATAATTATGACGTGAACTATTAATCGAGTAAAACCTAGTCAAACTTTGAATTAGGGTATAGAGAATTACACATGAATATGCATAAGAAGAACGATATATATATATATATATATATATATATATAGGAGAGAAAGGAAAAAGTGTAGAAAATAGAGGTAGAAAGGTATAGTAATAAAAAGAAGCAGAAGTAGATCGAAATGAAGAAAAAAAGAGAGAAAAAGTACGTAGATATATAGAGGCCCCTTCTTTGACATCTACTCGTCAATAGGACGTTCATATATTTCTCACCACTCAGGGTCGCAGCCCTTGCTCCCTCTATTTAAAGACCCCTCGTTGGGACCCGAGCGCCCTTCTGTTTATCTTCGTCTCCCGAAAAAGTCTAATCAATGCAGATTTATTCGAATTCCTGTCGAATTATGCTGATTCCGTTCGTTGCCTTCATTAGTGCTCCTTTCGCCGTGCTCTTAGCCCGCTAAAAAGGTTCTGAATTGCTTAACATTTCATCAGGGAGGGGGGGATTTTCCCGGAATATTTAATGAACTTTGTTCCCTCGTTGGCATTTTTAAGGAGGCTTTTGTAACGTCGTTAAGATTTTTTGCTTTGTTATTGTTTTCAAAATGTATCTAAGGGTATGAAAAAGGAAGTTGTTTGTAAAATTTGAGTGTAAGGGGTTTTTCGGTGTATCATTAATTAAAGGAAAGATAGTTTCTCAATACACTTTCTAATCAAAAACATTTACCAAATACATTTTTTTTTTAAATTGAATCGTGAAACAGATGGGTAAAATACTCCTGACATCATATTTTTCGAATTTAATTTGCTGGAGTCAAATTTTACAGATACTTACAATTAAAAAGAAGTGTTTCACAGAAACAATAATTAGAAATGTAATGATTTAAAATAATGAACAGATTTAAAATAATTACTTTTTCATTTTATTCATAATTATGAATGATTATCCTATTGAAAAACTTTATAAAGCACAGTATTTTAAAATTTTAGTTTTAGTTCATAAATCTAAATGAATAAAACTCAAAATTACTTTCAGTTATGTGACTGCGATAAACGAATAATTTCAGAAATGAAATGTTTTCTCCTTTATATCTTATTTTAACTATTAACCAAAAGGGGTTACATAAAGCCAGTATCAAAGCCAAATTTAATGGGAAAATATACACGGATAAAGGATGATTAAATAATTGATAAGTTAGTTATCTTACCACCACCAATTTTTTGTGTGGATAATATGACTATCTCGAGCTGACTCTTTATTTTAACACCTTCTGTTTATTCAGTGATTCCCATGATATTACCTACTCCCTTCCTAAGATAGCGGAAGGTAACAAAAGTTAGTTTTTCACAGTTTATTACCCTCCGATGAAATAGCCCCACTTATCCAAAAGAAGGTAACCATTCAAACTAGCAATTTTTTTTTACTCGTTTTAGAAATTGAGCCCCATTTAAAAAATTACCAAATTACACTGTAGAGTGTGTAAATAATTATGTTAATTCTAAATTAAATTAATGTAATTCTTTCTTTGATTTTCAGGTAAGAAACTTGCTTACATTTTTCAAGAATAGAATACTAGGGGGAAGAATATTCAGACGACATTGGCTCATTTTGTAGTACTTGGCCAATGATGGGGATGATGTCAATGCAGAATTTATATTGTATGATATGCTTCTTAACATATTAACTCAAGTTTAATGGTATTGCAATTCATCTACAAATTCCCTCCCCTTGAAATAATACCTTATCACAGTAAACGCAGCTTTTAACGCATATGAACAATGCAAACATCTCAAGGAACCCCATCCCACGGGGAAAGGGAGTCCCCAAGATCAATGCCACCTGCTGGCAAGGAGCAGACTGACAACAAACGCCACGTGCTACTTCACAAAAGAAAGCAACAGTTGCCTCCCGAAAAGAAACTCATCCCCCCTTATAGAAAACGGTCCATTTCTCCACACCCCAACAAAAGGGTTCTTGCCCCTTATCTCACATCCCTCGTCACTTCCGGTGCTTTGTGGGGCACGCGCCGCCAGATTTGCATCCCGATGCCATCCGGAGAAGAGAGGAAAAAAAAGTTTTCTTCACTCGGTATGGGGATTTATTGCTCTGAGAACGGTTTGCTGTCTCGGATATCTTTGGCTTTTTGGAGTTTTCTGGATTGTCGGTTTTTATTCTTTTTCGCGAGCGATTTCGCTCGCAGACGACTTTTGCGAGGGAGTGTTTACTTCCGCGGTGTGTCGGACGCTTAACTTCGAGGGGGAGGAAGGGGTTGTGACCCCCTTTTTTATCCCGAAGAGGAGAAAGTTGCTACTGACGGCTGTTCGGAGAGATTCCCCTTTGCTTCGCTTTTCGCTATCAGATTAGACAAAATCCCATATTTAAAATTTTTTAGTAATTGACCTATAGCCATGCTATGTTACTTTTAATGATTTTTCAATACAAAAATATCTGCAATATAATTTAAAATTTTTTTTCTTTCGACGAAGCAGTGCAAATGCTCTCCATACATTTAAGAACACTTTTTTGTCTTCGAATTAACAACAATATAGTTAGTGTTGCTAACTAGAACATTTTAAACTTTATTGAGTTGTAATAGTGTTCTGAATATGTTCAAAAAGTGTTGCTATACCGAAATGGCGTTTAAAAAATAGTGAACAAAAAACTGTTGCTATGTTGTTGAAAAGAGGTTCTAAAGATAGACTGAAGACTGAAAATTATAGAGACTGAAAATGGGTTCTTATACGTATAGTGTTCAATCTAAATTTAAGGACACATTCATATTCTAAATCTAAACTTATTTTAGAACGCTATTTTTAGAACACATTCTGGATGGAAACACTTTTTTTTTAATCAGAACACTATCGTAACACAAAAAAGGGTTTAAGTGTTCAACCTGACGAACACAAATAAAGTGTTGTTAATTTGAGGATATAAAAGTGTTATTAAATGTGTTAGTTTTTGTGTGCTAGCGTTTGCAGTGAACTCTTTATTTTTAAATTATCAATTTTCAATCTAAAATTGGTAAACGTAGTGAAGAAAGAAACAAAGTACAACTTTATTTTACTCTACGTTCTGGTTGGTTCGAAAAAGCCTTTTTCATTTTTATGATGAGTAATACGGTATGGGTAATGTGGTTATTGTGGCAGACATAGCGCATAAAAATTTTGAGGTTTATAAGAAAATCCATTTCCTTTGCTGCAAATGTTTTGAAATTGGTCATAATACATTTGAATTTAAAGACAATAAAATAACAAACAAAATTAGCCTATTTCGTATTTTTTAAGTTTGATAACTAAGAGTTTTACTGTTTAAAATACGGGGAAAACAACTTTACAGAGTTTATTTACGATTAAATTTAGAATTCTCACAAAAGAGGGGTGGTGAAAAATGAAAGCTTAAACATTATACGAATAGAGATAGAAGTTAATCATAAAAATTATGAATCAAATTACGAAGGTTATACCTTTTGTTTTGTATATGTTCCTTAAGTAAAACTAGCATTTTTTTTTTTGAAATTTTTTTTGGAAAGAATTTGAGACAAAGGAAGACATTTTTTTACAAACTTCGAATCTTTGGCGTATATAGTGTAAATCTGTTTTATAACCTTTCGATTTCTTGTTTTATTCACTTATAACTTTTTAAATAGTAAAAACACAATTTCCCCAACATGAAATGACAGTTAAAATTGCTAATTGTAGGTACTATTGGAAAAACAATTTTTAAAATTTTATTTTTTCTACTAACTGAAAAATATTCAATATTCTTTCATCTTTTCCGTACATGTTTTTCATTAAGTTGAATTTCAAATATTAGTAACTCTCTAATGAAACTTTATATCCAGTAAAATTGAGACATGAATGAAACCGACCGGATTAGATTTAAAAGAAAAATATTTTAATCAGGGATAAAATATATCAAGAATGGCAAATATATTTTTGAAAACAGAAGCAATGTTAGTGAAAGGTTTTTGTGTTCAGTCATGTCAAAAAGCAAATGCCTTGATGATAATTTAAGAAGTATTTTCCCATTTGCAATCTACATTAAATAAGCTAGTTTAAATAAATTCGTCTATGCCATTGTTTGATAATTATTACATGAAAGGCATTTTTCTTCCGGATTATTTTAAAAGTAAAAGTATTGAAAAAAATTGATACTTTCTAATTTACAAAGGAATGTAATCATAAACTTATAAGGGTCAAAAAATATATTCAGAGCAACAGAAAATTATTTCATTCTTCTTGTAAACCCCAAATAATGCTATGAAAATACACTAACATAACATATGAACGATCTAGAAAGCAGTATTTTTTAAAGAAATATAATTCATTTTACTTATTTTCATATTCAAAAAGGCAGTATTACGATGATAAAATGTATCATCGTAAACTTATTTCTTAGAGCATTTCCAAAACTTTCTTTTGATGTACCAATTTACTTATGTTCTATTATTATCCAATATAAGTAAATGATCACAAATACGAAAATTCTATGATATCTTCACACTTATTTGATAGATGATGTAGATGAATACATGAAATATTTTCTTTATCTGTTATTTTCTAATAAAATTTCACAAAACACAGTTTACTTGCATGTAGTCAATGATTGTCATAAAAAATGCACACATATTAGTTTTCAAGAAGAGTATAACTTTTATGTACCTAGGTTTATATGAAATTACTATTACTGACTTACCTCCCACACCCGTTGTTTTGGAAACATCCCCAAAGAAACATCCATCTGACACATTATTTGTTGATGTTCCTAACTTCTCCATGTCTGGAAAGAAAAGAAAAGGTCTCTTTCAATATTCTATTTACAAAAAGGAACATAAAGAAATGAAGTTTGTTTTATCAATAATAATGTATGTTGTATGGGATTTTTTTGATCGAAAAACTTTACGAAATTCGGGAAAATATTTTCGTTCTTAACATGTTTTTGAGAAACAAAATCTGAAATTGTTTTAAAACATAAGTGTAAACAATACATTTTTGAATGAAAAAAAATTATATACCTAACTTATGAGTATGCAATAAAATTTAATTAACGTTGAGTTGCATTTCAAGAAAAATCCTTTGAATTAGTTATTAAATACTAAACAGTTTTAGAGTTATAATGAAAATTGTATATGGATTAAATAATTACAATAAAAAAGGGAAAACATTTTAAATTTAAAAAATGTTATGAACTAATTTTTTAAAATGAATTTCGCAGTTCTTTTTATCTAATTCCTTTTAAACTAAATTCCAATAAAAAAAAAACTTGTGTAGTAAATGTTACGCTATATACATCCTGTCTTTTTACTTTGATAAACTGTTTTCACAACAATTAATGATTATATTTTTACACAAATTTGAAGGATTTAAATCCTAGAAATTTTAATTTCCTCAGTTTCAACTATACACTATATAAATTTCCAATTACTCTTACAGGTTTCTACTTCCGCATACAACAGCACCGATCATTTGGGATCAGGTGGGGGACCTTGGAACACCCCTGAGAATCCCCCACCCCCGAAAAAAAGGGACCCTCGTGCGACCTTCAGATATGCCACGTGGCTGCGGCACGAGGTAAAGCAAAAAACCTTCAAACGACAGAGGTTCTGCTGGTAGATGAATTTACTAGGAATAGGGCACTGTATCTTTGAAATAGAGAGAACGTTAAAATTTGATACTTAATTTTTTAAATGCACTGAAAATGCGTGAAATACTTTTTCAAAACTAAGTAAATGCATTAATGAACACTAATCAAAACCGTTTGGATTGTATTGCGATTCTATTGTGAATTTGTGAATATGTTGCGATTGTGTTGTGTGAGAAAAAATTAGAGCGTATAAAAGTGTTGCTAAACATTTTAGAGACCGAATATGTGTTTTTATAGTGTTTCGATCCAAATTTAAGAATACTTTCAGATTTTAACATATTTTACAATACTATTTTAGAACTCATTGCTGACACTTCTTTAAAACATATTATGAATTCTCTCACAAGAGAATAAGGTGATAAATAGACACAATTTTACTGTTGTTAATTTTAAATTGTTGAATTGTGAAATGAAAAAAAAAATCTGAAATCAAAATGTATACATAATGTGTGTTTGTGTTGAGCGTTTTTAATGCTGCAGTGTATATTGTTTATCCATGAAAAATGATGTGCATTCATTGGTTATATAGAGTGTTTTCAGGTGACGTCACAACCGGTTATTTTCTTTTAACTGTTAATCTTCTGTAGGGCTTTTAACTGTTGCTAAGGCGGTTTTTATGTATGGGATCACGTGATAGCAAATGCTCCAATAGAAGAATTTCACGGCTAGTCATTTTCTGTAACTGTTAACCTCTGTAGGGCAAAAAACTGTAACCCTTCGGTTTCTAAGGCCGTTGTTAGGTCCGAGTCATGTGATTGAAAATGCTCTATTGTTTGAAAATTGTGTTGTACTTTACATTATTATAACTGTTGTGCTGTAGTTGATAGTTAAAGGAAAATTGGAAGAAGGTATGTGACATTTTTAAGAAAAATGAGTTACTGTAATGGATGTGTGAAATACGTTTAAACCTATACTTTAGAACAGACATAAAAATTTATGTGACAGCAAAATTATTCGAACAAAAGAACTTAAGGCATCGAAACATGCTTTTTGTTACATATCTCCTTCCTTCGTCCTCACCTTAAATTAAAAGTTAATTTAATTAAAAATACAATACCCCTTAAAAAACTCTGTATCTTTTAGGTATTTAAAATTATTTATTTTCATATAACTACTGTTTTTGCATATTTTTTGTACTTTTAAAAACTATACATATTTTCTATGTTATGTAATTATGTCTAATTGTATTTCACTCACTTTTGCAATACAGTAATTTGTTAATGTGTTTAAAATTTGGTATCACATTATCTGCATAATTAAAATGCTTCCTTGAATTTTAAAAAGTTTGATTCTTTGTTTTGAAGAAAATTTAATAGTTTTACTGGATTAACCTAAAAAATATGAGGATTTGAAGTTAGATATTAAACTTTAATTTGGTTCTAGTACGGCACAAAAATAAATATTTAGTGAACTTGATACAGTTTAGCAGTAACTAATGCCTGCAATTTGCTTAACAATAATTATAAAAAAAATATGAAAGAAAATTTTTTGTTTACCCCCCTCAACTTTAATATTTTTACTTTCAAAACTTTAAATATTTATAACTTCTGTTTATTTAGGTTTAATGTATATAAGTTTCCAAATAATATGGAAATTTAACATAACAATTAAGAATTTATCGGGAAAAAAACGCTATAAAAATGATCTTATCATCGACTTCAAATCATCAAATAAGCTAATCTCGTCATTTTCGGAACGACGAAGTTTGAAAAAGTACAAAGATTACGTGAAAATCCATTAAGATGAATTAAAGCACTTCCATCTCGATTATCTCTACATGAAATCTCTCTTTTTAATGTCTCAAATTGGTCCTTCCCCCAGAATGTGACTTTTCCCTTATTAATATATTTATCACATCACAAATTGGGAAAGGGAGAACCGTTCTCCGTCATTCCCGATATGATAAATTTTGGAAATGAAGATGACACTTTTTCTAATTTCCATCTTCGATCACTCTCTTAATTTGCGAGATAGAGAGAGAGAGAGTCCAGGTGGTAGGATATTAAATTTTCGATAGGATCTATGGGCTACATGAGAGTTATCAATCTTTGGATATTTTTGGAAAGTGTTAGATGGAAATCGGGAAGATGATGTGTTAAGAGAGTTGGTCAAATTAGTTGCTAACCATGTGATAAACGATAATGAATCAGACAATGTGCAATATGGATCTGTACAATTTTTTTTTTGGAATTTACGTTGTTATCAACAATGTGGGAGACAATTATGTTGAGGATGACCATTGTCTGATGATTATCAGCATTCAACATTGTTGATAACAAGATTACAAACATCCCACTAAATCCTTTTTATTCAATGATATGAGAAGCAATTTCAAGAGTTGCATTTTAAATTAATTGCTATTTAAGTGCATCATACTTGAGTTTTTCCTATTGTTTTATTTGTTTCGGTATTTTAGCACATTTTAGTAGGTATATTATCAAACAGTTGCTTTACAACCTGATATTTAAACCTTCTGTTTCCTCATAGACGAGTATAATATAAGGTTTGAAAGCATAAGTGGACCGTCTATAGGTGTCCAAATACGTTGAAATAATAAAAAATAGTAGTTTAATTTATTGATTAAATGTAAAATTTACTAATAGTTTTACGAAAAGTATTAATAATTTAATACTTTTGGAAGGTACGAAAGGCAAATTTACCATATGTTTTACTTTCTGCACAAGCTTTAACAAATATTTTGTTCTATAATTTTTTTTTGTAAAAATTAATGGTTATTAAAGAATATTAATAATTTTCACTAGATTACACTCAAAAATATGTGGTGGTAAAATAATAAACTATTATTTGGTTGTAGCATGGTTCAAAAATTAATATGCTGTGAAATTGCAATTAAATATTTTAGAACGAGTTATTTGCAATGAGCTTAACAATGATTATAAAATATATGAAAGAAAAAATGGTTTGTTTTCTAAATAATAAATCTTAATTAATATAATTTGTTATATAAAATGTATATAACTTACATAAAAATTAAAAAATATATATAATTAATATTTATTGAAATATATAACAACATACTAATAATCTACATATCATACTTATAATAAACATATAACATCTTCACCTCAGACGTAAACTTCAATAATGACATTTCGGAACTATTTTGTATTTATACTTCAAGCAGTTTTGAGTTTAAATTAGGATACCATACATTTCTGAACTTTGGTTTTGGATTTTATAGATATTTAATCTATTTTAAATAAATTAAATTAATTTTTCTTTGTTTGATCTCCTACCTCAATACAACATATTATAACACTTCAGCATGAAAAACAATAAAAATATTTTGTATCTTAAATCACAAATAATTGTATTTCAATTATATTTTACCCATAATTTTGACTTTAAAGTGATTAACAAAAACGTTTTTTGCTGCCAATGCTGCAATGCCAATGCAGCCCCGTTGGAACCAATACGCATACAAGAACATCTCCCACAATCTAAAAAAAATACCACCAAGATATACCGTACACGTAGCTATCACCCCCTACCCAATCAATACAAAGAACAAAAAAACGAACACCAAAATCGAACATTATGGAGGGAAAAAAAGAACCATTTAGAGCAGAGAAGATCCCTAATTGCATCAAGGCTTCTTCCTCTGCCTGGCCACGTGATTAATCACGTGGTCCCATCATTAAAAAATGACGTCGGCTCGATTCGATCAATTTGTCGGAGAATTAATGAATCTGGCAATTGGTGAGGGAGTAGAACCAGGAACCACCCACCTTCGCTGGTTGTTAATCGTGCCCCTTCTTGAATTAAACCTCTCTCTTGTTTTAAAAGAAGAGTGATTATGGATGGGTGCTTAAATATGCATAAGGTATCCCGGGTATGGACGGGCTCTTGTTCGCGTTGACGGATTGACTGGGATTTTAGTATGGAATGTCGCGTTCGAGGTAGTGAGGAGGGATTTTTTTTTTTATATATGTGGAAGTGTCAATGTGGGTTATTCGATTATTTTTAAGGAAAGATTTGAGGATAATGCTTTTGGCATTCGAATTTTTTCCTGATAGGAGGAAATCTAAGATATGTGAACCGTCTGTATGAATTTAGTTCTTTATTCAGTACTGTCTATATGAGAATACATTTAATATTTTTAAGAGTTGTGTTTTTATATGTGTTTTTGTAAATTACACTTTCCTTCTAAAAAAACTACATAGAAATAACACATAACTGTTGGAAGTCCAGGGATGTAGCAGTTAAACAAACTATTAAACACACAAAAAAATTCCCCGTGTACCACCAAAGTATTATACGAGGCTTATAGAAGTAATTAAAAATACATAGTAAACTACAAGGAACTAACAACGGATTTAAAAGTTGACAGTATGCTTAAAATGTTATAGAGAAACCTCTATAACATTTCCTCTATATACAGGGTGTCCCACGAAAAGTGGCCCAACCCCTTTAACTTTTGAACCCCTACAGATATAGTCATGAAAGTTGGGTCTAGGTATAGTAAAGTGACCATGCCCTATCCGATGCGACAACTTTCAACGCCCTCTAGCGGAAACTTTAGGAGTTATAATTTTTATTTTAAAAACTATGTGAGGTACGTGAAAAAAGTCAGTGACTAAGTTGTAGAGCAGCATCGATTCATTTTAAATCGACACCTCTACCACAAAAATGACTATAATAAAACTCATTAAACGCCCTTTTATTTAATTGTGATTTGGAACACTCAACCTCACGAAACGCTTAACCGCTTGCTTGTTTATTTATGGTTTCGAACACTTAACCGCACGAAACGCTTTTGCATGGTAACTTGGTGCTTGAAACGCACTATCTTTTTGGATATAATAATTAAGAGGCTATTGAATTGAAATGAGGCTATTGAAGATGCTCGATATTCAATCTAGAGTCCAAATGTGCGTCGCAGACTGGAAGGACATAGAGCATCTGCGGTAAATGTAATCAGTTCATTTTCATGAGGAGTTTCGTGAGGTTTAGTGTTCGAGACCACAAATAAACAATCAAGCGGTTTAAGCTTTTCGTGAGGTTGAGTGTTCCAAATCACAATTAAATGAAAGGGCGTTTAATGAGTTTTATTGTAGTCATTTTTATGGTAGAGGTGTCGATTTATAATGAATCGATGCTGCTCTACAACTTATGTACTGACTTTTTTCACGTACCTCACATAGTTTTTAAAATAAAAATTATAACTCCTAAAGTTTCCGCTAGAGGGCGTTGAAAGTTGTCGCATCGGATAGGGCATGGTCACTAGGGCGTATCACGAAAACCTTTTTTTGGAAATTCAAAAAGGCATACTGAAAAAAAGTTGCCTCAGGGGTCACATATTCTCCAGAAAAAATTTCAGCGCGATCAAAAAATATTTAGGTCCCCCGGAATTGATTCAAAGTTTATGAAATTTCATAATTTTTCAATAAATTGACCAAAAATGCCAAGATAAAATTTTAACTTGAACTTCATAATTTTTCTATGATGATGCACTATTATACCTTAACATATGCGCTTGGTTTCATATTTTTATTATCATTAGTTTGAGAGAAATAATTTTTTTTACCGTTAAACGATACTCGTAAAGTTGTTTTTCCTGCATTCTTTAAACGCTAATAACTTAACAACTAATTTACCGAGAGACTAGTGATTGGTGCCATTTTGTTTGAAATTTAATGTTCTTTAAATCTATGTGGATCATGACCAACTTTCTTTGAATTTATTTTTCAAAATTTAAAAAACTTTTTAAAAAATTCCAAAAAAAAATCTTTTTTTAATTTTTTGAAATTTTAAACTTTGTTGCTTTTTAACTTCTTAAAGAAACATATCTACCAAATTTGAAGTCTAAAATCAATTTCAATCATAGAGAAAAAAATTAAAACTAAGCAAAATTTAAGTTGATCCCTTAATACCCCCTAAAATATACTAAAAAAGCAATTCACTCATGGAAAATTCATAAAATCCCTTGAGGATATTTAGGTGATTCATAACAAATAAAAACATTCATATGCATTCAAGAAAATACAACTCTTAACAGGGCTCTGTTTAGAAGAAATTTGGGTCCGTTTAGTAATTATTTACAAAATATTTTATCTGAAAAAAGACCCTTTATAAAATATTTTATCAGGAAAAAGGACCCTTCACAAAATATTTCATTTTATAAGGGTCTTTTACAAAATATTTTAGCTTAAAAATGTATCTTCACAATATTTTTCACTCTAAAACAGATTCTTTTTATCCTTCTCTATGGTAATTTTACCATGTTATTATCACGATATCCCTAAAACGGTACTCAGGCAGAAAGAACCCAATTTAACAATTATTTTGATATACAAAATATAGCATGGGTTTTCACAAAAACAGGGCATTTCAAAAAAAGTCTGGACAGACCCCCTGCTTAAAAGTTTTAGTTCAAAATCTAATAGTTGTCCCATTTCAATAGTCTATATTGAATTATTTTTTCAATCTCCATATTTCTTACAGTTTTGTCTTAATGCTTCATTAATTTACCTTCTAAAACAATAATCTGACTTGGTGAGAGGTGTTAGAATGTAAAAGAATGAAAAATTATATATTCTTAGACAAATTAGGGAGAAATAGCCTATTATTCTGTATATGTTCTAAAATGGAAGAGGTGAGCTCTACAAGATTTTGTAGTTAAACTTATTAAGGTGTATTTTCTTGCATGTATATAAATGTTTTTATTAGTTATGAATCACCTAAATATCCTCAAGGGATTTTATGAATTTTCCATGAGTGAATTGCTTTTTTAGTATATTTTAGGGGGTATTAAGGGATCAACTTAAATTTTACTTAGTTTTAATTTTTTTCTCTATGATTGAAATTGATTTTAAACTTCAAATTTGGTAGATATGTTTCTTTTAGAAGTTAAAAAGCAACAAAATTTAAAATTTCAAAAAATTAAAAAAAATTTTTTTTTTGGAATTTTTTAAAAAGTTTTTTAAATTTTGAAAAAAAAAAAAATCAAAGAAAGTTGGTCATGATCCACATAGATTTAAAGAACATTCAATTGCAAACAAAATGGCACCAATCAATAGTCTCTCGGTAAATTAGTTCTTAAGTTATTAGCGTTTAAAGAATGCAGAAAAAACAACTTTACGAGTTTCGTTTAACGGTAAAAAAATTATTTCTCTCAAACTAATGATAATAAAAATATGAAACCAAGCGCATATGTTAAGGTATAATAGTGAATCATCATAGAAAAATTATGAAGTTTAAGTTAAAATTTTATCTTGGCATTTTTGGTCAATTTATTGAAAAATTATGAAATTTCATAAACTTTGACTCAATTCCGGGGGACCTAAATATTTTTTGATCGGGTTGAAATTTTTTATGGTGTATATGTGACCCCTAAGGCAACTTTTTTTCAGTATGCCTTTTTGAATTTCCAAAAAAAGGTTTTCGTGATACGCCCTAATGGTCACTTTACTATACCTAGACCCAACTTTCATGACTATATCTGTAGGGGTTCAAAAGTTAAAGGGGTTGGGCCACTTTTCGTGGAACACCCTGTATAACTTATACGTAAAACAAAAAGTTTAAAAATAAAAAGTTACAGTGATAAAGGAGACAAAAATGTTCTCTAGCAAAAAAAATTGTACCAAAGTAGGAAATTGTACCAAAATAGGAAAAAAAAGTATCCAACAACTGATACATTTTATTTAGGGCTCGTTTATTTTTCCTTCAGAAAATGTTTTGATTGAGATAGTAATCAAGGTATTCCATGTTTTTCTGTCATTTCAGAAGAATTATCAACAAAACTTCCGATATAGAGTAATTAAATTTTCAAAATAGAGTAAAGAAATTTTCAATAGATAAATCTCCTAAATTTTCAAAGTAGAGCAGTTGTTTTTTTAATTATCTTCTTCTTCAAGTACATAAAATCTCCCAACTAAAACGTACTAATATGTCGCAGTAAAATTTGATATAAGATTTTGAAATAATTATACATAAATTTAATTTTTTATAATTTTATTTTATTTAGTAACCAAGTAAATGCATTAATTTTTATATTTTTTTACTTTAGAATGATTACTCATAATTTAAATATTATAAGTTTTACCTTTAATGAAACATTAGTTTTAATATATGCCTAAATAAAAGTAATTGCGATTGAATAACACGAATCGAACAATCAATCGAACGAATTTTTGCGTTAAAAGCTGAGTTTTATGAGTGAAGTCATTTTGACAAAGCCCACTGTTTTAGTTAAACTGAAAGTTCCGTGGTTCTTGTGTTAACGTTATTTTACAGTTTTTCTTCAAATATGCTTATACTATAATTTTTAAAAATGCATTAAAAAGCCAAAATGGAAGTTAAAAATAAGGGTTTTTTTACATTTATTTAGTAATAATCACATTATTATATTTTATAATTATTTATACTTTAAACTTTTTTCTTAAAATATCAATGTATTATTAAAGTTAGTTCACTATATCTAAACAATATTTTACTAATAATTGTCTTCAGTATGTAAAAAAAGTTTCAGTGTAAAACATTTTCTTACCATACTGCCTTCCAAATTATTCTGCACTAATTGTATTTTTAAATTATAAATATAAGTTACTAAAATTTTATTGAATGTTCTAATACTATTTTAATTAGTAAAATAGCCAAACCGAAAAAGGGAGAAAATAAGACATGTATATACCGTAAAAAGATTTATTCTAAAACACAATTCCTTGTAACTTAATTTGCATTACAAAAATTACTAATTTGAAATTATAAAAAACAACCTATTTTTAAAAATCTAAAGTAAATTAGTTACACAAGGGCAAATTTGATCAAAATAAAACAATGGAGTGGGAAATTTATTAAAAGCTTGTTTGAGTATCTGAATAATTTGAATGAGGAATTTGCATAAGTGAGAGATTTTCTTAATTTTACACTTTTCGGATACGTTATAGTTTATCTCGAATGTCAGATTTTTAAGTTCAGAATTATATGTTTTAAAAAATTTAAAATTTTATTTTATTTTTGCCAAAACACTAGCAAAGTCACGTGATCAAAAAACGGGATTTGACGTCACAACTAGTGTTTTTACTGTTTTCCAATGCTCGTAAAACGGGATTCTATTGGATGTGACGTCACATCGCATGTAAGCAAGTTTTCGCGCCAAAACACAAAACGAAATTTCAGAAATTTATATCTCAGAAACAAGGCTACGAAAATACTTCATTTAAACATCATTCTTCATTGTTTTTTATCTGCTAATTTTTAAAAATTTAATCTCAAAACGTGAAAATACCTCATTTTAACTAACTACACTTCTATCACGTTAAGTGTAATAAACCAAAGTAAATAATTAATGCCTTATACAGCATAACCCGCATAAACATGATATTGACCCACATAAACAAACAGTTCCGCATATTTCATACCTCACGCGGGGGTCCAAATGGGAGCCCTTGAAAACTCCAACCGCCCCTTTGCACCAGCAGTTTCCCCCTCCAGGGCCCCCGATCCACCATCATTGTGCATTGGGTGGGGGGGCTCTACTGGTCTCGTGCAACCTTGATATGGAACGTTAGGAAGATCTAACCGGTGCGATAGATTGAAAGTACTATCATGTTTTGATGAGATTCTCACTCACCGTTATAAATCGGTAGTAGTATTTGATAGTTGTTCTTATTTTGTGAAAATTAGTTTATTGTATTTTGATGGGAACTTTAAAAAATATATTTTACCATGTAAATGATAATAATTATCGTTTAAGTTACTAACAGGGTGCCCATTTAATTTTGGAAACAAAATGTCCTATGAATTTTCCCAGGGTTATTTTGAATATTTGTCCATTTTTTTTTCTAATTTATTGCTTTCTAGAAAATTTTATTTTCATTTTCAGAAACATTAAGTTGGCTATTTTTCAGATGCCCTGAAGGGATTTTTCAGGTTTTAGTAAAAAATGGCAGTTTTTCTTAATTGAAAAAAAACAATGAAACTTGAATATTTTTGTTTAGATTACAATTTCCTGAGAATTCCAGATTTTCTCTGACTTGTGGGAACACTGTAAAAACATAGTATATTAACATGAAGTGCAATAGTGATTTAAACCAATGCCTTGAGAATATATTAGAAAACACGAAAGGGTTTAAAAATGTATTCAATTTTAATCAGATACCTACTTTTTCATTTATCAAAATATTTTGCTATCATTTTTTTAGCTGTTAATCTACACCATGATTTCGTTTGTGGCGTGGAAAAGTTTATAGTTGCTTCAGTAAAAAATATTTTACGGATTCAACATCTCTTAAAAGTGGCAAATATGTAAATTTTTCACTTGATTTATTTCAGATATGTCCGAAGAAAATATATCTTAAAACTGCTATACAGATTAAATTAAAATATGTACAACTGCGAAATTTATTTCATTTGGATGCATAAAGAGAAAGTCTAATCAACACATGTATAAAGAATGCCATTTTAAGAAAAAGCAATTTAAACTTCCCTAATTTATCAGAGGCAATTGGACAATACCCGGGCAAAACGCCAAAATTTAGGTAATGTTTTATCATGCGCCTTTCTAGAAATAATTCCAAATGCATATAAATTGTAACTTCAAATAAAAAACTTTATTTTTTTTTAATTTAGACACCCTTTAAATTAGGGGTCTTGTGTGTAGTTTTTGCACTCTTTAAATTGAGGATTCAACACAAATAAGTATTTGCGTATTAATTTAATGTTTATTAATTATTTTGCAAAAATATACACTGAAGGGGATCAAACCAGTTATAGTTTTATTATTTTAATTGTAATACACTAATTTTAATTTATAAATAAGTAAACTGGGTTCTTTGTAAATGTGTATTAATCATTTTGAAAAACTCCACACTGAAGGGGATCAAACCAGTTATAGTTTTATTATTTTAATTGTAATACACTAATTTTAATTTATAAATAAGTAAACTGGGTTCTTTGTTAATGTGTATTAATTATTTTGAAAAACTCCACACTGAAGGAGATCAAACCAGTTATAGTTTTGCTATTTTAATTGTAATACACTAATTTTAATTTATAAATATGTTATATTGGTGTTCCGTTAATGTGTTCTCCGTTAAACTAGAGGACAATCTTTGAAAATTCAAATTTTGCGGAGAATTAAAAGGTATCACGAGTTATAATCATAAAAAAGTCAAGGCATAAAAAAGACAATATTGTGAGAAAAATATTTTAGACAAGAATGAGTGGTGTAACAAAAAGTTATTAGATTACTGCTTTCTTTGTCTTAGGTTAGCTTTATATGGGGAGACTAGAACGAGACGATGCGATCGTAACGTATAAACTTTCTTATGGATGATGACGTAGCCGCTACGTAGTAGCTCCAAGAACCAATGGGAGGACCAGATTCTACATTCGCTCTCATCGATGAGGAGAAAACGGTAGATAAGTTTTTACACGTCGTCTTGCTCTGATCGCTATAATATGCTACAATTAAGGGTTAGAGATTTTTCCTGGGGCTTACACAGCTACCTTTGTTTAGGAACCCCAAGCTGGCTGAGGGGTGTTCTAGAGAGATGAATTAATTAAAATTGAGAAATTCTTCGGTATTTTTTGGTATTGATATTCGTCCCTAATAAGAGTTTCGTATGCCTCCGGTATAACGATGCTTCCCCATTAATGAACCTATCCTACCCAAGGTATGGTTTTCTAATCACTCACCACTCCAAAAGAAAATCATTATTTTTCCTCATTTAATAAACGAAGCCAGTTTCCGTAGCAACGGAGGCGAAAACATCGGCTTCTTCCTCGGAACTCATTAAAGACGCAAAAGAAGGGAGAGCGAGCGGACATCGCAATTAGGCCGCCATCTTGCTTTTCCAAAGCGAGATAATTGAACACGAAGAAGAATCTTTTGCTCTTCTGCGCCAGAGAGAATCGATCGACCCCTTATGAAGGGAAAAAAAGAATATTATTCATTAAGAGGAGGGATGCGGCGGAAAATTCTTAATCCCTGCGCGCAAACGACTCCAAAAAATCGATCCGCAAAAGATTTTTCATTATCAGAGAAGAAGAAGAACACGCACGAATAAAAAAAAAGAATTAAATAAGGGAAGAAGAGGAGAAGGGAGGCGCTTTATAAATCGCCGAAGTTCCGATAATCGGGACCGACGAATATTATTGGAAAACAAAGGAAGAGGTTTTTTTTCCTCTCTGCGTGTGTCTGTTATCATTTTTCATATCTGATCTTCTTTTCTTAATGAGCAGGGGACTCTTCTGTGCTACGGGGTTGACAGTTTAATGAGCAGGGAGTCGGAAAAAACAAAGGAGGGATGGATCGATAATTCGCTCTTCGTTCGGGACCTTTAATGAGAATCTTTCATTATCCATCAATGCTGTCGAAGGGCTCGACTGTCGCCCTTTGCTGTTTTGTCGTGCTGAGGTCAGGGATTTTGTCCCTGAAGAAAAGTGTTTTTTTATGAACGTACCTATTTAAATACTATACGTCTAAAGGATCTTTAGCTTACATATTGGAAACCCCTATTAAAAAATATCAGCTTTATCTTACCAAATTTGAGTTGATTGTTAAGAAGAATGACATATCAACCGTTAAATTAGAAACTGTCAGTTTGGAGGGTTAAAGGTGAGGAAGCAGGCCCAAGAAGGAATCAGAGAGAGAAAAAGAGAGGGAGAAAGAGAAGAGAATGATTTTAAAAATACAGTGAGAGAGAAAAGAGAGGAGGAAGAAAGAAGAGATATTAGAGAAGAAGATTAAGAGAAAAATGAGATAAGAGAAAAAAGAGATAAGAGAAAGAGAGAGAAAAAAGTAGGGATGCATATTGGGATAGAGAAATACTAGAAGGACAGTGGAAGAGAGAAGAAAATGATAGTGAGAAAGAGAGAGGAAAGGGGGATAAAGGAAGGAAGGTTAGGGAACAGAGACAGAAAGAAATAATGTGGTTTTCTGTCATTTTAAATAAACTGAATTACATTTTAAACCATGTCATTGTAACCAATTCAATCTCTCCATTCAAAACTTTTTAGCAATTTCAAAAAATGAGTAGGTATATTAAATGGTGACTTCAGTTGGGGTAAAGCATCTTAAAATATCACCAAAACATAACATTCATCCCCGCTTCAAATAGACAACCTACTCCCTTTGGAAGTCAGTAATTAATCCACCCAAATTCTGGCAGCGCAGCAAAATCCGAATCAGAGATGAAGCAACCCAGATACCAGTTTCTAATCCTCCATTTCTCAGCTCCATTGTTGCCACCGCCCGACTACAATTAATAGCAGAGCAGAATCGGTTTCAAGAAACTCACCAAAGCAGAAACATTTCCACCCGCTCGGTCAACCCTTTTACCCATACACTCCCATAAATAAACAAAAAAAATGTTCCAAACATCCCCCTCCTCATTCTATTCCATTCGAACGTCCGTGCAAACGAATATAATGCCCTTGCACAAAAGAGACGCAGATTCCGAGGCTCCAATAACAGTCCGAGTTATTATGACTGTCTTAATTGCGACAGTGAGACAAGTCATTGGGTTTAACACGGCTTTAGTGACAATGATATTTGCCTTATGGATATTATCTTAACTTTCTTATTGAAGGCAAACTAAAATTTTTAAGCTGTACAGTTTTTCATGTTCAGTTCAGTTCAGTTCAAGAAAATGGAAAACGTAAACATATGGTAAATTTTAAAACCTTTAAGAAATAATCAATCTAATTTATTGGTTTAAAAAATAATTTTATTGATTAGAAGTGGTACTCTATTCTTACACAACGAATCAAATTTGATAGTTACTTCTGATCGACATTCGGATCCCTTTAAAATTCAAATCTTGCTAGTATTACTTTCCCCCTTACTACCCGTTTTCCCCCCAACACACCGAATTTCAACAAGCATTTTCTAGACTAAGACAGTACATGGACAAAAAAAATTTTGAGTAATTAATATAAATATAATTACAAAATTATTTATCAATTATGACAAGATTAATCTAATCTACAAATACAGTTCTTATTATTGAATGACATTTATTCTGAAATTCGATGGTAATTTTTGGTCCATTGAAATTTCTATTAACTCAATTTAATATTTTAATTGTTCATAGTTCAAACTATTTTGGGGGGTTTTGTTTATCTTTGGGTATTCCAAGTTGGGTATTGGTATATTCAGATCAAGTTGTGCGTTTCTGCTGATATTAATTCTGTATTGCATGGTTTTCTAGATTCTCTTACAAAATTATCACCCCAAATCTGACTTAAACCACTATGAACCCGAACAACCGCAAACTTCTTCCATAAATTTCTCTCTCTTTACTCCAATCACTTCAGTTCTGTTCTCTTCGAATCTCTTTTCCTTCCCCCCCCTAGTTCGGAATATTCCTTTTTCCCGAATCAAACGATATTCTGGCCAGCAGTGATTAGAACCGGCGGCAAACAATAGGGTTCGAAGCGCAAAAGAAAAGAACAAAATAATCAGAACAATAATGTTCCATATAGAAAACGACTCGGGGAGAGAAAGAGGACATTTTCGAATTCTTTTATTCCGTCCCTTTATTCCATTCTTTTTACTTTTCTGGGCCAAGAAGTCGGGAGAATTTTGTGAGTAATAATCACCAAATGTTGGTGCAGCCATTAATAGCTCTTGGCCTGAACAATGAATATGATACGGAGGGATTTGTATATAGATATATATGCATCGGCTCCCATTCTCTTCAAGAACAAAGGGTGTAGTGGAGGGGGTATATATAAAGATATATATGATCTCTTTCCATTGAATGATACAGATCTGAAATTTTTGAGAGTGAATTAAGTCAAAAATTAGGCAAACAGACATTCAACTCTTGTGGTCATTCTATGAAAGTATGGGTCTACATATACCATGGTAAAATGTAGGCTTATAACATTACGACATGGTATATTAAGGCTTAAGATTATGGTAACATACAGGCTTAAGAGAAATCATTTTTAAAACTTAAAAATGTTGTGGATTGGAATATTTTGATTTTAATCACTATAATCACATTTATACCGACTATTCAATGCACAAATTATCATTTTTATACTCTAAATTTTGTCGACTCTGTAATGACTCTGTGTTGACAACAAACAATTAACAAAAATTAACAATTTGGCAAGGAGTATTATATAATACTCCTAGCTCCCAGTCTAAATCCGCTGGGTATCAATGGAGAGTAATTTCCGGTGGAGGGTTACATTGCCTACAAGTAGACCCAAGATGAGCTTAGGGGAAAAATAATTTATGGGCTAGAGACCTCTTGCTATCTGAGTCTGAGGGAAAAATTACTATAAATTTTAATATTATTAAAAAATAGGAAATCAATAGAAGGATTTATAGAAAGCCAGGTTGACGAATATTTTAAATAATTCCATGAGAATAAATATATAAAAAAATAAAATAAATATGTTCATATACTATGGGAAAAATAATAAAAAATTAAATCAGAAGAAAATAAATATATTGCTATTAAAGTATGTTAGCCTAATTTAGTTAGCTTCATTTGGGTAAAAAAGTTGCAAGGCTTTAGTGTTCTAACACTAGGTCTACGTTAAAAGAGGGAATAGGGTTGGTGATTTTTCTCGCATGATCTCATACATGTTTATACACTGACATGTTTATTTATCACAATCACGTTCATTGATCATTGACATATTTATTTATCACAATCATGTTCATTGATCATTGACATATTTATCGATCACAACCATGTTCACTGATCACTAACATATTTATTGATCACAGCCATGTTCATTGATCATCGACATGTTTATTTGATCACATGCGTGTTTATCAATCACATACATGTTTTTTCATCACGCAAACATACTTCTTCCGAACATATCCACTTCACTTATGTCGACTTAGCCCACTTTCACGACCCAATACACCACCCCACGACAACACAATACGGCCCCAGAAAGGAGAGAGAAGGCGAGTATAAAATACACACATATCCTCCACTCTCTTTTTAAGAATAAGGAGTAATGCAGATGGATATGATGCTAACGCATACATCTATATCTCTCCTTCTCTTTGGCTTTTGTCGTGTTTCTAATGATTTTCCGGGGATTTCTTTAGAACTGGAGGGGCAGTTTGTCTTTAAACGATGCGGAGAGAGGGGGGACGGAATTGTTGAGGGGGGTTGATCTTCCCCTTTATCGTTTGCAGGGGGGGGAAGGATAATATGGCGACGGTCGGGTGTTTGGTGATAATGAGGACGGAGTTGGGTTTCGTTTGAGGAGTCAACATTGGTCGGTGTTGTCCTAGCCAATGACCAATGGAATCTCAGAGCAAGATGTTTTGTTGTGGTTTAGTTTTCTTTTATTTGTATATTCGTGGAGAAAGAAACTCCACGAATATTATTCGAACATCCAGAACATAATAATTTCAGAAGGAATAATTATATTGAGTTTTTAGGCCTATAAGATTCCTCTCGTTACAGTTTTCTCTATTCTTCCTTCTTTATTTTCTCTAATTCTGTCTTTCTCTTTCGTTTCTTTTTTTACACCTTTTTGTCTTTTTCTTGTCTCTTTTCTGTCTCTTCTTTGCTATCTATATTCATTTTTCTCTCACTTTTCTTTCCTTAACTATATATACTCTCTCCTTTCAACTCTTATATCCACCTTTCTCTTCACTATCTGTATTCATTTTTCCTGATTTCTTCTTTTCTCAGTTATAAATTCTCCTTTTCCTCATTTCAACATTTCTCTCCTATCTACTCTCTTTTTTTCCTTTTCCAGTCTGGATTCCCATACCTGTTTATTCTCTCTTTCTTACTCTTTTTTTATTCTAAAAGTGTTAATACGTTTTAGGCAGGTTTCAAGAAATCGAATTCCAGAAAAAAAAAAATTAACGATACTTCAAATAAAAATGTTTGGCATTTGGCAAACGACTGATGTTAGGAAAATTTTACCAGTAAAAATAATACTCTAGGTTGAAAATAGCATCTAATGATGTGTTTTTTTTTGTGTTTATTGTATATAGTTAACAATAGTACCCAACATCAAAAGAAACTTCATAATGTAATTTTACGTAGTGACAACACAGTTGAGACCTTGTGATCATCTCTTTGGGAAGTCTTCTATGCAGTATTCCATTTCAAAATACACCAGCCAATAGTGACAAGGGAGGATAATTTCAAATCAGCCAAAAAAAAAAAAAAGCTCATCTCTGTATGATCAGAAAAACCGTACTCCATTGCTATTCCAAATCCGTAAATGCAAAATCCTAATCAAATTCCAGAATGTTATGGGAACGGATAATTCTAAAAAAAAGGAACAAGAATATCGGTGTCCTCCTCCCTCTCAGAACGTTTTTTAGAACGCTTTTTACCTCCTACACACCCACGAGACTCTCTCCATAAAATTAAAATCGAACAGAAAATTTTTAAAAGGGAAAAATCCGGAAAAGAACCTCCATGCTTGGAATACATATAATTTCGCCACTAATGCTAGAACATCCGAACATCCTAAGCCCGAAAGTTCTTTTTTTTCTACTCAACCCTATGCAGATGAGCAATCAGAAGAGAGGGTGAATGATATGGGGATCGCACCGAATGCTTTTCGAATAATAATGATTCGAATTAAAAACGGTTGAAAGTTGGAATAAATTATAGCCCCCCTTCTCTGAGGGAGGGTAGGAGAACATCTTATTCAGAGTTTGGAGGGAAGAATATGTACGGGAACATTTGGGGATGGGTAATGAAAGATTCTCATTAGAAGTCCCCAAAGAGCAGGGAATTATCGATTGTTTCTTTTTGTTCTCCTCTTTTTGGGAATCCTTTCTCATTAAAGTGTCAACCCCGTAGCTTCGAGAGACACAGAAGCCTCATTAGGAATTAAGGGTGCCCCAGCCGTGGTAGAATGTCCTTGCTACTTATAAGCTATTTTTAGGTTTGCTGTAAAAATAATAGCGGTGTTCTTTCGTAATGAACATACTGGAAAGTTTTTTCTCTTAAAAATATTACTCATTACAACTTCACTTTTATATAAAATCGTGAATTAAAAAATAATGTATTTTAACTTTACATTTTAAAAAAATGTTGGACAATTCAATGCGATCAAAACATTCAGTTTTAAACTTTACAGCTTCATATAAGGTTAGGTTTATATATAAGGTTTTTTCCTGTAAGAAATCTTATTTTTGAAGTCATGGAAATAAATGCCAATTTTAACTCTTTCAAGTCTAAACCGCCCGAGATCGCCTTTGAATCCTATTGAAAGTTTGAGGCGCATAGGGCTGAAAGGGTTAAGCATTAAACATTAATTCGAAATTTCTCTCTCTAATAGAAATTTCTAATTGAAAATTGCTGATAGAAATTTCAAAGAAAATTTAAACTTTTGTAAACTTATGGGATATATTATTGTTTCCTTACACTACAAAAAAATATTAAAATTTATTAATTCTACGAGTTTTATTGATAATTAATCAGATAAGGTTATCCCAATACCATTCGAGATGGATACTGAATTCAGGAAATGATGTAATATTTTTAAACTTGAATAAAATTATCTTTTATGGATCGTAATGTGATTGGTATCATAATAAATTACATAAAATATACTTATATTACTCATAGATGACATAGATTCCATGGACTGTACATTTTTTTTCTCGCAAACAATAAATATAGTTAGAAGGACGACGGCACATAAGCACAAAATTTTTAACTTAAAAAAAATTTACTCATTGGAGAATGATAAAAGGGATTGATTTTGTTAAACATACTTGAAACAATGTATAGAATACCTATTAGTTTTAAAAGTATTATTATCAAGATTTCTTTTGAATGCTAATATTTAACACAAATTCAGCAAGACACCTTTAAAGGTAAATAAATCAAATTATTTTCGAAATCCCCTTCCTACTTTGAATCAAAGATGCCCAGAAGGGTTACATCTATTCCTCATCGAATTGTTAGAAAAGAATAATAATATCGGTTTTATTAAATAAACTCGATTCTCCTGTGATGGAGTTCCAAGAACGAAACGAAAATAGATTAGAACAATTAAATAAATGTATTTGAAGGCCGTCAAGAACTTGTTAAATCCAGAGTTAAGATGGCGTTTGTGATGTTCAGTTCAAAAAGAACAGTGTCAGGGAAAGAGATCTGTGTTTTAGAATCATTACATATACATTTCAGTCTCCGACATTTGACGCAAACTCGACAAAAAAAAACCTTTCCAATAAAACTCACTTCTACTGTAAATGAAGACACGCCGAGACCCCTTCTGGGCGCAAATGAAAAACCGTGCGCCTTAAAAGTGCCTTCTCTGCAACACACGCTTCACTGCCTTGCATCTCCTCCGCTAAAAGCTTCAAAAACTACGCTTATGCGCTTTCCATGCTGACTGTAATTAGGTTTGCAATGATCTCCAACAGAGAAAAAGTGGAGGCGGCATTCGCATAGATTAACACTGGAGATAATATCCCGCGTGTGATCCAAATAAGAGGAGATGGGTGCTAAATGAAGTAGTACTGTGCGAAAAGTTAGTCCTCTTGATCAAAGAGCTCGCTCTATCGGTATTGTTGTTTATTTATGTAAGCACAGGTGAGGCAAATTGGAATGCAGATATCTACGGACCAATTGAAAAGTTGATCAAAGACTCTTTTTTTTATATAAAGCAACGTAGACAAATAAGGACGAATGTTAAATGACTTAAACATAGCTGTAGTAGTAACTCGGATTGAAAAGTTGATCAAAGCGTTCGTTTCGAGTGCATTTTTTTGTTTGTTTGTTCGGGAGTTTCTAGGAAGTAGTAGTTCAAAGGTTTGAGTGATTTTGAAGTGATGCATCTCTTGAGGGGTTTTTTGTTGGTGGTGTTGTGCTGCTTTGTTCTGATGGAGTTAGTAGTTGCTTTTTTCGAAATGTTTTTGAGGGAATTTTTGGGAAAATTGTTTTTGACGTTTGTATATGTAGGTATGTGTAGAGAGGAACGATCCACTAGTGCTCCAGGGGAAAGATTCACGCCATTGATTTATTTAGGGTGTTGTTACATTCAATAAGAATGATAAGACGTAAACACTAATTAAGAGAGAAAGTATGAAGTTATTTCATTTTTAAGATACGTCTTGATAAGAAATTTTAAAAGGTCTCTATTTGGGTCTTTTCAAACATTTTCTAACAATTCATTCTTTAACAGATTGAGGCTTATTAATACCACTGGATGATATATACATTTTACAGGAATGAAAAAAAATGAAGAAAATAATTATTAGAAAATATTCTGTGAGTAATCACTTTGTTCTTAAGATGCATTTTAGTAAGAGAGATATTAGACAACTATAAGGTTAATAACTCTTATTTAGTCTGTTAGTTAATTCCTTAATTGAAGTTTCAAGTGCAAACTTATTGTTAAAAAATATTCAAAATTAAGTAAAAAGTAACTTAAACCCACTTTCTCGACTATTTAAAATGTAATTGTTATAATTTTAGTTTCTACCACCTATAACACCTAAAATATGAAAAAAGTCCTCCACTAAAATTGTAAAGTACCGGATAAGGATATCTCATACAGCATTTTTACAAAATTACAAAATGATATAGCTTTGAATCTTATGACTATCTTTTCTGTAGGATCACTAAAGTGAGAGGAAAAACCTTCAAACAACAAATAGACGTAATAACTAACACGAATTTTTTTTTAAATTCTGCCTCATCCCCTCACATTGCAAAGATGCTGAACATTGCATCCTTGTCACTTAAAATTTTGCCACATTTATCGCTCCTTGGCAGGAAAAGTAGCCCGCCAAATGACACCAGTATTGGCTGTGGAAGGATGTAAACAAACGCTCGAGAGTAAGGGGGGGGGATTTTTTTTTCTTTTTGAATAAAAAAAATCGGAAAAGAGGCCCTGAAAAGAGAAGCACAAGGCTGTGGAGTTTTTTAGGTTATTTTAATATGGACTGTTAGGAAATATAAATTTTTATATATTGAAATTAAAAAACTTGTCAAATTCATTTTAAATTACACATAATGTAAATATTAAATGAGTATGTAAATTTCATTTTGGTGTTTATAATTTTTATTCTTTTATTACATTTAATTTTATTTGAGAAAAGTCAGACTGATTTATTTTTTAAAATCTTATAAAAACAAGGAAAATAAAGTAAAACGTCAATAAAATAAGGTTTTTTTTAGTTACACTTTATTATTCTCTTCAATTCGTACAACTTTTCGTTTTCCATTATGTAATACAACAAATGAAGCAAATCATGAGTAGAATTTTAAAATTATTCACTTGATAGTAGAAACATAGAACTTATTTGCAAGTTCCAAAATATACTTACTGAAAATTTTTAAAAATGAAATCATTCTTTTGTATACTAGACAGCAACGTTAGTTAACCCTACGACGTCACCAACAAACAAAGTTGTTCCCATCATGATGTCTGAATTTTGAGTCAAATGAAGAACGTCAATTTAAAAATATGATTAATTTGTTAAACCTATGTATATATAGTGTCTTTTTATCACGATTTGTGTACCGAAACTCCTCCTACCAACCCAACAGGCTTTGTGTTTACTAATTTTTCCTTCCGCGTTGAGACGTACTGGGTTCAGGAAACGTTGCTGTCAAGTTATAGTAGTTGTATTAGTGTATTTATTTTATTATTTATTTTTTAAGCAACTCCTTTTAATTATTAATTGAACAAAAGGTAAATTTGATCAATTATAATTTATGAGAAAATGCTTCTTTGAAAGAAATTTTTTGTGTTTATTCAGATAATTATCATTTTTTGTGCCCTTTGCAAGTGAATAATGAAATTTCCTATACACCATTACTGAAGATGTAAAGCCACAAACCCCTCTAGAATATTCATGAAACCTTTGGCTCACTAACTCAAATTTATCAAAGAATTTCCCAGAAATCATCATTTCGCATTCCCACTTTTCATTTAAATTTGAGAGAGATATGCCCATACCTGCATTTAATAGAGTACTTTTCATTCTCGAGTATTGCTTCTAGGATTTCAAAAATGAACTCAAAGCCTCCCTACCTTAAAACATTTCCAACAGTAATTGCATTCACATAAATCATATGAGATAATAAAAAAACGCTATCGCAATTTTCGTTCAACATAAATAGAACGATGATATTATACATCATACGATACGAGTTTTTTTTTCCTTTCATATATATGAATAAGGCGCTCCCTGTGAATTTAATGCTTAAGACAAAATGGAAATAAGAAGTGTTCTTGCATTTCTTAATCAATGCCGTGGAAATGCGATCCCCCTTTTCAAATTAATATCTGCATTTCGAGTTGTTTAAAAGCTTTTCGTCTCCGTGAGTGGTAAACACGAAATTTGAATTGGAAAACACATCCCTAGTTTTGGAGATACTAGTTCAGAGCGGAAATTACTTTTGAAATATTAATTTCGATGTTCGGGTGTCGAGTCAGGGACTAAAGTGGCGTAAGTCGTCATCAATGACATTAGCTTTGGAATAAAGTTTTCTTGGATAATAACTTTTATAATCTGAATTACTGTAATTATAATCGTTATTTTAAAGTTATGAACCCTAAAGAGATAAGACAAGGTATCATGGTTCGTAATGAGGAGGTTCTGCAGAAAAGAGCTTTTAACAAGAAAGCAATATAAAGGTGACATCTTGTAAAATATTAAGGTCTAAGCAATCATTTTCTATCTCATAGCTTTTTATTAAAAAATAAGAGCTAATTTTAAATTTTACCTTATTAGGGATAAAACAAACCATTTCACAGTAAACTTTTTTAAAGTTTTTGTTTGATTTTTCTTGCTTAATATGTGAGGTAAATGTTTCCAAAATAAACTGCACTTATTTTCCTTTTTTGTGGTTTTTATTGATTTTATAGTGTAGATTTTTGCATAAATATTAAATATTAAAAAAAGTGCTTTATTTAATACAATAGTAAGTTCTTGCATGAAAATTTGTATTTATAAGTGGGACATCAAGTTATCCCTTTTTTCCCAAGCATCTATAACTTATTTTCAGTAAGTATTCTTAAAGTAGTTGTATAATTAGCATCTTCTTCAGATTTACTCATTTCGTCCTCTGTAAAACCTCGAAAATTGTAAGTAGATTGAATAGATAATATTTACAGGTGGGATTAAAACCCTAATTATGTAATTTACTTTGTAATCACTACCAATACCTGATTTTTGTAACTTAACAAGATTCATGTACACCAGGATAAGTTTCTGACTTGATTCGCTTTCCAAACAAACGTATATCTCCATAAAACAAAATAAACACATTCCAACAGAACGCAGTTGTTAAGCCTAAAAAACCTCTTCGCCTGACTCAAAGCAAAAGCAAGCACAAAAAATACTCATCTAATAACATCCTAAAGAACCGTCGCGAAATTAAGGCTCTAGAATTCCATTAAGATATCAGATATATATTCGAAAATGTTCGAATTTTCTCTCTCCCCACATCATTCCCTTTTTTTAATTCTAATTTATTCTTTCTTCGGATATTCTAATTCCAATCCGCATCATTGCTTCAGTTTTTCGAAGGCAATTATTTAAAATTCAAAACTACCCCAGAAAATATTCGTTATTTAGTCCCCGACATAATCGATTCGAGGATCGAATGCTAAAAGATCGAATCGTTGAAACAAGTCCTAATGAATAGAGATGCGGAGTGATACTCGATTCCGGTAATCGATCTTGGCAAAATCGTATCGAGCGGGGATGAAACGTATATGTTGTAAATATTCGCCAGGGGGAAAAAACTGGCGAGTATTGGATTCTGAGGTTCATTTTCAAATCGATGCTAATTAAAAACCGGTCCGTTCGTTTGAAAATCTTTCGAATGGTGAGTTTTTATTCTAACTTTTATTCCCATCATTCCAATCAATACACTTACTTATTCGTTCGCATTTTATGTGGGAGCAAAAAAAAAAAGATAGAACTCAGTCGTTGATCATTCATTAAGGGGACATACATTAAACTCGTCACACAAATTCTTGCTGTAAATCCATGTAGGATGAATACATTTATTTCCAAATCTAGCACTTTATGTTTTCTATGCTGTATGAATAAAAGCTGACCCTATTCAAGCTTTAAGGCTCAAACGAATCTTTATTTATTCAGGCTATTTAAGCTTACAGCTTCGGACTGAAGTTCCAGTGAATTTTTTTTTAACTAAATGGGTATTAAACTTCCTTTACCAATCTTAAGCTACCATATTTAAACCAAGGGAAATTATAGTTAAAGTCATAAAAATTATTTTTTTCCCGGAAAAAAAATATAGCTTGCGGAAAGCAGTTAAAATTCAGCATCCAAGATTTGTGATAATTATTTATTCTTATTTCAAAAATATTATGACCTAATTTTATAGCAACCCATTTAAAAGTATATATATATATTTTTTTTAAACTGCCCATATTCCCATATTAAAATAAATTTAAGTAGCTTATAAGAATTCCAAATAAAGGAAAAATAATTGTGTACTTCTAAGATAAAAATGTAATTATGTTTAAATATACTCTGAAAAGTTATTACTTTCTAATAAGGAAAAATCTCCTTAAAATAAAAAAAGGAAGACTTCCCCTATTTTTTATTTTTTTTAAAGAATTTATTGAAACTGAACGAGTATTTTTTCACTATTAAAAATGGGTAAAAGTTTTCTTAATAAAAATATATATTCCTAAGATTTTTCTATTAGGAAAAAGTCTGAAGCATCTTCATATACTTTTTACATGATCTAATTATAAGATATAATTAATTTATTTAATGAATATTAAAAATTAAGGCAAAATTATTTCTAGGGAAAAATTTTAAAAAGTAGATTACAAACCATATATATCGAATTATCAGGTCGCCTCACTCAATGCTACAATGATAAACACACTCCGAGTTTTACCAAGTAGGAGTTTAAACTATAAGAATGTGTATAATGGTTATTTACTTTTATTACAATTCACAATTTTTAAATAGAATTGTATATCTGTAAAAAATACCGGTAATACATATTTTAAAATACGTATAATAAATAAAAACAACGAAACAAAAAATAATTATGTGTAGGTAAAGATAACAAAAATCATTAGATGGAAAGGGAGAAAAGTGTTCAGAACTCCACATGACGCAATGATTGTACCGCCCCTAGAACCTGCTTTTTCGATTGAACGTTGGAGGATCATAGGAACATTAAGATGGAAAAAGACTTTAAAAGATTAATTACGATCGAAATTACGTTCGTCCAAAATGCATCAAATATTTAAAGTCGCTCTAG
The DNA here is from genome assembly GCA_963680715.1 of Tetragnatha montana. NCBI lineage: Eukaryota > Metazoa > Arthropoda > Arachnida > Araneae > Tetragnathidae > Tetragnatha > Tetragnatha montana. The sequence goes on from OY796686.1 coordinate 30,679,234, forward strand.
TATTAATGAGATATTCTGATGATATTCGAATTTTCGATAATTATAAAAATTTTCGGTAATGTCTTTTCTTCCCTCTTAGTCTTCTGAGAAAGATAGTCATCTTTTCGTTGGATATCCATCATGTGCACTCTTTGTTCTTTTTTATGAATGTAATGTACTTTCTCACGATTATGTTGATTACTTTTTCAATTATGAGTTTGTGGAAGTAAAGGTATTTTTATCTCGAAATGCAGAAAATTGCTCTTGATTTCTGATAAGAATATTGTAATTTAAAAGTTTAAGAGAAAGAAGCTGTTAAAAACCCATTTATCTTTATAGATAGATGCGTAGCATTAATGTAGTTTTTGCTTTACCATTTAAAATACGTTTAAATTTTACTGCGTTCAAAGGTATTAAATTAGTTAATTTATTGTTATAATGGGTTCGCATCCAATGAAGGAATTGCATAGGTGAGGGATTTGCTTAATTTTACACTTTTTTGATACGTTATAGTTAAAAACTCTCAAATATCAGATTTTAAAGTTCGAAAATATGTTTTAAATAACTTAAAATTCGATTTTATTTTTGCCAAAACACTAGCAAAGTCATGTGATCAAAAAACGGGATTTGACGTCACAGCGCCGTCGAAACTAGTGAATTGTTGAAAATAAAAGAAATCAGACTTATCATAAAACCAAAACACGCATAAAACTCGTCTGTTTCTCTAGTGAACGGCCAGAAAAAGAAAAAATTAAAACTTTGAATCCTAATAATTCCAAAACCAATTAATGTTTTTTGAAAAACAAAATGCCAATCTTTTTATAAAAAATATTTGTATGTGTCTTTAAAATATCATAGTTTTTTAGTTAAAATTTGTGAAGAATAGCAGAATGAAGCAAGCTAAGCATACAATAACATAGCGGGTCCAAGTGGGTCCAAGCGCTGTGACGTCACACAGCAGCCATAACGAAATTACTGTTTTTCCCGCCAATACTGGAAACGACATTTTAAAAATTAATATCTTGGGGAATAGTTTTCCGATTTCAATAATTTTTACATAATTTTTCATGGATTTTCATCCTCTATCATAATAAATTTAAAAAAAAAATGTGCAATTCCCTCATTGTAAACATTGATATTGATATTAAAAATAAAGTGAAACAATTGAGTATGTTTAGCTCTAAATAACAGATATTTTAATTATAGAAATAGGGCTTATTATTATTATTTTTTTAATTTTTTCAAGTTGTAAAAAAATTATGTGAGTATAATGAATTTAGAGTTTTACTGTACAACATTTATGACATTTTTTAGTTATTGAAAACACACCGAATATAATTTTTAACTGATCAAAAAGCAACTTTAAACTTCCTAAATATTGTTAAAAATGTTTTAAATATGTCTGAATACATGATTGTGTCTCATCAGTAAGTATTTTTTTTTGTAATTACTGTCCATTGTGCCATCCTTAATAATATCTTAAAACCTCATCATCCTCAAACGAGGTTTAGCCTTCGTCATCCAATCTTCAGGCACCCCCAGAGGGTATGTTTTTACCCCTCCCCCCAAATTTTATTCTAAAAACCGTCATAAAGCTTCTAATTTCTTCCAGTTCTACTTTAGAGTGACATATTTACATAAAAAGGGAGGAAAAAAGATATTTTGCCCAGAGACATAAAAGCGTTTTTGTGTTATGTTGATCACTTTTTCAATTACCGAAAATTCGAAATTGGAAAGAAGAAGCTCCCTAAATGCACATACAGCCTTCCCTTATCTCTACAACGCAGAAAATTGTTCTGCAAATCTGATAAAGAAATGAAAAGAAACTTTCGCAAAAATCTATTGAAAAACCCATTAGAGTGATAATTGCAACAGAGGAACATTTTTTAAAACAGAAAAAAATTCTCGCTTCCAACGCTTCAACATCTCTTCGCAGATAATCCCTGAACGTAGGGACTACAAATTTAATTATGATCTCGTCGGATATAATTTGGAATAAAACGCCGAAATAATTTCGAATAAAGCGCTGCCAGGGAATATTCTGCAGGGAATCTTCTGCAAAATCAAGAAACTTTAATCTTTTCCCCCTCTTATAAGCGATTATCGTTCTTAATAGTTTAAAAGGGTTTCCGTGTATTGAAAACTCGTCGTCTCCAAAGTACCGGGCTTCCAGGAGATTTGGGAAATTTCCGAATTTTACAGCGAGCAATTAAGAAAACTGGAGGAGGTTGAAACATTACGGGGAAAAATAAAAGGGATTTAGTGAATATAGCGGATAAAGTATTTTTTTCTGTGGGACGAGTAAGCATTATTCTACATTCATCAAAACATCAAGTATTTTGCCGCTAAATGTATCTTCTGTACGTCATTTTTGAAAAGGTTCGTTGATTTTAGACAGACAATGGTTAGATATATAAATTGCATATTTGTTACTCGAAGGAAAACCATTGGGAATGCTGGTTTTAAGTACTTTTATCGCCAGCTTACCATACATCTAATATTCTCGTAAAAAAATAAGGGGGAGGGGACAATAAAACAAAATTGGGAAAACGTCGTCTGAAATAAATTATAAATAGTCAAATCTGGCACCATGTAAAACTGTGAAACCATTTCGTGGATGCTATTTTTAAATATTTATATTAAAATATTTATATTTATTTAAAATTATTATCATTGGTTTGTAATAAATAATGGTAAAAAGTGTGGAACAAAATTAGAAAAAAAAAATACTATATAAATAATAGACAAAGCCGTTACCCCGTGTAAAACTATTGCAACGATAGTACCTATAGAACACGATAAAACTATGAAATATAATTCATTTAGTCAGAGATTGTTAGAAATAAGACCAAAAAATATGTGTAGGAAAAAACTTCAAAAATTATATAACACAACTCATATACTGGATTTGCAGGTAGTTTGACTTAATAATCGCTACCATGCTTAACACTAAATATCCAGATTCCCAACATAGCCTATACCCTCATAAAATTTGCAATGTCAGCCTATTTTCCATACGGGGGATTTGTATGGAGGGGTATATTCGAAGGACGCGAGGGGCCCTCTCCCCTTTATTATTCGACTGGGGGTGGGGGAGGGTGTTTTATTCAAGGCGAACACCTGACACTCGAAGGGAGCGTGGTCGAATGCGGAAGTGAACACCTGCTTAGAACGATACAATGCGAAAAGATAAACAAACATGTTTAGATATTTTTGTAACGCACAAATTTCATATTAATAAGTTATATTTACAGTTTGATTATTTTGAATTAATACACAAAAAGTACGATAGTAAAAGGAACATGTAATTTACAACGATGAGCAAATAAAAAAAATACTGACTTAGAAATACTCTAAAACCAATAGGTTGAATAATAATTTTATATTGATACTATAGAAGAAATTTAATTTTTCGCAAAACCATGTAATTAACTAATTAACTATAAAATTTACTACTATTAAAAGGTTCACTTAGCAACATTGAAATGCCCTATGCACCGAACAATTTTAACATAATGGTAATCCATTATAATAGTAAAAATAAGAATTTATAGTAAATAACTATGAATATAAGGGTAAAAGCACTGGTTTGAAAATGTTTTCGAGGGTGTATTGAAATTTAAAATTAAAATTTAATTTTAGAATTAATATGTAATTTTATTGCACGAAAACATAAAATGTGAAACTATTAGAAAGTCGTTATTTAAAATTAGTTTGAATAACTTATCCCGCGTTTTTCTATTAATTTACTATATATAAATGATTTAAGAAGTTTAAATAATTATTTCAATATCTAAGAACATTTAAATCTACCAAATTGGGTTAAAATTAAAGCATATGACCATTTTTATATAAGCAAAATTATTTCCATAATATTAAAAAATTGATTATCCTTTTTACATGAAAGTTAATTCAATACATTGAACCGTCATACATATTTTTTCAAAGAATATCTATAGTTTAGGATGATTCATGAGCAGTTTTCACGCAAAAACGGGTTCTTGTGAGTCTCAGAAAAGATCGGACACTTTGCTTAAAGTTCCGCAAGAAAATCGTTTTTATCATATTTCCCGCCGCTCCTCAAATAAATTGGCCATATTTCTAGCGGACCCTGTCAACCAATATGATGCATAAACGACTCTGCCAGTGGAATTTATCGGCAGAAAAAACAATAAAAGAGGGGGCCTTTAACACCACGCGATAGCCCCCACTCCCCCTTCCTCGAGAAAACGATCAAAAGCGTTCCCTTCTTCCAATACTTCAAAAACGCGAACATTGTTTTTTTGCAGATGTGAAGTGAAGAAGCATAAAAACGCTTATCGGCATCTCTCTCTCCTCCCGAATATATATCGATTTCGAACTTTTCGATGTTCCCCTCGTCGTTGCCACAGAAAAAAGTATAAATAAATAAAACAAACACGCGAACCCAACACAAACCCCTCTTCACTTGGAAAAATGCAAAGAAAACAGTAATAATGCAACAACACCGAAAGCCACCGACTACTCAACTCAACTCTCGCAGAGATAGATAAATACAGTTACAGTTAACGCTCAAGCGAAAACAGGATTTTTTTCTTGAAGCGATAAAAATCAAACGTCTTGTCTAGGCCGTTTAAAAGCCGACGTTTAAGAACGACGAAAATCCATCTCTACCCCTAGTGACGTTTTTTTATGCCTTCCATTCTTTAAACTCAAGCAGTCTTATACCCAAGTCATCAAATGTTTGATTTTAATCGGGATCCTAAACACATTTTACAGACTAGTGCTGTAAAATTCCCTGTTTTATGGTGCATGAGTTCTAAATTACCCTTAAATGTTTTGTTTTCTTTAAAATAGAGCTATACTAAATATTTTTTGAAAGCTTTATTTTGTTCGGTAAAACTTATATCTGTAGTTTAGTGGAGAAATTAGATACCAGAGCTTCCTTTGCCGAATAAGTAAGATTTTTTTTAAAAAAAATAAGAATAAGAATTGAATGATTTATGGTAAAATAAATAATAAATAACAAGTAGAATTTAAAATGTAATTATAGTTTACTTCATAATTTCTTATTAAAATAAATTCGCGTCTAAAATATTAGTTTTCCAATATGCTAACATAAGGAAGATTATATGCTCTAATTTAAAGCAGAACGAGAATCATATTGTTCTGAATTTATGATGGCAAACTTATTCATTTATGAGACATAGAACACAACTATTTCTTTTTTCCTACAGTAAGAGAATGTCATGCATTTGGATATTATATCAGGTTCACCATTAATATCCAAACACATGGTATCAACAAATATATCACCAAAACACAAAATTATATCTTTCAGGTTACGAAAAAAGACCCTCAAAATTTACTAATGGACTCTAACCGCCTATCTGGTTCGAGACTTCACGGAACCAACACGTGACCTACAACTGAGCTTGCAATTGGTTACCACAGATACTACACTAGTAGTCTACTAGTGTAGTATCTGTGGTAACCAATCGCAAGCTCAGTAGGTCACGTGTTGGTTCCGTGTGACGTCAGACGGTTAGAGTCCATTGTAACAATTTTCCATCGTTAGAATAAATAACAGTAATTAAAAATTTTTTGATTTATTAAAGCTAATATTTTTCTTCAAAGATTGCTAGAGTATCTGAACGAGTGACCTTAAACCAAAAAATATAAATATCATTTTGGGTGTCTCATAAATTTACACAGTAACGGAAACGTTCCCATAATAAAAGTAATTAAGATTAATTTATTGATTTTTTAAAGCTAGCATTTTCCTTCAAAGGCCGCTAGTGTATCTGAACGAGTGACCTTAAACCAAAAAATATAAATATTATTTAGATATCTCATAAATTTACACAGTAACGGAAACCTTCCCATGTAAGTATAACGATCAATACAAACATAAAGCTAACGCAACACAACTCAAAAACTCTTACAGTAAATAAAGATCACATAGACAAATATCATGTATCTCGACCCAAACTCACAGATACACAGTACACAAATAATACAGCACCCACAACAGCCAATTCCTCTCTCTCTCTCTCTTTTAGGGCAAGAAAAGGAAAGAAGATCCCCATGAAAAAGAATAAAGGGGGGATGGAGCGAGAACGTTTTCACGGTCCCATCCATCATCCGGGTGTCTGATCCTCCTCATATTCTCTCTTCTCTCTCCATCACCCTCTGAGAATCCCTGTCATCCCACGAGCATCTTCTTCGCTCCCTGCTCGCACCTTGATGACATAATTTCTTCTGCCCCAGACGGGTCTCTTATTTTTTTTTTATCACTCTTAACCCGCGATAAATACGTGGGGGTTAGAGTGTGGAAAGGTTGAGGGGTTGTCAGGGTGTAGTCTGTGTTTTTAGTGTATGGCGTTGTTGATGGAAATTAATGAGGTGTCTGTTAATAAGCGAAAAGAAAGTAAAAAAATAAGTCCAATTCCGTTATCTGCCCCTTTACATATCGTCAAGTTGTTTTAGTCGCCAAATATTCAAAAATCGCCAAAATTTTATTGTTGTCATTCGTATAGCTCTATGTTTTAATTGGTTAGTTTACTATTCATTTTTTACAATATTTCTAATCATTAGCCACCAAAACAGCTTTGCGATATTTAACGGGACAGTTAGTAGAATTTAACCCAAGAATAATATAAAAAACTTTTAGAGATTTTAGTTGATAATAAAGAAATTATTTCCTTCTCTAGTGCGTTTTAAGCCTTCAAATTCGAAATGTCTGGTAGAGTCGCGGAAGAGAAAGGGACATACTAAATCCATTGAAACAGCTTACACCACTTCTTGCAAGGAAATGAGAAAGTTAACAGTAATATCCAATTTGAAAACTGCGTGGAATATCATAACAAAGCCATAGAAAAGGTTTTAATTCTTAATATTCAAGGATATAGTATTTGTAATTTAATTATAACCTTTACCAGGCGTCGATCTTAAAGTTAGAAAATTTTGCAGAAATTTATGTGTGTCTGTTTAGGTGAAAACACCTTCTATAAAAATGCAGGAGCTCGTATCTACAGTGGAGGGGTTTCTTAGACCTCGCTCACTAAAGAGTTTAGAGTTGATTAATAGGTATAATAATATAGTGAAAGGGGTTCCCTAAGTAATTATTATTTATACATCTGAAATTTAGATTTGATCAGTTCTTAATACAATATGCACTTTATATTTTGGGCATTATAGACAAAGAAAGATATCAATATTACCCTTTAATTGATATTTTTAGCAATGTTAGGATTACATGATAATTATTGATAATTTAAAACCTTATTAAATTTAAAGTATTGCATCAGCTGTGAGTTACGCATGATATTTAAAATTTGAAACAAAAACATTTTAAATAGTGAAATGATAATTACAGTAAAATAAGTAACTTTTTCATATGCATATTATAATTCTTACCACAAATTATGCTATGGCTCAAATATCCCCACCAGCACCATTTTTGTTACTAAAATTGTGGGGTTTTTACTAAATAATGCATGCATATTGTAAATGAAATTCAAATAAACCTAATATTATAACAATTAATCCTATCTATGTCGTTTCAGCATAAAACTAAATTTTAATTCCATGTAAAATACCATGTAAATGTATATATGTAAAATACGTAACTTCAGATGGGTAAAATGCAACTGTTTAGTCACTGTATTTTTAAAATAGTATCCAGGTATATTTTTTTATCACACGTACAAAACTATAAATATGTTAACATATCACCAGTTTTTGGAACGGAAAATTATCATACATGGAATAAAATAGGGGTGGCTCAAATAACCCCACTCTCTCTTACTGTAATGAGATATAGGAATGTTACAATAATTTATACCTTTGTAAATATATACCAATTTTCAGTAACTATTTTTAGCACTTAATGATAAAAAATAAATTATAGACATTATTAAAAAAACTACACAGCACAATTCAAGTTTTAAATCATGCATACGAAACACTAAACAGAATTGTGTAGTTATCTTGATATTAGGATATCACGATAACTACACAACTTTATTACCATTGGCTTAAAAGTTTGTTATTCTTAATATTTTGAAATAGAGTGTTTTCAGGTGACGTCACGACCAGTTATTTTCATTTAACTGTTAACCTTTTGCAGGGCTTTTAACTGTTGCTAAGGAAGTTGCTGGGAGACGAGGTATCTGTTGTTATGGCGGTTTTTAGATGTGGGGTCACGTTATTGTAAATGTTCCAATACATGAATTGCACGACCAGTTATTTTCTGTAACTGTTAACCTTTTGCAGGGCTTTTAACTGTTGCTAAGGCAGTTGTTAGGTCCGAGTCATGTGATTGAAAATGCTCTATTAAAAATCCACTAGGTTAATAGATTATCTCAGTTAATATCAGAAAAATAACATTGTAAAGTGCACTAAAATAAAGGTCTTTATTATTAGAGACTGATAAAATCATTTTAAAAATCTTGGCTACAAAACTTCCCTGTTTTATAAGCTAGCGTAATTACTACATTTCCTCTAAAATATTTTAAAAATACAAATACTAAACTGCATCAAAGCTCGTAATTTCTTGAAAAAAAAATATTGTAAGCTTCAATAAGTTTGTTTCTTTGTAGTACCTGTATACATCCCATACTCATAATTATTGCTTCATATCATATATTTATTTAGTTTAAACGTAAATTTGTGGACTAAAGTCATAAATTGCAAGCAAGGCATTACATTTTATCTCTTTATTTATAAAAATCAGCACCGCAAATATTTTAAATACTAATATTTTAATGCTTACCAATTTTTAAATGAAAATTCTTGTTTGTTTTCTTTTCCTTAAATAAAACAGAAAAACTGTTTTATCATAAATTTAATAGTTCTTCCACAGTTCGATATAAATTTAGACTTTTATTCTAAAGATTTAAATTAATGCCAATAAGTAAAACATAAATATTAGATTATTAATACAAATTATTCATAATTTTTAATGAAGTAAAATGTAATAATTTTAACTGAATAGGGAAAGTATTTTAAATCTAAAATTTATTTATATTTATAGTTTTTATTATATTATTTATTTATATAAATCTAAAATATATTTAACTTTTTTAATATAATGTAACTTAATTTTGGAATTATGGTTTGAAGGTGGCAATGGTTGCTAACAGCTTCAAGTCAAAGTCAAAGAAAGTGTTTCGTTTTGCTTAATGTTGTCATTTTTAATAGGTTTGATGATGGTGGAAGTAAACAGAAAAAAAGTTCTAGAAAACAACCTTAATTCAAATTATTAACAAATAAAAAACTGGATCGTTTATTTACATTTTTAATACGACTGTTTCAATGAATAAATATATTTTTTCAATACTAACGTAAATATTTATAAATCCTATTCATAGACAAATTTAATAAATATTTTTTAAAGCATGGTTTTAGTTTAAGGTCATTAATTTATTTCAATAGTTATTTAATTAGTAAAAATATTTTATGTTAAGTAAGAAGTATGGAAAAATGTCCAACTCTAAACTTTTAAAAGTTTAGAGTTGGACATTTTTCCATCTTTAATTATTATTTACATTAAACATACACATTTTTATTATTTTTCAACGAAAATAAGAACAATATACATCAAAGAAAATAAATCGTAACAATTTGTCTGTTAGAAAACAAATATGTGACTTTTAAGAAAATATTTAATATCTAACTTATTTATCAGAGAAAAATAGACATCTTAGTAATTAAATAATTGAACATGAATATAGAGAACATAGTAACTAAAGATCATAAAAAAATTGTGATAAGGTAGTTCTCCCACAATATTTAATTTTGATAAATTTAAGTCATACCTGAGTATTATAAACAACTATTCCGAAAAAATAACATTATATCTCCAACACCAGCCAACCACCATATTCTTCTTAAACACATATACAACGACTCGTATCATTTTCTCAAGAAATAACCCTTTTTTTCACCAGCCCAAAGAAATATTTCTTGAAGCAGAGAAGTTGTCAGAACGGTCTTATCTGGGGTAGTTGACACGAACATTCTCTACGGAAAATACTAAACTAAAATGCAAAACTATTAGGGTGCATTTTGTTTTCGATTAGGAGGAGCTATACTTGTTTTGTCTCCAGAGAGAAAGTTTGAGATATCTTCATTTATCAGTTAACATGGGTATATGTAGAGACTATAGGTAACTGTGGTATATCGGGGAAATAGTACTCACTTTGGAAAAATACCGAGTGATACATTACACACACGAACTAAGTTAAGGGATCGGGGTGTTTTTACTGAAGGTAGAATAGTTCATTATCATATCCCAGATGAAGTTTCAGAGTGATATCTCGATTTTCACATGAGGAAAAAAATTAAGCTTACAACTTTGACTCAATATTATGTGAAAAATTATGTAGAAGTTGATATTCCTACAAAGATTGTATCCTTTCAAAGATTGATAATAAACTTCAAACCAGACTTACAAAACCAGTTTACAGTTTGTTTCTCTAGTAAATAGAAGTGCAATTCCACGGGTATTATCGCCAAATAAATTTATATATTCACATCTTAGCGAACGTTTAGGAATGAACGATTTTTCTCAAATAGCTTACATTTTGTTTTTGAACAAAATAACCAACCATCAGTACAATCTATTATGAAACATGACATTTTTTAAAGGAAAACCATAATTATTTTGTAATTTACTTCCAAAAATAAATTTAAAAAAATATTTCCCCCCAGTTTATTACCTTCTTTTAAGCTAATTTTAAGGAATAACGAAATTTTCAAATATATTTTTATTTATTTTTAAACATGGTAACTGACTGACATTTATGCAGAATATATAAGACTGTTTTACAGTCTTAAGTAAGGAAATTTAGTAACCTTAAGTGCATTACAAGGATTCCGACTATATAACTTAGGATTCAATCGAATGTTTGGATCTCCCTCCGTTGCCACGTGGAATAGGGGATAAAAGTAGAGGATTAGCGTCACGTTAGAGTCACGTGACGCATTTGAAGGTCGCGCGGGGCCCTTTTTATTCGAATGGTGGGTGGGAGTTGGGGGTGTTTCAAGGTCCCCACCTGACCCTGAATGATGATGATGTTTCCGGAAGTAATGCAGACCTGTGTGGGAAACTGATGCAAACTACAGAAATCGCAAACTAACCTGTTTTGATAATTATCAAATTGCGAAATTGTCGGTTAAATAAATGGAAAAAAATTTCCCTGCGATTACAATTTCATAATAGGTTGTATTGATGGTTGATTATTTTGTTCATAAACAAAATGTAAGCTACTTGCGAAAAATCGTTCATTCCTAAACGTTAGCTAAGTTGTGAATATATAAATTTCTTTGCCGATAAATACATACCAGGCAAACTGGATTTGTGTAAAATTTATACATAAAGTTATATTTTCATCTACACAAATTACTAAAGCAACCTTTGAACTTAAAATGGTTTTTAAGGGAAGAAAATATTGTAAAATCGTTATAATAAACGCATACACCAATTTTACTATGAGTAGAAAATTTAAAGATATAAAATTAAATACCACTTGAAATCAGCGTTTTATTACTTTAACCTTTAACCCTTCAATAAATTACAAAATAGTAGATTTCTCATTCAGTTTGGGTTTCACAACCGTTTTTTTTTTTTTTTTTTTTTTTTAATATTTACAAAATATTTTTTACAACAGTAGGTATGCTGCATTCACAACACTCTGTATTATATTGAAATATTGAGAACATTAAAATTTTATATTTACTTTTTTAATGAACTGCAAATGCGTAAACATTTTTGCGAAGCTAAGTAAAAACAATAGTGAACACTTCTAATTTAAAATTATATATTGCGATTGTATTCCGACTTGCGATTGTGTTGTGTGAGAATAAGGTAGTGTTGTAAAAGAGTGTTGATAAAAATTAGAGAGTGAAAATGTGGTGTTCTTTTAGTGTTTTCGATCCAAATTTAAGAACACTTTCAGGCTCAAAACATATTTCACTATATGGTTCATCTCTGACACTTTTCAAACATACACTATCATAACACAATAAAGTGGTGTAGCTATCGATACAACAACCAAAGTGTTGTTAATTTGAGGACAAAAAAGTGTTCAAAGTGTGTTTATTTTTGTTTGGAATGTTTACAGCGAAGGCTTAAAAATTAAAAAACAACACAAATTTGATAACAGCAACTTTTGAAAGTGAATACATATTTATAGTAAATGAAACATTAAAGTAAAATGAAATTTTAGACTGATTTACATAAGAGTTACACTATTTTAAAACAAGATAATTTTTTTGGAAACCTTAATTTTCGGAAAACATTTGCCAGAAAGCACCATGTTTGTGAAATAAAAATTAAAAGGAATCCGAATAAACATTAATAATAAACTTAAAGTCCTTAAAGATGCAAAGTTCTTCGTAATTTAAACTTTTAAAAATTTAAACGGAGGAAAATTAAAACAATAAAAATTACAGGATTTATAATACTCATCTTTTATCCCAAGCATAAACGGGGGGTTTTATAACAAAGGTAGTAAAAACAGCAACTAATTTTATGTAAAAGAGAAAGTTGGTTGGGTAGAAATTCTGAAAAAAAAATTTTGATGTCAAAAAAATGTTTAAAGACTTTATCATCTTTTAATTTAAGGAATACCACATTTTAAATTATGAAACAAACTGTTAGCAAAATTGATTTAGACAAATGTAAACAAAACTTTCTTCTGATATACCTACATGTCGTTTTTTGAAAATAAAAATGTGTAATAATTTATAATTATTGAAATAATTCTTAATACGTTTTTAGACATTTGGATATACTATAAGATTACTATATACCTTTACTGCTTGCTGTCTTGGTAATATTTGGTGTTCTGGCAGCTTTATTCAACCACAAGGCAAAAAATATTATTTAAAATAATATTTAAAAACATTAATTTTGATTGACATGTAATGTGTTATTACTGCCTAAAATTTATATTTTAGAAAGGAAGGTTCAGAAATAATTTTGTAAATAAGATGTTGCAACTAAAAGAAGTATAACATCCGTTTGGACTTGTATTTTATAGCTTAAGTGTATTTAAAAAAGCTGTTTTTTTTTAAATGTTACATTACTTAAACATTATTTATTAGATTTGTGCACACAACTACTAATGTATTTAACAAATATATTTTCATGGGATATCATTAAGCAGATTTCATGAAAATCTTTTGGTCGGCTGTACGTCTTTTTATAATCTCCATCTATTTAAAATTTATCAACAAATTTACATCCATTGAGCAAGAGTTTTTTAATATATTCCTGATTAGTAGTAAAAAATTCAAAATAAAGGAATAAACTTTTGTAAGCTTAGCACTAATTGCCTTATTGAAAACCCATTTCTTTTGAAAAGCCGATAAAACGTGCTCTAATAAATTTTTAATATATGTCCACAAAACCATGAAAAAGGTCGAATTAATGAATTTTCTCCGTGGTTTTCTAAAAAAAAACCCAAAAAACCCGGTCTTATCATGAACGAACAAGCGTATAAATTCATAAAACAGGGCTTACAAGCATTCTTAGATGAATAAAATTATTCAGAAAAGAAGAATTATGAGTTGTGATTTATTATAATTCCAGCGCCTTTAAATTTATGCTAGAGATATAGGTGCAGAGAGTTGAGCTTTACAGCTTCTAAATCAGTCTGAGTAGAATAATGGAATGAATTAGTGGGGATTTCAATGCATGGAATTATTATAGTAGAGGGTTTTATATGTGAGAGGAATTTAAATGATAATGAAAATTTCTCACAATGAGGTTTTTTATGAGCGTTCAAAATGGGTGTAAAGAAAGGATATTCATTTTGATTATTATCTTCATTAATAACGTTCTTTCGAAGTTGTTAATCAAAAGCTATGAGAGTTAGAATTTTTTCAGTTGAGCATAATCATTTTATTTATGGATAGTTTAGAAATGTTCTTTTTAGATTATATTTATCTAAAAATTAATTATGGAAAAAATTATCCCTTTTGTAAACAATGACACCTACAAGAAAAGCATTTTACTAAATCATATTATATCCCTATAAAAATACATAACAAGAGAATCAACTGTTACTAAAATTACATACAATAAGAAATGTTTTATTATTTTTAAGAAGCTCAAAAACTAATCCTCATTTCATATAATTTTGAAGTGTATGAGGATTAAGTAAAACGTTTATTAAAATTAAATATGCTTTAAATGTAAATGGGTCAATAAAATGACTAACAAATAAGACTTAAGAAATATAATATTTTTCACTAACATTATACTATTATTTCCTTAAATATTGCAACATATTATACAGAAGAAATAAGAAGAAAAAGTTAGTCAGATTTTAATTTCTGATAAACAATTTTATGAAAAGAATATTAGTTTAAAATTTAAAAGATCTGTAAAAAGTTTTACAACTAATACGAGAGAAATACGTCAGGATTTTCATGTTTTGGTTGATATCTGCAAATTTGAATACTGATTTTAATCCACTATGTTTTAATAAAAACTTGAATCGGAAAGTAATTTCTAAAAGCTTTTAAAAACATACATAGTTCATTTTAACTTGTTATCTCTGCAGTAAAATTTGAGAAATAGTGTATAAAAATAAAAGAATTTACATATTCCAATGTAGTTAAGCTTTTTAAATAAATATTGTTTATAAGATTTTGTTTAAAAAACATCCACTGATTTTCCACTTAAATCTTTTGAAATTTAATTCCATTTTGTGTTTGGTTTCAGGTAATATTAAACTATACAGATCCTATCTACATCTAGTAGAGATTTTACTATACCTAAAATTGGATAAAATTTCATTTATGCCAAATGTAGGTATTAGTATTTTTGAAATAAAATTAATAACATTAACTCAGAAATAAGATAAACTTTTAGAAATAACATAGTATAACTTTATTTCCATTTTAGTATGTACCACATTTCATTATACGAAAGAAAGTAAACCCAATACAATTTTCCAGGACCATATGGAACACCATTTTGAAAGATTAAATTGAAAGGCCAAGTTAATATCAACCGGTTTTATCGTAACGAAAACTATTACTATCTTTGAGAACTTAAATGATAAATTTCAATATTTAGTAACCATAAATCAAATATTTACTACTCAAGAATATACGATTAGATTTAAGAAGCATAAATGAAATTTTATAAATTCTCATATATAAAATTTGTTTTTATGTGCTAATTTTTAACGTGCACTGCAAATGCTTGAAAAACTTTTTTGCGACGCTAAGTAATCACAATAATGAGTACCTATATGTAATCAAAAGCATTTCGATTGTATTGAGACTGTGCTGCGATTATGCTGTTTGAAAAAAAAATAGTGTTATAAAAGTGTTGTTAAAAAGTTACAGAGACAGAAAATGTGTTCTTATAGTGTGTTTCGGTTCGAATTTAAAAACTCTTTCAGATTCTAAACATAATTATTACAACATTATTTTTAGAACACATTTTTGGATAGAACACATTTCAAACACTTTTGTTTAACATAATTCAGAACACAATAAGGTACTTTCAGATTCATTCATTCATTTTCATGATCATGGTCTCATGGATTTGATCTAGCTGCCGCTACATCCTGAAGGATTGGAAACAACAACAACAGATTCTAAACATATATTATTATAAAATTATTTTTAGAACACATTTTTGGATAGAACACATTTTCTAATACTTTTTAACCATATTCAGAACACAAAAAGGTGTTAAAGTGTTCTTAATTAAAACAAAGCTAAAGTGTTGTTAATTTGAGGACAATAAAAAGTGTTCAATGTTTTTATATGTATTTATTTTTGTCTAGAGGATTTGCAGTGTATGTAAAAGTTATTAATTTCATTATCGTTATTAATGACCTTATAAAACCGTCTTATTCTACATATGTTCTAAATAACTGTGATAATTATTATATAAAAATAATTCATTTCATTATTCAGTAATTATATTCTCAAATTTAATATGCACCACAAATTATTAAAGTATTTTACAATAATCATTAATTTCGTTTCTTTTTAACTAATTTTATAATGCAAATTATCTTGAAAAGTTCAAATCCTAAGTTTTGTCGAAGCGAAAGGGAAAACTTGACGGAAGAATTCATTGGGAGAAAAAAGCGATTAACGCCGATCAAATGAGATGTCTCGCGGCCAAATGAAAACTGATTCTCGGCTAGTGTTTCATCAAGGACGTAACGAAAAGAATTTCACTAAATATCTAAAATTACTTTAAAACTTAAAAAAAACCTTTGAAATTATTAAACAAGGATTGTATAATATTTAACATTCATATTATTTGTATTTATTATTCAAATTTAAATAATGGTTACAGGTTTAATAAAATTTTCTATGATAATTTTTTTTTCTTCTGCATTTTTAAAAGGTCTATGAACTGATACTTCTTGTACTTTTAATACTTTTTAAAACCTAAAATGGAAAGGAGAATACTATCGAAAATGTTATTCACAAGCACTAGTTTTAAAATAATTTTTCAATTAAATGTGACTACCTGATAAATTTTAACAAAAAACGTGGGATAGAGTAATATAAAATTTCACATTCATCGACCTCAGTTTCTTAACCCCTACCATGATTAGGTCCGAATAATGTGATTTAAAATGCTCTATTTATTTTTAACTATTAAAAACAAATGTTTTTAAAAGCGTAATGCATACACGTACAGTTATGGTTTTAAACTCAAAAATTAATATTGGTCAGCAGAAAAACAAACCATACCTGTACAGGTTGTTTTTCCTTTACAAGAGTCATGGAGCAGTGAAACAAATGCAACTGAAGCATTATTTTCTTAGGGAATGATTTTTAAAAGGGCAGATCAAAAAGTTAAACCAACTAAACATTTTAATCTTCTTTAATTAATTCAAAAAATTGAAATAAGATTTTGTAAATGAAATAAAAAAGTTTCTCTTAGGACATCCACACTAAAATTCATCTGCAGTCAATGTTTTAACTTTCAAGATATATAAAAACTATAAAATGTTTATCTATAAAAAAGAAAAATATTTAAATCCAATTTTTTAAATAATTTGATTTAAAAAGGAGAACTTACAAAAAAATTACCCATGTCTTTCTAGAATGTTGAAATCATGATGGTTTCCTTGTTATGGGAGTAGTAGGTAATACATAGCATTTTTAATAAAAATTATCAAAACAGTTTTATAATTGAAAAATCTAAAATTCATTTTATCATTTTTCTATTAAAATTATTTATTAATTTAGTAAAATATTTTAAATAAATAATAACAAATAAAATAATGATTTTTAAGGATTAAAGTTTTTTTTATTAATATTTTAAGTGTCAGATAACTAAGCAGTAGAATTTGGAATTTCTCAAATTTATTTTTGATTTTAATGTAATTAATTTTAATTTCAATAAACGATATTTTTATAAATCGAAGGAATATAAATTCTACATTAAATGCTTTTGAATAAAAAATATTGGAAATGTAAATATTTTAAAGTCTTAAAAGTTTGCAATAAGAACAAAAAATATTTTATTACATGTTTAAAAACTAAATTTATTGAAATAAGTTTAAAAATAGTTATTCATTGTATATTTTTAAGCTTCAGATTGCAGACGAAAATAAATATTGAAAAATTGTAAAGTATCGAAACATGGAATTAGCTGTTAAAAATATATAAATTATTTATTGCATACAGTTCAGTTATCCATAATAATGCAATTTACTTCTTTTCTTTCTGTAAAAAAGACAACTTTTTTATAGACGAATAAATATTTCTTTTTTAATCAAAATTACTGCTTGTACCAACTGGGCCATAGAAAATGCCAACTTAAACTTTTAATTAAAATAAATATTAAATGGAAACTAATTTGATTTCATTAAAAACTTTTTAATAAAATTGCAACTAGATATTAATTTATGTAATTTTTAATTTTATTTTTTTGATTGTTGTATTTATTTTTAATGTACGAAAAACTTTTTCTGATAATATTTATCTTTGGTCTAACTAATTAAGAAATATAAGGAAAATTTGTAAAGTTATTCAAGTTTTATCATGATACTACTAATTTTATAAAAAATATAACATAGTTTAACTTTAAAAAAATTTCGAACCATTATACTTGTAACACATATCTGTTATTTACAATAAGTTACAGAGTTTGATTACCTTTTAAAATTTTCAGGTGTTTTCTATTTTTTGGTGTAACTTAGGGTAGAATCATTAATGTTTGTTTCCCTTGGAACATTTGAACGAAACTGCAGTCATATTCATGATGTTTCTTTATTATTTATTGAGCATTTCTTACTACACTAAAAAATTAGCGTAATTTTTTAAAACTCAAATCCTCTACAGAGTGCCATGTTACTTTGCTCAATATACGTGAATGATCTTTGAAGCATCTCAAAACGCGTTAACAACACTGTAACATCGATGAACACTTCTAATCAAAAGCGTTTTTGGATTGCATTGCGATTATGTTGAGAATGAGGCGTGAAAAAAAAAATACCGTGATGTGAAAGTGTTGTTAATAAATTTCAGAGTCGGATAATGTGTTCTAATAGAGTTTCGATCCAAATTTAAGAACATTTTCGGATTCTAAACACATTTAACAACACTTTCGGATTTTAAACACATTTAACAACACTATTTTTACAACACATTCCTGGATAGAACGCATTTCTAACACTTTTCAAACATATTCAGAACTCTATTACAACAAGATAAGGTGTTAAAGTGTTCTAACTAACAACAAAACTAAAGTGTTGTTAAAAAAGTGTAATAATAAAACGTGTTCATAATGCGTTTATTTTTGTGTGGAGCGTTTACAGTGTAAAGATGAATACTTAAATTTCAACACTCTGTGTAATCAATACCTTATATATTTTTATTTTACTTTTAACAAAACTTAAATGAATAATACGCAGAAAAATCAAAACAAAATTAGGTACAAACACACAATGACATTCTTTCTTATTAACACTGAACTTCATGAACTTGAAATTTTGTGAATGAAACAAAATTTTAAAGCATGAATTTCAATAAGTATTCCTGTAAAACTAATATTGTTTAAAAAATCGGGTTATAATTCACTCAAAAATTCAAAATTGAAGCAAATGGTATTTAGGTATTTCTTTCTTATTCTTGAAAATTTCAGAAAGTTCATACATTTTGTTATAAAACATAATTAAATTAATAAAATGCTGAAAACCCCAAAATAATTATCTCAAGTCGAAACACGCCTAAATAAAAATACTTATTTTGAAAGAAATTTATTAAAGTGAACCTGACTTTCTACCCATTTATAAAACATACTTCACCTACTATAAATACTTCACATACTAACTACATAATAATCAAGTGAATGAATGGAAATAATAACAGAAAGCTAAAAAAAAAATAATACAGGTGGTCCGGATTTTAAGGTCTTTATCTTGGCAACCCGAATGTAAGCCTAAGTAATGTCATATAGCCTAATGAAGAGTATACACTGAAACCTATTACGCAGCATATTTAAGAACTGTTTTGACCTCAAACTTACAACATTTTAGTTTGTGTTCATAGCTAGAAAATTTTACATACTTTCATTGTATACAAAACCAAACCATTCATATAAATCATTATTCATTTATTATCATAACTTCATTTCATATCAACCAAATTTTTCACATTTATTTTAAAAGAACCCTTAAGACTCTAAAGCTATTTGATATTATTTGATGATTTATTCAAGAAAAATCTCATGGGAATCTTAATCAAGGTTTAGCTCAATGAGAAAAATCCATGAAGAATTGAAAATGCCTCGGTCTGTATGAGAGAGAAACTTATGCAAAATACAACACGGGAAATATGGACAATGAGAGGTACAGCCATATTCACAGAAATATTTGAGTTAGAATTATCACGAATAGTAGTGGAATAAAAAAATAATGAAAAAGAAAGAATTAGAAAGTTCTGGGGAGAAAGAAAGAGTGTGTGAAGCACAAATATTTCCAGACTGTAGAGTCAGGTTTGCTCTGGTCCAACTAACTATCCTTAGTTATAGTCTTTACAACGACCCTCCGATTTATTGACCCCTGCGTTATAACGACCGGTAAAAAAAAGTACGCATTACCAAGCAGCACAATTGATTGGTCCAATTTTTGTCATGTATGGCCAAATTTCGTTTACTTCTAGTTGCAGTTACGTAAACGGGACATATTTGGTATGGAGCTGTGCTACTAGGGATGTAATAACTTAGTGCTAATTTTATTCTTTATAACGACCTTAAATTGTTGTTCCCATGAGGGGTCGCTATAACAAGGTTCTACTACATTAAATATACATTACTGTTTGTCTATCACGAGATGAACTCTCGTTTACATTTCTAACATTCATTCGTTTAGTATTGTTTCCATAGCAACCGCCACAACCAGGCAACTAGTCCAGAGCTCATCTTGTGATAGACAGACAGTATATAGTACATAGTACACAGTATAGAATGGTATACAATTAATACAATTTAATTTCTTTTTAGTAAACCCCATCAAAATTTTTAAATTAATCAACTACTACCACCGCATTAACAATACATTCACAACCAACAAAAAAGTATCTCATATGACACCACATTAACATATCTCGCACACTACAGATTAAAACCCATTACTCACCCTCATAGACATTTATCGCTGAGCAGGGACAATCGACGACGCAATTAATGTGCTTTGCTAGCAGCAAGGTCGCGCACATAGCCCGAAAGCGCGCGGCGCGTTTCAAGGTTACAGGTAATGTGGGTCAGTAGGGTGGAGAGGGGGAGTCGCTTCGAATGCGGGGGAGGGGCCCCTCGGGGGCCTCTGTGTGTCATCCGTAGGGGGAGGGAGTGGCAGGAGGGGGTTCAGGTGGAATTTCGTTGTTGTTGTTGTTGTGTTGGTTTGGAGGAGGAAGTAGTTAGTGGAAGTATCCTTTTGTGAGGCATGTTTTACCTGATTTGGTAGTAATTGTCATTGTAAATTAGATTTGGAATGAAATAGGTTTATTAAGTCTTGCTGGGTGATTCAAATGTTAGGGTTTTAAGCAAGCGATGTTGCTTTACGCCTCATAATTAACATATTTTTTTTTAAATAGCATTTCCAGATAACCGTGGTAGAAAATCTATCTCGAATGTGGAAGGAATAGGGGATTCATTTTCATTTTACAATAAAACAAGTCCCAGCGCGTGCGCGTAAGTTCATTTCAGGATCCTGCTGATCAGATTCCTGTAACGCAATGGTCAGTGTTCTGATTTGAAAATTTGCTTGTATTACTTTATATTCCTCAAAATGTACATTACTATTTCTGGGTTTCAAGTTTCCTTTAAGTTTTCTACAATCAAGCCATATAATATAATTGTCTAGTTTAAGGGAAAGGAAGTGAGATAGGAAATAGAACTGTGGCTAAAAATTTTCAGAAAAAATGGAAAATATGCTTCTTTTAAGAAAGGTGTGCCGTTATGGCTTACTTCTACATAAATGAAAATATACAAATAAAATAATGACGACCAACAGCATTATCAAAATCCATATCAATATATTTAGTTATTTTTATCATACAACCTACCAGTTTAAAAGTTTCAACTTGCTGCATTTAACATTAAGAAACTTCTTTGGAATTCAAAATCAGCAATAATTTGAAAAAAAAAATGAACTCAGTTTTAAAATATTAATGAAAGAAAAATAAAAGTTTAATGTAATGGAGCTTTTTCACATCTATTGCAACAATCTGGTTTTTTTAGGAAATTAAACATAATTTCGATAGCAATGTTAATTCAACAACGCATCCATATACAAAATAAAATTTAGTGTAATTTCATTAAAACACAGACTCATAATATAAAACACATTTAGGATTTGAAACAATTAAAACATTTAGAAATCGAACAGAACACACTCATGCTTCGCCCTTGAACGACCTTCAAAATTTCAGTCCCGTTTCGAACACCCCCAAAAGGGCCCCCCACCCACACACCCTCTAAAAAACGCACCCCACCCAGTTGTGATCCCCCCTTTCAATTCGAAATACACCCCCAAAAAAATCGATTCATACCAGAAGAACGTCCCAGTGGCCCATACAGTTGAAAAGTGACCTTGAGAATCGAAATTTTAAGATACATAACACGCAATTGTGTTTATTGAAAGACAAGGAAATTTAGGGAAAGTTGAGATAAACAGTTAGAGTTTATCTCTTTGTCTAAATGCCTAATATTAATTGTGTATACAATTGATGTTGAAACTTATTTTACATTGCTGGTTTTTGTGACAATTTAGGATAAGCTTTATATATTTCTGTTTTTCCAAGATAAAATTATTAAGTTTAACCGCCCTGACTGGACTTAAATAAATGTTACAAATTTTCTATTTTTGTGAAAAGTGATTAGTATTAAATAAAATATCTTCTCGAACATTTAGAAAGGAATACAAAAAATGCAACGACGGAGTAGAAGAAACTGAACTGAAGTCAACCCTTTCAATCCTGACCGCCCAATTTTTTACTGAATTTAATGAAAGTCTCGGAGAAGGTTTAAATGTGTGACAATTCTGCTCATTACACAATTACACATGCCGAAACTACGATACTGGTTGTAGCAGTTTGAACTTATTTTTCAAATAACAGCTGTTAGGACTTGCAAGAGTGGTATATGAATGCTATTATCATGTGTTTGAAAAATGAGTAAGCAAGTACAAAAATTCTTTATCTATTAACTCGCATTTTTAAAATAATATTCCTCTACCAAATAAAAAAACACATTGTTATGGCAAGAATAAAAAATACCATTTCATTGTTTTTATGCTTACTTATGTTATACGATTATTTATTTATCTAATCGGAATTTAATTTTTGTAAGGGCAGTTATTACCAAAACTGGCTCATTGAAACGCATGGACACATAATACAAAGACTTTATACTACAGGTCTAGCCACTGGTATCCATCCAAACGCGGAAGTAGATCTGCCTGCATTCCAATCCGACCTTGAACAGCCCGAACAATTCGATATCCAATTCAAAAAAATCACACACCCACGCTTCTTTTTTTATATTCCGCTGCACCCCACCCCATATGATGCACTCCACTCCAGAAAAAAAAATCGATGGATTGGGGAAAAAAAACCCACTCATGGCCCTACTAGCCCATATTATTACTCACGGACTGACCTTGGGACAAGGGTGAGTCAGGCAGCTAACTACCACACACACTCGTGGCGATATCACTTTTTTCACCGTTTTTTTCCATCTCTACAAATAAAAAAAGTAGGTCACCCCCTTCGTGTGGAGGGGATTAAGGGGGCCTTTTTAGGGGGTGGTCCCGGGACGCCTCGCGTGCCAGGGGCCCGATTCTGGGGGTGGTGTGTGGGTGGAAAGGCGGAAGTAGAAGGGTTTTTTTTTCGTGGGTGGTGTATGCAAGTGCACTGTTAAGACTTCATGTAGGAGTTGAAGAAGTGTAATATTTCTGATATGGGTGGCCCGTGAGAGGTTAAGGGGTTTATGGAATTTCTAGGGATTCGAAGTTATGTTTTTTTGTGGTGAAATAGCTGAGGTGTAACACTTTCACTGTAATGGGTGACCTTGAGCACTCACCTTTGAATAAAAGGCTTTGAAAAACACTAGCAGGTTTGGTAAGTTTTTGGGACAGGTTAAAGAAACGAATTACAGTTTAAAAAATATCTTGATTCAATCATGTTTTTGTTTATAGATTTACAGGCATAATTATGTTTTTTATTTTATTTTTTACAAGCTCATAGAATCAATTAATTATTTTTGTATAAAAAAAGATAAAAATCAAAACCAATATTTATAAGTTAAAAGATTCCTGTGTTTTACATCAAAAACACCTTTTGGATAGCTAAAATAGTTTACTTCCTCTTTGTGTTCCTACTACCCAGTGTTCCTTCAACTCTGAAGGCAAGAAAAAAGTAATTCTAGTAAAAGTATTTATACTTAAGAATGTAAAAAGTAAAACTGAAAAGAATAAATTCAACTCTGATGGTTTGGCATTTAGAAAAAAACGCTGCATCAACAAATATTCTTAAAATATCTTAGGACAGTCTTCCTATGTATCATATGTTATTAAGATATTCTTGATTTTTTTTTGGGTCTGGCAAATTTGGGAATAGTACTCAATAATATAATCATGATAATTTTGACTCCAGATGCTGTTTCATACTTATTCTATCATTTAAAGTATATTACTTAATTTTATACTTCCATGAGAAGAATTTTTCTAAAACTGGCACTCTTGGCCTTTTTTTTTATTATAAACAAACAAAAAGCTCCCCCCGTGTACCACAGTGTATTGCACGGGGCTTACAGAAGTAAGTAATATGATACTATTACAACAAAACAATACAAAATAAAATTATTACAATAAATTATTGCTGAACTTAAGGAACAATGAAAATGCCATTTTATGGGAAATTAAGAACTTAAAGTTTGGAGGCCATTTTATATTTATCTTCTGTAGTTTTTGTCTGAGAGTATTTCTATCGGTTTCATATTTTGTACATTTTAAAATGATATGGTCAACGTCTTCAATTCCACCTATTTTGCAGTCACCGTGAGCTATTGAACTTAAGTTGAATCGATTTAAGTAATTTTTAAAATTTCCGTGTCCTGTAAGGAGCTGAGTAAGAAGCTGACTCTTGGCCTTTAACCCCTAAACAAATCCCAGTCTTATTAGTTAGGAGTTTCGTTTGCCCATACTGAATTTTAAACCAGTAAAAATTAAACCTATTAGTAAGTGTAAATATCTAAATAATAAATTCATCTCATACATTGAGAACTTATAAACATATGAATGTTATGATATAGTATAACTCACTACCTTAAATTTTTATTTGCAAGTAAATTGTATGAAACTTATCAATTTAAAGAAATAATATAATTAAATACAGTTAAATTTCAACTACATTTGAAGTTTCGTAGAATTGGCTCTAAATAAATTAATTTCATTCAGAAAATTATTTTTTTTACACTGTACAGTTTAATTAAAAATTTAAAATTATCCTTCAAAGACAATGAAAAAAACTTATATGATTTTTAAAAACCTTATTTCATTTTTAGTGTGGTATATTTCTAAAATTATTTAGAAGCATACTTATGTATAAGTTTGGAAAATGTATTATAGTATCCTACCACTGAAAACCTAATAATATAGTTTAAAATATCCTATATTACACCAAAAAATAGTTGAGTGAAAAAGAAGTAAAAACGCAAAGAATGTGAAGGGCTACAAAGAGACATCATAGTCATAAAAGACAACTTTATGACATGTCTGCATACCGAACATTTTATTTTGCTGAACTGACTCTGTGGAAAAGAATTTAGTGTTTGAGGGAATACTAAGCTTTTAAACATTTCCAACTAAGCATGTTAGTAACGAAATTTGTAAGGACTTGTGTGAACATACCTGATTTAATATTTGATGTTAGAAAGTTTTAATTTTTTAAATGCAAGAACTGATGTTTAAATTGGGACAGTTTTTGATAGATTACTTTTAATAACTGGAGTAAATAAATATAATTTAAAGAACATTTTTACTACCTTCTTTACTAATTTCTGTCCATTCTTATATGTGTGTAGAAAACATGTATTGCATTAAATCAATTTCTTTTTAAACTTATTTTATTTAGTTAGATATGAAAACTTTAAATGAAATTAAATTATTTAGCAGTAATCACACAGAAATTAATACGAAATTATTACTATACTATTAGAAATTAATACTAATCACATGACTCGGACTTAACAACGGCCTTAGCAACGATGTTTTTGTCCTCCACGTCGTCAAGTGTGACGTCTTGTGCGAATGCTCTATACGAACAACTTTAACTAAGACCAACTATACTTAACTTTACCTCAAAAATAATTTTTAACAGTGGATTTTAATCTGCAGTAACCTAGATGGTTAACATAGTTCTAAATCTTATTGTTGAAATTTTAGAAGGCTTGTTCTACAGATGATTATATCAATGTTTCACTGCTACATCTTTAAATTTTAATCTCAAATTTACCCCCAGACTTATATAAATGTTTTAATCATTCCAGGCTGACAGCAAGCTGTGCAACTAATTTGGTATCACTAAGTTTTGTTTATTAAAAAGTTATTATTGTGATCATATATAAAATACCTTATAATTTTTTAAAAATACGAACATTCACTAATTTTAATTTTAATTTCGCACATTTTTTATTGGATGGAAACTGCATCGGTGACCTAAACCTAAACGCTTTAAACTTTTTTTTATCTGAAAAAAAAAATACAAATTTCTATTAATTGAACTAAAATCACATTATGTGTTATTTAAAACCATTTATGTTTTCAGAGTGAGGTTTTATTAATAAAGTTTCATTTAGCTATAGGTATTTTACAGCCAAAAACAAAACATTTAAACCAGAGAATAAATTTCACAAGCATTATTTCCAGAATTCCATATTTCTAAAGAAAAATCTCAGAAGCTGATGTTTCTAATCACAAGATTGCTTTACTTTTCGTAGTTATCACTGCACGGTATCCTATCCGTGAATCTTTTGTTTTCTAGCGCATTACTTAGCGTAAGAATCGTCAAACACGCGAACTAGTAATTTGGGAAATGATGTTCATCCTGTTTTGAACGCATCCGATTGGCTTATTTTTTTTATCATTCACTTAGTTCATTATTATTTACAAAAGTTTTTGTATGGAAGAGAGATAATTGATGCACAAATTCTGTAGATCTGAGTGTGGTATAAGAAATAAGAGGACTAGTATGGTTGTAATTTATCCAAATCAATAGGTACAACTAAACATAAGACCAAAACATTCAATAAAATAATGTTGAGGGTAGTTTTTTTTGTTTAAAGTAGAGATTGGTGAAAACAACTGATGAAAATAATGTGTTCAATGAGAGTAAACTGCATGGATTCCACTATCCTGTATTCAAATACTATATTATTACATATATTGGCTTATTTTTTTTTCAATTTCATGTGTTTACAACTTATTTTCTCCAATTTTTTGTTACCGTAGCAACACAAGGATTCACTAACATGGAGGAAATTTAAAATATATGTATCATTTTAAATAACATTTATCACCTTTTATATTAATAAACGTCTTGGTTGCAATGGATATTTAGGGGGAAAAGTTAATATTGATGTAGTAATGACAACATTAGAAAGATAGTTAAATGTATGAAAACATCCTTAAACTTGAAATTAGATATTCATATTTTGTTTCTGTGCTATATATGCTACGTGTATCTCTTCCCACTTTATTTAGAAGAGAAAGAAACGAAGAAACTTCCTTCCTTCCTTTCTAAGAAATTTCCTTCTACAAAAGAAGTAATATTAGAATTTTAGAGTAAAAAATATTATTTAAAAAAATCCTTGAAATTTGGAAATCAAAGTAGTATTTTGTAAGCTTAAGCTAGATTAAACTACTATACTTCACCTTATTAATCAACCACAATTTTTATTTAATGTGGTAAGAAGCAAAAGACAATAAAGTTAGAAACACACTTTTAGAGTTATTATTGGTTGTAGTGCCACTTTACATAAAAATACCAACAAATGTTTTTGTAAATTTTGTACATTGAATAGGAAATTTCATACTATTCCTAAATAAAAATAATCATACTCTAATATACTTTGAATCTGACGGTTTGTTCTTATGGAGATTATGTCTTCCAAGTGGTACAAGACAAAAACTAACAGTAAGTTAAAGCACGATTACTTTTGAACTTATAAAAATAAAAGATCCATTCAGTATTAATTTTCTTCAGATCATCAGTATCAATAATTCGTAAATTTTTTTTCTAAATTTAGTTCCTTAATAAAACAACATAAAAAAAATCTTAGTAAGTTGCATATTATATTATTATTTATACGTAGAAATTTAAAAGGGGGGGGACCAAGAAATGGTTTACCTAATATAAAGAAAATTGTTTCTTTTTTTTAACTCATTGAAATCATTTTCAGTTGAAGGGTTTATTAAATTACTATTTTCAATACTTCCACAATAAGTCCTTCTTTTAAATAAAAAGTAGGTGATAAATTCGTATGGATTATTAAGTTGTATTCGTAAAATTTTACTATAGTTTCTCAGTGCGAAGTAAAAAAATTAAGCGTTTTCATTTGTCTTTGTTTTACTGAAAGCGTTTACTGATAGGCAGTGAAGTTTCAAAATATTTCATTTGTTGTGTCGTATGGGAATACTGTTACAAAAGAAGTGTTTGTGACAATTTCTTAAGTTTTAATAACGTCTCTAGAGCTTTATAGGGAAAATATCTCTACTTAGAATGAAAGAAAGGAAAACATGATTTTAAAATAGTAAAAAGGTTTGGGAGAAGTTAATGTGCCTATATTTCGTACGTTTCTAGTCTATTTTAGATTACTGTAATATAGTATTTCTAAATAGTAAAATTTTCTAAATAAGAAACAAAGTACACTGAATACCTTTTCAAAAGTACTTTAATTCTCTTCAACGTCAGCTTTTAAGGTTTTATTTTTCATAGTGTCATTTATAAACAGTATATGGAATTTATTTTTGAAGTGTTTCGATTTTTGGTCAAAAATAATAACATTTGTGTTACATTTTATGTTACAAGAACTGTTTACTATTAACTATCATTTTACTGTTTCTATACAAATTACTGATTTGTATACAAAACAAATTACACATCTAGATTTAGGTATTTGTTCAGAAAAATATATGTTTAAAACTAAAGCATTTTAAGTCCCATATGACTCTCAAAGTCCTAAAAATTCGATTTTTTAGTTCAAGGTATGCATAGAATTTATATTACCTTTTTAATAAATGTTAAAAACTACCATGGATAATATTATTACAAAGTTTAAAACATTTTGATATTTTTTCATTCATAATTATTAAATTGAAGCAAGTTTTTTACCATAGCATTGTTTTTGTTTGTTTAAACGCTGTTTTTTGCCTTCATCCACAAAGAATACCATGTGATTTTTTTATAATTTAAGAATATTAATTAGTTGAAATATTTTGAATTGTTACATTAAATATGAATTTTAAAAGGTTTCGCCAATTAAAATTAGTAAAGAGAGAGATAGATGTTTAAGTCTTAAAATTATTTCATGATTTCGAATATTTACTTTGACTGCATCGACTTAAATAATTATCAACGTTGTTAAAAGTAATTTAATAAATTAGTAAACATGACACAGTTTTAACAAATTATTTCGTTGAACTTTGCACTAATTTTTCATTTGAGATGTTTAAAACATAATAACTATAAAGCATAACTACAAAACTTTTGATGTAAATTATACACTTTGTTAACAAAATAATGTTTTTACGATATTCGTTGAAACTGTAAAACTATGATATCATAAGGGTTACTTTAAGCATTTTAAATCTCCCAGCAAGAAACGACTGGTTACATTTTACATAAGTTTGTTCAAAACTTAAATTCTATAGATAACTTTTATTTATCCTTAAAAATATAAAGCTAATGAATTTTTTTCACGGTTTTTATAGTTTGTAATGTTATCCATATAAAATCTAAGCTCTTAATTAAAAATATTTTCTGTAACATTTTATGTTTTCAAAATATAAAGTTAAAAATCTAGTTAATGGTATGATACTACATTTTCAGTTTTCCAAATTATTAAGATAGATGTAATTGTTTTACTCATGCATTATAAATACTTAAAAATTAAAACAAAACGTTAAAAATTGGTATATTGTACATAACTTTATCTGAATTTAAATTCATTCAAAGAAAACAACATTTTAGCACGTTTCTTTTATTATTGTCTATCAACAAGTGTAACAAATTGAAAAAAAAATTATAACTGTGTAAATAAACAGGTTTCTATAAACTCATAACTAATGAATCTTGAGTGCAATGAAAACTACCGAAGCTGTTTAACATCTCGCGGAAAAGGTAACGAACTGTAGCGGCCTCTATCTTTGAGATCTTTCGGATACTTCATTAGGCCTAGTTTCGCGCTTTCTTTCGCTACAAGTACCAGTTTGTACTTTTCTAAACCCTTTTTCATAGATTTTTAACGTTCCTTGCTTTTTATTGTTTTTACAACGTAGAACCATTTTGTATCAAGCAATATTTTATTGAATGCATCTTTTACTGCATTATGAAAAACAAATAAAGTTAAAGTAAAAGGTAAACATCCATGTGTTTCCTTAACTTATAAACAGGAATAAAAAAAATCCAGTTTAAAAATGATATTTTGATTGCAAAATTGTATTGCACTTGAATTTATTTTAATTTTAAACAGTATTCAAAAACAAGATTTTAAGACATTACTGTTACATTTAGGTACAAGTTTAATATACATTACAATTACTGAAACAAATTTGTGCGGAATAAACTGCAAGTTGTTGTTTAACAGAAAATAAAATATTAAGGAATTGATGAACTCAAATTACCAAGACTTAAGATACCTTTAAACATTATTAGATTATGCTTGTTTGTTTTATAACTTCATTAGGTGATTATGACTTCAAAATTACATTACGTGTTCATCTATATTCCTTACTGAATTTAACAACTAAAGTTGTAACAAATTGTCAAAAGGTAGCAATACAAATTTTTTGTGATACCAATTATAATTTTAGACAAACAATGTTTTAATTTTTTTTTTCGTTTCTGGTTTACTGCTAAATGCGAAACAGAAATATATTTAAAAGAAAATTTTAAACCTGAATTCTTGTTTTTAAGATTACTTGGGAATTCTTATATTTTAACTAATTGTAATCTGTAATCCTTTTACGTATAAGACAAAAATAAGAATAAAAATCAGAGGAATGCTCTTTCTTGAGTAATTATCCCACAAAAAGTACATAAACATGAAGTTTTAACAGATGGTATAAACATTTTATACATACATGCAGATTGTATAAAAACTTATAAAATTACTCTATAAATTGTTTTAATACCCTATCAGATGATTTTTATAACAGCCTTTAATAGAAGAATAATTAACTTTTTCAAGCATGTATTTGTAAATTAAATGTTAGAAGGATTTTAATATTTAGGTGTATGACAAACTAGCAATCAGGTATAAAAAGAAGCAAGTAATAAGTTTAAGAGCTTCATATATACAAGGAAGAAATTGTTAGTTATAAATTTCAAAGATGGTTTTTCAAACTACAGTAACTTAAGAAAATATTAAAATGAAATTTTGGTTTTAAAAAATTGTGCCTCAAATTTTACTTGAAATTATATGAACGACGTTTGCATGAAATACTTGAAATCTTACAGCAAATGTTGAAAAGCATTTTACTAGTTGAAAATGCTTTATGAATTATTTATTAAATTAAATGAAAATTATAGGAAATTGCTTCTCAACAATAATGTTTATTAACAACACTTTTACCGACATTAATTTATTATTTTCGCTTCTAAAACGTATAGTTTCAACATATTTCTTAAAATTACTTTCTTAGGTTAGAGTTACTTTCTTAGGATAAAGTTACTTTCTTAGTTATCTACTAAAAACATCTTAACATATTCTTATTGTTGATTCTTGTTGATACGATCATTAAAATATTTTCGAAGAAAAATTGCTCATTCTAAGTTATTTGACAAATTCGATTAGTCTATATGAGGATTTAAATATTATTACCCACGAATCCGCAATTAAATATACCTACAAAAATAGATGCCCAATAAATTCAACAGAAAAATATATTCAAATTGCAAATTACCTTGTAAAATTTTTTGACTCAATTTTTACTCTAAACCTAATGT
Organism: Tetragnatha montana; assembly: GCA_963680715.1. Taxonomy (NCBI): domain Eukaryota; kingdom Metazoa; phylum Arthropoda; class Arachnida; order Araneae; family Tetragnathidae; genus Tetragnatha; species Tetragnatha montana. Next base: position 30,710,917 of record OY796686.1, read on the forward strand.
AAATAGATAGAACTTACAAGACTTGTAAAAGTAGTTTTTTTTCAGAAATTATACGTAGTAAACATTAAATTTAAAAACAACATGTTGACATAGTACGACGTTACATAGTATTGACGTTGTACAACGTGTACCGATGAATTTTTAATCACTAATTTTTCTCTAAACAATATATTTTGTTATTTTGTTTAGTTCAGCGCATGTGTAATGGGTCTATTATAAAAATTTTCAAAATGCAATCATAGAATATTCTCAAATTATAATTTTTAAAATTTATATTTGAAAATTCCTCAATTTGAATTCACAATTAATTTTTATAAATTTTGCTCCAATTCATTTACTCTATAATATTTAGAGATTATTGAACTCTATTCAATGTAGTTAAAATTTTATACAAAAGAGAAAAATTGAATGAAAACTTTAACATACTCTGGTTTGAAATATTAGTTTTTAAAAAAGTTTTGTTTTCATTTTTTATTTATAAGTTTACTACATTTTTTATGCTCTAGAATCAACTTTTTATTTTTCTCCATCATTCACTTAAATAATTTATTTAGACATGTATTTTAAACTCTATGAAGCAACTGTTACACTTAGCTGTTAGCTGTTAATTAGTAAATTTAGTTCCATAAAACTAAATTTACTAATTTTTACTGTAACCTAGTGTGTTTTAATGTGAGATTTGAATTCACATAAGATACATTAAGATGAAGTTTTACATTTAATATGTTTTTCTACCCCACTACTTCCTAAATTGGGAATAATTTTTTTCTTTCTTGTTTCCTTCTCAAAAATTATTTTCATTTTTTTAATTATTGGCCATCAATTTTAATAATTCGCTGTTCCATCAATTCCTAATGTTGTCAAATGTAGTGATATTTTAAGAAGCTTTATTTTAATGATTTAATGTATACGAACGAACATACTTAACACATGAAAGTTATTTTAGCATGAATAAAAAGTAACACTCAGATTTCAGAACATTAAAGGAAAATTCACATAGGAAAGTAACACTGAAATCAATTGCATAGCTTAATATACAAATATAACTTATATAAAGAATCGGTAAATAAAACTGTAATTTAAAATTACATAATGAACAAAAATATGAAAATAGATTACTTCAGTTATATAGTTTCCTTACATAATGTAACACTTAGAAATACTATAATTAATACACCTGTTCGCTAATAAAAAAATTCTTCACAACATTGTTTACATTACACCATAGTACTTCCTACACCACTACACGAGACTTTTACACTAAAACATACATTTCTTGTTTGCTTTTATCAGGAAATTAATTTTAAACTTAAAAGTTGAACTTAGTTAGAAACACTAATCATAGCACAATTATGAAGAATAAATGTGCTTTGGAAAAATTCATTATGGGATGATTCTTTTAGAAAACAAGAGATAAACTTATGTATGAGAAATAAGCAAACAATGTTTTCATGAAACAACTATTTTGTTCATGAAACACAAAACTGGATTTTGATTATTGTTTTGATTTAGATGAAAGCAGAACACAGAGGTCGAGGACTTTTTATATCACTCAAGCAATACAAAAAAAAAACCAGCTAACTTACCCCATAGAAAAATATATCCTTTTTGGCAGTTAAAACACATCAAATAACAACAATCCAACGTATAAACAACGTTTTGAAAACCACGTTAGCACCCACGTTACGCTAACATGAGGCACTATCAGATCACACTATAGTAGCTACCAACTTTCTGAAAGCGAGCCATACCCCACGTTTTGGACTGTCCCCTAACTGGACCTCACGAAAGGGGGGGATAGCACGTGGCACTGTATCCCCCTCAAGGTCACTGGATCAGTAGTGGGAGTTGGGGGTGTTCCAAGGCCCTTTTTGGGGGTTTCGCATAAAAAAATTGCCCATGTAGGGTTTAGTAGGGAGACTAGTAGAGAAAAAAAATGAGTTTTTTATGCATAGCTCCAAGCCTGTATGGGGTGTTTTTTATGCAGGTTTTTGGAAGGTTTCAGACTGCCCAAGGTCCCCTATGAGTGGGCCCCAAACTAGGAAATGGAAAGTGCTCGAATTTTTTTGTGTGTTTGGGTTTTAGTTTTTTTATCGTTCGTGTGCTGACGTTTGAAATTTTTTTTGTTTAGTTGAGTTTTTCGGGGTTTTTTTTGCGTGCTGCGGCACACGTGGAAATGTAGATCGATTTGTAAAAAAGGGTAGTTTTTTCGACTGTCTGTGGGACGTTTTTGTGCGAATATAGGTCACGTTTTTTCTGACTATACTTTTTAAAAGTATGGGTTTGTTTACATTTAGTATGGACTCGAAGAAATCGTTATGCATGCGAGCTTAGAAGAATATTGTTTTCTCTTTTACTGCTCATCTACAGGACCTTGAAGGTTTTATCTTGTGAACATTGTTACATTTCTATGATCTAAAGTAAACAATTAATGTAACCTTAAGCACAGAAAATAGTTTATGATGACCCCACGTTTTCATTGGCCAGAGAGTAGTACACTGTATATATTGACATTTATTTAAAATGTAAAAACAAGTTAAGTTTTCAAGTAAAGTATACCCGACCGAAATAGTTGGGAAATAAATTGCGGTTTGGTTATATTTGAGCTAAATCATTTCTAAAATTAGTTTTTAAATATCAGAAATAAGAAGAGGGTAGTCATTTATTGCTTCTAAAATCATGAGAATGGAACTCAAAATTTTAATCACTTACTAATTAATCAATTAATACATTTTTTATTCGGTAACAGTGTTTCCGGTATTATGATTGCTAACCAATCCGGATGCCTATTATTTAAGTGATTAATTAAGTAATTAACAATTATTATAATTAAAAATTTGAAAAGAATAACAGTAAAAACAACCCAGCAGAGTAATTTTAATTCAAATTCTTAGCGATTTGCACAGTTTAATTTACTAATTAACCCCTAATTAAAAACTAATTAACACATTAAATCCCCGAAATCTCTTCCAAACACATAAACCCAGCTCATGGTCTCAAATATTCGATCCCCAAAAAGCTCTTTCAGCTCCTAATTACCGAGCAATTCTCTCCGCCGCACGCAAAAATGGCGTCGAAATCAGCGGCCAGAATGAATCTCTTTTAAAAATGGCGTCTTCTCCTCCCTTTTTTGTCTCGCCGCCATCGCTGCTTAACCGCGACATCCTCCTCCGCGCTTAATTACTATTTTCATTCATTCTTTCATTTTCTCTTCTCCTCCCCCTCACCCCTGGTAGCGATCGTCTCGGCCAATGAGAGAGCGAGTTTCGAAGAATAGTGGTCCTAGTAAGGAGCGGATTTTAATGAATGCAGATTTATTCAGGGAGAATTATGCAGAAAAGGGGAATTTAGATGTCTATCTATTGATTGGTTTTGATTTTGATTGTGGGAGCATATTTGAGCTGCTTGTTGGGAGTGTGATGTTTTTTGGCTGCTTTTTTGGCGTGATTAGAACGGTTTATTCATGCCAAATGACAGTGATATCTATTGTAAAGGCTATGTTTACATCAATGCTTACTTAATTGCGTGCAATCTTAAGTTTTATTACACATTTTGAAAAATATTTATTTTTTAAACAACATTTAACGTATTTTAATTCTTTAATTTATCCAGGGGGAAATAAAATTAGTTTACCCTAATTATTCACCAATAAATAAAATTGACAAATATATGACAAAATTTAGAGATATCATTGCTATCATTTCTCATTTCATTATTGTTCCTGTAAAAAAGTCTAAAAACTAAAGGTACTCAACAATACAAGTAATTATTGCCAATATTATAAAAAAATCAGTTAAAAAAAATTTATGAAAACAACGTGAATATTCTGGGAGATATTAGGATGTGAAAATAGCACTCTTTTTCAGGCCTAAAAAAAAGAAAAGTTTGCAACTTTGCATGTTTTTCTTCATTTTTTGATTACATTTTGCTCTTATCTAACTAAACAAAAACTACATTACAACACTGAAAAACTTGCAAATTTGCAAACTTTTTATTTTTGAGGCCTGAAAAAGTGCTATTTTTATATGCTAATATATCCGCGAATATTCATGACATTTTTCAGTGAGTTTTTCATTCCATGGACAACAATATTCGTATCGAAGTTTTTGCTTTACCTCCTTTAGTTTTTTTAATTAACTTCGCAGCTAGGGGAGCTGCAAGCCATTTCTATGGATTTTCCATAGTCACTTACCTAGAAGTAGACCTTACTTTCATGACCCTAGGAGACGTTGTTTAAAAGCCGTGAAGCGCCTTATAACTAATTGTAATTGTAGCAATAGCTAATACCACCTACCACCAATAATTAATAGGGGAGATTCGTACACCTAGGGTCATCCCACTTTATTTGAATAATATTGAGTTCTAAGTTTTGTTACTTGAATGGGTGAGAGGCCAAATCAAAAGCCATGTTAACAATTATTTTCAAACCAGTTAGGAGAATGATGTGGCTAGTTATTGATTAAAATATTTTATCTTAGGTTTAGAGTTACATTTTAAAGTTAGCTTTTTTATTATTTTACAAAAATGAGTCTAATAGTTTTCTTTTTAATTTAGTCATATTTCATTTTCTTTCTTAGAATAAGAACTAGAATAGGATCCTTTTGTCCTGCCCTAAATAAAAGTAAACAGAACTTTTTTAATACTAACATGTTCTTATAGATAAGCATGGGACTTTTGAGTTAGAGAAAAATTAATCTAAAAAAAAAATTAGAAATACCAGAACCTAAATGTGTTGAAGTTTTTGAACATTTATTCAGATTTATCTTTTTCACAACAATATTGGAAATTTACCAAACTTTTCTGATTTTTTAATTAATTACTTGAAATAAATTATTACATATTAAAATTGAAGAGTGTCAATTTTTTTATATTGATTTTAGAATAATTTTAAACTTTTATGTAGTGGTCCAAGGGGTACAATTGCAAAATTGTACCTAGGGCCATTTCCACATAAAAAAATGTCTGTTTCAATTAATATTCTTATCAAGATATTTTAAAAATAAAAAAAGTTAAGTACTTATTATTTTGATATGTTCATTATCAGTTTCACAACATAAAACGCATTTTTGGCTTCGTTATTAGGGATTAAAAAAAGGCGGCACTAGGTACACGAATCTCCCCTATTGTAATCTTGTTTCATTTAATTTTAATGTCTTATGTTGGGTAACTTACTTGCACTGTTTGACTCCTTTAACGGCGTTCACCTAAAATGAAACCCAAAAGCATTTTTTAAAGTTATTTTAAGTTAAATTTCAAAGCAATACAATACAAATGTAAAACATGAAATATAAAATTTTTTTAGATTTGTTCCCTAAGTTTAAAAGAGTGAAAAGATGAAATACATTAATGTTTTGGTTATTGAGGGTATTATGGAAACTTGGTCTAATGAGTACAATATTTAAAAAAAAATAAGAATTAACTAAAAAATGTTTCCCAAGTATAAAGGATCGATTATTTTCTTCAAATTACACAGTTTATAACTAGACTGGACATGGTAACTTTAATTAGTATATAAGTACATTCAATAATTATCTTTTTTCATCATGTGACTGCAGTTCTATAATTGTTCAAAGTTTTCTCCACAAAAAAAAATTAAAATCATTATAAAGGCAAATAAACATAATCTGGCAAGCATCTTTTGAAGAACTGATTTCCAACAAAAACGCATTTATATTATTTATTCATTTCATCAAAAGCATTTATAATCATCCTCCTTATAAATATAATCAACTATTTATTTTTGGTATTATTTTATATGTACCTAATTTTTCTTACTTCTGTAAGCCCCATGTAATACTTAAAGGACCACGGGGATATATTTTTTTAATAAAAAATATTTTCATTTAGTAATAATTTATTTAATAGTTATTCAATTTTTTATTTTCACTGTATGATTTCAATAATAATATGTGATGGTATTAAAATTAATGTGCTTTAATGAACGTTATCTTACAAACTGGTATAGTACTATCGTATAATTCTAGAATCTTTAAAAATAAATTTTTATTAGGTAGGTCAATTAAAATGAACTAATTATCTAAAAATCCTTATTGTACAAATTTAAAGTAACTCCATTCAAAACATTTTTTAAAACAGAAAATTTTTTATTCTACATATCGTTTCTTTTTTAAATAAGGGCTGTTCATATAAAAGTGGGCAGATAAGGGATAGAGAAAATACGCATTACCAATGAAAATTAACCTAAAATTGTGTTGCTGTTAACTAAGTGAAGTGAAAATCTTTAAACTGATACATACGGACGCGTCTCTACACAATTTAATAGTCGTTTACCCTCTTTCCCACCTTTGGATACTGTTGACTAGGTGGCGCTGCAAACGCGCAAACTTATTGGAGTTGGTTGGAGGGGATTCAACTTGGGTTCTTGATTCACTGGGTAGTAGTTAATGTTGGTAAAGTTTTCACTGATATCTTCTAATATGGATATCGGAGTAATTAAATTAATAAATTGATAAAGATTTTTAATTTTGACACTTAAATAAAATAAATAATAAATTGAGTAACTTTTTATTAAGGGGGATAATTTATAACAAAAGGGATGACTCTATCTTCATCTTCTTTGAGTTTTTTCATATGATTCATGTTAAAATATCTTCCTTTGTTACTAAAATATTTTTTCCTTAAAATTAAAATGGAGTAGGAACTAATTTTTAAAATGATAATAGTGACTTAAAAGGTAAGAATAAGCACAATTAGTATTATTAATAAAATTAAATAAGTAAGTTTGAGTAACGAAAAAATATTATTAAAACTATATATTGTATTATGGTAAAGGGAGTATTTCATCATTACCACTGGTTAACGGATTTTATTTTTTAAAATTTTTTACTTCTGGGTGAAAATTAAATTTTCTGCTAAATATACAATATTTACAACATGATAATATGGAATCATAGGTGTGTGTATTATTTATTTGTGAATTATGGAAATAATAATAAAGATTATGCCCCAGAAATATGAATATACTGATCGCAACAGAAATCACATATTAATATGGAAAAATTCAGCGTTCATTATATGTGTTACGTGTAACGATAATTGCTGTTTCGGGATCTTCTACGATCAGAATCTCTTTTACATAGCGTAGTGCTCCATATAATCAAAAATAAGTTTGGTTTTAATCGTAAATAAGACACGAAGCTAAGAAATGATTAGGTTTATTTTTCTGGTTTCCATATCTCAAAAGCAATTAATACACATCTTTAGTTCCATATTATCCTGGTATAACCATTGTATAATTTAGCAGATAATTCAATTTTAAATTAGACAGATCAGTCATTTAAATCTCAATAGGGTCAAAAAGTAGCATTATTTCATTTAAAATTTCATACCCAGTCAATAGACGCAAACATTAACCATCAAATTTTATTAAAAATCGCAACATATAGGTAACTTCTTGGAAAGTTTTTGAAAAATTGAAAATTTTAATTTAAAGAAGATGGATAATTTAAAACTGATAAAATTAAAAATATTATATCAATCAATTTTCAAAAAAATATTCACTAAAAATTCACTACACGAAATATTCACTACACGAAAATTTCATTTAAAGGAAAGAAAATATTAACAAATAATTTTCATATTACAATTTTAAGAAGGTTTTTTTTCTAATTTGTTCAATTAAAGTTAAATGTTCAAAACGTATATATTTAAAATTCCAACACTGAATCTTAAATGATTCTTCATTTATGAAAATTGGATGAGAAATGTTGAAAAAAATTGGATTAGGGAGAAGAAACGTAGAAAAAAAAACATATAGAGATGACCAAAACAGCCCACCAACCATAAATTGCATCTCTGGTTATATTTATGATAGAAACATCAACTATTGAAAAACATGATTAAACATGATTAAAATTGATGATTGAAACATGATTAAACATGATTAGAATCATGATTAAAAAAATTATTTTAAGAAGAAAAAGCATGATTATTTTTCTAAACTGGAAATTTTTCTGGGATCACAATCTGTTAGTTATTGTGTTTTAAACCCTTATGTATTAATACTTTTACTTGTTAAGTACACACTATCACTTATTTATACTATAAAGTATTGGTATTACTTATCTTTATATTATTTTGTTTTAATTTATATTTTCTTTTTATGTCAAATGTTTTTTCAGCTATACTATATAATTATTATTGAACTGAAAAAACAAACAATAGTAACTCGAAAGACAAGTAACAATTCCACATATTTCCCCCCTTCTAACCAAATCGCTCGCATTCTAGTCGTACTGCGCAAGTCGAAATCTACCTCCCAGGGTCTTAATTACTGATATCTTCTCCCTCAGTTTCGTTCCCCCCCTCTTTGAGCTCTCCCCCCGAAGATGAGGGTGTCCAATGAAAGAGGAGACGGAGAAGAAGAGTGGGCTAAGTCGGCGCAGATTTAATAAATGCAGATTTATTCAGCTTTTCGTAGGGAATTATGCGAGGGATTTAGATGTTTATCTTTCGCAGTTTTTGTTAGGGGGTTGTGTGTCTTTGTTCTGACTTTTGAACTGTTAATTATGTTTTTGACTTTTCGGATTACTTTTAAATTAGTGTTTCTGGTGTATGTTTATTAATTGTTAAAATGTAATTAGTACAACTAAAATTTTATTTAATGAGTTTATATTGTATAAACCATGTTATGCAATACCGAACTTCAGCAAAATATATAAGGATTAATTATAAGTCATTTTTCAACATTAAGGCATTATCATTATGACATTAAGAAATTTTATTGAAGAAATAAGGATATGCAATGCATGATTCAAAGCTGTTAACTTATTATCTTATTTTGATTTTCTAATGTTAATGTAACCTAATGGTTCTCAGGATTTCTCTCAAGAATTAGGTAATGTTTTTTGTAATATTGTAATAAAAAAATCCATATTTTTTTAAAATATTAAAAAGTTGCTTAAAAAGTTGTTGTGAATTAGTAATCTTTATAAACTGCTGGTAAATAGTTATTAAATATTTATTTAGTTCAATTAATATTGAATATCTAACTATACCTAAAAACAAAATACCGTGTCGCTGCAGCCAATGAAATCGTCGAAACGTTTTATGAATAGGAGGGTTGCGACTCAACCTTATTGTTTTGAGATTTTGTTTTCTTCAATGGGAAAAGTGATAAGTGGTCTTTAGTTTTAAGTACAACAAATATTATTTTTTTGTTTTTCATTTATAATTTTAAGTAATTTTTACTCTTAAGTATTGTTCTACGGAATGCAAAACTTCCAATAACAATTAATAACGTTTATGGTCAGATTTGAGACAAAGTAAAATTTTATCTTGGCTGAAATTCTCATGCATTTGGACATGGGCAACTTATGTCGTTTGTCAAGGTGTAATAGCATTCGTTAAAAACTAAAATCGTTGGTGCCAAAGATAAGGATTGAAGTTTTTTAATAAGGCACATTGTTTCGCAAAAGTTTTATTATAGTGAGTGAGTGCAATGAGCTGAGCTGGGAGGATCACAAAGCGATCTGAGGAGAACTGTCTGAGTAGTTAACGGGGATTGGTGAGAGATAGTGAGCAGAGGGGGCAGACGCCCACTAGTATTTATTAATTACTATAAATAAAGTGAAAAGGTATAGAACTTGATTTTCACATACTTGATAAGTACCTACACTATTAATTGGGTATGTTGGCTAACTAGTTATAAACTATGATACTTTTAAAAACAGACTATAATATTAGTATGGAAGAAAATCTAACTACCCTCCGTCTATCTTCTTTATTTCTAGCATTCTCTTTACTCATACGATGGATGCTATGTTCAAACAAAAAATAGAAAGTGCTACGGAAAGTACATATTCCTATGCAATTACTTTATAAAAGTTATTAAACTTATTTTTCTGATCTATTATTATAAAACAACGGAAATATAATCAGTTATAATTAATTATTAGTGTGTACAAATGAGGTGAAAGTATTTATTGGCTCAGCTATAAAAACTTTATATACAGGGTGTTTCAAAAGTAAGTTTCACGGCTTTTATTTGGAACCAACGCAACGTATTCTAGGGTCCTGGAAGTAAGGTCTACCCCTAGGAAAGTGACCCTGGAGAATCCATTGAAAGGACATACAGCGCCCCTAGCGGCAAAATAAAAAAGTTAAAAAAATTAATTAAAAAACTAAAGGAGATAGAGCAAACACTTCAGTAAGAGTATTGTTACCACTGTTATAAGTAACTCACTGAAAAAAATTTCATGAAAATATCGTGAATATTCACGGAGATATTAGCATGTGAAAATAGCACTTTTTCAGGCATAAAAAAAGAAAAACTTTTAAAATTTGCAAGTTTTTTTGATTTTTTGATTAAAATGTTTCTTCATTTAACCAAAAAGATACAAAACTACATAATAACTCTGAAAAACTTGCAAATTTTTGAAGTTTTTCTTTTTTGATGCCTGAAAAAGTGCTATTTTCACATGCTAATATCTCCGTGAATATTCACGATATTTTCATGAATTTTTTTTCAGTGAGTTACTTATTGCAGTGGCAACAATACTCTCACTGAGGTGTGTGCTCTATCTTCATTAGTTTTTTAATTAATTTTTTAAACTTTTTTATTTTGCCGCTAGGGGCGCTGTAAGTCCTCTCAATGGATTCTCCAGGGTCACGTACCTAGGGGTAGACCTTACTTCTAGGACCCTAGAAGACGTTGGTGCCAAATAAAAGCCGTGAAACGGACTTTTGAAACACCCTGTATATGCATAAAAATTTTTAAAATTTTTTATATGTATTGGGAAAGAGGAAAACCATTTAGTATTTTATAAATTGGGAGTTGATTAGGTACTTTTGGAACTTAACATTCTCAAGCTGAAAAAAAACTATTGCCCACCATATTTTGTTTTTCAGTATTTAACACAGAGTAGTTTGTAAGAGTTTTTTGTATCACAACATCAAAACTTAAAAGAAATAAACAAATATTTTCTATCCACAAATTTTAGAAAGTTATTGATACAGAGAAATTTTGTCTATCATTTAATTATACTCTCTTTTAAGTAAATATAATAGTTCATATAAGGAGAAGTATTGTTAACATGTTTATAGCACTCCGGATAAGATAATAACCTGGATCTTATCTTCCAGACTTACTCCACTGTACCACTAAACCCAACCCCCTCAGCATAATAATCCCCAAAATAAGAAGAGGACCTTTCCCGTCCCTGCATAAATTAGAACGCCCTAAGCAACGAGAAAAGATTCCGTATATAACAAAAAAAAAATAAAGATTTATAAATTATATATATAATAACACCGCCAAAAAGTAAAAAAAAGTAAATAGTAAGACTCCCTCCAGAAGAGGATTTAAAAAATAAAATAAGCATAATAATGACGAAAAAGGAACAAAAAAGGGAGCAAAATGGGAGCAAACGAATATCGATCGAACACCGAGAGAAAGTTTTTCAGCGAATGAGAAGATTATTAGAGGAGCAAAATAAAAAGAAGAAGGGGAGCTCATTCCCCTTCGGAATAATGAAAAATGGAATAAATTAATGGAACACGTGCGAGTTACTAGGACGTTTTTCTTCTTGTTAGCCGAGTTAGTGTCGCATAACTACTGAGGTTCACCGAATGAAGTGATTTATTGCTACGTATTTAATTGTTTGTTATTAGGTTATTAATTACGATTTTTCATGTTAAGGGGAATAAATAAGGGAATATTTAATAAAATATTTCATAATAACGAATGAGAGGCGAGCTTCTGAAACTCGTTGATATTTATTAAACTGGTAACCATCTGTTGATATCCTCATGATATTTTTAAATGTCAGTATTTTAAGTTTTTTAGTGCCAGTTAGTGTTCTTCAACTTTCAAGCATGGTGATAAAATTAGTCAACAGGAATTTAGGTTTAAAATGTAATGATTTTTATTTTAAATATTTTAGTAATGAAAAATAGGAAGTTTGACCATTACTTCAAATATCTAATAATTTTAATGGAGTAATAAAAAATTCCAATTCTACAATAAATAAGAAATGAGGTAGGAAACACTTGAAATACTAAAATTATTTCCTTTGGTATAGAGAAATAAAGTTATAACGACAAAAACATCATTAAAGATTCTTATTTTTTCAAAAATACAAGTTTTATTTCTTCATATGTTTGATCATATATTAATCATACAATACTTATTGAGATAAAATTTACAGAAAATAAAATTAATTGGAATTAATATTAGTACTTTTAGTTCTGGATAGATAATATTACTTTTACTTAATTAATCAAAAAATTTTATTTTCCTTTTGAAAGAGTAAAAATATTGTAATAATAAGGACAAGAAACACCTCATTTTGTGATTAACACAATTTATTTGATTGGGTAAAAATATAATCAATGAATTATTTAAATCAATGAAAATATTAATCAACATTGATAAAAATGAATTCAACCTTGGACTATTGTTTTTTAAGAAAATATGGTTTCATGAAACTTTTACTGTCATGTTTTTAAGGATGACAGTTAATTCAGTAACCTGTCATCTTTAAAAAAGGTGATTAGGACAGGTTAACTGTTTTATAAAAGAATTAATTTATAATTAATAAAATTTTTTAACTCTTCTTTAACTCTCTGTGCCCTAAACAGAGGCTTATAAAATTTAATTAACAGTTCAATAGATCAATAACTAAAAGTCTTCACTCTGGTCCTTTACATCAGTGATTAATACTTTATTATTAATTTTTATAAATGTTTGTTGAAAACTGGGTCTAATGAAATACATGTACAGAATCCAATGTTTAACTGTCTTGACGCTTAAAATACTTCATTAAACACTGGTAAAGTTGTTTTTTCCTCAATATATTTTTTAACACTAGTAGAGATTCTAATACGCTGGAGTAACTGATGGTGAGCCAGCAACTCTCCTGTGGTTAAAGGTACTTCTTCCATTTCCATGGAGTAGTTAGGTGTAAAAACACACATCTTCATAAACCATCTCTTTTTCTACTTCCCACCATCATTCTTTTCTCTTCATCTCTTTTTCATTGAGACATTGTCATTGAACTACTCTCTCTCAGCATCTTTCTCTTTCTTTATGTCATCTCTTGTCTCACTATGCTTTTTCCATCTTATAAAACTAAAACAAATATAATAAAAAGACAAATAATTGAGTTGGCACTGAACACACTAGTAATTATTAAAACAGTCTCATTGCAAAACAGCACAATCACCCCCTTCCTCCAAAAAAATCTCCAAATAACTCCCTAATTTAAACCAGCCCATACATAAAACACTAGCTTAATGAATTTCCTTAATGAATTTTTTCTTTCTTTCCTAGGGCTAGCTAATTTCCCCCAATTGCTCTTTAATTGGTCGAATCATCAAAAGCAGCTACTTCCTATCTCAATTAATTATAATCTCTCTTTTCATTCTTTTTCTCTAATTTCTCTCATTCATTCATTTTCTCATTCTCTTTCTCTTTCAATTTTTTCGTCTCCTTTGTATTTATACATCTCCTATTTTTCTCAGCAAACCTTTTGTGTGTGCACGTTCTTTACTCTTTCCAGCTTTCTTATTTTATTCTCTCATATTTTTTTTCTCCTGTATCTATTTTTTGTTCTCACCCCGATACGGCGTTTCATTAGTCTTCATATCATATTTTTTTTCGTTTTCATTCGATTTTATTGATCTAAAGTGGAACAAAAGGATAAATGGGTAAAAAAAGGAAGCATATACTCTCAGTTATCTACCTCACTCAATTAAAACCGTATATGAATTAACTCTATATCCACAACCCTAACTCTCTAATATTTTCCCCCTTCCATGCTCCACCCCCCAAAAAAGCGAGCTACTGTCCCTTAGTTCCTTGTAGCTCTCTAATCATCCCTGTCGAATCAAAACAGAATCTTGTTTTCTCAATTAAAAATGCTATACTTAATTATCGCCTCACATGCCTCCCTCTCTATATCTCACCTATTTTCAATCACACGACAATTACTGTACCAAACTCAAATAAATAAATAAATAAAATGAAAAGAGCATTTATCTAGCGTACCAAGTACTCACAAAAATAACCTCAGTATCAAATAGTCTGATCAAGAAACACTCCTCGCATCAGAACATAACGCAACACTAACTCCCTAATCTTCCATCCCCATCCTCCTCCCGAGAGGCGAGCTACTGTCCCCGGCAGCTCCCTAATTGATCGCAGCGCACCCTCCTTTCCCAATTAATTATGCTAAAGCACTCCCCGTGACGTCACCACTGACGCAGGAGCGGCGGAAGATGTTTTATGCTAAGCGGAGTCCTCTCCTCATTATGAAGAGAGAGAGAGAGAAGCCTCATTGGGAAACGCCTTCTCTCATCTTGTCTTCTTCTTCTCCTTTTGTTTACTAGGGAGCGCCATTTACGCCCTGACACGATCTCATTTTGTTTTAGGGGCGTCTCTGGTTCGAGAGTATTTTCTTAATCGTTGATGTGAGAAGAGAAGTGGGATCAAAGTTAGGGATGCATTTCAATATCCAGTTTAGGATGAATTTTTTAAATTTTTTAATTAAGTAATTAATTAAAAAGGAATGAAATCATAAACTATCGTTTTCGAGTTTCTTTCATCATGAACTTTCTTTTAATACTTTAATTGAGAAATATGAGAAATGAAGGTTAAATATACGAAAATACATATATTTCGTTTGTGGTTTAATTCAAAAATCAAAAACTTAAAATTAACATTATTTTACCTTAGCTAAGCATTCTTCTAAACACCAATGTAATGACGTAACAAAAAGTACATTCTTAAATAAAGCAACATTCAGTTTTATCGTGATTAGTTGTAATTTGCATATTAACAGTTAAAAAGAAATGTTAATTAATAAAAAGATATGATCGTTGATAGACATTGATCGTTATAGACGGTTTTGAGCTATTGGTAAAGAAATTGTGCAATGATAACACAATCGCATCTTCAAATTTCTTACTTTAAGAGTTCTTTTAAGCGTTTATGGATGGAATATCATAAAAGGAGGGTTAAATATATGAATCTGCAAACTGCATTAAGTTGATGATACTTGGTTCAAAAATAAAAGAGCGTGATTAATTAATGAATCTTATTTTTTTTTCGTGGCAAATCTTGTTTAGGAGAGTTTTTGTAGTCCTTTATGAAAAAAAAAGGGAAAACAGTTTTAGATCTAGTCAATTTAAATATAGTCACAAGTTTCTGTTTATTTTTGAGTAGTTCAAGTTTAAAAATTACATTTTTAATTAATAAAGAATTATATGATCTTTTTAGTCACTTATTGCATGGCTTTTAAAAGTTTATTTAATTAGTTTTAAAAAAATAAGAGTTTAAAGAAACTATTAGTGGCATGAACAATCTTGTCTAAACACCGATTTATTTACATTTAAAAAAATTGAGAATCAACAGCTATGAAAAAGATTAATTAATTAACTATAAACTGACATAACCTTCTCTTATTTAAGGTTTCTTTCTATCAGAGATTTAATCGCATAACAAAATGTTATCACAAACTTAAGTTAAGCAAAATCCAAAATTTTTTAATTTATAAATGAACTCAATTATCAACTGACAGAATGAGTGCACTGTAAAAAAAAGTTTCTTCAAAAAACGGAAATTTCCCGGCAGCACTGCTGCCGGATTATTTCCATCATTTGAGAAGGTGTCCGTATTTTCTTTTTCCATCATTTGAGGGAATGTCCGTTTTGTTTCTTTTCTGTCAAAGGAGGGAAAACTACCGTTATTTTAGGGAACGTCCGTTTTATCTTTTTCCGTCAAATGAGTGAAACTTTCCGTTATTTTAGGGAACGTCCGTTTTATCTTTTTCCGTTAAATGAGAGAAACTTTCCGTTATTTTAGGGAACGTCCGTTTTCTCTTATTCCGTTAAATGAGAGAAACTTTCCGTTATTTTATGGAACGTTAGTTTAATATTTTTTCGTCATTGGAGTGAAACTTTCCGTTATTTTAGGGAACGTTCATTTTAACTTTTTACGTCAAAGGAAAGAAACTTTCCATTATTTTATAGAACATTCGTTTAATATCTTTTCGTCATTGGAGTGAAACTTTCTGTTATCTGATTCTATTGCGTCTGATATTTTTTCTTCAAAAATTAGAATTTTTCCCTAATTTGAAGAAAACGTTTGTACCTTTATTTTTCCTATACTCTATAATAATTAAAGATATTCCTCGAGGAAAAAAATATTCGTTCTTTATTTCAATTGAACTAATCAACAAGCTTATTTCTATTTTTATGAAATACGCTTATTTTACTCGTCATTTTTTTACATTTTTACTTTCTTTACCCTGCCTCCCTGTAGCTTAACCAGCCTGAAAATTTGATAAATTTCTAGTAATATTAAAATATACTTTAATAAGAGAAATACTAGAGATTATACGTTTGTTACGTGCAATGTAATAAATCTGGACATTATTACTAATGCCCGCGTATTTCGGGCAAAGTGATAAATACCATTGAATTTATCACATACCCCGTCTCAACTTCGGGCATTAATAATCCTCAGTTTATCATATTGCCCATAAAAAATTAGTTATCAATTATTTCACCTGCTCCACTATTAAAATTTTTGAGTTATACTTTGATTTGTCTAATCAAGCTAAAAAAGTAACGTTCATTAATACCTTTCTAAGTAAAATTTTAAGATCCAGTTTTATTTTCCTGTTTTAGCATAGGAATTAGGAATTATATTAAATACTTCAATGTGGATACATACACTATATTGTGGGACGTTGGACGGACCCCCTGATGTGAGTCCAGCCTCTCAAACCTTAATTTAATTTACATATTTACTTCATGTTTGGCTATACAAATCATGTCAATTTATAAAAAAAATACAGTCTGTAATATAATTTTCCCAAGTAGCATAGTGAATTGAAGAGAAATTAAGATAATTTTCAATGGATCTCTAAATATTTTCTTTATAGGGTAGTGGATTTTCATTATATAATTCACAACTTTGGTTGATTAATAAAATATTTTAATATGAGATGAAAATATAGAATCAAACATAACTAACTAATCAAACCGAAAATTTTTATTGCTTTCAGAAATGAGTATTGGGTTTTACAATCATGATTAAAAAAGTAATTTAAACACAGTAATGGTATTTTCAAAATATTGAATCACATCAATATTTTATTATTCAGCAGCAGGATTTATTTCAGCAAAGACTCTGAAATGAAAATGTTCTTTATTGCAGTACATGAATTTATTGTGACTAATGTTTGCAGGATTTGTTTGCCAACCACACAATTTGGCAGGCACGTCAAGCGATCATATACTATAAAACAAAATCATTAATGCTTCGATTTCTCTAATGTTACAGTTCTTTGATTCTCTAGGTACCAATGCAACAATGAATAAAAGTGAAGTATTCACTGATTATCGTAACTGAGAAATTAAGTCCTTTTCTAGGGTTGATTTTGTATTTTTCCAAACCCAAGATTGGCCATTCTGGTTGGATTTTGCCTTTAACCCAAAGGAGAGTTCTGTGTGCTCGTAAAATTGTATCGTGCTCGCAAAATAATAAATAATTCAATCTTGATTTAATCAATTGCAACCGAAGGTAATTTAAATAATTTACAACACCGATCACAGTATCACAAAGTTAAATCAAAAGTTACAAGTTATCACAAGTATTTAGACCATATTTTTGCGATCTAATATATTTTTTATTTCCAATGGCCAAGGTTACAGAAAGTCCACTACGCCATAGGCGTACGTGACCTAAAATGTTGGGGGGGGGGCACTGCTGAAAAGTTTTTAAAGACTCGAATTTGCATTTGAACCTAATAAACGGCCTATCGATGTAGAAAAAACTCTAGTCTTAACCACAGGTAAAAGAACTACTATAGTTGCAGTGGCGTATATATAGAAATTTATTTCAGGAGGGGCCCAATATATCCTAAAAGAAATTTTTTTAAAAAGCCAACAGCTAGAAGTTTGCACCGGGGGAGAGGACCAAAAATATTCCTAAGCCCCCCCACCATGCACATTTAATAGATTCAATGCATTCTTTGTTAACATATTTCCAAGTATGATTTGCATCTTGAGGAAGTTAATATTTAAAAATTGTGAATAATATAGTTCCAAGCACAAAAGGGGGGTCTGGGAATTTCCCAGAAAATTTTTGGAAATTTGACCCTTAAAAACAGGGTTTTAACTCATTTTAGTACACCTAGTCAGAATTTCGGGGGGGGGCACGACTAGTTGCAGTAAATATATAGAAATACTTAGTGCAAACTAAATCTGATGTAAAAACAAGCATATAATAAGCACAAATAAAATGGACGTGAAAGCTGGAATACTGCTGTTTCGGAGACACCAAGCATCTCCTTCGTCTGTACCTAGAAATTTGGGTCAGCTTCTTTGCCCCCCCCCTCTTATATACACCCTTAGTACCAAGAGATATACTATCATTACCGCCGAACTCAATTGTTATAGCTCTTTCATAAATTCTTATGACAGTTTTACCTCCTCAAAGAGCTTAAAAGATCTGAAATGAAGGAACTTGAAAATTAACGTTTTTAGCATTCTGATTTTTTGTTGATTTCAGAATTTTTAGTTGACCGACCGGTTGGGGGGGGCACATGCCCCCCTGTGCCCCCCCCCGACGTTACGCCTATGCACTACACCACAGAGGTATAAACAGAAACAACAAACAAACAAATGAAATGTGGCGAGAAAAGTCTAGGAACCCAATAGGTCCCTAGCGTGCCACGATCTAATATATTTTAATTGTGATTCAGTATATTCCCGATTATAATTTTTAAGCAAAAATGACAAACCATCCATAAAATCTAAATAGACGATTTTTTTAAATAAGTTATAATACCGATCACAGGTATTACAAGTCTAATCAAAAGTTACATGTTATCACAAGTATTTAAAACATATTATTGCGATCTAATATACTTGAATTGTGGTTCAGTATATTCCCGATTATAACTTTGAAAAAATATTGACAAACAATCCGTAAAATCCAAATAGACAATTCTTTTAAATAATTTACAATACCGATCACAGTATTACAAGTGTAATCAAAAGTTAGTAGTTATCACAACTATTTAGAACATATTTTTGCGATCTAATAAGACTAGTTAGCTATGCAATATTTTAAGACTTGAGCTACGTGGCGAAAAAAGCGATCGTACGATGTTTAAATATCTGTTTTATCAGAGTATTTCTATTTTAAAGCATTATCATTTACAGCCAATAATGAAAAAAAATAAGAACAATATATTTTACTTACACATAATAAAATAGCTGAAGGTTTGTTAGGCCTGAAGACGCTGGCACAAACTCCCATTACTTATTTACAAGTCGTTGCTTTGAGTCTCACCAAAACAAGTGGAGAAATAGCACAATACGCATGCGTGAGGAGAGAGAAATTAAATAACGGAAATTTTCACGATAAAAATTCCGTTTTGAAGTTTACGGAATTAATCCATGAAAAATTCACGGAAAAGAATACGTAAAAATACGTTTTTTTTTTACAGTGTGTATAAGGACCCAACATTTATTTTAGAGAAAAAGAAATGGGAGATAGGCAGTTTAAATTTACAGTTTCAATCTTAATCTCTTGCACTTTAACGCTTAATCACTTCTTCGTAATCAATCTTTCAGAGACTCATTAATTCTTATTTATTCTCTCTCTCTTTCTTATATTTTCCTTCTTATATAATCCTTCTATCCATCTTATATTCGTTCTTTCTCTTTTCTTAAAGTAACCTATAGACTTGAATAAGAGCATTCTAAATATTTGAAAATAAGTTGGAAAGAGAGACATTGAAACACACAACTAAATAAGAAACCCGATATTTTAGTGTCATAGAACTAATAACTCTCCTTTTATCACTTTCAATACTCTCTTTTTCTGCCGACCTCTAGTTTTCCTTTTTAATATGTCTATTTAATTTTCTTACACAAATCTGAGTTCTTATTTTTTCTCTCTCTCTCATTCTCTCTTTTATATTATGTTCCTTTTTTCTATTCCTCTTTCTCCTTGTTTAAAGTAAATTAACTAAAATGCTGAAATATCAGTCAAGAAAAACTTTCACCACCTCAAAAACCAATCGTCACACAGATAATGAAACCAGATAAAAAATTACATCATACCTCCCCAATCTATAATGTCTCGTATCATTCTCTATTTTATTTCCTCTAAATTGTTCAGTCATTTTCATAAATTTTCTCTTTATTCTCCCTCTCTTATTTTCCACTCTATTATTTTTCTTTCTCTCTTATTCTATCTCTCATTATAATATTTCCCCTTACTTTCCATCTTTCTTTACCCCATACTCTCTCTAGTCATTTTTTTTTTCTAATTTTTCCCACATTCTTCAATTTTCTCTTTTATTCTGTATGTCTGTCTTTCATTTCTCACTGTTTCTATCCTTCACCCTTTTTTTTATGTCTCACATTTAACTTCATCACGTTTTAGTTTTTGTAATTATTTTCTATGCATGTTTTGTTCACCTACATGGATCGTTGCGACCCCAGGTGATATGGATATTTTTATTGTTCTGTTTGTTTTGACTGATTGTAAATAAATAAATAAATTGTAAATAAATAAATAAAAATCGCTTCCAAACATTCTCCTTTTGATTTCTTCCTTATTTTTTCATCTCCCTTATTTTTTCTATTTTTTTAATGAGTTAACATATATGCTTTATATGCTTCGATATGCTTTCGATATGAAACTTCTTCTCTTCGACTAAAGTTCCTAGTGATCGCCGAATTGGCATTGTTTTATTACCAATGAAGATTTGAGCTTTGCATTTTAAACGGCTCTAACATAGTGTCACCTTGACTAACGCTAAGGACTTAAGCCAAAGTAGTTAACTCTTTCAAAGGACAGCTGGTTTTATAGGATCTTCTATTGTACTATCAATCCTTCTTTTTAAAATTAATCAATCATTTATACCTATCCCAGATAGATACATAATAAACAAATCACATCAAACCTTACATCCTTCTCTCTCCTAATACTCTCTTTAACTTTCTCATCCTCTCTTTTAAATCGTCCCACTTCCTCACCATTTTTATCACTCGTTAAAGTAATTAAACAAACACACACTTAGCCACCTTACAACTCAAAAAAACACCAGCCCCTAAACGATAATCACCACAGATACAGCACAACGACAGTCAGTGCAAAAACGACATCGAAAATCCTCCAATGCACCTCATAACTCACCAAAACACATTAACGGTTTCCTCTCAAGAACCTACTGCCTCCGATTTACGAGCGATGCACGAGAATTAAAATTAAAGCATTCCTCCGCTCGCGCATGTGATAACGCGCGTGGCAACGAGCATTAAGGCACCTCCCGATACGCAAAGCATCGGGAAATGATTTATACAATGTGAACGGGGGGCGTTTGGAAATAATTTCGAACATCGCACTTTGTTCGTCTTTATCGGAAGTGTTAACGGGTGCTCTCTTATTGACGTGTGTGTGATGGAAAGGGGTGTTCCTGGGCATATTTTCCCAAGGAACAGATAGGAGGCATGGATTGGTCGTTATTTATTTTTTACAGGGTTAAAATATGTGGGGAAATGTTTTACGATGGAATAGGAAAAGCATATTGTGACATCTAGTGTCGGTTGAGATCTAGAGTTGGTAGCTGATTGATTCCCATGCGTCTAACATTATATTTCAGGGATGTATATGGCTACCACCACGCCAAAATACGACTATATCCTTCTCTCTAGTTTCGATAAATTTAGAAGTTTGGCAAGAATAGACGTTTCCACATATTCGTGAAACACATTGCTGAGTTCTCAATAAATCTATTGGGAAGTAAAATATTTGGTAGTATTTGGAACAAAGATAAACTTAGGTAAATAAAAAAAAAAAAAAACGGATTGGTATTTTGGAGCGGTGGTAATGATATGTGATAAAATTTCTGAAGTTGAAATAAAAGTTCAGCATTATCAGATAAGTGCTTCAAAGAGGAAAAGTCTTAATGAACTTCAAATAACATTATTTTAAGATAAACGAAAAACTCATCAGAAAATTGTGAGAACGTGTGTTTTGTGGCATTTTGAGTTCAGTCAAAAACTTTTTCATAGTTTTTCTCTATTACGATCACAATTTTTACAATCAACTAGGATAAAACACTATTTAGTTTTAGTATAACAAAACTTTTTAGTACTTTGAACATCATGCTACTGTTTCTGACCACTAAATACGAAAGTTTTCACCCAAATGCATCTCAAAGATCAGAACAAGCAGCTTTAAGGTCACATGTTACTAGAGCTAACTAAAGGGATTGGTAAGGATACCTAAGAGTAGTTAATTTTGATTCAGTAAAAGACTCTAACTTAAATATTGCTCAGTCAGGTAAAATATAACAGATAACTTTTTAAAATTCCACAAGCTGAATGTGTGCAAAGGAAGCAACACCCAAACAAGTAAGAAATGTACAAATAATATGAACGAAATTTTATTTTTTAAATTTTGATAGACAATAATGAGTTGTCCATCAAAATTTAAAAATTTTTCTTTAATAGAGCATTTTCAATCACATGACTCGGACCTAACAACGGCCTTAGCAACAGAAGATGTTACAGTTTTTTGCCCTACAGAGGTTAACAGTTACTGAAAATGACTAGCCGTGGAATTCTTCTATTGGAGCATTTGCAATCACGTGATCCCATACCTAAAAACCGCCTTAACAACAGATAAACAACGGCCTTAGCAACAGTTAAAAGCCCTACAGTAGGTACACAGTTAAAAGAAAATAACCGGTTGTGACGTCACCTGAAAACACTCTATACCAGTTCAGAGTACTAGTTAAGTTAGGCTGAGAGCGCACGAGTGACTAAAGTCACGGCGACCAGTATCACTAGTATCAAAAATATCACTAGAAAACAATGGATCTCTATGAAGAAATTCTTGGCAATCGGCCAAGAGTCACGTAGAGTCACGTCGCCTAGTGCGAGCACTCTAACTTGTTTCAATAGCCATGGCGACAATTTTGTCTTTGTCACCGTGACAAAAGTCGCTCGTGCGACAACCTCAGGGTGACAAAGTGGAAAACTAATTTATGCCCATAACTTCACATGCAATCCAGTAGATTTTATAGAGCATTCGCACATGACGTCACTTGGAGGACAAAATCAACGTTGCTAAGGCTGTTGTTAGGGGCGGGACACTCGTTGCTAAACTCGTTGCCCAAACAACGTTGCTAAGGCCGTTGTTAGGCAGAGTCATGTGATTGAAAATACTCTATTAATGATATGACGATTAGCGATTGAGAAATATTATCGTTATTATTAGGTGTTTCCTTAAAAATACAAAAATATGCTGATAAATGAAACCTGCCTCAAGTTAAATATTTCTCAGCATCGTATTTCTCGAATACTTACACAGCGTAACTCCACCAGTTAATAAATGCAACGCATAACACCCTTCTCAAGGTTTACACAACGCGATTTTACTACTTGTCACAATCCTCACACCATCACTCAAACCAAAACAACGCACAATCTCAGCACACACAAAGCAAACGAGTGTTAAAAAGCTTCCGCAAAAAGGCGATTTCATTTCTTTGGAGGGAAAAATGAAATCACGCGGCCTTCATAAATGGAATATATAAGAAATAGAAAAGGCAATTGGAGATCTCCCCCCCCCCTGCAGAAACAAATACACAGCGAGTGGAGTTGAGTTGTGAGATAAGCGGAAGGAGAGAAAATGATTCGGAAGTCGACGGAATCTTTTGGAAATAAGATTCTTCTGTGGTGAGAAATGAATGACGAGACAATCGAAATCGATGAATTTTCTACGGAGAATCGAGTTTATAATCTCGATTTTGCGATTTACGATTTTTTCTTGTTTTTATGCGTATTATATGTGATTGGGGTTTTAGGGAGTTCGTGGATGCTTTTTTTTTCAGTGGGCTAAGATATGCCTAGAATTCTCGGTATGTATTGAATGTTCGGCGCATTTGGAAATGACCCTTTTGTATCAGGCAAGTTTAAAAAATAATGGAAGGGATCTAAATAATAAATTAACTATTGATTTATAAGCTTATATAACTCATTATAAGTCGCGTGTTTCTTAACATCATGATTCACACAGAAAGGTCGTATCCAAGAGTGGGGGAGGGGGGTTAACCCCTCCCCACGAAATATAAGTATATACAGGGTGTTTCAAAAGTCCGTTTCACGGCTTTTATTTGGAACCAACGTATCCTAGGGTCCTGGAAGTAAGGTCTACCCCTAGGAAAGTGACCCTGGAGAATCCATTGAAAGGACATACAGCGCCCCTAGCGGCGAAATAAAAAAGTTAAAAAAATTAATTAAAAAACTAAAGGAGATAGAGCAAACACTTCAGTGAGAGTATTGTTGCCACTGTTATAAGTAACTCACTGAAAAAAATTTCATGAAAATATCGTGAATATTCACGGAGATATTAGTATGTGAAAATAGCACTTTTTCAGGCATCAAAAAAGAAAAACTTCAAAAATTCGCAAGTTTTTTTGATTTTTTGATTAAAATGTTTCTTCATTTAACCAAAAAGATACAAAACTACATAATAACTCTGAAAAACTTGCAAATTTTTGAAGTTTTTTTCTTTTTTGATGCCTGAAAAAGTGCTATTTTCACATGCTAATATCTCCGTGAATATTCACGATATTTTCATGAATTTTTTTTCAGTGAGTTACTTATTGCAGTGGCAACAATACTTTCACTGAGGTGTTTGCTCTATCTTCATTAGTTTTTTAATTAATTTTTTTAACTTTTTTATTTCTCCTCTAGGGGCGCTGTAAGTCCTCTCAATGGATTCTCCAGGGTCACTTACCTAGGGGTAGACCTTACCTCTAGGACCCTAGAAGACTTTTGGTGCCAAATAAAAGCCGTGAAACGGACTTTTGAAACACCCTGTATAAGTAAGGGAATAAGTATTTATCTTGAAAAATTTTAGACATTATGAGCAAGGAAGGACAAATTTGACTCATAATATCCTCGTAAAGGGGAGCCTCAGAAAAAAAATGTGTGTAAAAACAAGGATCTAGTTAAGACTCTTATTTACGGAATATTTTTCAAGCGAAATTAATCTCTGTTGAGAGATGGGGGCAAGGAGGATTAAGATCTTAAAAGTCTTGGCAGATTAATTACGGCAAAACAAGCATGTTTTCGTATTTTTAATTGTGATGTGGAACAAATTATGACCCCTTATTTAACCACATACAAAAAAAATATCTTGCGATAGAAATAAAAGGGATTAGATAGTTTAGAATTGGGAGAGACTCTAAATGGGAAGAAGAGGGAAAATTACAATTGAAGAGTAAAAAGAGGGAAGGAGGAATATGAGGGAGGGAAAAAATGAGAAAGTAAAAAATGTGAAGGAAGAAATACAATTTTTTTTCCCAGAATGCCCTTTTTTTGGTGTGCCAATTCAACAAACATATTCCACTCATAATACCAGTTAAATTATAAAAAATAGTATTTTTTATTAATATAATTCATTATATAATTAATGTAATTAAACTAATAATTAAATAGGAGTTAAGAAAAACTAATATTCAAAATGTGAATAGTCATAACTTTCCCTTGTGTTAAATACTGTTCTCTTATCTCTTAAACCCTGCTTTGATTCTTCAAACAATTTCTATTAAAATCCCTATGTAACATAACCTCCCAAAAATACTTTCCACGGCTCCCTAACGTACCTTTACTTTCAGGAGACTGGCAACCGCACAGACAGGGAAAAAAATCACCCCGATATTTCTTCCCCATACGTTTAAGAAGGAGAACACATCGAAAGAAACGAGACGAAAAGAGAGAGAGAGAGAGAAGAAAAACGCACCGCAAAAAAAGAGGTCAAAAGCAGCAGCGGTATAACTGTAACTGCCGATATGTTAGCTTCCGAACCATAGCAAAAAAAGCCGCGCAAGTCAAACGGGAACTTATATAAAAAAGGAGAAAAAAAAGATTCTATACACGCAGCAGACAGACGTACAGACACTTGCACTTTTTTTACAGAGGTGCACCAGCTGCCAGATTCACAGACAGACGACTTGCGCGTGCGACCTTGGTGAAGGCCTAGTTCCTAGAGAGAGCAAAATCCGTTTTTTATTTGTCGTAACTGCGGCCGTAACTGATACAATGTAGTACGACTCGCGGCGTCTTGTGTTTGGGTACGCTTTCTTTATATTCCCCTGTTCTGGGGGATTTTTTTTTTTATTCTCTCTAAGTCTATTTTCGGGTTGCGTGAGGAATAGATAGATCTATGGGATTTATACGTAAGAATAGTTTTCTTTCTCCCGTTGAGGGGTTTTTTTGTAGGCATTTATTTACCTTTCGTTGAAGCTGTTGGGGATGTGGCATTGCGATTATAGAATGCCTGGCAGCTGTAAGATTTTATGTTGGCTAGATGATGGATATAGATCCTCTTTCCAACTGTTCATTTCAATGTTCTAAGATTCACTTTTCTCCCATTGACTACTTGTTATGTAGAAAAAGTTAAAACTATATACGTGATACACGTAAACTATATACGTGCGATACACGTGAACTGCCCTCATCATCAATTAAAAGTGTTATTATCGATATTTTCAGTAATTACTATATAACACCTTTTTTATCCTAGGAGTATTTTCAACCTATTTTATTTACATGGATGATAAATAGTACGACATCCATGTAAATTCTTACCTATGCGGTCGTTACACAGATCCTTGTGTGATCCTTCAGAGGACCCTTCGTCCCATACCTGCGTATACAGTGTGTTTGGGTAGTAGTCAGGGTAGTACCTGGGTAGTACAATTTTGGACAACACTGCTCCTTGAAAAAAACAATGTATTTTGTCCTGTTGCGAGGGTCACCATGGCTTGGTATGAGGAAATAAGATTCAAGCACTTGACTAGACTGTTCGGAGTCAGGATCGTAACCCTAGCAAACAGCTTTGGGAAGAGTTGGAACAAGAAATAAATAAAATTATTAAAATATTTCCTAAATGGTTAAAAAAATTACTAATATGACTAAATAATACCTAATTGCTTTCAATTACGTCTATTTTCTTCCTGAACCTTTTTAAACTTGAACTTTGAAAGAAAGAGTTTATGAGAGAGAATAGTAAAAATATTAAAGGAGAGAAAAAAAGATTTGGGGGAGAAAGGGCCTATTCTTGAAATGAGATAGAGAAAAGAATGTTTTTAATTATGAGGGGGTAAAACGATGAGGGGGTAAAGAGGGAACTATAGGACAAAAGGAATAAAAATGCGTAACAAAATAGAAAATATAGTATTTTCGAACAAAATATTCTATCAAACGTGTTTCTAAGATCAATCAATTTAAGATCAATTTATTAACAAACACAAAAACAAAAATTTACAAAATTTAAAGCAGAATCACAAAAGTTTACACATAATTAAAAGAAAAAAAAGGCAATTGCAAGTACATCCCAAAGGAGCCACAGCTCGTCCATGAGTTCACAGATTAAGCATTATAATCCAACTAAATCAGTGCTTCTGATGCTGTTAGTATTTAGACGGAAATAAAAAAAATAATATGCTTTTGCAATAATTCTCTTTAGATCTTAAATAATTTCTTAACAAAATAGGACAAAAAAATTTTACTATTGAACACGCAGAAATTAGTTCTAATGTCTAGTGCAAAATGAAGGAAATCAGTTTATCATATGATCTTTTTAAACTAAGGTACGAATAATAAATGGGTTAAATTCATAGAAAGAATGAGGAAATCACATGTTTGAATTGACTCATTTGCCAACACCCAACAATACTAAAATGTATATACTAATCCAACTAACACCTTTTTTTTACCAAGACAAAAAACTATCAATTCAGAATTCATTACAATATTTTTTACCTCCAACCATTAATACAATAAGACCCAGGGATTTTTTTTCATTACACACAAAAAAATGACATTCCAAGACAAAATGTAACATGTCACGAAATCCATATAAAAACCTTAATATAACAATAAATCAAATCCATATCAACCTTGGGGGTAATGATGTTTTAACTATCATAACCCCGTGTAGGAAATGGTTTCTTTTAACCCGATCTTACCCTACCCAGCAGGCCTTAATGTATTTATGAAGGTTAAAAATGCAGTTACACACTCTCCGTTATTAGTTACACGCTACAGCTACAAGATATACGACTTTCGCTTCGACTTTTCGGTCGTGTATTTTTCAAAGCAATACATAATGTCGGAAAAGAGAATCAGTAGTAAATTCTTTCTGATTATTAATACACCCGAGAGGAAAAATATATTCTGCCATTAGAATATTCGAGAAGCTTCTTTTCGAGAATCGAATTGCGAAGCATTATCACTCACAATGGACTGACGAAAATGCATTGCTTTCGATTTTCTGCCGAAAACATATCGAGAGATGCATTACGTACTTATGTAAAAAGAACTGGATTCAATTCGGGTAGAGTGCCGTAGAGAGAGCATAGGGTGCAACCCTGCATGGCCATCATAGAAAGTGTCAAAAGGGAAATAGTACTACAAACAGCGAGCCCCATACACAGAAGAATGTTGCAGTGGATTTAAAGAAACAACCTAATTCTTAAACTTTCAAAAAATTTTGACCCAATTTAAATCTTATCCCATTACCCTTCAATTATACCGTGAGTATAAAAGAAACGATTGTTCACCTCAACACAATTTGAAACTTTTACGGTGTTAAAAATTATTTTACCAACTTATACTTTTTTTTAACAAAAATTTTAAAATAACTTCTGTGTGTAAGGTATTCGGGCTAAAATATAATTAATCTACCCCTCCACAAAAATAATTAGAGATTTAGAGGATGGACAAATTCATACATGGAATGTGAAAAAAAGAAATGACGAATTTCAGAGAATCAAAATACATTTTTCACTATACTATGTAGTGTTTACGTACTAATCTATGTTTTTCGGGTACAAATTTTTTTTAATATCCCTCGCAATCTCTTTCTTCAATAGGAACATTAAATTACAACATTCATTAAAAGGAACACTTTTTTATTGTTATCATTGAAGGTTTGCTTACATAAGAATTAAATGAGAGTGTTCTGTTTTGGGGTAATTGGGAACTATTAATATAGAGACATCGTTCTTATAGCCATCGTTTCAACAGTGTGTATGTACGCTTTTTATTCATCAGCTTACGAAAGGAAACATTATAAAGTAACCTGTTTTATCCGTGTGATATCTTTTATTTAATTGGCAAAAAGCTGAATTAGGCTTCCAAAAATCATCACAAACAACAAAGAAGCTGTACTAAAAATCAGGTGTTTAGTAAAACAATAGTATTAATCCCTTACTCAATTAAACACTTAATTTTTCAGTCAAACAGTATAGAAAAATTATACGTCGCTTCGTACTTAAATTCAACTTACTTAAACTAGCGACAACTTTTACTCAGATTTGATATTGCATAGTTTTGATTTGTGTTATTTTATCATTTGAATTGTAAGTTAATAACCGGCATTGAAGTTAGTTGATATTTTACGGTGTTGTACTCTGTACGGTGTACAGTGGCACAGCAACTCGATTCACTTTCAATTGATCATTACAATTGAAAAATCAATTGATGAAACGAGTAGGATGGTCACCGAGGTTTAAAAAGATCAATGCGCGCACTATCGCTTTCTTCCTCTACGCTGGAATCCAGGCTTCTTCCCAGAATTGCATGGATTCATTCGCTCATAAATGCGAGAGAAGAGTTGACAGATCCTTTCGAACGCTTGATAAATTATTTATTTCGGTTGACTGTTGATGCAGGGCTGCCTGTTTTACAGGCGGATCCGGGGAGACGAGGGCTGACGGGGTGTCACTCGGAATTCGCCAGAACCCGACAATCAGTCGCAGAGTAATTTCGGGGTGCGTTCCAGTATCCGGAATTAGGAACAATGTTGTTTGAGGGTTGTTGTTTTCTTGTAGATATAAGGTTCTTTGAAAATAATGACCGAGTATGAAAAAATCAAAATGGATTTCAATGATGGGATGAAATTGAATTATATGTATTAATTTTAATACCTTTTATAATTAAAATCATTTTATATATTAGTTCCAATTTAAAAAGTTTAATATAAACTATCAAATTTATGAGGTTATGTAATTTGATTTTTTTGGTTGAGAATAGAGAAAAAACTGGGGAAATACAGTAAAAGAGCCAAACAATACGAATTTGCTCCATAAATGAAGAAAATGTGTTAAAAATGGAAGTATTGGATGTATCAATTACAATAAGTAGTAACAATTTTAAAAATAATAGTTTTTTAAGAAAGTTATGAATACCTGCTGTTTTTATGTGAAAAATATTTTTAAAAACTATAGTTAAAGTAAACGAGTTGAACCAATAAATTGGGCTTCAAATAATATAAATTGAATTATGGTATAAACGTATCACACATTTGATTGTTTTCAGGAAATTGCTATTGTTTCCTTCCAAAAAAAAACTATTCAAGTAGATGACCAAAACAGCATTCACAAATATTTATATAGCATAAAAGACAAAACAATACTTACAAGACAATGGGAATTTGATTACTTTTCTTCCTCTCAAGAATATCTGCTTGAACCTTAAAAAGGAAAAATACTTATGAAGGGGAAAATTGATAAGAAAACAAAAATAATTTCTCTTATTAAGTAAATCAATAAAATCTATAACAGGAATGGTTTCACAGATGTAAAAGGGTTACATATATTGATATGTTTTATAGATTTATTTTTCTACACTTTGAGATGACAGTTTTTAAAAAATATTGTGGGGTAATTTGTTTCACATAAAAAACTATTAGAAAATGTATACACATATTTACGTAATAGTATCCCGCAACAAAAAAGGTGTTTTTTTTTTTAAAGAGAGTTATATGAAGATCTCCTTACACACATTTTGTTAGTTGAATCTCTCTAAAAAAAATTTAAGATTATTTTTTAATAAAGAAAAACACCTTGTAATTTAAGGGTAAAATCATTCATTGTTTTAGTTAGCTTGCTAACAATCTTTCACAAATTTAAATTTCATTCAAACAAAATTATTTTACAAATAGATTAACAGCAAGAATATTTTCTAAAGTCCGTTTCATGGCTTTTATTTGGAATGGTTTTTATTTATTTTGGGTCATGAAGTAAGGGGTGTCCCTATCTGACCTAGGGTCATGCTCTGAATCAATTGAGACAGTTTCTAGCACCCTTAGTGGGGAAATAAGAAAGTTAAAAAAATAATTAAAAACTTAATAAGATAGAACGAAAACTTCAATTATAAAATTGTTGGCAATGTGATTTTGTCAAATGCACAAAAAAGTTTCATTAAAATATCTTAAATATTAGAGGAGATATTAGCGTCGGAAAATAGCGCTTATTAATGCCTAAAAAATATAAAGTTTCAATTAATATTTGTCCTTATCTGATTAAAAACTCAAAACTTCACTGAAAAAACTTTTGAGGCCTGAAAAAGTGCTATTTTTACATACTAAAATCTCCTAGAATATTTAAGATAAATTTATAATTCTTTTTCCAATGGGTTTGTCATGATATTACAAAAAAAAAAAAAAAAATAATGGATTTTTCGTTCTCTTGATTCGTTCTTTCGATTCCAGTTTTTCAAATATGTTTTTAACTTTCCGCTAGGGGCGCTAGGGTACACCATGACCCTAAGAGACCTAATCAGAGTAGTAAGTAATTTAAAGAATCATTTTCAAATTACGTGGAATATTTAAGGGAATCCTGATTGTGCAAACACAATGTGACAAAGGCTGTTGTGAGTTCAAAGTTTGTGGCGTCACATTTTGAAACTATTTTTACTGCATAATCCTGAAGATGAATTTAATGATAGATTTTGATTTTAAAGATGAAAAGTGCTCTGATTCTCGCATCTAACGAAAATAATGTTAATATTTTTTTAAATTTTAACATTAAAGGAGATAAGGTCACTGAAATATTAGAAATTGTGACATTGGGAATGTGGCACCTAATTACGTTCAGGAATTCCCTTTTTTTATTGTACTTTGCATGAAAAATCAATAAAAAAAAGTATATTAAGAGAAGAAATAGCCTTAAAGTTTGTAAGTCTGGTGATTTTTCTTCAAGGAAAATCTCAGGCAAGGAAGTCTTATAATCGCCTTATATGTCACTTGTTGTTACCCAAATAAAGTAAGTACCTATCAGTGGAAAACTTTAGAATTAAATGATTTCGAAACTCATAAGGATACTATTAAAAGTACAGTAAAATTATTTTTAAGACCTAATTTTTTGGTGTAGTAATATTAATTACTGATGTTCTGTTGGATTCATAGCTTCTTTTCATAACTTTTATTTCATTAATTGTTATTAAAAATTGTTATTTTAATTTTTTACCTACAAAATTACTCTATTTTCTAATCTATGTGCTTTAATTAGGGTACATGGTGAGAAATCTACTTAAAGGGTGATTGCTCACTGACTCCTTGTAAAAGCCATACAACAAACATACCTGTATGCACTAACCCAGTTTTTTTTTGTTAAAAAATGCCTAACATTCTATTTCTTAATCAGTTTGAATGTTTATTTAATAGCTTTTTGTTTTTTATCTGTTAAAAAAACATATCAATAAGTTTTATGTTAGTTTTGAATTGTATAGAAAAAGACAAAGAGCAAAAGTTTAGTTGAACCGAAAGCTTCTAAATAAAGAATATTTTCCCTTGTTTCACATTTTATTAAACTGTTACATTTTAATATCTCACTATATGTTTTTCTTAATTTTTTACAACAATCTCCCCCTTTCAAATCAATCAATTTTTAAAATATTTCTTTCAATGTCACACACTTTTCTCTCATTTTTATTATTTTACTCTTTCCTATACGTTCTCTTTTCTTCCCCCCCCCCTTTACAATTTTCTCTCTTATTCAATATTATTCGCGTATTATTGTTTCCCTCTCAAGTTAAGGAAAAAGTGAGAAAAAAGACACAAAATTTGGTTTTATTCTGTAAATTTTTGAAATTAACTTGTAAAAGCCAAATTGAACGAATTCCCTGTTTTTGAGGATTAAATTCAAATTTCCAAGAAATTTATGGGGGTGTTTTTCTTTTGAATGGATCTAATCATGACCACCTAGACTCATAAAGCCAGAGAAGCTCGAAATAGTTGACAAGACGTCACTCTTCAATCTTCATAGCTTTTTTGGACAACCACCCAACTCCAGTCTGAAATCTTGTACCTCGCACTGTGGGAAACTGACGTCTTGCCTACTATTTCGCTTCCCGATTTCGACCTTCTCCGGCCTTATGAGTCTAGATGGCCATGATTTAATCATAATTCCTCAAAACTTTACCCAATAGGCCAAAATGTCCAAAAATTAGTTAAAACCCCGTTTTAAGGTGTTAAATTTGCAAAAATTTTGTGCGGGAGGGATTCTCATTTTTTACTGGGAAATCATCTTATCACCAAAATATTTATTTTAAGGTCATTGAGGTTCAAATCCTATTTATAAACATTAGGCAATGTATTTAATTCTTTTAGAGAATAACCCGGCCCTCCCCCAAAATATATATCTGTTAAGGGCATTATTAATAATGCCCGATGTGAGGCGAGCAATGTGATAAATTCAGTGGAATTTATGAATGAAATTTATCACTTTACCCGCCTCCACTTCGGGCATTATTAATAATGCCCGATTAATCACTTTGGCCATAACATCTATATATATGCCACTGGGGAAAAAACGGAATGCATTTCAAAGACACTATAATTCATGTATACAGACGACCTATCAAGAACACCTCTGAATTAAAAGTAAGGAGACGTTGTTGGAGGGAAGGATAGAGGAAGAAACTTTGAAATAGTTTCTTTAAAAAGCCGTTCTATTTCGTTCTTTCCCAACTGAATAAAATCTGACGGACAACCCAGCTGATTCATGACGTATTCCCCACAACCACATCCCATCCTCTCACAACACATATGAAGAAAACGTGTTCCAGTGACGTAACCTACGTCACACACCCAAAAAAACGTAAACAAACCCTTATATATCCCGCTACTACGTCACTGCTTACGTCATCCATTCTAGAGAGAGAGAGAGCCCTTCCGGGTTCCCAACCAAAAAATCGTTTTACACAACAATAAAATATATGTGTACACCACACACACAGCACCACGTGGTTGGAACGAAAATAGAACGATAAAAAAAAGAGCGCGAAAGAACGAAAAACTGTTCCTTTTGTAGGGATACTACTAGTGAACACTCCCTGAGGGGGGGATGGTGGCCCCGCCCCGAAAAAAAGGGGGCGTGGCTCTCTTGCGCGTGCGGTTCGCGCGATGTGGGTTAAGGGGTCGGACG
Organism: Tetragnatha montana; assembly: GCA_963680715.1. NCBI lineage: Eukaryota > Metazoa > Arthropoda > Arachnida > Araneae > Tetragnathidae > Tetragnatha > Tetragnatha montana. The sequence continues at coordinate 30,745,191 of OY796686.1, forward strand.
TCTTCCGAAAATGGAAGGAAGGAAGAAGAGGGGTGATTGTCCCGTTGGAAAGGAGGGATGTTTTCTTCTTTCTTCCGTCCCGTTCTTTCTTCTGAAGAGAGGATGTTTCTTGAGATGGATGGGGATCTTGTGTGTGTAACGGAGAGTGAGAGCTCCTTGAGAGAGTTGCTGTGCCGCTCTTAACAGATCTTGATGGAGCGGACGGGGAATGGGAGGGGGAGAGGGTCCGAAATGAGTTGAGTGATTTCCTTTGAATGGGGCTTTGACCAGCGGTCAGGGTATGGGGATTCGATGGCAGGCCGCTCTATAGAGAGTGGCTTCAAATGGATTGTAGTATGGTTTAGAATTGATAAGACATCGGCAACATAGCCCGGAAACTCTTAATTCGTATAATAGGTTTGTTTACATGAACGTATCGAAGGGGAAGTGGAGTTAAGGAACTCATAAATATTTATTTTCTGATCGTAGAAAACAACTATTAAAAGAATCCCAGCTTCGGCTCCAAATTTCAATATCCCTTATCGAAATTTGTCTGTCCATGCGGCTGAGCTGGGCTCAGAAATTTTGGCATATTTAGCCGGAAGGCATTACAATGTTTTAAGGATTACCAAATTTCAGTTTCTCACTCTCTCCTTTTTTTTACCCTGAAACTCTCTTAGATTTTTCCATAATCTCTTTTACTCATTTTGTCTTATGTTTAACTTTTATACTATCTCTTATCTATCTATCTATCTATTATTATCTCCTTCCTATTTTTTATCAAGTTAACTCTCTTTCATTCTCTTCTTCTATCCATTAATTCCTTCTTGATACTTATTTCTATGTAATTTAGTTCACTCATCTAGCTCCTTATAATTTTTCTTATTTTAGCATTCCCTCCTTTCTGCATCTTCCTTCATTTCTTAACTTCTTCTAAACTACTTTTTCGTACTCTCACCCTAACTCTCAATGAAGTAGAAATTTGCAAGAAATAATTATATATTGACAATAAACTAAAAATTGAAAACTTATCTTTATTGATATTATACCATAAAATTAATAAAACTTAATGAAGAAAATCAAATATTTTAAAAGTTTTGTCAATGAAAAATATTTCTCAACGAAATCACCTCTTACAACTTACTACACCACAAAGCTTAGTACATATTAATTTTATTTTTAGTTTCTACGAACATTATTCTTAAGTATTCAATCATAAACACTTTTACAACTTACTTCAGTTTTACTTTAAAAACAAGTCAAGCCTCCCTAATGCGACAATTAAAAGTAACTTTAAAGGGTCTTTTAGAAGATACTTTACCTACAACGATAATAATGTTTAAACATTTTATATTAAGGATTATTTGTGTTCACAATTATTAGTATTAAATATAAACTCCCCCTAATTACATTTTATGTTAGGCGAAAAAAATATTTTTAGAAATTTGTTTAACATTTAAAATAAATAGCTGAGTATTCACATCATTTAATATAACTCAAGTAGTTTCTATTACACTAATTAGAATATTTACTCCTTAAAGTATACAAAAAAAAAACACAAATTCCCATTGTGAGAAAAACAAACTACTTTTCAAATTAAATTCGAAACCAGTGTGTAATCAGTCGAACACTCTTTCACTTCGAAAAAAAATAGAACTAAAATCTTGTTACTACTTCTTAAAAACCTGTGACAGCTCAACTTTAATTTGAAAATCCCGTTGCTAAGCAACGGCTTTAAAACAATCGTTCTTTCACCCAAAACTGATTGCAATTGGAGATTTTCCAATTGCAAGAAAACAAAACAAATAAAAAGATTTTCCAATCATTAAAAAGCGTTCTAAGGGATCAAGGGACGGAAATTGCTCGAAATTAGAACAGGATTTATCCTTCCGAAGGTGGTACTGGGCTCGAAAGCTCCAAATAATTGCAGAAAAGAATGAAAAGGAAGAAAGGGGAAAAAGGAATTACTAAAGGAGGGAGAAAATTACGATCAAGTAGGGATCAGTTGTATTCGAAGTCTTAGAAGTGAAGTAAGTCAAAATTTATTTTGTATGAGTTCGTCTCAATTTCACAAAAAAAATTAGCTAGAAAATATATGAGCTGGTAAAGTAATTGATTTACAGAAATTCGTAGTGTTTCTAAAATGGAAGAATTATTCATTCCCAATAGTAGTAGTAATTAAAATAACTAATTTTTGATGTTTACAAAATCATTACAATATTTATCTGGATAAAATACCTACTATGATATCCTACTCTAAATATTTTAATTCACCAAAAAAATTATGTAAAAGCTTTAGAACATAAGAAATCCTGTATAAAAATCTTAAAAGTAAAATCATTTAGCTGTATGGTTTTAAGTACTTGTACTTGTTCTGAGCTACATAAAATGTACTGAAGCAAAAGTTCGGAACTTTTTTAAATTCTAAAATAATAATGAATTATAAATATGATAATTTCATTCAAAAAAAGTTATTGTTAAAAACTTATAGGTAAAAGTAATTTAGTTTTCGAAATCTTAAATAACATCTTAATCACTTTGATTGTGATAATATTTATATGTGTTAGAAAAAAATACTTTGGAAACCAGCTATCTATCTAATTGATAATGAAATTAATTTTATATTTATTTTTCTTACTCGATAACTACCTCCCTCTTATCAAAGAAATCTTTATACCTAATGTAAGGATTTCATTAATTTGTTTTGAATTTTTATGCACCTACTTTTAAAACGAAAGCTTGTGAAAACCACTTTGTTTTCTAAAACTCTAATTTATGCTTGATTTTTTTAAAATTTAATTTAGATAGTTTTTCTCCTTCCTCTTAACGAAGAAATTTCGATACAAGTTAAGGTTTCCTTTAATTTACAGAAACCTTGACTTGGACCACTATTGACCAAACAGGATCAAATAATTTCTTCCCTAACCACCCGCTTTCAACCGAGCTTTGGAAATCCCTATAATTCCCTAAGATCGAGCAGTTGACGCAGTTGCAGTTAAGCAGTTGACGAATTAAGCGAGAATTTCTTTCTCTGTGCCCTTTTAGTTTGAAATGGGAATTACTTCTCGGGTTCTTAAGTTGATTCTTTTTTTTTTCTCTCTTTCTCTCCTTCGTTCTTACCCGGGGGTTTATTCCCATCTTAACGAAATCGAACAAAGTGTTTGTTCATTTTAAGGTTGGGGCGTTGAAACGCCCTTAAGCGGGGGGATTTGTTCTATAGAACAAAGAAAAACAAAATGGCGGAGTGGGAGAGATTCCATCGGAAGGATTGTTTGCAGTTGATTATTTCCTTTACCTTAATTGACGAAAGAAATTGGACCCTGTTTGAATAAAGTTTAATTCTTTAAGGATAGTGGAAAGGTAGGGTTTGAGTTAGTAATACACCGAAGCAATAATAAGATTTTGTGGAACTGAAATTATACTTATGAATTCTGGGAAATACTGAATAAGTGCTTCCTTATGAAATTTTAGACTGTGGTATATGCATGGATAACTAGCGTTTTATTTATGATTCCTTCATTAATTGCTTCCTTAACCTTCATAAACTTTTTATTGATGTGTGTGAGAGTGAAGATGAAGGAGTAAGAAGAGAATATGGTGAAAAAGTTGAGATTGTTCAGAAAAGGTCAGATAATAAGAAAACGAGAAATGATGAGAAAAGGAAGGGAAATTAGAGAAACAAATGATATTTAAATTTACATAGAAAATGTTTTCAGTGTTGAATCTGACTGTATCAGAAAAAAAATGATGGCCAGATGGAAAAATAATTCCTATTCAACAAGCTTTACTCTTCAGAAGTCTCCATAAAGACCTTATGTCCAGATTCCGTCTGTAAATAAAGAAACCTACTGACAATTTATGAGAAGTTTCATTCTTCAACCTCCTATATCCTCTTTACTTGGAATGAGAGAAAGAGAGAAACTAATTCTCTCTCGTTCTCCTTATTATAGATTTTTAATAATACTAACTCTACCTCTCCTAATAACTTTGTATATCATTCCAGAATTTACTTGATTTCAAACTACAGGTATGCTAAAGAAAGTAAAAGCAAGGAAGTAGGAAGATAACACTAAAAGTAGTAGTAGAGGCACTAGGATCTCATCTCACTAAGTATACAAGGAAAAGAAACTCTTTAAACTATAGGATCTTGCGTGATATATGGACCTATATCCCGTTCCTCGCAAACTAAATCAACGCCACCAATTCCAATCCATCACTCAAGCCCTCATAGCTGATCTATGGTCGCCATCATAAAAATTTATTCCAAAAACCCATCGATTCCGCACAAGGTAGGAACCACTTCCTCAGGCCATTCAGGGGGAGGGCTTAAGCCGGCTTCCCTCTGTCACCCACATTAAACTTCTTATGATAAATAAAATTGTTTCTAGGAGAGGAAGAAGAAACCTCCGTGGCACAGAGCGAAATGCAAACGACAAAAGCTTCGGGGGAAAGTTTTATTACTTTGCCTCTCTTAAGAAGTCTAACGACATAAATATATATCCAAAGACTCGTGAAACAGGAAGAATTCGGACGGATCAGATTGATTGTTTCGCCCCATCTTCCTCGCCTACTTCCAGGCATAAGTAAATCCGGGGGAGGGATGAAAAAGTCGGGAAATCGGGGGTCCGAAGAAAAGAAGTGTTGATAATTTCCATTGCACTCGCTAAGCGCTCACGGATGTTAAATAGTGATGAATGACTGTGTCCGAATAGATAGCTTGGTAGATTTTTGAAGCCTCTGACGAACTTGTCGGGTAAGTTACTGTCACCTGCATACAGACACAGACAAGTCAAACTTACTACAATTGGGGGGAAGTACTGAAAATTTGGTAACCCCACAGACGCTTCTTTAGGAGTAAAAAGCTTTGTTATTCATTTCTTTTCTGAGGACGAAAGACATTTCGAAAAGAAATTGTCGGTCTATATCTCTCCTCTGTAACATTCTTCTGTTTTTACATTTTCATACATCTCTTCTCTCTCTCACTTTTTCCTGATTTCTCTTTACTTTTCTCTTTTATTTTCACATATTATACTGTTTCTGGGCACTCCTTTCTTTCTCCATCAAAGTGAGGAACTCAAAGGAAGGAAGCAAGCAAAGGGAAAGAAAATATCATCATCAAAAACACTATATATATCCATAAGCTGTATAACATACACTGACTGTGAAACCTCAAGGAAACAACTGAATTGAATAGGTTCACATCAGAAAAACTTTTAATACAACCAAAACTTCCCGATGACCAACTAGGCGTAGTATTACACCAGTCTTTCCAACTTTTCCCTCATTGTAATTCTCTCTTCCCCAATCTTAACTCTCTTCTCTCCTTACATACTTCATTCGTTCTCTCTTGGCCTCTAAAATACAAGGTGATTATAATTAAAGTTTCGATTTTTAATGGCTTTAAAAAGATAACTAATGGTCAGAATGACCTCACATATCGTATGAGTACGTCTGAAGCAAAGGATTTTTTGAAAAGGAAAAGTAGTTCCCAAATTGACCGATAGTAGGCGCTGTACTTGTCTAAACACCTTCAGACCGAATTAAAAGAAATAAAAGGGATAAATAGAACTAACCTGACTGCTTTTAGTTCAGTCTGATGGGAAGGGGTATAGTAAAACGTTTTTTTACATTTTTTGCAACGAAACATTTTTTTTTTATTTTTCGAAACAAATTCCTTTGGTTTCAAGAGTACTCAGACGATATATATATACGATCACCCCTACCATTAGTTCTCTTTTTAAAGCCATTAAAAATTCGGAACCTTAACTATAATCAATTATGTACTACCCAAGAAGTTTGAGAAAACAAACAAGCAAGGAAAAATACAATACTAAAACAGTAGTTCTATATTAAGCCTCTACAGTCTTCGAAATCCAAAGGAAGACCATGAAAACTGACCAGAAACAACCCAAATATATTTTTTCGCCGCCTAAACCACTGTCCAGTGGCCTACTCGCCCGTTCCAGTAACTCGCCCAGCCCTGTTTCTTCAAAAGGAAGAAAAAGGCCTTTAATAATGATGAATCCATCTCGAATGGAAAGCAGCCTTATTTCCTCCTCTCTCTCTCCTGACGTCATTAGATCCGGGACTCTGCTTGGAGTGGCCTTCCGTTGCCAGTTCCGCCCCGAGAAACTTTTTGTTTCTTTTTGTCAACGTCCTTTTGGAGGACGGGGGCAGTAAGAGTTAATTTCCGTGAATACCGATCCGAGTCGGAATAAGAAAAGGGAGTTTCTTCCCTTTCTTTGAGTGCGAAACGTCATTTATCTTCTCTGGAGAGGAAGACGCTCGTGGACTGCCATGGAGGGGGGAGGGTGGAATGTATGCGCATGAAAACGCGCCGAGACAATGCTGTAATGAAATATTTCATGCTAAACTTGACTGTCTTTTTTTTTCGAGGAAAGTTTAATAATGAAAATTCTTGAGAGTGAGGAGTTTTATTTAATGCTGCGTACCCGTCTGTGGCGACCACACATCACCAGTCAAAATCTCACAAACCAGTCTCACCATCAGTTAATCTGCTCCAAAGGACGATGTGAACTTCTTGTCTTTATTTCCTGAATATTATTAAGTTTGGCTTCGATTTTTGACTGAGAAATATTATTGAAGTTTTGAGAATTCGTTAAACACGTCTGTGCTGACACTGCTGACCACACTCAGCTCTAAAAGTTGAGCAAATTCGTCCGTTTTTTGGCAGCCAAAAGAAGGATTCATTATGGATTTAGTAGCCAAAACTTTTCCTTAAATCAATGACCTGTCACGTGCATTGAGAATTTCAACCGTTATTTCCCGGTTATTAAGTTTTGCTTTCCTTCATTTATTTTTTCTTAGGGTGGATCATTTTATGTGAGCTATTTTATTTAATTTTTGAGATGCACAAAAAAATTAAGGGAGAAAACGTAAGGTAAATCTTGTTTCAAGCGATACATTTTAGCTTAGGGTAAAAACGTAACGTCCATCTTCTGCTACCAGGGGGGTATATAGAAATTTATTTCAGCAGAAGAAATTTTAGCCATTATAAGGCCCAAAGTTAGATTTTTGCCCCGGGGGAGTGGGCTCAAAATTACTCCCACACCCCTTCCCATGTATATTTAATAGATTCAATGTAGCTTTTTAATATATTTTTAGGCATGATTTGCATCTTAATAAAAAAAAATTGAAAAAAATTGCGAATAAGAGATCCAATTCCAAAAGGGGGGTTGGAAGGTTCTCCTCCATAATTTTTTTGGAAATTTGACCCTTAAAAACAGGGTTAAACTCGTTCTAGTACACCTAGTCCGAATTTCAGAGAGGGGGCAGGCCCCCCTTATATATGCCTCTGTCTGCTACGTTCTTAATCTGCTCTAAATACATTTTGGACAACCCATTCAATTGTTTAATGGGAAAGCTTGTAAAGTTATCTCTTACATAAAACTATTTAACAAATTACTTTTTGATTTTTAATAAGATGAAAGGACTTATATACCAGTTGTTTAGAAACAAATTATATCCCAATTATCTTTTATACGAAAATGATATCTAACGGAGACACTATGGTAAAGACTCCTCTGTATGAATCCTAAGAAAAACATATTAACTAAATAGGTATACAGTTCAGAATATAATTAGCAGTTAGAAAATTTTGATACAAGGGAGTAGATGTAAGGGTAGTGAATCTAAAAGAGATGAGAATAATAGTTAAGAGCCTGAAATTTTCAGATATTACCCCATTTTTTTTTAAACTCTAAAGCCACCAAATTATTTTAAATTCTATTTTTAAATCCCTTAACTGTCATTTTTCTCTTGATTTAACTATCACTTCACGTAAGCAGATTTTTTATACATAAACACAGGTTAAAAGAAACCGCTTCAGGATGCATCAGAATAACTGTAATAACTTCAATAATTTATAGTAATTTTTAAAAGTAATCGTATGCAGAAAAATCGAAGAAATAAACTCCTGTTTTGGATGATTTGCGATCTGCTCTCGTGATGGGATGACGTTTCGAAACGGGAATAGCAGTCACTTTAACATCGTAGCGACACCTACCGGTGAACCTGTTATCACACTCGTGGGAAAAACGTTATCAAGATGCAGTTTTCGTCAAATAAATGAGGTTAAGTTACGTGAAAAAATATATTTGAACAAGCAAAAAAATGCAAACTTTAAAGTTATTAAAAATTAATTAAATAATTCTATTTAACGTTGTAAAAAATATTAGTAAAACCAGGAAATGATAAGAAATTCCCCCAAAATTTTTAGATTTGAAATAAATCCATTTAATAAGTTCCACAAATCCTAAATAAAAAATATCTATCCTAAATGAAAACTACCTTTAAGCATGAAAATATGACTTTTCGTTTCAATTACAAATTTCTCACAACTAAAAATTGATGATAAACAATAATATGAATAGTTTTCACTGCCATAAAGATAGAAATGTTGGGAAAACTCTAAACTAAATAGTATAAAGCATAAACTTAGGTGAAATTTACTGTTAAATCATTTAATGGGAAAAAATCCTATATCTGCAAAAAAATAAAACCCCTTCTCATTGATTAAAAAGGTTTCAGGTGTCAAAAATATTACATGGTTTTATGTACATTAAATTGTTAATGATTATTTTATTAGAAAAGCGTATTTCTTCTAATTGTAAATTTTTATTAGATAGGTATTAAAATTAATGCTGAATACGTTTTTTTTTTGTTTAGTCTGACGAGTGCAAATTTATTTTGCCCCAAAATTTCTCTTTACCAATAAATTATCAAGGAGTTAAAAGTTAATCTCAAAAATGGTCTCAAAATCCTATACTATAAGAAATATTCCACGCTGATCACGAAAAATCGAATGTTTTAAATTCATTTTTTGTATACTGATGGATATGAGAATTTACAAATAAACCCAAAAATCCTTCTTAGCTTATTTAATACAAAACGTTAGATTTAAAAATAAAATAGTTCAGAAAATTTAAAATCTTCTCATATTTGCGTTTGCTGATTACTGTGTTTATCTATCTGCACATTAACATTCTTTGACCACCCACAACTGTGATTCTTTTGCTTCATTTACTTCTTCCAAACATTCCTTTACCCTTAACAAGAGCTTAAAAATTCCCGTTTTTTTTATTTCTGAAAAACCCCCACAGGAATCCGACCTCTCCATACAGGGCTTCACTGTGCAGATGTCCCCCGTCGTAGCGGATTAGAGCTCCGTTAATCCTCAGCTTCCATTTGTCGCGCTTGTAATCCCGCGCTATCCCGAGCCAATGGCGTTAAGAGAGCTCTCCTGTCTCTTAACGCCTCCCCATCGGAGACGCTCACTTCGGAGGCGTCGGGAGTCGGGAAACAACGTCATCGCAGTTTGCGTTGCTGATGGATATAAGAGATTTATTTATATTTTTCAAAGGATATAATTTCTTTTTTTATATTGCTGAGGAATCGATTTTTGATTGATTTCTTTCTTCCTGATTTGGCTGGGTTGGAACGGGATTCAAATGTGATTCTCTCCGTAACTTTTTGTCCTTCCTTTCTCTTTTTTTTTAACATTCTCTTTTACTCTCCTTTCGGTCTCTCTGTAATTTTCATTACTCGAATCTCTTTTAGTTCCTTTGAATTCTCTTATTTTCTTGCTTTTTCCTTATCTTTTATTCCTTTTTTTCTTAACATGTCTCGGTTTTTTTATAAACAATACGTCTTTTTTTCTGTTCTTAAGTCTCTCTCATTCCTTGTTCATTAGTTTGCTTATTTTTTCTGATAAACTTCCAAAATCATTATTTTCTCTGATCTTCTTCTCTTCCTGAGTCTTCCTTCTCCTCTTTCTCTAACGTGTTTTCTAATTTCTCTCTCCTCCAATCTCTCCCATTCTCTTTCTTCTTTTATAATCTTTTCTTATATAGTTCGGTTCAATGATTTAAAACGAAAAATGCATTTGTGTTTGTACAACTGTTCTTTTTCTCTCCCTTATGAGATCGCTTCCTTTTTCTCGACCTAATTAAATTACTAACTTATCTCTTCTTCTCTCTTCAATCCAGTTATTTCTCTTTTGATAGATTCCTCCTCCTTTCTTTTATAATCTCTTTCTTTCTCTCTTCTCAAATATTTATCTTTTCTTCTTCCACCTAAATCTCAAATTTTTTATTTTCGCACAGTTAGTCTCTGTCCTTCGACTCTTCATTTTTTCTCCAACTGATTTACTCTCTCTAATTATCCCTAATATTTTATTTTTAATTACCTTTTTCTTTCTACCTCTCAATCTCTCACTCTTTTTTTTTCCTTTTCTATACATCTCTCAAAGAAAGAGAGGTGGTATACCTTCATGAAAACACAAACTATCTAATATATACCCGTTATAGTTTCTAATTAAGTGTCTTTCAAATGAATATGTGGGTGTATTTTACAGTTTTTGAGATTAAAAAGTCCGATTGCCACAAACAGGGAAAAAAGACTAGTGTTTTTTTTCATTTAGTGTAATCATATAGAGCATTTTCAATCACATGACTCGGACCTAACAACGGCCTTAGCAACAGAAGATGTTACAGTTTTTTGCCCTACTAAGAGGACCTACTACTAAGAGGTTAACAGTTACAGAAAATGACTAGCCGTGGAATTCTTCTATTGGAGAATTTGCAATCACGTGATCCCATACCTAAAAACTGCCTTAGCAACCGATAAACAACGGCCTTAGCAGCAGTTAAAAGCCCTACAGTAGATACACAGTTAAAAGAAAATAACCGGTTGTGTCGTCACCTGAAAACACTCTATACACATGTTAGAGTTTTTAATTAAGTATCTTTCAAATGGTGGGTGGATTTTTTTTAACATTTTTTGAAAGTCTATATTTGCCACAAACAGGGAAAGAGAAGATGTGTTAGTTTCTTCTTTATCTCAGCAGATGAAAAAATTGAAAGAAAATGTGTGTGTTGTTAATATTGATTCACACTACTATGAAGGAGTTTTACATTTAAGTAATAATAATAGATTACTACAATTAATTAAGAAAAAAATTATAATTGTAAAGATAGAAACCTAAAAGGTATATAAAGGTGTTTGCGCTATACATCTACATATTTATCAATATTATGTATGTAAACAGGTTTTGTATCTCACCAAACCTTAATATTCTTAAAAATTAAATTGTTTTTTTTTAATAAATTAAAAAAAAAAAGGTAAAAATAATTTCTGTTAGCCGATTTTCTTATAATGGTACAATTTAAATAATGACACCAATTATTTACGTATAAAAATGTAGAATACTTTCAACATTAAAGTAAACACTTGTTAAAGAATATTTACAGTTTCAAGATGGAAGAAATAAAAGTAATGATTATACTTCCTGATTTTTATGACTACTTCTTTTCTTCTTTAATAATAAAACTTCAAAACTTTAACTTTTTCGTGTGTTATCTACAGCATTATTTTACTTAATTATTCACTATGAAAAACGCAAAGAAATATAGTATCCTTATAAAAGAAGTAGAATCTTAAAAAAGTATCATCTCTGTGATTCGAAAGAAATCACATACCTAATCCCAATTGTTTGTTATAAACCAATAGCTTTTATTCATTTACTGTTTTAATAAAATCGCATTAACAGGCTTTCAAATCATCCACTGAACCAGCCATTGGTAAAATTACTAACCCAAATTCAGTTGGAACAATTGCACGTATCTGAATAAAACAGATAGTAAATTATAACAATTATATACAAAGTTATTATCTCAGAGTAAAATAAAAATTAAAACTACAGGTAGTGTTGCTTAGTAGATGTTGGAAATGGATAAAAATGGATATGAAACATTGGTGTAATACAGAATGCATTACTCCATAATACAAGATTATGATACTCTTCAGAATCTCGAAATAAGAGCAATCTTTGCCGTTAAATAAAAAAAATCTTATGGTATTTCTAAAAATTCATCCCCACTAGATCCTGATAACGGTTATAAAAACTAAAAAAAAAGCACCATCTGATATTTCCAGAAATTATAATGCATCATAACACCTCCAAAGTCCAAAAATGAACAGGATTCCGTTTTTTCCTTACTCTCGTCCTCCGTCTTACAATCTTTAAAAACTCGAAATCCTATCTACAGAGAGAGAATTCGGTATTTTTTCTTCAGCGACCACACATCTAAACTTCTTTAACAATTTTTCCTGCCATTTTATTACTTTCTTAGATTCCAAGACACATTTTATGGACTTTTTTTTTGTCTCAAAATGAAGAAACTCGTAAAAACTCCTATAAATAAAACAAATAAATGAATGAATGTTGGACCGCTGTCCGTTTTTACCTATATATATTTATACTTTATATCTTTATATAGATGTAATTTGTGTAGATATAGATATATGTGTATCCTGCACTCCGCCTTTTTTTCCGCCTCCGAGCAAATTTTGATCTTTTTACTTCCGGTGAAAAGTGGTGTTAGTTTTGGTTCTTTTTCAAAAATACTACCGTGTAGTGCTTTAGGATATCTTACATAAGGGTATCTCCTAATCAGAAACACTACTAAGGCACTTGTATTTAGGATAACTCGTTATCAGAAATTAGGGATTAAGGATAGTAGGACTTTAATGTTTAGGATGTGTAACTAATAACGTTTATAAATGTTATCCACTAACAAATTAGTTTATAAATGTTACTAATGCTAGTTTATAAATGTATACACTGCAAACGCTCCACACAAAAAGTAACACTTTACAAACACATTTATTAACACTTTGTTTGTTCTCAAATTAGCAACACTTTTGTTGTGTTGTCAGGTCACCTTAACACCTTATATTGTGTTGTGATAGTGTTCTTAAAATAGTGTTGTAAATTTGGATCGAAACTCTATAAGAACAGTTGATCCAGTAACCAAGGTGATGGCGAAAATACTCCTTTACTCTACAAGAACACATTTTCCGACTCTGAAATTTTTAATAACACTTTTGCAGCACTATCTTTTTCACACAACACATTCGCAACATAATCGCAATAGAATCAAAACGCTTTTGGTTGGAAGTGTTCTTTTTTGTATTTACTTAGCTTTTCAAAAGTGTTTCACGCAATAGAGCATTTTCAATCACATGACTTTACCTAACAACGGCCTTAGCAACGTTGTTTTTATCCTCCAGTGATGTCATGTGCGAATGCTTCTATTGGATGCTTCTATATCCCGCCCCTAACAACGGCCTTAGCAACGTTGTTTTTGTCCTCCAAGTGACGTCATGTGCGAATGCTCTATTGAAGTGTAAGAAGAGATTTATTACATTTATTTCCTTTACGGGCACATTCTATTCCATTTATTAGGTTCTAGAAATTAATAGATGCGATGCAACACGAGGCTTGATAGGGCGATAGTTCTATTATCTTCTAACCAAAAACGAAAAACATCAGAACAATGTAGGCTTAAATAAATATTAGCTCTTCATCAGGAATGATGGATTTTGAAAAATGTTTTGGTGTTTTAGTTATAGAATGTGAATTTAATATGAAGTATAAGTCACCATTGACCTAGGTACTAACAATAAGTGATTAGACACGGAATTCTTAGTGATATCCTTTATTAGAATCACGAAATTACCAGATGGTTTGATAACGCAAGTATTTAATGTCTTGTTGTATCCTTTTGTGGGGTTCAGTGATTAAAACACTATTTTATAGATTGTTCCTGCCAGAAATGATTATTTAGGGAATGTTATATTTTGAGATTGATATGTAAAATAGACAAGCAAAAGAACACCATGAAATAAGAATTTCAAAAAAAAAAAAAAAATAGTGTAGATTTTGTTATTGTGTTTGCTTACAACGCAAGGGTTGAAATCAATTATAAAGTTATGTATGATTTATATTCTATTTTTAATAAACATTTGAACGTTGTTAGAATATCGTATTGTTTTCTTGTCTATGACGACTGAAGGATAAAAGGAATCAATAGGCGTTTTTATGATTAGATATAAGTATTTAGTAAGTTTGAATTTATAAGAACTATCAAATGAATGTTGAACGTATAACTTGATTAAGATCACATCAAAATTTAGACATGAGAAAAAATTACTATGTCTATGCCTACTAATTATAGTGTAGAATTATCGGAGACATAAATTAGTAAGGGAAAATCTTTATCTGTTATTAGGACTAAATTAACTGTTATCAGGACTAAATTAAAATTAAATAATATTCAAACAAAATATTATAATTTTGTATACTGTTGTTTTTTGTCATCATATTCTTCTCTATTCTTTCATATTCATCAATTTCTTTCATATTACCTCAGAATATGATTAAACGTTTCTTAAACGTATTTTGTACCATTAAATATACTGTATTTACTTCTGTTTTAGGTATTTTAGGTTTTTTTCTGAGAAAAGTTAGGATAGAAAGAAGATTCCATAAGGAAAGCTTATAAAAATGTGTTTAAGATATCACAACAAAAGTGGACAAAACACCATCTAAGAAGATAAGAAATTTCAAGTAGCAACAAGAAATGTCGAAATATCAAACACGAAACCAGGAAAAAACAGAATTAAAAATACAATACTCCCACAAACCCAATGGACCGAATTCTCAAAAAATCACATTACAAATCCAGGATAATCCGGATCAAAGACTCTCCACAACCGAACCAACCACAAGAGAGATCAAGAATTAACGTTAGGCCTAATGAATATTTAATGCGAAGTGATCCCGCAATCAGTATAAGACCCCCTCGCGTTTGCTGATGGTCTTCTGCCTTTTCTTCTTGGAACCTCTCAAAAACATTCTTTTTCATTCTTCTCTTCCCCCCCCCCCTTGCGCGCTGCTGCAGTTAGTAATTTAATTTCCTTGACGACATTTTCGCCCTCCCCTCATTCTCATCGCCTAGGTAACGAGCACCCCCCTCATCTCAGTGTTCTTTTCGTAGAGTTGTTATGTGAGGGGAGAACTTCGAACATCTGCTCCCTATGTAAACAGCGTGGCCATAATCTCTGACCACGGATTATGGTAAAAATTCGAAAAGGGCCAAAGAAGCTAGAAATAGTGACGTATAGTAGCCAAGCAGCAAAAACGTTCAAGATTCCTCCCTTTTTTGTCATGTATGGCCAAATTTCATTTACTTCTAGTTGTAGTTACGTAAACTTGACATATTTGGTACGAGCTGTGCTACTAGGGTAGACGTCTTGATGTTACGATAGATAGATCTTTCCTGACAAATCAACTTTACACTGAGCTCCTCCATGCTCCCCGCATTGACCGATCCTTCTCAGTAAGAAATTGGCCAGAGCTCTGATTGGTTTGCCCGGATGGATGTCATTCCTCTTAATAAATCCAAGCGCTCTAAGAACACTCTGATTGCTCCTTAAGAATTTTACCGAGTAGGATCTGTAAATATGCCTGGAGCAAAGAAGATTTCTGTGAGAAGCTGAGTTGCTGTGAAGGAGCAATAAATTCTGACGTCTGGACGTCTGTCATACATCATAATTTTGAACTTCCCTTTCCTTTTTCGTCTAGTTGGTTCTAGCAGAGATCTATTGAGAAGATTTCTTCGTTGGAGTTTTGATATTTTACCCCTCAATACCACCACACATTGAGGTAGACCACACTTCATCACGCCATTCAGAATCTAACCTTTCCAACTTCATTTTCTACCTTGTTCTCTAAAACAATGATTTTCTTGCCATCTCTGTAGCATCTCCCCTAAGCGCAAGTTCATGCCTCCAGATGCCCCAAATTGGTATATATCTTATTTAAATCAATAAAACATCCATTAAAACCAACTCTTTTTAACACAAATAGAGTTACCAGAAATCAACGAAAATAATACCCAAATTTTATCCTTCTTCGCCATCAACCAATTTGGCACGCTGGATTGCCACGATAACGCACTCTCTGTACATAACACCTCCACGTTTCTTTTCTGTACCTTGTGGGCTTCGCAACCTTTAAACCAATGATAGGCGATGAGTCCCTTGCGTTGTCATGGAAACGGGTCGTCATCAACAGCCCCCCCCTCTTGTGCATCTCTCAGAAAGGGGGGAGGAAGGATGGTGTGAGTCTTCTCTTGATTGTTTAAGGGGAGGGTGGAGAAATTTAATCAAGGTACGAGATAGGTGTAGGTAGCTCAAGATCTGTTATAATCAGGTCCTTTGAGATTTATCATTTGCTTAACTCTGTTTTAATTAGTAATTGTGTCATGATAGATAGGGAAAAAGATTGAATTCTCCAACTAGTATTTACATTCTGGATGTAAAAGTTAATGTTAAAAATGTTGGCAAAACATATTAGGTACTATATTGCTAACGTACCACTCGTCCAATATCTATGGGAGAATCGAAATAATTTTTAGTATGAATCCAAGAATACTCATACTTTTTGTTGATGGTGTTGGAATTTATATGAAACATTTTAATGCTTTAAGTGGTATTATTTAATCAAAGTGCAAAGTTTGAAAGTAAAGTAGATAGTCAGCTGATATCTAATGATGCAACATTTACTTAGTTATGTTTAAATTGATAATTGTGTAATTGAGGGAAAGATATGAAAGGTTATTATTTCACTAATTTATAATCCAGATTCAAATGTAGAACATCGAACATAAATTTTATAATTTTACTTATATTCCCCATCCCCCAGTGCTCTCAAACGGACAAATAGAATAGCAAGAATTAATGCTATCCAAGGAAGCTGATATTTTCTAAATTTTGTGCTTATTAGATTGAAATGATGTATTTCATTGCTTAAGTAATAGCTCCCTAGAAATAAAAAGAATGAATAAAAACCTGAACATTTTTTTTTATTTTAAGTAATAAGATAATAAGATATTTTAAAAATATATTGATCGATACTTAACCCGCGGGGACGCGCGTGGGGTCTAATAGACCCCGACGCTTAAATAAACCTTCATAAAAACTCTAATTTTTAATGAAAATGTATGAAACTCCGTGTAGCTGCCTAAAAGGTTTCAACCTATCACCTCATGAAGTTTAAATAAAGTAGGTATGTTATTTTCCGAGTTAGGTTGTTGTTTTTATTGAAATGCTTCCAAAACTGTGAGGATTAGCGCGAGTTATAACCAAAGAGATGTCCAAAAGTACCTAGTATCTATATTTTTTCTTGCTCTAAAAGGGAAATTTAAGGTAAACACCACTAAATTAAATTGTTACACAATTTTTTCACATTTCTTATGAAAAATGTGTAATATCATAGGGATTCGGTATGAAATGTGAAATAGTCTAATATTATATCTCAATAAAAATCAGTCAACTTAAAAATGAGTTATTATGCACTTTGAAAGATTAAATTATATGTTTAAACTTTCCGTGATAAAATTTTTGCATAAACTGAACGATTATAACGGAAAACGGTTTGCGGGGTCTGATAGACCCCCGCGCGTTCCCGTGTAACAGAAAGTAGCGCGCGTCCTCCCGGGTTAATAAGTAGAGGGGTGAGGTACACAATCAAGGTACAAAAGGTGAAAGTAAAGAGGTTCAACATTTTATTCGTTTGTATTATTTCTAGGGAGGTATGATAGTATCTGTAAGCCTAAAAACTCATTATGAAAGATAACAAAGTATACTTTGCGTTCTATCCAGCCATATAATATATGGTTCACTTTTTTGAGATCTCAACATTTTACGTAATAATTTTAAAAACTATATTTCTATATCATCGCGATATTTTTTCAAAATTCTTTAAATGAATTTTGAAAAGCTAAATTAAGGAAACATACGAACTCATTTAATAATAATTTAATATTTATATTCACAATTTATATACAAAACTAAGGGAAATATTAACGAATCCTTTTGTATATAAGGACTCAAAATAGTAACAAACAAATTTTATATGTATCAAAATCATTTTGAAATTTCCAAAGAAAGTTAAAATTGTGTTATTGTAATTCCAATTCCATCTGAAGAAAATCGAGATGAATGAAACAACCTAGTTTAGCTCCAAGCCTCTTATTAGTCGTCACTCGTCACTATTCGAATTTCGTTAGATGTGCAAAATCGTAACCTACCCCCAAAGTTTTTAGGTAGGTTTATCTATTTTATCATCATCGCATAGAAGAAAATTTCAAAAATTCCCATAATTTAATTTTTATTGCTTTATGATAAAAGTATTTTCTTAATGTTTAAACTATGAAGTTAATCAAGAGTAAAAATCCTCCGTGCAAGATTATAATCAAAAATGAAAAAAGGCAGCGGTTTTGTATTTGCACGTTTAATAAAATGTAAAAATTGTACAATTCTTTCGGGGATACTTAAGATCCCATTCGTCAGCAGGAAACCAACACTCTGATCAAACACAAATATACAGTCAAGCAATTGGGTTAAAGATACAGTTATATACAGTTATACAGTTATTGTTTCCCTGTAGGTTATAACTGTATCTTTAACCCAATTGCTTGACTATATATTTGTGTTTGATCAGAGTGTTGGTTTCCTGCTGACGAAGGGGATCTTAAGTATCCCCGAAACAATTGTACAATTTTAACATTTTATTAAACGTGCAAATACAAAACCGCTGCCTTTTTTCATTTTTGATTATGAAGTTAATGCATAGAGATTAATAATAGGTATAATAACTCATTACTCACAGTTAGGAGTTTCTCAAGATTCATCACCCTCATTTAACTCTCATAGATGCATCCAAATTTTATAACATACTACTTTTAGGAAATTAAGAGGTAACTATTCGTATTACTCTCTTTCACAAGACGAAAAACAGATGATCTATTATTTAAAATTTATATGGAAGGTTATTTTTATTTTATTATTTTCTTTAATATAACAAGTGGTGACTTTTATATACCTTCAATTCCTTAACATAACGGGTTAATTTTCAGAAAAAAATGTTTCTAAGGAATGAAATTTTATTAGGCATTAAGTTGATAATATCACAAAGCAAAAAAAAAATCGTAAATAAAATTAATTAATCTTTGTATTACTGACCGAAATAAAAACAAATGATCGCTAAATTTAAAAAAATTGCTAAAATTTGAACTTATTGACATAGTTTATTTAAGACTATATTAATAAACCAAAGTTTATTATTAGGTTCTAAAATAATGTGTTACATATTTCTTAACTGATCTTTAAAAAAAAATGAGATGGGTGCCCCACTTACCCCATAATTATGGTAGTGGCCAATATTGACCATACGATATCGATCGGGATTCGTGTGCTACCTGGGAAGAAGGGGTAAGTGGGTCAAACTCTCTTTATTTAGATTGAAAGCAATCTGAACTTAAGAGGGAGTAAGTGAGTCTTACTTGATAAAATACAGAAGTTTTTGGTACAAAATATTTTATCGTAACTTTATCCATGTACGAGATATTTACTCACATTAAAATGAATAGGGTTGATTGGGGTAAGTGCAACCCCTTTTTGGAACACTACAATTTCAGAATGTTTACAGATTGTTTTGTTCAGGTTCGAATGATTCAGGAGACTTATGAAGAAACCCTCGAAACTATTCCCCCCACCCCACTGTGTGTTTTTAATTAATTTCTCGACAACGTGAATAAAGAAAACCAACTTAATATTTTACTTTACTTACCACAACTTAAATTAAAACGCAAAATTAATATAACATTTCAAAAAATGACTTATAAATTTTTCATTAAAATGGTGAGTCGAGGGTGCTCCACTTACCCCTATTAGGCTAAAATTACGGGGTAAGTGCGACCCCGCCACTTAAACATTTTTAGATTAGATATTTTGTAAAAATTCAAATTGTAGTATGTATTTTAAGTCAAACTTTGCACAACAGTTAAATAAACATTAAAATATAATGAAAACTTAGCTGGGAACACTTCTTGTAGAAATGTAGCTTTAACTCTCCAAACAAATCATTCTGAAAATCTTTCTTATATTAGTTCTATAATCTTAAAAAGAATCGAAACAAAACTCTAATATATGCAAAACCCATCAGTGTGACGAAATGTAACATGATCAATGTGAGTAACTGTGAAATATGTCCTGTACATATTTTAGTTTGAGGGGTGTGACCCACTTAACCCAAGGGACGCTGCTGATAAAATACTTGAGAAAGATATTCTTATGTTACCAAAAAGGAAATCTACATCGTTCCTTTTTTACACGATCTGGACCACAGAGAAATATCCTAACAGAGGGTCCACGAGGCTATTTTCAAATGCGTTACTGATGTGAGGGCGCCACACTAGAGTCTGGAACGTATACCGGCCGCTTAAATCTCTCGCCAAATAGAACTCAGCGCATGCGCAAAAAGGTGTTTTCGATCTCCCATAGGCAGCCGGCGAACGATTCAGACTGGATCCAGACGCTAGTGAGTTTTGTGCGATCCCAGCGCCACAATTCTCCCAACCTGTAACAAGATGTCATGATTTTCGATTTCCATTACGGCCTATGGCCGTGGACTCTCTGTTCTAGTACTCTGTGATCTGGACAGTATTTTGATTTGTGATGAGTGAGTTTTTAATAAAGGAAAGAATGATTTTGAAATTATTTTTTAACATTTGAAGTGGTGACCGTGATTCTATCAACCCTTTTGGATAGCACTCACAGTAGGGGCGTTTCTAAAGAAATGAAATATCCTCAAAAACAAGTTAATAAAATCACCAAAGCAAAGAAACACCGAAAGAAAAAAAAAAGAAGCTTTTTAATCTTCTCCTCTCCCAATCATCTCTCAACGTCGGCTGATCTCCATATCAGAAGCAGCGGAACAACTAAACGTCCCCTTCCGCGAGAAAACATTCCAAACATTAATTATTCCATCACTCCGGAATGTCTCCGTCACATAATTGGTTGGAAAAAGAAAATGGGGGAAGGTAGAGGTATAGCGTCGTTACTCTTCAGGGTGATTCCTTCACTTCAGTTCTTTGGGAGGAGAGCGTGTTTTGCGATATATCAGGCCATTTAGGTCCCTCCCAAGTAATTAAGAAGTGTCACTTGCAGGGAGACCTGATAATGACGTCTTCTTTCGACGACGACATGTTTTCCACCCTTTGTCGAAGGAAAGTTTTTCCGACAGAGATAAGAGCGTGGGCTGGTTGTACAAATTAAAATGAGGAATGGGTGATAAATAAAAGAGGACACATAGTTTTTCCGAAAGTTTCGCAAGGTGATATCCTGATGGTTTTAGGGTTTATGTCTGGAAGAAATCTTTCAGACTTATTTTATAAAAATGAACATTTTTCATTTCCTCCATTAAAAGGGACCTTACTTTTCATCATTTGATAAAAAGTAAAGCCCTGTACCGTTTAGGAAAAATCTATGACTACTTATATTATGAAACTTACTACTAAGTAAGTGAAAAAGATACGGTTATTAGTATCAGTATCATAGAAAGGTAATATTAGCTATTTCAATGTTTAAGAAAAGATTTCGAACAATATAGACCCATACAATGATTTTAATATAATGATATACATATTTGGTTAATTTGGTTTAGCAAAAGTTTGTCATAATTACGACGAAGAAAATCGGAGAAGCTGTCCTTGGAATGGGAGAATTTATGGCAAAGGGAAAGGAAGGGGTAAACATAACATAAAATTTTTACGACGTAATTTGTAAATGACCCCACCATACTGACAAAAATAGATCGAATTTGAAAACAAACAAAATTTAGACATGAGAAAAAATTACTATGTCTATGCCTACTAATTATAGTGTAGAATTATCGGAGACATAAATTAGTAAGGGAAAATCTTTATCTGTTATTAGGACTAAATTAACTGTTATCAGGACTAAATTAAAATTAAATAATATTCAAACAAAATATTATAATTTTGTATACTGTTGTTTTTTGTCATCATATTCTTCTCTATTCTTTCATATTCATCAATTTCTTTCATATTACCTCAGAATATGATTAAACGTTTCTTAAACGTATTTTGTACCATTAAATATACTGTATTTACTTCTGTTTTAGGTATTTTAGGTTTTTTTCTGAGAAAAGTTAGGATAGAAAGAAGATTCCATAAGGAAAGCTTATAAAAATGTGTTTAAGATATCACAACAAAAGTGGACAAAACACCATCTAAGAAGATAAGAAATTTCAAGTAGCAACAAGAAATGTCGAAATATCAAACACGAAACCAGGAAAAAACAGAATTAAAAATACAATACTCCCACAAACCCAATGGACCGAATTCTCAAAAAATCACATTACAAATCCAGGATAATCCGGATCAAAGACTCTCCACAACCGAACCAACCACAAGAGAGATCAAGAATTAACGTTAGGCCTAATGAATATTTAATGCGAAGTGATCCCGCAATCAGTATAAGACCCCCTCGCGTTTGCTGATGGTCTTCTGCCTTTTCTTCTTGGAACCTCTCAAAAACATTCTTTTTCATTCTTCTCTTCCCCCCCCCCTTGCGCGCTGCTGCAGTTAGTAATTTAATTTCATTTAATAATAATTTAATATTTATATTCACAATTTATATACAAAACTAAGGGAAATATTAACGAATCCTTTTGTATATAAGGACTCAAAATAGTAACAAACAAATTTTATATGTATCAAAATCATTTTGAAATTTCCAAAGAAAGTTAAAATTGTGTTATTGTAATTCCAATTCCATCTGAAGAAAATCGAGATGAATGAAACAACCTAGTTTAGCTCCAAGCCTCTTATTAGTCGTCACTCGTCACTATTCGAATTTCGTTAGATGTGCAAAATCGTAACCTACCCCCAAAGTTTTTAGGTAGGTTTATCTATTTTATCATCATCGCATAGAAGAAAATTTCAAAAATTCCCATAATTTAATTTTTATTGCTTTATGATAAAAGTATTTTCTTAATGTTTAAACTATGAAGTTAATCAAGAGTAAAAATCCTCCGTGCAAGATTATAATCAAAAATGAAAAAAGGCAGCGGTTTTGTATTTGCACGTTTAATAAAATGTAAAAATTGTACAATTCTTTCGGGGATACTTAAGATCCCATTCGTCAGCAGGAAACCAACACTCTGATCAAACACAAATATACAGTCAAGCAATTGGGTTAAAGATACAGTTATATACAGTTATACAGTTATTGTTTCCCTGTAGGTTATAACTGTATCTTTAACCCAATTGCTTGACTATATATTTGTGTTTGATCAGAGTGTTGGTTTCCTGCTGACGAAGGGGATCTTAAGTATCCCCGAAACAATTGTACAATTTTAACATTTTATTAAACGTGCAAATACAAAACCGCTGCCTTTTTTCATTTTTGATTATGAAGTTAATGCATAGAGATTAATAATAGGTATAATAACTCATTACTCACAGTTAGGAGTTTCTCAAGATTCATCACCCTCATTTAACTCTCATAGATGCATCCAAATTTTATAACATACTACTTTTAGGAAATTAAGAGGTAACTATTCGTATTACTCTCTTTCACAAGACGAAAAACAGATGATCTATTATTTAAAATTTATATGGAAGGTTATTTTTATTTTATTATTTTCTTTAATATAACAAGTGGTGACTTTTATATACCTTCAATTCCTTAACATAACGGGTTAATTTTCAGAAAAAAATGTTTCTAAGGAATGAAATTTTATTAGGCATTAAGTTGATAATATCACAAAGCAAAAAAAAAATCGTAAATAAAATTAATTAATCTTTGTATTACTGACCGAAATAAAAACAAATGATCGCTAAATTTAAAAAAATTGCTAAAATTTGAACTTATTGACATAGTTTATTTAAGACTATATTAATAAACCAAAGTTTATTATTAGGTTCTAAAATAATGTGTTACATATTTCTTAACTGATCTTTAAAAAAAAATGAGATGGGTGCCCCACTTACCCCATAATTATGGTAGTGGCCAATATTGACCATACGATATCGATCGGGATTCGTGTGCTACCTGGGAAGAAGGGGTAAGTGGGTCAAACTCTCTTTATTTAGATTGAAAGCAATCTGAACTTAAGAGGGAGTAAGTGAGTCTTACTTGATAAAATACAGAAGTTTTTGGTACAAAATATTTTATCGTAACTTTATCCATGTACGAGATATTTACTCACATTAAAATGAATAGGGTTGATTGGGGTAAGTGCAACCCCTTTTTGGAACACTACAATTTCAGAATGTTTACAGATTGTTTTGTTCAGGTTCGAATGATTCAGGAGACTTATGAAGAAACCCTCGAAACTATTCCCCCCACCCCACTGTGTGTTTTTAATTAATTTCTCGACAACGTGAATAAAGAAAACCAACTTAATATTTTACTTTACTTACCACAACTTAAATTAAAACGCAAAATTAATATAACATTTCAAAAAATGACTTATAAATTTTTCATTAAAATGGTGAGTCGAGGGTGCTCCACTTACCCCTATTAGGCTAAAATTACGGGGTAAGTGCGACCCCGCCACTTAAACATTTTTAGATTAGATATTTTGTAAAAATTCAAATTGTAGTATGTATTTTAAGTCAAACTTTGCACAACAGTTAAATAAACATTAAAATATAATGAAAACTTAGCTGGGAACACTTCTTGTAGAAATGTAGCTTTAACTCTCCAAACAAATCATTCTGAAAATCTTTCTTATATTAGTTCTATAATCTTAAAAAGAATCGAAACAAAACTCTAATATATGCAAAACCCATCAGTGTGACGAAATGTAACATGATCAATGTGAGTAACTGTGAAATATGTCCTGTACATATTTTAGTTTGAGGGGTGTGACCCACTTAACCCAAGGGACGCTGCTGATAAAATACTTGAGAAAGATATTCTTATGTTACCAAAAAGGAAATCTACATCGTTCCTTTTTTACACGATCTGGACCACAGAGAAATATCCTAACAGAGGGTCCACGAGGCTATTTTCAAATGCGTTACTGATGTGAGGGCGCCACACTAGAGTCTGGAACGTATACCGGCCGCTTAAATCTCTCGCCAAATAGAACTCAGCGCATGCGCAAAAAGGTGTTTTCGATCTCCCATAGGCAGCCGGCGAACGATTCAGACTGGATCCAGACGCTAGTGAGTTTTGTGCGATCCCAGCGCCACAATTCTCCCAACCTGTAACAAGATGTCATGATTTTCGATTTCCATTACGGCCTATGGCCGTGGACTCTCTGTTCTAGTACTCTGTGATCTGGACAGTATTTTGATTTGTGATTCCTGATATAACATAAAATTTTTACGACGTAATTTGTAAATGACCCCACCATACTGACAAAAATAGATCGAATTTGAAAACAAACAAAACAGCAGCTATACCTTAAATCTTAAATAATCAAATCTAGACCTCTTGGGGTTAGATATACTTTTTTTACACACATATCAATTTCTCATGGGTTTTTTTTTTTAGATTTTTCTCTATCCTTCCGGAGAAAACAGCAATAGTATCGAGAGAATAATAGGACGAGGAAGCTTCTTCGAGCATTTCTCACGATTCGATTTCGCCCCCCCCCCCTTTTTCAGTTCACCGACCCAACTCCAGGGGCAGGGGGGCAGATTGTTGGTGGTTTCGGTAAGCAGGTCCTTTGACCCCCACGTCTGCTTGAAACATGAACCCCTTCCAAGAACGTCCTATCTCTTACCATTATAGAATGCTAATGTTTGTGTTTTACCTTTTTTTTTTGGTAAACCAAGCGAATAAATTAGTATAAGAATTTTCAATTTGGTTTCGTATAGAGTGATATGTAAATTTATATGCCATTGTAAATTGATAAGTACTGATATGTGTCATTTAAATATACGATACAATATTTGGGTAGAGAATAATGGGTCCTACATGTGTGAGGAGGGAAGGAAACATTTATGAAATCACATTCACTGCTTTTTTATTCCTGTTACAATTTCTTCCTCAGGTTAGTTTTGAAAAATAAACATTACAAGTTTCCAAAGCAACAAAAATGTATAGCGAAATCTGAAATGCATTACATTTGAGTTTAAGTTTAGTTTACAATTAGTGTGAAGACAAGAAAGATGGGCTAGATGGGGAGGGAGTGCTATATAAATTTCTGAAAAATTGTGCGACGTAATTTGTGAATGAGACCCTTTAAGAGTTTTTCTGCTTTGGACGAATATAATCAGAGTTAAACCATCATTCAGATAAACATGTTTTAAGTTATTTATCATTATTTATTTTCCCACAGTACCTACCTAGTATATATTTCATAATTTGTAAGGAAAACTATGAAAATAAATGCTTTAAGATTTTGGTTATAAGAAAAGTTGGCTGTAGAAGTTTTTTTTCATTCATTCATGGAAGCACAGAAAATTAGGATAAATATATGTTTTTAATAATTCTATAAGCATTTCACAATAATACACTTTCAACTTAATATTTTATCCGAGATCCTTTAATTGTAGAACACTTAGTTTAAAAACATTCAACGCTAGGCTTAAGTATCGAAAATTTCTTTCATTTACCCAAGTTTCTCCCAGAAAACCTCCCCAAAACTAAGAAAACAACTCAAAAATACCCATTTACAGTATCGTTCTCTCCTATTTCCCTCAACGAATCCGTCCAGGGAAGTTAGTCCTTACATCGATATTTTTTCCCTCGCTTTCTAGCAGCGGCGGACAGCTTTTCCCAACAATGGAAAGTAGGTTTTTTAAGAACATTTCTCACGACACAATCCCTCCACAGTTCACCGACCCTCCTCCAGGGGCTCGGTCCCGGAACCCCTAGGGGGGAGGGAGTAAAAAAAAAAAGGAAAGTCTCTCAGACGACGAGAGAATTTTCTTCTTTCTGGGAGATCTTGGGGATTTCTTCTTCATTCTGGACACCGGAAGATATCGGGGAGAATTCCTGAGAATTTTTCGGAGAATGAAAGGGACTTTGCGCGAGGTGTTAGTCCCTCCTCCCCCCTCGTCTTATAAAGTGGGTGGTCGTTAGGTCATGCACCTTGTGGTTCCTTTCCGAGGAGAATGGAATTTGGGGATGCTTTCCACGCGATTATTAATTCTGCAGCGAGCAGCTGAGTTTTGTTGACAGCTGTGTTACGTTACTTGTACAACAATGGCTCAGTCCATTGTGGGGATACTAGATGCAATTTTGGCTATTGTAACTGTAAAGAGCTAATTGATTGAATACTTTTACTGGAGATTTTTGTATATAATGGAATGTGCAGTATTTTATTATTTTCTCTTTTATTGCCTAAATTTTTCCTTGGAGTATAGAACTTCGGATACCCTCTGAGTTTATGCAAATTTTGAACCTGCTTTAACTTGATCACTTTTGTTTATGATTTCCCACAGAATCCATACACAGTAGGAAAAATTCTCCAGCCTTTTTGTTTTCTCCTGTGTTCAATGGGTGTTTTATTATAAACTCTTGAAATGTGTAAATTCTGCTTGCTTACTATCACCGAGTACTCTATCGTATTAAAAATTTGTTGTTTTCATGCTTTGAACTCGTTTTCATATGTTTCCTGCAATTGATTGTTTTTGTGCTCTTTATTGATAGCAATTCTTTGACTAGTCTCACTTTGACAATCATTTAATGTTGTGTTATTCTTCTCATTGATAATTGTTCGTACTTTTGTTCTTAATTTCAAAATTTTCTATATTGCCTATTACGTTTTCTTATTAACGTTTCAAGTTCCATAATACGTTCTATCCTTCTCTGATGTTTTTTCAATATCTTTAATCCGAATGTGTATCTATTTCATTTATTAATAATATTTTTTTTTTCGTTTCTTAGTGCTCTTTATTGTTGTAATTTACTTCTTTAAATCTCTATCCTTTTCTCATTTCTTTTAATTGATGCTTAAGTTTTCTAACTTATAATTAATTGCCCGTCCTTTACAACACTTAAAATCTTAATTTCACTCATTATCTTCATCAATTTCTAGTTAAAATTCTGGAGTGTTCTCACAAGTTTCTTACCCTTTTAGAATCCTGTTAGTATACTGTAAATCTAAGATAGCCCATATGCATCAACTTACGAAACAAATTCTTCATGCATTTGGATACAGGATCTTCCTTTGTTGGTCCCCCCTCACTTCAAAATACTAGGGGGTGAGAACAGGGGTCATGCACCTTGCAGAGGTTGATTCCCAAGATTTTCTGGAGATTTGGACGGAAGAAAAATCGGCCTAGAGAAAGATTCTCAAGAGGTTCATGACCCGTCACCTGACCTTATGGCGTAGCTTTGTCAAGGTCCTTTCCCGTATTCTCTATTTTCACAAAAAAAAGTCACATATGCACACCAGGGAAAAAAAGCTATAGAGCATTTTCAATCACATGACTCGGACCTAACAACGGCCTTAGCAGCAGAAATGTTACAGTCTTTTGCCCTACAGAGGTTAACAGTTACAGAAAATGACTGGCCGTGGAATTCTTCTATTGGAGTATTTGCAATCACATGACCCTATACTTAAAAACCGCCTTAGCAACATATGCCTCGTTACCTAGCAACCGCCTTAGCAACAGTTAAAAGCCCTACAAAGGTTAACAGTTAAAAGATATTAGCTGGTCGTGACGTCACCTGAAAACACTCTATACAGTTTCGAGTCAATTGTTTTATTTTGGGTAGCCGGATTCCATAAATCATCTCAATAAAACATGTGAGCGCCCTCTTTCGCATAATTTGGTTAGAATTTTTTTGCAGCCTGAATTGTATTAAATGTATTGGTTGATTAATATTCGTGAATGAAGCATAAAAGTTTTAAAAATATTGATCATTACTTAGAATTGGGGGCAGTTTAAATATTGCGTAAGCATCTAACGAAGAGGGAGATTAGCTTATTTTTGTTGACAAAGGGAGGGTAGATAATGAGTGGTGCTTACGTAAGACATTACAAGCATTGTATATTTTCAAAAATATTTCATAACTTGGAAAAATAACTAAATTATTAATTTCAATTAAAAAAAATAATTAATTAATTATTAATTTAAAAAAATAAGCATATAATTTTTGTTTCCAGTCTCTTTAGTTTTTCATTAAAATTAAGTTTAAGGTTTTTAAATTAGATAATAAGTTTTATTAAAAGCGATGGAGAGGCTAGGAAGTTTCTTATAAAAGTGTGGATTAATAGTTTGCTTAGTTTTTCTGACAATGGGGGAAGGGATAATGAACGTCAATCCCATACTTATGTAATATTTCAACGGTCCCTTATTTAGAATAACAAAATACTCTAAAACAACTAACATTTGAAACGTTAGTAATTACATTGTATTAACAGTAGTTGAATACTATTATTTTCTATAATTATTACATTTCTCTTAAAAAATATTAATCTAGCATCTCTCAGCATCTTCTTTATAAAAAAACTACTCAATCTTAAAATCCAACTTTAAAAAAAAAAACATAGTATGTGCATAAATAATAAGTGTTTTAAAAACATCCCCATTTTCAGTACATCAAAAAGAAAGCTGAAGAGGGACATAAAATGACACCAACACTATTTCATTAAACCATCAACAGCACCCTCAACCCCACGCACCCAACCTCCAAAAAACACCCCATCACTCTTTTAATTTGCACACGACCCCCTCTTCCATCAAAAATCACAACCTCCATTCCGTTAATTTCACCCCCTCTATTCACCTATGCATGGCTAATGACTCTCGGCTTCTGATTGACTAGTCACGGCCACGCCCATTACCCTTTACCCACCAATCGAGCGGCGGAGAGGGGCGGAGCCGAAGCCTTTTTATCCCTAATTTTTCCCTCGTCTTTTCCCTTCTCGTGCATTTTCTTCCGCCTTGCCTCGCTAATGAGCTCCGGTCGATAAAATAAAGGGAATGGCTAATTCTTTCTCCGCCGTTCCTTGCTGCTCCTGGAAGTATGGCATCTTGCGGGATGCTATTCTTGCGGTTAAATGTGAGTAATGCGTTGATATGGGAGCACTTAGATTAACATCACATATCATCTGGAGGGAATTGATGGTTCTTTTGTTTTGGGTTGGGAGAGATGGATTGCTCTCTTTGCGTTCCATGATGCTCCGGAAACTAAATATGATATCTTTACGGTTTTGGAAAGCTTCAAGTTTTGTTCCCTATCTGCCCAATCATTTTAATTGGAATAAACCCATTAAATCTATTTATTTTTATTTTATTGGAATTCAAAATATACTTATACATATTGTTAATTTTAACATGTAGTATTTTCGGGTTTGTAGCATAAAATTACCTTTCATGGGAATAAATAATCATATTAATTCATATTTATTCAAAATTCATAATGAAGATGTTTTTGCCTTTTGGCTTTGATTAAAAGTCCTCTATTTTGAAAAATATGCACATAAATTTTAAGAAATACATAAATAATATTCAACTTATTTTTTTTTTGGGGGGGGGGTTAGACTACATGTACTTCAGGCAAAAATAAAAGCGGTTTTATTCCTAAATTAACTTTTGATTTATGTACCAATAGTATAATTTTTTCTAAAGACTACGAACAGAAACTCTATAATGCCAGAAAAGAGATGCCCGTTTAATATAATAATTGGAACAAATAAAAAAAATCAAGATTTTTCCTTAGCGATTTCACAGAATTTTTAAGACCTTTTAAGGGGCCCCTCAAAGAGTACAATACAAACATTTTAGGGATTTTCAACTCCCCATCCTTAGATCACAAATAGTCTCCTATATCGATAAAAAATAACAACTTTTTGTTTAATGCTTAGGGTCAAATGCAGCTTCCCAAAAACTAAATAAAAAACGAGGCAAACAAATAAACGAGTTTTTTTTTTATCATAGGTATTTATTAATATTATAGTTCCAAATCAAAAACTGGTTCTGTAAAAATTTAAACAAAATTATTCGAGTTTGACCCCTTTGTTTACAAAAAAATAAATAACATTAAATTAAACTTTCACTTTAAACAATTGTTTTTTATAACTTCGATTACTTGGTTGGGATGTTTTACTATTTGGTTGACTCGTTCTTTCACAGATGCATCCCATGGTCTTTATTTAGAATTATTAGAACATTCTCTATTATGTTCTAAGAAAACTTCAAAAGCTGTAAAATTCTCCTCTACTTTTCAAAGAAAATAACAGTAAAATAGTATCAACAAACAGCTCAGTGTCCTTGTGAGTTTTGAACATCTGCTGTTGAACACTTGTTTTCCCAGAAGTTATTTATTTAAATTTGATGAAGAAATTCAAGAGGCAAGTTAATAATTTTAATATTTGTGTATTAAAAATCCTCACGTATCAAATCCTGAAAAATTTTAGAAATTTCCTCCCTTTTACACTCTAAAAATGTTTTGTTTTAACGGATATTTAACAATACTTTTATCGTCATATCTCCATTTTTATGTAAAATACAAATTTTAACTGTTATCCATAGCTATGAAAAAATTCTGTTGTTTTACAGATATTCTGAGACAAAACAACAGTCTTGTAACAGACATTATGTTACAACAGTCCTGTAATAGAAAAAATAGTCCTGTAACAGAAATAATAGTCGTGTAACAGAAATAATAGTCCTGAAACAGAAATAATAGTGCTGTAACAGAAATAATAGTCCTGTAACAGAAATAATAGTCCTGTAACAGAAATAATAGTCCTGTAACAGAAATAATAGTCCTGTAACAGAAATAATAGATCTGTACTAGAAAATCCCCATGTTATTTCAAATACAAATTTTCTCTGTAAACTCAGCTGCACTCTATTCGGAAGCCATGTTTTTTGTTGTGTTCGTGTGATCTCTAAAATTACACATTATTTTTTTTACTCTTTTTTATTATTATAACTTTTTTTTTTTTAATTAGGATGTACAGAAAAACGCCTAGAACTCCCCCAAACCCCTAAAAGAAAATCACCCCCAAAATATTACCTATTCAACTTCTTACACTCAAACAAATGCTGTCATGGACCAGTGGTTAGCATATTCGACTATCACGCAGTGTAGACCCGAATTCGATTCCCTATGTTGACTTAGCTTTATACATACAGTCACTCCAGAAAGTATTCGTACACCCAACAAATTTGCACTAGTATACCTATTATGGCTAAATTCCACTTGCAAAATCCAAACAAAAATTATTGTATGTTATTCTTCATTATAATCTACCAAAAAAAATATCAGAACAGTTAGAAAAAAATTATTTAAAAAAAATTAAAGGATTTGAAAGCCCAAACAAATATTCGTAGCCATAAACTTAACATGGGATCCTTGCATTTCTGAAAAGCATATTTTGTTCCTAATCCTAATTTAAAAGCACGAGCATGCAATTTTTTTTTTCTTGGGGTTCATACTACCAATAGCTTTTAAATAACTTCATTTTTTAAATAATTTTTTTCTAACTGTTTTGATATTTTTTCCCTCATTTTTTTATGGTAGATTATAATGAAGAATAATATACTATGTTATGATAATTTTTGTTTGGATTTTGCACGTATAATTTAGCCGTAATAGAAGGTATACTAGTGCAAATTTGTTGAGTGTACGAATACTTTGAGTGACTGTAGTCCCTTGAATTTGCGAAATCAATGTCCGCAGATCAATTTTTTTCAATTTCTAAAATCATGAAAGTTTTTGTTTACAACCTCACATATTATATTTTAAGAGTTATTTGTTGTCAGTGGCTTGTATTTAACTTATTAAGCTACATTTAATCCAATAAAATCAATTTATCTGAGAAATTCTTTCGCCAAGTATTTCATCCTTTTATTGTAAAAAAAGGTCTGTTATGCAATAACAAAATTCTGTATTACAGGATTTCCCTGCACAAGTTACAGGGATTTTCTGGCAACAAATTTAACAGGAAAACTGTCAAAAAACAACAGGCTTGTTTAGAGGCTTCCTTAAAATTCATTCGAGAAACATTACGAAAGAATAAGATGCGGAGAAAGAAGCTGGAGTGGATGGAGTGAAAATTTGAAACTGAGAAATTTGTGAAAATAAGAGAAAAAGAGAATAAAATATCAAATTACTATTTAGAAAAGGACATATTTGTTTGAATGCTTGATGATAAATGGAAAATTCCAAATCTTGAAACCTAAAATCATTTACAAGGGTTTTTGATATTGAAATGTGTTTTATTAATTTTTGGACATTATCAAGATTGACTCAACAACCTTATAACTCAATTTTAGGTGACCAGGCTTTTGACACTACATCTCCATGCTTTTAACGTCACAACTCATGATGGCGGGGTTTTCAATTATTGTTATAAACATTAATAAGAGTATTGACGTTTCAATTAATAATTGTACAAATCAAAAATAAACTCATGCATTTTATATTTAATTTACAATTATAATACCAAACATTTTTTAAAGTAATAATCTTTATTCTACAAGAAAAAATTATTATTTTAAAAACTTCCTAAACCATCTGAAATAAAACGAGAAAAAACCTACACAACATTCATTGCTGAAAAATGACCCCGTTAGGCTTATGGTTAAGCGTAAAAGAAAAAAAAAGAATGGAAATGTGAAAAAGGTATAGAACTTTTATAATTCAATCAAATATTTTAAGATTATTTTTTTTTAAATTCCTTCAACCCTGAAAAGTTAGGAGTTTTAAAAGTACATTTTCATAGGTTTAACACTAAAAAGGAATGTGTTAAAATATAATGCATATAAGACTTCCTGTCACAGACGGACTGAATGAAAATATTACCTCTTTTTACACCCCTCATTTTCTATTTGTCAACGTCGTGTGAGACATTTCATAAGATCTACAACTAAATACGACTCTGTAACTGTACCCACATCCTCCACTTGTGTAGATGAAAAGAAAAACACACGATGTAAACAGTAATTACAGATATCAGACTGAAATTCAAAACACAAGAAACATCATCTTGCATTTACTTCATAATGTTGTTTCACATTTCAATATGATTCCTATAATTTTGGTTACACGAATACACATATCTCGTGCATGATTGATGCCCCTTATGGGGAGTTGGTTCCTCCCCTTGCACGAATTTCCTCAAGGAATACACCGGGATTCCATTGGCTAGTCCCAACTGAATACCACGTGATGAGTTTCTCAGTCGAAACAAGAAATAAAACGCATATTTAAAAAGTATCTCTGTAGAAGAACACGTGTTTTGTTTTTCGTCTTTAAAGTGGACCAAGTCATTTTTATACATTACGTTCGTGGAGTTATCCCTGATTCAAAGTTGTAAGGGAATGTGATATCAATTCTCAATTTTATTTAGTTAAAACTGTAACGACGTTTTTCAAACTCAATTAACTGTAATAAGGGATTTGAGATGTAATCTTTACGTGTTTTTAATTAAAAAAAAGTAGTATCACGGTTTGGAATTCTGAGATTTAAAAATGATTATGAAATTTACAAAAACTGAAAAAAAAACGTACTTAACCACCAACAGATTTTATTAGTTTAGTTCCCAAATAAAGGTTTATGATACTTAAGTTCCCTTTTACAATCATAGGTAAAAAATGCCCTTCTATACCTGTTAGCCACGCAAAGTGGTAGCATATATGAATGTCAACTATCCAATTTGTCTACTTTTCTTGTTTAATTTACTAAATTAAAAAAACAACCAGTAATACTTTGAACCATATTTTGAGTCATGTTTAACTTTCTCTCTCTTAACATGTGGAACTCTCTGTAAGTAACTTGGGTAGGCGCATAAATATTAATGCATGATTTGATGTTTATAGCAAACATAAAGAGCTACAGTACTTTTATAATAATTTGATTACTTCACATAAAAAAGTCATTTTACTTAATTACCTCATACCTGTATTACTTACTCCAATTTCAACAAAAATTTTAAAATTACTCATGTACAACCCTCCTACTCATCTTGCCTACTCATCTTGCAATCATGACTTACTCCATTCTCAAAAAACCCATATCCCATTTAAAATGGAAAAAAGACACCGTATTATTATTAAGCGGAATACATACAACACTGCATGCACTATATCTCTACGGGACGAGACATTATATTCATTTCTCCCTGCATAAAAGATGAAACGACATTTAGATACCGCGATGTAATGTGCGCAGTAAAATTGTTGCGGGCCCAGCAGAATTCCCTGGGCATGGCCTATCACGCACCAACTTTATACCCCACCCCACAGGGAAATTAAACTCAAAAACAAGTCAGGGAACATCAAGAAAGGGGAATGAAAAGGGATGAGAAGAGAGGAGGGGGTGGAAAATTACAGGAAAATTCATCCGCCCCCCCCCTCGACATAATCGAGAAATGGAAAAACGTGAAATAGTAGATGAAGACCTTGGTATGGGTAAGATGGATGTAAATTGCAGTGATGTTCCAGAACGTGGAGTATCAACTGTGTGTGATCAGGTTTAGGGGGATGTGAACCCCAGGAAGAGGTATTGGTGTCTCGTTGAAGATGGGTGAGAAAAGTTGCTAGACATTCATTCTGTGTTTTAGGGATGTGCCCCGAATTGGGAAATCATAAAAGGGGCAACGTTTTTTTTTTTTTTTTTTTTTTTTGAAAAGAGAATGTAAATGTTTTGAAAGGTATACTGGTGGTTTGTTTCTGCTGAAGAGATAAGCAAATTTCAATGAAATGTAAATAAGATTCAATGTGGTATCCTAATGATAATGATCGTTACATTCAGGAACATTATATTGAGGATATGGCTCAAATAAGCAAATTATACCAGGTTCAAAACAAATGTGATTATATTACAAACGAATTACGTTTCAGAAGATTTGGGCGTGTTATGTTTTGAAAAATACTCATTATACACAAGACCAAAAAAATAAATATAAAAGAAACTTACCTGCATTTTGGGTTCCCTTTTGGACAATGAAGTTTCCAAGGATAGATATCTTGTCTCCTTTCACAACCTGAAATTGAAAACTGTTCCTGAATCTGTTAAAAGAGTTACCAAAATCATATCAAATATCCAACAGCTAAACAATAAATAAACAATTCCAT
This sequence comes from Tetragnatha montana, assembly GCA_963680715.1. Taxonomy (NCBI): domain Eukaryota; kingdom Metazoa; phylum Arthropoda; class Arachnida; order Araneae; family Tetragnathidae; genus Tetragnatha; species Tetragnatha montana. Next base: position 30,780,901 of record OY796686.1, read on the forward strand.
ATCCCTTTCATCTATTTCTACTTTTCGTCTGGCCTTACTAGTTTCCTTTACTCTTTCTACGTTCTCAACTTTTTTTTCTCTTATTCATTTTTTAAATCAAAATACTTCCCTAAATAACTCTTTCAATCGTTCTCTTCATATAGTTCTCTCCCATTCAAGTCAAATTTAGAACCAGCCAAGTATCCTCGTATTTCTGATTTTACATTTTTATCATTGTCCATTCCTTCTATTATTCCTCTCATATCCAATTCCTATTCCTACCTTCCATATCTAAAAAGTTACATAAATAAACTCGCAAGCAGGTAGAGTTAATAAAAAGCAATTTTCCATATTATTTTTTAAAACAACAGCATAACTTGATTTATTGAGGATATGGACATTGCCCCTTTCCAATAATACCCTAAGAAACTGATCCTCTCTTACACTTATCTTTGCTATCGATATTATGAGTGCAAAGTGATAAATACCCATTAATAAATTCCATTGAATTTGTCACATTACCCGCCTCCACTTCGGGCATTATTAATAATGCCCTGTTTATCACTTTGCCCGTAACATATATTATCATTCCACATCTTGATCTCCCTCAATTCTTTCCCTCTCATTCTTTCATTTATTTTCCCTTATTATTTTTCATAAATTCTGTCTCATTTTTCTTGCCCTTTTTCTTCTCATTCCAGCATATTCTTTCTCCATAATTTTGTGTCTCAGGATTTTTTATTTTGTTTTCTTTGGTTAATTATGCCCCTTTACTTTTCTTTGTTCTTTCTCTATCATTTATTTTCCTAATTCTCATACACTCTCCCTCTCCAACCATTTAATTTTCTTTACTTTTCTTTCTTTGCTTAATTCCATTCTCTCTTTCTTCACTTGTAAATCTTCACTTATTCTTCTCATATAAATCTCCATGAAACACTTTTAATCTTTATCTCTCTAATTTCCAATTTCTCATTCTATATAGCTCTCTATTTATTATCTTAATCTTTGTTATTCTTGTAACATCTTTCTTTTAATATCTTTCTTATTATGTCTTTTTCATCTTACGCGTAACCAATGATTGATAAGTCACATAACAAACAAGCAAGACAAACAAATTTATAACATTTTCACTAAACGAACACCATAACTTGATTTTCCGTAGCTATGGACATGGCCCCTCCCCAATATTTGCCTCAGAAATTGCTCCTCTCACCTTCTGGTCTCCACGTAATTAGCTTTTACAGCGTATCGATCGCTGGTGACTCCTCAGTGTTTTACTGCGAGGTTATACATCAGGGAGGCGAGGCCCCGTTTAATTGAATTGGACGCAGGAGGAGGAGGAAATTGAATTGTATTGGCTTCCGATTTTGGAGAGAACCAAGAAAAACAGAAATCAGTCGGCTGAGTTTTTTTTTTATTTCATCTAATTATGTGTTATCAGTGTGGAATGAAGGGTAATTACTGTTGATTTGACGGGAGAGATGTTCCAAGGGGAAAAATTATTGATTCACAGTTGTTTTAGAAATTTTGTTTACAGTTTCAGTTAATTATCTTGAATCTACAGTTTCAGGAAGAAGAAATTTTCAAGAGACGAATAAAATATGGTTTTTTTTTCACGTCTTATTAGGTCTTATCAGTGTGAAATGAAGGGTAATGAAAGATATATTGAATAAAGGCAATCATTATTGGCTTTCTCAGTTGTTTTCGAAATTCTATTTCCATTTAATTTAAGGATTAATTTGAAGTTTATATCAGTCTCGGAAATAGAAATATTTTCAAGACGTAGAAAAGTGGATATCTTATAATCTATAGATGTGTGAGATATCAGTATGAAATGAAGGGTAATTATTGTTGATTTTGTGAAAGATATATTTTGAGAAAAGTAGTCGTTACTGATTTTCCGTTGTTTCAGAAATTCTTTTAGTTTCAGAATGGGTGAAATTTCAAGAAGAACAGCAAAAATAATTTTTTTCAGGTGTTTTTTTTCTTTACTAACGTGTTGTTGGTGTGAAATGAAGGGTATTTACTGTGGATTTTATAGAAATGATATTCTATGGAAAAAGAAATTAGATTGATTTAAATTTTCTTAAAAGTTTTATTTTAATTTTAGTTGATTTAATAAAGTTGATATTAGTTTCAGTAATGGAGAAATTTTCAAGATAATGAAAAGAAGAAATCAGCTTACGAAGATATTTTTCGATCTTATTAGTATGTGTTATCAGTGTGAAATAAAGGATAATAAAAGTATTCTGAGAAAAACAGTTGTTATTGGTTATTACTTTAGAAATTCTGCATTAAAAATTTAAGTAAATTTAATAAAGTTGGAATTAGGTTCGGAAATGGAAATTTTTCAAGACGAAGAAAAGAAGAAAGGTATTTTTATACTTTTACCTGAATGAAGTGTAATTATTTGTTTTATGCTGGAAGATACTGTTTCAGAAAAGCAGGCGTTATTACTTTTTAGTAATATTTTAAATTCTTTTTAATTTAAGTACTAGATGTAATATCAGTTTTTGAATTGGAGAAGTTTTCTTAAAGGAAGGTTGAAATCTGTTTAGAATTATTTAAATATTGTGCTACTGTATTAATATTGTGATATGAAGGATAACGAAAGATGTCTTGAGGGGGGAAAGCAGTCCTTATTGGTTTTAATTTGTTTAAGATATTTTATTTTAATTTAATTTAAGGTTTATTTAGGAAATCGAGTCAGTTTCAGGAAGAGGGAAAATTAAGATGAAGAAAGTCGACATTTTTCATCAAGTATTGGTTCTAAAGTGAAGAAATTTTAACGAAGAAAAGTAAAGAAAACCAGGATACGAATAAGGAGATTTCTTTTTTCTTTACTCAACTTTATCAAGTTGGAAATGAGGGATAGTGAAAAGATATTCTGAGAAAAACATTTGTTATTGGGGTATTCTGTTGTTTAAAAATTCTATTTCACTTAATTCAGGTTTAATTTAAAGTTTACATCAGTTTCATAAATGGAAAATATTTAAAGCTAAGAAAATTAGTGCAGTTTATCAATCAAATTATTGTTGATTTTTAGAAAGAGGTGTTCGTCGTTATAGTTTTCAGTTTTTTCAGAAATTCTGTTGGTTTTAGAATCGGAGAAATTTTCAAGAAGAAAAATCAAAAGAAATTTCAAGTATTTTTTCTTTGCTAATCCATTTCATTGCTTTTCCGTGAAAGAATGCTGCTAACTATCGAGTACATTCAATATTAGTTGATATTTTTAAGTGAAATGAAGATTAATTACCTTAGTAATAATAATTTATGTAAAAGATATGCTAAGAAAGTACTTATCTTCACTTAATACACAAATTAATTCTTCAAATAGTTCCTTAACATTTTTAACATTCTTAAAAAAGTAAAAATTTGGGCAGGTGCTTAAAATTAATTTTTAGGGATAGTGAAGAACTCTTTTGACCTTTAGCTTCTTTATCTACAGCTTAAATAAGTGGAAGAAGTTTAATACCACATTTCTTCTACTTTTTCTGTTTAAGATTTCAACTAACATAAATGTTTTCTTGTCCAATGGGATGAATTTCACAACATGCAGCAACTGCTTTTATAAATGAAAATGTACAACCCAAATTTTAATACATGATTAATGATTAATAAATAATATTTTTTTTTTTTTTTTTTGAAGAAACAAAAGTATTCTTTAAAATGGGCTCTACCCATGATGAAACTATAGCTTTACCTGTCTCAAAAGAACGTTTTAACATGGATTACAGTAAAGTAGACATACCTTCTATTATTTAACAACCAGCATCGATGATGACGTATGTCCTGAAAGAAAGATGATTTGGTTATTATATCAAACATAATACTTTATTTTATTTAACAAACTAAAAGAATTAAGTTATTAAGTTTTGAATACTACAAAATATTCAATAGTAAATGGAAATTTAGTAGTCATATTCCCCCAAAATAAGGTATTTTACTCGTACACAAATGTACCTTAGAATATACCACTCCTTGAAGTACCTACTATAATACTAAAAGCTATTTTTCAGATTTGTGAAGTTCCTTTTGGATGTTTCTGAAATTACCTTAATTGAATTGATGACATTTTGTAAAATAAGAATTATAGTAGATATTTTATCTTAAAGGAAGTTATTAAAGTAAACTATGGTTACCTCACGATACTTTCATAAAACAACCACTTCCGACCCTAAGATATTGATTCAAATGAAGTGGTTAAGAAGCAAATAGAACAAAGCACATAAAAATTTTATGAATTAATTTTAAGAAAGTTAAAAACATTTATTTTAACTGCGAGAATGCACACATTAATTTAAAGGCAACAGAGAATTTAAAAGGGAAACAATTTTTTTTTAGTATTTAAGAGCCATTAAATAAATTGACTTTATATTTTATCTTTTATAAACTGTAAATACTCGCTCCCTACCGAAATCCATCATATCCTTTTTATGGGATCACGCTTTTTCATTATCAAACAAAATTTGGTATTTTATATTTTTAAAAGTCCTTCTGGTGATATCTGTAGGCAGAATAATGCTCTTAATTTTCACGTAAAGGTGAGAAAAGGGAAGTTGAACTAAATACACACTATTGAAGAGAGAAATAAAAAAAAAGATACATTTTGAAAGAGCATAGATTCTTAAAAAATTTTACACCATCACTTTTACAATAAACTTTTCTCTACGCCCCTTAAAAGAGATCCTTCCTCAATTAGTCAAATAAATACTTCATATTTTCTTATATTTTATGCTAGTAATTGTTGGTTAATTAACCCAAACGTAATGAAACTGAGTATTCAAGTTATTTCAATTCCATGTATTTGTATTATTTATTACCTGGTATAAAAATAGCATGAATAGGCCATTCTAATGTTTAAAAACAGCAATATAGTTCTTTGGATGTGATATCTTTTTAAACATACCAACCATCCTTAAAACCGATCTTAAATCCGAGTCTGTTCCCCAAAACTACCCTCAAATTCTAAAAGAGCATTACAAAAAGCCTCCTCTGAAAACTTTTGAAATCGTTTTCAAGAAAGTCTCGAAGAAACGTAAAAAAACCCTTCTTCCAAAAAAAAAAACCGTCGCGTGCAACTTCTATGGATGAATGGGGGTGCTCAAAAATGGAACGATGTCTTTGTGGTCACGTGGCACATGCAGAGAGGGAGGGAGAATAGTTAACCATGACCCCGTTTCTACTACTCTTTTTTGGAATAATCTCTGATTAGAGAGATCATGATTTCAAAACGTTGTAAGGTTTCACACTTTGTATGATTACATTGTGTGTTATCAAATCATGATTTAAATTTCAATGTAACATAATTTTTTTTATCCCATAATCCTAGATAATTTTTAAACTTATTTGATTATAAATACTTGAATTTCTCACAATCTGCAGAAGATTTCATGATATGGTAGTTATTAGAAATTATATAAAAACAAATTTATACAAAACTAAAGTTTTAATAATCTTCATAATAGGAGTCATCTGGAAAACTAACAAAATCGACTGATTTAAGTTCCAAAAATATTAGTAGTTTTCATAATAAAATTCATTTGATAGATTTTTTTTTATTCTTTATATTTTTGAAACAACCAATTGATTGTAAAAATTTTTAAGCAGTTCTCTTGCTGAACAATGAGATGATCCCTGGTTATTTTAATTCACATGCAACAAGTGTACCCATAATTTTTAAAACATTTGATATAATTAGTTACAATACCTATTATTTTTGAGAAACTTGAAAAATGAGCTATTTAAAATTTAATTGCAGTGTCATTCAGTTAAGTTATCGTTTCTGTTACTCTTTAAAATATTAAAGTAACTGCTAAATCCTCTTATTTCCTTCCCTTTCTTTAAACCAGCTACTAAAAACGTTCATCCATCACTGATTCGGTCAGGATTTGAGATCGATTTTAAGGATGGTTGGTATGTTTAGAAAGATATCACATCCAAAGAATTATATTGCTGTTTTTAAACATTAGAATTGCCTATTCATGCTATTCTTATACCAGGTAATAATACATGGAATTTTAAACTATTAACATTAATTTGAAATAACTTGAATATTCAGTTTCATTACGTTATGGTTAATTAACCAACAATTAATTAGCAGATTTCTTCAATTATTATCACACGAGCAATGAGGAATATGTTTACGCTTAAAAGTTCAAACATTGCCCTCACCATGCCAACATTCTCGATTATTTAAAGGCATTAATTACTAAAAATAATTATTCAGACAAATATTCTTGCAATATTTTTTCTACACTTAAAAATTCCAGAATTTTCCAAAGTACTACATAATCCGAACCTCAACTTCGTCCACACACCGTCCCTCCAGCAGAAAACACCCTCCACAAAAAAACACCCCCCAGAAAAAAAAACTCACCCTTCCCCCTAACGGTCCCTCACGTCTTCAAGAAAACAAAGAGAGAACGGGCTCTCAAAAAAAGCGCCCCACTCCAGAAGAAAAAGGGGCTCAGCAGCAGCATCCCCTCATCATGTAAGAAAGCGTGTCGCGTGGCATACGGGGAGCCTCATCACCATGACCCTGTTTCTGGTAACGGGAGGCTTTTTGTGCCTCTTCTTCTGAATATGCAAACGACAGGCTTCCGTTATATATGCGACGGCCAACGACCCTGGGGTGAAGGTGAAGACGGGAAGGTAGGTGGCCTATTTTTAGTAGGCCCCGTATGGAAGTCCGCATCTGCTGTGGTCTCTTGAGATGCGATTTGAATGCTGCCAGGTGGTCTGTCGGTGGGTTTTGTCTGATGTTGGATACCAGTGTGGTTTACAGGATTAATGAATGTAGTAAACGAATATAGAACGAGACTGATGGAGTAGATATGGATATTTCTACTTGTTTGAAAGATAGTGATAAAGGAGAGATACAAGTATTCTATTAAAACTTTAAAAAGATAAAATGTCTATAACAATATTCCCCCACTGTCCTGTTGGGGTCAAATCCATCTATGGCAAACTGTCTACTATAATGATAGCCGTTCTATAACAATATTATTTCTTGGTATCTTTAATATCTATTTGGTATAGAAAGGTTTTACTGTTATATGATATGGATAACGCTATGCAAAGTTTGAGTTCCTTTTAAAGAAGTTAAGAGTTTTCATTATCCGAGAACTTACTTCTGGTTCAGAGGACTGTTTTAGGATGTCTTTAATAATAAACACGTTTTACCAAACGGAAAACTGCTTTTAGTCTCAAAGTTAAATTACAATAAAAATAAAGTTTTCAGTGGTACCAAAATTCTTTATACTTAACCATATTCCTTTCGTTTCTTTATTTTCTTTTAAAAATACTTTTTATAAGTTTATTTGATGTGAATTGTTCTCTCTAATAATTAAGTAAACTTTAATAAGAAAGACCCTGGAGGACTAAATAACTGTTCGTAAAGTTTTAAGAAAATTTAGACATCAATAATATTTGAGTGAAACTAAAACAATGTTTCTCTCATATTAAAATAAATATCTTTATATCTATTTCAAGAAGTATAAAACTAATAGGTCAGTCATTACATTCATCTTTATCCCCTTAAAATTTAGACAAGCCAGTCAGGCCTCATATGATGCACCCACCTTATACAAGGATTAGAATAATCCACATCCCTTATAAGGAAACATTCCCGATATAGTCGCGTGGCGCGAGACATATTCAGCAAAAGGGAGAGAAAAAAAACTTCAACCATGACCCCATTTCGAGATCTTTTTTTTTTGCGGCTGTGCCTATTGTGGAAAAGAACGTGCAAGGACGTAGAGAGTCGGTCGATAACCTGGGTTGAAGGTCCCCCCTCTCTCTCTCTTGAAGGTAAAGGTGAAGATGGAAGGTAGGCGGCCTAAATATAGGCCGTGGTCGTCTGCCATCTGCCGAAGGCGAAAGTGTTGAGGGTCTGGACTACACCTGGAGATTCGGGTGATTTTAAAGAGATTTCACGACTTAAGACGTTTATTTGTTGTTGGTTCAGTTCTGGATACAGTGATACCTCTTACATGATACCTGATCCTGATCAGTAGAGTAGCTACAGGGGAGACATCCGCTAAAGTTATCCTTCCTGGATTGCTCCTTCTTGATTATCTGGTGTCCAACATTTTTTACCAAAGAGGGCCGAAAAATTAAGATGAATTACACGGGCCAGAACGCATAAAAATTTAAACATGAATATTTGAAAATTTTCTACTAAACAAGCCCTTGGAAATGGTAAATAAAGTATCAAATCAGGACGTTTTGCTCTCACAGTTTTATGCCTACTTTAAAAATGCAAAATTATTAACTTTTATTATTTTATAGAATGCATACAATTAATGATCATACTTGATACAAGAACGTGTGCCTGGGTTTACCCTTTTTAGCACTGAAAAAGTTTGCTTACACAATTACACACATATGAATATATTGGCTAATGTCATGATCCTTTTCAACCCTACTTTTTGTAATTTTATAAAGTTTACTTTAGGGGATAATTCTAGTAGAAACTATTATCTAAATTCGTACAATTTTGTGCAGCAATGTTTGATTTTTCTAACCCAATCAGTTTCATTTCAGGAAATGGATTTCGTTCTTGGAGCTGTGAAAATCTCCGAAAGTTTCACTCAGAAGAAAAGGGAAAAGAACGTATGAAGAAACGGTCCATATGGGTCAGCTTCACGGGCCAGCTTCACGGGCCGTATTTGGCCCTGATCTAGAAGCAATATCATCCAAGAAGTCCAAATTATCAAAAATTAAAAGAAATCAGTTTTATGAGTAAAGGAAATTTCAAAGGAAGGATCCTTAGACTCTCAAAGGGCTTTGTTTATAAATTCGAAGGTTTATCATTACTTTCATGTTATAATAAACTTTAAAGAACATTTTACTTAATTGATAAAACCCTGTTTTGTTTAATAGCATGAGTTTTGAAGCACATAGCATAATAGCATGAGTTATCTTGCACAGAAAAAGCTGATGCTGAACATAATATCTTTACTCTTCAAAAATAATCTAAGAAAAACAAATCCCTTAATATTAGAAAATTTCGAAGTACTACTTTGAAACAAACCAAACCCAAACAATAATTTAGGTGCAATAGGTAAAATTAAAAAAAGAATTGAGATTTTCTTCCATACACTGTTTCATTATTTGAAAACCCATTTACCAAATAAAATAGCCTTATTTTTAAAGTATCTCAACATCAAGTTTCAACCCTTTATGTTCTTGCATGAAACCTTCTAATTTCATTCGACTTTTGTTCTCAGTAATTTAATTTCCCACTAGAACGTTTCAGACAAATCTGATTAAAAAGCTTTTAAGTTGAGTGCTATTGGCATTATTTTTAAATTAAAAGTATCCAAACTTCATTGGCGTTCTTTCTCAACAATAATCGAAAAAAGATGGACTCTTTGGATCGAGTCTTTTTTTTTTTCAATTCGATTTTATTTGGACAGTTTAATCGAATAAGTCCGCGCTTTCGGTGAAACTGTATTTGATATCTCGATTCCACTTTTAGTTTCTACTATTGAAAAGCTTAACTCCATGTTTTAAGAATTAAATTTATTTACTCTCCATGAAGTAAAGTAGTCTCGATGCCAAAAAAGTGATAAATGTGACAAGAACCTGCTATTTTGAGCATCACTACAAAATATTTACAATAGGATAGTTATAAAGAAACAGATGTCTTAGTTTTCATTCAATTAACATGTTAAAATGACTAAACATTTCTATAAGAGTAATTATACTTGATGAATTTAAATAATTACATTCCAAAACATGCATTATTCCAAAAAATTAAGTATGATTATTTCAGATCCACCAAAAATGCATATAAAAGTTATGCTTAAATATTAAAAATATCCTGTCTGTATAAAATTTGAAATATCATTTTCCCAAATGCCAATATTTTTTACTGTGGGGTCATTCCACGTCAAATCAACACACTTTTTGGCATGACCATCTCAGATTTTCTTGAAATTTGGTACATATGTTTTACTTATAGAAACTCTGAAAAGTACCAACTTTCATAAAAAAATATTAATTGGTTCTGGAATTACAGGTGCGCAAAGTGGTCAAAAATGGGCCAAAAATGAACCAACATCAGTTCTTAAAATTGCTCTAGAGGATCTTCTAATTGGGTTAGACAGATGAAGGTGGTGTCACTGTAAAGTATTTTAAATGTTCTCTTTAATGGTGTAAAATGTTCTGCAAAATTTTGAAAAACAATATATTTTACAAAACAAAATAGAATTAAAAGTTCGATTTCTATCAAATGTACCACTTTTAAAATTTTGAAAAAAATTACAGGAATAGGTAAGGCTTCAATTTTACAAACTGTATGGTAATTCAGTCCATTGTACTGTAACAATGTAAATAAAGTAAATATGAAGCCCAGACTACACGAAGTTTGTGCAAGGGCCCTAATTGCCAACAGCAATTAAATACAACTCAATTCGCATCCAATTCATGAAAAAAAATTAGCTTTAAAAGTTTTTAAGGGGATATAAGAAAAATCGAACTTTGCTTTAAATAGATTTTGACACTGATCCCATTCTTGTCCCATCCTATAATTTTACCAGATTATTAAGAATAATATTACCTATTCCTGTAATTTTTTTCAAAATTTTAAAAGTGGTACTTTTGATAGAAATCGAACTTTTAATTCTATTTTGTTTTGTAAAATATATTGTTTTTCAAAATTTTGAAGAACATTTTACACCATTAAAGAGAACATTTAAAATACTTTAAAATGACACCACCTTCATCTGTCTAACCCAATTAGAAGATCCTCTAGAGCAATTTAAAGAACTTATGTTGGTTCATTTTTGGCCCATATTTGACCACTTTGCGCACCTGTAATTCCAGAACCAATTAATATTTTTTGATGAAAGTTGGTACTTTTCAGAGTTTCTATAAGTAGAACATATGTACCAAATTTCAAGAAAATCCGAGATGGTCATGCCAAAAAGTGTGTTGATTTGACGTGGAATGACTCTGTGTTTGTTTAATTTTTTTTATTTAACGAAGTCTTAAACTATTGTTATAAAGAGTAGGTAATGGTTTTCTTTTCAACATTTTCTAACTTTTTAAGGCAACTAATTCTTTGCGTTACTTTTAATTTTTGTCAACAAGAAAGTCAAATTTCTCTCAAGAATAACGGTTTTTAAATGGAAAAATTTGTGCATATAATCCTTTAATAGTGAGAACTTGCAAATATTTGAGGTTTTAGAGCTTATTCTTAAGAGGCAACAAATAAAAGTAGTAGTATCGACTTTTGAGGAGGCTATCATGAGTGATAATTAATGTTTTATCCTGTTTCTGCTCCTTATAAAGAACTTCTACTCCCCTCGTCTAAAGAAATAAATTTTAATTAATGTTTCTGATTCAAATAATTACATTAAATTTAACCAGACAATTTGTTTTTTAAATTGATATTTTAGTAATTATTTTTAAAAGTTTGAGTCTTTGAGGTTGTATTTTAGTGTTTATCTAAAGAACTTATTTCATTAACGCTTTATAAGTATTATTCACATAGAATTTAAATAAACTTAACGTTTTAACAAACGCTCTTAAAGGAAATTTATAATTAAACAAAACAAGTTTATAACTCGAATCTCAGGATTTCTCGAAAAACGTCAATCAATAACATGTAGCCATTTTAAAAGCTTTTGACACGCTCCCTTTATTAAAAATTTCTCCCCATTTACGCATGCTCCCAGGGCGCAGAAAAACGAGAAGAAAATCGATGCGGCCCTTAGTTAAATCTACAACACAACAAAAACGAAGGAAGACATTCATTTCTCGGCATAACGATTAGCTCGAAGACGGGCGTAACTCTAGGAGGTGGCAAAAGCATACGGCGTTTCGGAAAGGGAAATATTTAGGATTTGCACATTCTCTCGTTTCTCTTCTCCTGTCTTTCTTTTCTTTTACTCTCTCATGTTATTTCTCTCTTACTCTTGACTATTTGTTTACTTATAATTTCAACTTATTTCTTTCAAGCATTTTTTTCTTCCTCTTCTCTTTTACCCTTTCCCCCTTTTCTTCTTTTCTAACATCCTTTTTTTTCCCTTTTCATCACATATTTTCCTTTTGTAACTATTCCCACACTTCAACTTTTGTCTATATTTCCCGCTCTCTTTATTTTCCCCTCTAGTTTTCTTCCTTTTTCTCTTCCTGTCTATTTTTCTTACTTTCCACTTTTATTATTTCTTTTCTATCTTCTCCTCTATCTTCATTTTCCTCTCTAAATTTCTCTTCCCCTTTTTAATTCACCATAATTTTTCTTACTTCTTTTTGATTTTTCTTTGATTATTTCTCTTTTCTTTTTTCCTGTGTTTCGTATTATTTACATAATACAGAGGAATATAAAAAGTGTACAAATGAAATAATGAAAGAAAGATAAAAAAAAAAATGAGACAAAAAAAGAATGGGGCGATAAGAGGAAGAACTTGAGAGGGTTAAATATGAAGGAAAATAGGGAGAAAAATTAAGAGAAACTAATAAAAGATAAAAAGCTTGGAAGAGAAATAGTAACAGACAATGAAATAGAACTCACAAATATTTCAAACACTGAATATCACTACAGACAGATCATTGCTACGTCGCATCGTAACTATTACCTTAACCAACGTATCATTATGCACATTAGACAGCTATGATGCTAGACACATCAGATTATCTGCAAGCGCAATGGGGCAGAATTTTACGTTCAGGTATGATTTGAAATAATAAGAGCTGTTGGTTTTATTAAGATACATGTCTGAAATTGAAATTTGCTGAATGCATCTAAAGGAAATTTTCAATTGAATGAGTTTTAATGAGTTAATTCATTATAGTTATGAGTGCCTTTCGCTAGTAAATGAAAATAATTGTTGTTTATTCTTTCGTTCACGTAAAAATTGTATCAACTCAATTATTCCAAAGTTAATTCGGAAATATCTTTCCTTCTTCCAAGAAAACATTCTTTAAGAACAAAATGCCGACTAGGCCTCACCTTACCCGATATAGAGCAAAAGCGTGTCTTTATTCATTGTGATAAGATGAGGGGGGGGGGTGGAAGAGAAATCGATAGAGGCACGCTGATTGGAGGAGAGAAAAAAATGTTTTTATTTCATTCCAGGGAGCAAAAGCAAATAAGAAGCGTAATGACGAAAAGAGGAACGAAGCTGTTCTCATTATTCTCGGAGAGGGCGCCACTCGTTAAGGTGACGTAGCACAGATATTCGAATACTGCGATGGTGCACCGGCAATTAGGCGAAAATGCAGAGTTGAGCTGATTCGGCAGTTTTTCCCCTCTAGGGTATTTTAAGCGTGTGTTTTCATTCGCTTTAGGTTGTTTATTGCATTTGAGAGTTCTAGTGAGATGTTTTTTAAAAAAAAGAACTAGTTGTTATGGAGAAAAGTTATGTCATTGAAGTCGGTGCTTTTTTTTAAAAAAAATAGGAATTGGGTTATACAATGGCAATGGGTATTTGAGATATATAACTAGATAGCCCTTTTTCTAACTTCCATGTTTGCTTGATTAGACTTGGGAACGAAAGAGAATTATTAGGAAAAAGGAGAAGAATGAATGTGAGAAGGAGATTGAGGGATAGCAGAAGATAATAGAACGAGATCTGAATGTGTAAAATGAATGAAAGGTGGAGAAAATTGAAGATGAAGGAGAGAATGAAAGGGGGAGAAAGAGATAAGTATGGGCAAGTGAGGAATGAGAGAAAAATTAATATTATAATACTTTATTCTGGATACTTAAATTCTCCATAATTTTGATTTGTAACAGAAAATAATACGTTTTACTTTCCTCCTGAAGAATACTTTTTCTGTAATGTACAATATTAATGTCTAATTCGGAAAGTAAATTTAAAGAGATCCCCAGTTTATACGAAGTGATTTGAAAGGAAAAAACATTTATTTGGTTGATGATAACAGTTATTTTTCTAAGAAATTTTGGTCGTATAGAGAATATAACTAGAGTTAACCACTATAACCACTATAACTATGATTGTTAGATTTGTTCCCACACTTGGGAAGGAGGAAGAATTGGATAAAAAAGAGAGTGAGCAAGAGAAAGAGAGGTGGAAATGAGAGAAAAAGGAAATAGTGACAGAAGAAAATGGGATACAAAGAATGAGAGAAGAGTGAATGAAAGAGAGAATGTGAGAGATAGAGAAATGGTATGGTGACAGAAAGAGAGAAGTAAATTTATAGATATACATTCTAAGAATCTGAAGTCTCCAGAACTCCAAGCAAAGTTCAAGCAGCACTAAATTCTCAAATAAATTTTAAAAAATTATAAGGAAAAATAAAAATAATAAGGCTACAGATTGTATGAGTAATAATGAATAGAATGATCAGTGAACATTCGAATATTTTGATTTAAAATACTCAAGAACATTTTCATTTCTAGTCTACTTTTACTTGCAGAAAAGGTACAGTTTTATTTCACCAATGAAGTCGGTGTGAATCATACTTTCTTTTGAAAAAAAAAATACAATCTCGACTCCCCCAGGAAAAAACAGTTCTTGATAAGTCCCTACTCTCCACATCACTCTACAATTTACATAAGTAAATCTGCATCTTGAAATTCCACCTTCAAACTCATCTTCTTAAGAAAATTCTTCCTCTCTCTCAAAGAGTTTTTTTTCTCCATTCTTAAATAATTGCCCGGAGGCCATCTCCATCGCGGCTAATGCGTAAGTTAATTTTCGAAAAATTCCATTCTTCTGGCACCTAATGGTATTTTAAGGAGAAGAGAAAGGAGGATCTGGCAATGATGATGAAGGGAGAGAGGGGGACCTTGATGTGAAAGATCGTTTGGGCAGCTTTTTGGTTATTAGGCTTTCTAATGATGGCATCGGTGGCTTAAGACTGAATTCCAAGATCGATGGATTGCTGATGGTCTTAATATTTTCTTGATCCCTATCTATATCCCAACATTGCTTTGACTTAGATGGGAAGAAATCATTAGGTAAATAATTATGTATTATAGTTAATTATTAAGAAGAAGAATTATTAACTATCACCAATAGAGTATAATTTTTTATTATGTAAGAACAAAAGAAGTTCCTAAACTTTAATAAATAGCTTGTGATTTGAATAAATATCCGCCTACACTCAAATAAAAAAAGTATATTAATCTACCTAAATCTAAAAAATAATATTAACATATTACTATAGCTACTTAATTGTGTACTTCTTTAATTAAAGGGAATTCGCAAAGGTCACTGAAACTAAGACTAAATTTTTTCTGATTTGTTATAGTTTGCAAGCATCAAGGTAAAAATTTCTAATTGGATTCTGAAGGATTTTTAACAGTACACACTCTTACTAACATAACCTTATTCAAAAATGTTACTGAACAGTTACTTATAACTAATTATGTAATTCTTTTTTGCTACAGTTATTATTAAACTCTCGGGAAAATGCAACACAAATTGTTGATAGATCTTGAACTCTACTTATAAACTCATTAAGTATTTAACAGCAACAAAATTATATTCGAAACCATCATCGTTAAAAAAGATATGGTCTGTTTCAATTAATTTAATAGTTTTAAAATAGAGCCTTCTTTCAATGTTTGATACGGTAATCGAACTCTTAAACTTACTAGTCCACTGATCCCATATCATCTCCAATCGGAAACCCCTGACTCAGGTAATGACATTCCTTCATAAAAAATACAGCCTTTAAACCGTCATTTGTACTGGATACAAATATAAAAAAATACTAAAAAAATAAGAAAGGTGAGTGAGTATACTGATCAACGAGATAAAAACTATTACGGAGAAAAAAAGATGAATCTGGCAACGCTGATGGAGAAAAAGAGAGGCTGGATGTGAAAGATCGTTTGCTGTTTTTTTTTTTCGTTATTAGGGTGCCTAATGATGGCAACGGTGGCTTAAAACTGTCGTTCTTCCACGCAGATAGGGAGGTGACGTCACAGATCGATCGAAAATAATTGGAATGACATAAGAAAGGTTGAATGCGCCTCCAGGAATGGCGAGGGTAGTCATTTTTGAGAATTCTTCTTTTTCACCCCCTTCTTTTTCCCGGGATCTCGTTTTCAGGAATAAATAATCACGGAAGATACATACACGGGAAGAAGCTTTTGGGGGAAGTTGGTGCTGTAATCATGTGACTTTGCTTGTGGGGGGATGCTGTTTTCCTTGCAATTAAATGACATTCAGGATGGGAACTTGTATAGGTGGGGTTGGGGTCGGATTTCTTGCTAGGAAGATCTAGGATATTAAGGGGGCCGTATATATGATCAAGAGATGTGGAAGACCTATCAAAGTTTGTTTGATATTACTATCTACTGCCCAATTTATCCTATTTATTAGAGCAGCATTCAAAGCAATTATTAGAGATTCGAACACAACTTTGGAGACTTGGTGACTATTTATTTCTAATTCTGCGGAGTGATGTACTGTGTATAAAGGACGGTCCTTTTCGTGTGTCACCAAAAAGGTCCCAAGTGTCATAAATTGAGTCTGAGTACTGCACTTTTAAGGGTGTTCTAATATTAACCAATAAACCCTTTAACCAAAAATTTAACAAAATGGGGAGTCTCAGAAATTTTTTTGACATTTCTTGTAAAAGACAGTATAAGGTGGAATATATTGGTATATTTGTGATTGTATTAAACTCAAAACTCTCAAAAGTGAGTTAGGGTACCAGAGTGAGGCGTATATGTGCATGTGCATAAATAAAGTAAAACATGTCAGAAAATTTTAGTATAGGTTCTTAGGTTTTGTTTAAAACTTTCTGGTTTTTGATTTTAAAAAGTAGTGTTTCATGAAACGAAGATCATAGTGAGCATAGTAAATGTCATCTGCATTCCTTTGAAAAGGGAAATCCAATGAACTCATTGAATACAAAAATCTTAGCCGAAATAAAAAATTATTTTAAATTTAAATTAAACCCAAATATTTCTGGTACTAAGGTTATGGAAGTGACATGTGAAAACTAAAATAGTGAGTACATACGTAAGAAACCTTTCTCTTTCAACTCTTAAATTTGGAAGATGGCAATAGGTACCATAAAATATTTATAGGCACATCCACCCAAACAAAATCTTTGATTCATTTTTGATACTTCCGACACAAATCTTTATTACTATTTATTATTACAATTATTATTAATTAGTAGCTATAGAACATCAAAAATAATATCTTCTCCTTAGTTATTATCATTAATAACGACCAGCCGAATATTCTTTTAGGTTGAAATTTCAGATTTAAAGAATTAGGTGAAGTTCTTCATGGCACTTGACAGTGTGAATTTTAATTGCCTCTTTAAAATACTTAAAAGGTTTCTACATGAAGTTTACCATAACAAATAACTCTTATGGAGCAGAAGAAAATATTAATATTTCTCCATCTTGCTACAATCAATAGCGACAACCAGGTAAGCTGCCATCTTTCAAAGCGAGAGACACCTTACACCCCTTTGCTTCTTAACGAAAAGAGCGAAAGAGAACGAACAGAAAATTAAAATAATTTATTATTACTTCCCCTGTTATTTAGGGACAGAGACAGGGAGCAGAAGGGGGATGCAGAGAAAGAACACAGCGGGAGGGGTGGACCAAACGATCTCGCGCAGGGGTTGAAAGAAGGGACTGCGCAGAACTGCCAATTAGCGCTAAATACCTTCCGAAGCATTCTCTGCGCAGTCTTAAGACTAAACGAACAAAATCGAATTGGTCCGGAACGTCCTTACCTTCTGATTTCGAACGTCCGGGTGTCCGGAATCTGTTCCGTAGGGGTCATCGGAGGGTGGGTGGACAATTAGAACGTTTTTTGGAGGAGAGAGTGAGGTGGCGAGGTCCTGATATTTTCGCTAGGCCTAGTTTTGCTTAGGGTTTTTACATACTGCGCATATAAAGGAATGGAGGAGGGTCAATCGATATGGAGGTCTTGAATCGATATTTTCGCGCTCTAGGTTTTTTGAGGAACTCTTTTCGGCAGTGTTTTAAGGTTTTAATGATTAAAAATCTTCGTTACGAATGTTTAATTGATTTAGTTATGCACTCTGGTCGTGCTTAAAATGTAATACCCAAGTTTAAGTTGGGAGTTTTACACAGTAAAAGAAATTAAGGAAAATCATAAGAGCTCTATTTTTAGAAGGAATTTTTATTTAAATTAACTGTCATAAGAAGTATAAATCGAGTTCAAATAAATGTGATAAATCTCTTTTAAAAACAGAGTAGACGTAAATTGACTTATTAAAATTAAAACCGAGTTCACACAATTAATTATGGTATATAGCATCCGGCTAGGTTTCAAGACGTTTTCCCCAAGATAATAATGTAGATGTAAATTTATGTATCTAACGAAAAATACTGGATGCTGATATCAATAATTGTAACAACAAGGAAGAAGGTAAATATTTATCATTTGTTAAATGCATTTGCCTCAAATTTCTATTAACTAAAAAGTGTTTAATGCACCAAATGATAGAAAAAAATACCAAATAAAATAAATTATTAAATACAACTAATTAGTAATTACAATAAAATATTTAGACTTCTACATAAGTATTCAATCGGAACGGAAGCATCATAAAACCGCATCAATGACGTTGAAAATTCTATAAATTGCCGGTTCAGAAAAATACTTCAACTTGATATATCTTCGTAAGAAATTATAAGAATTGATTTTAACATTTGTCTACATAATTTTACCCATTAATTTAATTTGCAACGAAAAATTAAAATACTTCTCATTTTATTTAAGGAAAGCAATATTCATTTACAATTGTTAAAAATTCAAATTATATTTGACTGTCTGACTGTAAAGATTCCCCCAAATATCCGTGACTGACCAAAAAGCCAGCATTCTAAAATCTCACCCCAAACGAATTTCCCAGGCACGAATTCTCCCCAGGAGATTTAGAGTAGTTCATAAAACGCCCAATAGATGGCACGGTAAAGCCGAATAAGCATAAAATGAATTGCAAGATCAGATAGGAGACGGGATCGGATTCACCGTGGAGATTTTATGGATTAATCTCGCATAGATAAAATTTCTTACATGCTGTTTCGGATAGCCTTTTGAACTTAAATAGCTGTATAGGAATATCACCCAGACATGCTTGCGTTATGCTAATGCTGATTTTCAAATTTAAGATTACAACGAGTCGAAAAGTTGAAAAAAAAAATGTTAGACTACAAAAATTTATTTTTGTTGATGTCGAAGAGATACGGAATTATATTTTATATTAAAATTTACTTGTTATGCCACTTTAAAGAAAATGTTAATTTACGATACCTTGGTATATTCCAAATGATACTCTAAATTTAAATTTTTTTAGGATAAAAAAGAGATGTAGGTAAATGTAATAGTCTTACCATTCATCTCCTCATGAAGTTTTATACTCCCCCTATTCACTCTTATCTCATAAAGTAACGTAGGGTCTGAGAGCTAATTAAAAAAAATAATTAAAAAAAACATGAGTGCTAGACTCGGGAGACCACAAAAAATAACCTTAGCAGATCAAACAATGAGTGGGTATAGTTATTTTCTTACATATTTGAACTAATTTGAGAATAATATTAAATCAAATAAAAAATAAAAGGAAATAAAATACAAATATAGTATAGGTACGAAATGCCAGAGATTAATCTGAAAACACAGTGGTTCAAATAATAAAATGCTTGAGGCTAAATGCAATTTTGTTTTGGTTATCAAACACTTAATTTAACGAACTAAACTTTCTATTTAAAAATCAATACACGTAGTAGAGTAAATGGGTTTTAGGGAATTTCATTAAATGTGATTTTGTTTTCAAAAATGGGGATACCCTCTGCCACTTGCTGAGATTTGGTGTGACTCACAGTGATATTTATTCTATAGTTTTTAAGTATAACAAAATTTCTTTAATTCTTCATAATTCATATAGTTATATATCATATTCATTAGTTCATATATTTTACATACCACTAAATACCTACACGCTAATACTGAAGTCTTTATGAAAAACCACTAGTACACTTAAATAATATGTTTATTGTTGTATTCTGGTGTAAGGCCGGTGGCCTTTTTGTCAATAAATATTTATTTATTTATATTTTTAATATGTTTATTGTTACTATTTTCAGTGTTCATACAATAATTAAAAATTATGCTTATTACAAATGAGGTAAACTTATTTGTT
Source organism: Tetragnatha montana (assembly GCA_963680715.1). NCBI lineage: Eukaryota > Metazoa > Arthropoda > Arachnida > Araneae > Tetragnathidae > Tetragnatha > Tetragnatha montana. The sequence goes on from OY796686.1 coordinate 30,801,004, forward strand.
TACTCTTTTAGACGTTAGCTTTTCCCTGACCCCTTTCCCCTGTTTTTACCTCGCCAAATAAGAGAATATCCTTTTACACGTATAACTTCACAAAAAAACACCTGAGAAACCTACCTGTTTTCATTTCTTTCAGGCCAGAAGCTTTAAAACTACGTCTCGGGGAAAGCCAAAACTGGATTGTAAACCTAAAATTTGAAGGAAAATGATAAATTTTAGGAAATTGCGTGTAAGACGTCAAACATTCGAGTGAAAAAAAATTCAAAACCTGAGAAGGTGGAAGTAATTGAATCACCAGTTTAAAAAAGGTAATAAGTCCAAAATCCAAGAAAAACTGTATGAGTAATGAAATTTTCGTTGCATACCTAGCCACCAAATTTTTCCTGAAAATTCAGGACCCTATTTAGAATACAGAGCAATCATCGAAAAAATATAAATACATAATACATATACGTACATAATCATATAAAAATAAATAAAAATATAATTCAAAAATATTTTAAAGTTGAAAAATGTTGATAGACTGATTCTCTTTTTCAACCTTAAGCTCACGACACAAAAATGAGAAATAGAAATACTAAGACAAATAAAGATCTAAATTATTATAAAACTGAATAATTTTGGCAGTATAAATGGAGTAACTGAATATGAATGGAGTCAAATATTCCCTATAAAAAAAAGTTTATTTTTAAGTTTACGTGTTATTTTTAAATTAAAAGCAAATTTTTATTTTGGCTTAGTTTATAGCACAAATAATAAGAAAATAAGGACAAATTAACTTTAATTCGAAATTAATTTAATTATTGTACAAGGAAGGGGCATTGATTCCGGAAATTCGAAAGGTTATATCTGCCTATATAATATATGGGGGTAGTTATTTTTCCCATCTTCCACTCATGCATAGAAGAGAGCTTGGAGATTTTTTGAGCACAAAAAGTCAATTTGTATTTCTTTGGCCTTACTCCCTTTTCCAAAATGGCGTTTCAATTACGATCGCGTTGATTAAGTAATTCAAATTGCCTTGTAAATGTAAAAACATAATTATATGTTTTGTAAAAAATTAAGTTTGAAAATTGGGAAATCAACGGATATTAAATTTTGGGGCGAAGGTACACAATAGTAAAGTTTGTGTCAGGCTGAAATTTTAACACGTTTTAATGAAGGTATTTAGATTAAAATCCTCTGCTGGCAACAGGATTTAAAACTTATTGAAAATAAAACCTTTTTTCCCCTTCATTCCTGGGCGCAAGATGGTAACAGAGGGGATTTTTCATTACGTTGAACTTTTGGATTTTTTCATGATTTTTTTCATATTTTAAAGTATTTTGTTTATTTTAATTTATTCTTAAATTACCTTAATTAAATTATCAATAAAAATTTATTTTATTTTTAAGATAAATTATACTTAAAAAAGGATATTTTTTATCTATGACAGATACTTGGAGTACCACAGAAGTGAACCCCCTTTTTACAATAGGTGACATTCAATCATCTCCATACACACACACACACACACACAAACATCCATGCCTAAGCGTTAATTTGAACCCCGGGGGCCCACTGGTCAAACATGGCGGAGAACCTATACAAAAGATGTAACGAAATGGACAAATACCATTCTTCCCCTGTGGTCTTATGGTAATCGTTAAAATTTAAGTATAAACATACAAAAGTATCTAAGTATTATTTCCTAAAAGTAGGTACTCAAAAACCTACATTTAAAACGTTCCACACAAAAATATTGGAAAGAACACTAGTACCTTATTGTATTGTGATAGTGTTCTGAATATGTTTGAAAAGTGTTAGAAATGTATTCTCTCCAGAAAAGTGTTCGTAAAAATATTGCTGTAAAATAAATGTTTAGAATCTAAATGTGTCCTTAAATTTGGATTATATCATTAAAAAAAATCTTTTTCTCACACTACACACTCGCAACATAATCGCTATACAATCAAAACTCTTTTCATGAGAAGAGTTACAGTCATATTCATAGCCATCAGCGTCGAGGTTAACCAGCGGTTAAAGAAAGAAAAAGTAGCTTTCCGTTGACTCTGATTGGTGGAATTCTTCTTTGACCGAGGATTTAACACTGACGCTGATGGCTGTGAATACGGCTGTTAGTGTGTTTACTAATTAGCGTTGCAAAAGTATTTCACGCATTTGCAGTGCAAGCACACATTCACACATTATTTCGTTAACTTATTCATAATTATTACTAATTATAGTATTTTTGTAAACTGTTATACCAGAAAATGCCTACAGGTGAAAATGACTTAAAATTGTGGTAAATAAAAACAATGGGGAAGATTTTTTTTTCTATTTTTAATCAACAATCAACTTTTTACACAAACAGTAAAGTATCATTCGGAGAAGCATCAAATCAGATTGTCAATTTAATTTAGACTAAAAATACACACAACCAAGCAATTCAATCGTTGTGTATCTTTAAATACAACTGCAATTAAAACCATTGTGTGGCTTCTTAAATTTACATTTTTAAAAATATCTCAATTTTCAACGAATAAATGGGATTTGTTATCCAAAGCTTAACACTTAGGCAAAAGCACTTGATTCTTAATGTGAAATCGAATTTTTATCCGCATACTAATGATGTAAGATTTTATTGCTCTCTAATCATCTCTGGGTAGTTTTGTAGTATAATGTTTAGGTGAAATAAAAGTTTTTAAACCGTTTTTTCAAATGCTGTTGTTATGGGCAATGATCTCTTTTTCGCTTAATGGACCATGAATCAAAAAAGCAATAAGCAAAAGTTGCGATAGTTGCCGAAAACTTTATTCTACGTTAGATGTTGCTGAAAAAATTGTTGCATTAATATTTGATATAGAATTTGAAGTGTGCAGCAAATAACTAAGAGCAAAAACAGTTTTAAACAAACGAATACACAAAAAAAAGTGAAATAACCAAAATCATCAAAAAATATTGCTAATAAATAAGTCTGAATGTGTTAAGAAATGTGATTGTTTGAGAAAAAAAAACTTTCCCCATAGGTTTATTTACCACAATTTTAAATTATTTTTCACCTGTGGGCATTTTCTGGTATAACAGTCTACTAAAATCTACAATTAGAAATTAATAAGAATAAGTTAATGAAATATTTGTGAATGTATAAAAAAAGGTGTAAATAAACACTGTAAATAATTATAAATTCTTCCTCGCTGGTTTTACAACCAATTTTAAGATAGATTTTACCTTGGTTTACTTTTTGTATCAAAAGGTAAAGATGTCTAAAAAATCATATTTTTCTTTATTTCTATAATATTTTATGATTCATCCTACCCAGATAATTACTACAGAATTGGTTTGAAACAATATTTAAATAGCTTTCATAAATGAAAATAATGTACTTTTAACATTAAAAGTTCGTAAAAAAAGCAAATTTTTGTGAAGGCAATAGTCCTTCTGTGACGTAGTCTGCATCACTGACACTTAATGCTGCTGTTGAGTATATTATACTCAGAAGGTTATTCACTATCATGATTTTGTTCACCGTTACTATGCTTTGCTTTAAGTGTTTGTAACTAATAAATTGTTGTTCATGTCCACGCATTCTTATTCATAGTGCATCACAACATATATAAAAAAATCCGCATTTCACACTATTTTGACCCTTTTTATGAAACTTTGATGACCTTAAGGGACCTCTAAATATTTTTTTTAGAAATTTTGAGAAATTTTTTGGGACACCTTGCACCCTCTATGTCTCAACTGAAACTCCCAAACCTTAAATGCTTTACATTTTTTTAATATTTAATAAATAGGTTTTAATGGCATTTCTCGATAGTGATATAATTCCCATTACTGTCAAAAACTTTTTGTTCGTACTATTTTAAAATTTTACCGAGAATTTTTTCCTTGACAGGCTATGGTTCATAGTTCTATATATACCAGAATGGTGTTTTCCTAAAACTATCTTACAATTAAATTCTTTGTTTTCATTTCAGTATTTAGACTATTCCATTCTATATTTTGAGAAATTAAGCGGGATTTTAGAAAGTTTCGGCAATTTTTGTGTGACATAAATTAAATTTGCTAAGGGGTTTATCAAAACCCATCAACTTTACACCTGACCCCAAATCCGGAAAGCGGGTAGGTTTTTTTTTTTAGGTTCCAGGTTAACACAGGTTGAAAAAGCATCTATCAAAAGTAAATATTTCGCCTTGAAAAAGCATAGCAAAAACGTGGGATATTGGCGAAAGTACGTGGTTCTGGATCATGGTTGTTCTAATTTTAAAATTACCTTTAATAATAAATGAATAGTCAGTTTGAAAAATGAAATAAGTCCTAAAACCAAGTTTTGAGAAAATCGGGGAAAAAAACTGTATTAATGGAACTCTTTTTGTAAACCACCAAATTTGTACTGGAAATAATTCAGGACACTATTTAGAGTACAAAATGAACATCGAAAAAATATAAGTTTATTCAAAAATGCTTTGCGTGTTGAAAAAAAGTTGATGGACTTGCCCCCTTTATCAACATTATTTCATAACAACTGAAGAAACATCTTAAAATCCATTTAAATTGGAATTTAAGTTATATTTCTGCTTAGCTCAAAGCACAAAAGTGAAAAATAGGAGGACAGAGACAAATAAAACTAAAAATTATTTTGAAAATTAGTCATTAAGGCAGTATTAATGGAGTAAGTGAATATCAATGGAGTCAAATATTTATTAGATAAAAAAGATAAAAACACTTTTAAATTAAAAGTAACTTTCATTTGACATATTTTATTATAATGCATTTAAATTAAATTTGTGGCGAATTAAGATTTATTCTATTTAAATTTTATCATTTGAAGGAATAATCAAAATTGAGGATTTCGGTCTAAAGCCTAACATAATTAACCTAACATATTATGTTAGGCTAAATGCCTTTTATGTTAGGCTTAAGTTATTATGTTATACTTATAATATTTATTATAGTAAGTATAACATAATAACTTAAGCCTAACACAACAATATACACAAGTTGATTTCCTAGATATGAAATATATAGATTCGTATTTTGAAAAAATATTAAAATAAATATTACCTGGTTATTTTAAATCCTATATTCGTTATATTATCCTTATGAATTGAATTGTGTCATTCAAGATCATAAAATCAAATTAAATTATGCACTTAATAAGCATAATTGTTTTTAATTTACTGGAATGTTTACTTTTAATTTAACTATCGTGAGGAATTTTCGAGATGATTTTTACGATTATTGCCAACTGCAAACAACAAATAAAGCAAATATTTGCTCTTCAACGCTTAAAAAATCTAGTCTTCTGAATTCATACAAGCGATTAAAACGCTATTTTTCTAGAAAAATTAGTACAAATTAACAGAAATTGATTGATGTCATTAAATATAAAAAAAAATATTTTTTTTTACTGTAAACACTAAATACGTATTATGCGGTCATTTTCAAAATTTGCTTACATTCGCTGTCCCGAAGGTAAACATAAACATTAAACATTTAATCATTATTAAAATTTCTGTTTGAGCTTTGATTTAAGTAAAGTAAACTGAATTAAATATTTCTAGCTTTTAATTAGAATAAAAGCTGGAAAATTATGTAAATAAAGATCATTAAAAATATGAAACTAGCCAAAAACGCTTGTCCCTAACGAGTTTCATGAAATTCAAAGTCGTTTTTTTATATTTAATTTTACTTTTTGAAAGAAAAACAACACCCGTTATGTTCGATTTAATTTTAAAAAAAATATAACAATAATTAGCGCTTTTAAAATTTCAAAACACATTTCAAACGATTGTTTATTTACTTTAGATTTTAGAATATCTTTTAACCGTATTTTTATTCTTCGGCTCGAAAACTATCGTGTTTTCAACGAAATAATCTGTCGTCAAGGTAAGGTGTTTTTAAAGTCAATAAAGGTAATTTTTAATATTAAATAACTTATATTTATAATAACTAAATATTAATAAACACTTTTATTTTTGTTGTTTTAAGCTCAGGAATTTAGTTACAAACTGACATAAATGAGATATATGGAGCTTTATTTCAGTTTCCACAACGCCAGTATGTTTTATTGTTATTTTATTAAAATGTCAACACCCGTTACTATCCATACCATTTCTATGGTAAGAGATTTGACCGTTTCTGAGCCGTTGATTTGGAAAAAGGTATTACTTCCCTTTCTCTGTTTCCGCTATTTAGGTTTATTTTGACTCATTTATCGTTTGCTTGTGTTTAAAATTGATAAACGAAGAATAAACAAGTGTGTTCTTTAAAAATGCATAGGATTGTAATACCTAGTTTATAGTTTTGTGTGATACAAGGGGAATGGTGTTTTGTATTGGAGTATCATTTTACTCTTAATTTTAGGAAAAAGTATATGACCAATTGCTTGTCCATATACTTTTCACATATTTAAAAACACCTATGTTCATTTCATTAAGAAATTATGTAGGTTGAAAAAATTATATTCCAAAAAAATATTATTCTGAAATTTTCTATTATTCTTTGTAAATGGAGGGTTTAACGCAAGTTCTTGTTTATTTTATTTGGATTAACATTTTCACCTTAAAAGAACTTAAATTGTAAAATTTCTGGAAACAACTTAAAGGCCAAATTAAAGAAAAGGAAGGACTAATAACTCAATAAACTTATTATGTATTAATAATAATTTGTAGTCAAAAATTTAATTTCCGACTACTATTTTTTTACATTGGATGTTTCATTGGGAAATCCATTGCCCCAGCTCTAGGCATTTTTAAGTGTCTTCCTTAAACTCTTAAATATTTTTATAATTAAAAACTTTTAGGACATATAAACAACAAAGAAGTAAATTCGGAAAAAATATCATCTTATTCTGCACAAAGATATGAAAACGCAAATAGAGAGAGTATTAGTATTACTCGCTAATGTCACTCGAAGGTCATTCTTTTCATTATTAAGAAATCCTTCTTACTCCATAATAACGCCATGTCATTTCAGACGTAAAAAAAAGACGTCGCAATAATACTTCCATTTATTTTGCGGCGTAAGATAAAAATAAAAATCTTTGAAAGTGTGTTAATGAATTTCTGTGTGGAATCAAGCGTGAGAATTAGTTCAGTAGGCAAAAGTAGTGAGAAAAACGAGGTATCCAAAGTACAAGTTTACAAAGAGTAGTAAAACATAGTAGGGAAAAGTTATAACCAAAACGCAAAATCTGTTTGCTCCCGTGTTCGAAAATAAAAAACCCACTTCTCTCCGCTCCCTTTTCTCCGATCCGAGAGGAGAGCATCGAACCCGATTTGGCTGAGAAAACTCCCCGCCAACGACGCCTCTTTCGCCAACTGCGCCTAAAAGTCGCCACGCCCTGAATCCGCATTTTGAACAACGGTAAGCTTTAGCTTCGATCAAAACATGGTTCCTGCCTTTCTGAAAGCTGTTTAATTCTGTAATTTCCGTTTCCGAACGTTCTGTTTCATGTACAGCGTGAGAATGACCTGTTATGTATTGAAATTATTATCCAAATTGCCGTTTGTAGTTAACTTTTGTATGGTTAAGATCGTTCTATGTTTGTAAACATTTAGGCCTAGCGCGCCGTGTAGGTTTGTTTACCTTTGAGAGAGCTCTAAGTGATTGGAAAATCAGGCTGGATTTAGGTTTGTTTTGAGTTTGTTCGAAGCCTTGTAGGTTTTTACTTATCACAGGTCATTCTCGGAAGTTATATACCCCTTTCTTGATTATAAATTAAGCCCTTCAAAATTTTTGTTAAATTTTGATTCATTTTACTTGTTTGATGCATCAAAATCCAACTAACAGCCTTTCACTCTGGCACAAGGAACCACAAAAGCTTAATAATGATACTAAACATCCAGATATTTCAACACAAATTTTATAGAATAAAATAATTCACATATTCACAACACCAAATATCTCAATAAACCATAGCCCACATTATCAGTTGGCTCTGGTTTGAGGGAATAAGGCATTATATGAAGTTCTTGTCTTGAAGTTTGTGTACACCACTAATTCATTTTACTATATTAATTTCATATTCATTCATTTCACATAGTTTATGTTGTATGAGCAAAACAATCATTCTTTTAAATTATGTGGAAGGCTAAGGGTTATTTTGTCCATTTCCTTTTTCTAATAAAGTAAAAAGATACGAGTTGGAAAATTTTGACTGATTAAAAGTGTGGTTTAAATTAGAAAAGTTTAAACAGGCACAAACAAATTGGTAAATATGGTATTTAGCATATTTAATACTCAATCATAAATTTACAGGTAGCTACTTAGGGATTAACTGGATGCAACCCTTAAATATCAAAATAAAAACAATTAAATATATATATCCAGGGCCGGACTGGCTGGTAGCTGGCCCAGGTGACTGAGAATTAAAAGGGCCCCATACATTATATGTTCCTCCTCCATTCCAAAATACAACTCAGTGGCAGATCCAGGATTTAGGTTTTTTTTGCGAGGGACAATATTTTTGTAAATTGAATTGAATTATCTTGATAAATTTATATTAAAAAAGATTTTTTTTTTCAAAATTTGACTCTAAAAATAGGGTTTAACTCATTTTGAATACCTAATTTGAATTTCCGATATACATTTTAAGGAACTTAATAAATTTTTCAGGCTTTTCATTTTGATGAACTTATTATAAAAAAGGTGTTAATAATAGAGTTCAAAGTTTCAAAGGGGGTCCGGGAGTCTTCCCCCAGAAAATGTTTGAAATTTTGACTCTAAAAACAAGGTTTTTAATCGTTTGGTACACTTACTTAATCCGAATTTCGGAGGGAAGCCTGTGCCCCCTCCTCTCTTTCGCACTACCAGTTCTAGAAAAATTTGAAGGAATATACGTTCGTGTTTTCTCCCAGGGAGCGTGTTTTTATGACATGGCGAAAATAAAGGGTTGAAGACGAAGATTTCAAGGGCCCTGCGGAACCCAAGGAGTGGCTACGAGCATTTTCTGTCATGAGCTAAGTGAGGGGCTGCGAAATCAAAGGGAATTGACAAAAGTGTGGTTTAAAGTGAAAAATATTCTACATTTCTCATGGGGCCCCATTGTTTCTGCCTCTACCTCTCGGCAGCCCTCCCACCTTTTGAATTTATTTTGGAAGTATCCAAACTTTGATTTGGGTCCCTTTTTTCATAAGGCCCCCGTCTGGGTGGTGATCGCCACTCGGGCCAGTCCGGCCCTGTATATATCTCAACTAAAAGTATTGCTTTTAATTTTACTAATCCTAAAGTACCAAATTACAAGTTCTGTTGATATTTTTTATTTCTACATTTTTCATTAAATTTTAATACATAATTTAACATTTTCTCACCAGATTTATACACGCAATTATTGGTTGTTTATTTTGTTTTTATCAGTTAATCAGCATAGGAGTCTTTGTTGGGTAAAATAATTAAACAATTTTGATCTTCACACTTTAAAATTTTGTAAACATCAAGTAAAAATAGTATATAGGAAAGAAAACAATGTTGGGATGGGATGGTTTGCATAAGATCAAACATAAAAATTTTCATCTGGAGTTGTAATACAGTCAACTGCACCTAATGTGATCACATTTGTCCAAGATCAGAATGATAACATATCCGATTGATAACAATAAGCGATTTGATACTAGACATTTTTAACAGTGTAACTGGAATGTTTGCTTTAAAATCACAACAATGTAGTCCAAATTGAAGTACATAAAAACGTTTACCTAGTATGTATTTTGCAACGTTTACATTCTTAAAGTAAAATATGAGACTGGAACATGTAACACTAATTAATTAATCACTCATTTTGTGTGTATATGTATTAAAATTGACCTTCAAACATGATAAAAAGGAATTTTATAGGGTTTTTGCCAGATTTTGATACCATTAAGCGATGATATATATTAAAAACAAAAAACTATACATTTTGCGTTAAGTTATATAGGAGTGATCGGGACCGGCCAATTTTGATAACATTAACCTTGATCATATTAAGCAGAGTCAACAGTATATTGTTAATTATCCATGATTAAATATCTTGACTTATCCTTGGGTTATAAGTCCTTCTTGGCATAACACAAAATGATGTGAAAATTAGGAAAAAATTTTGACTTTAGTTATTACTTTAAGTTAGATTTTATTAAAACATAAATTTTGACTTATCCTTGGGTTATAAGTCCTTCTTGGCATAACACAAAATGATGTAAAAATTAGGAAAAAATTTTGATTTTAGTTATTACTTTAAAGTTAGATTTTATTAAAACATAAATTTTTTAATTTTTCATTTCACCAGATCATAGAGGTATATTTGGTACTTTAGGATTAGCCAGGTGCAGGCATTTGAGTTAAATGCTAAATCACAAAAAATAATCAAATATCAAATTGAAATATCTTAGCTAGTAGTGTATCTTTTAATATTTGTAATGTTTTTATATGATGATATATAGTTGCCTTTATAGTCCATTTGGAGAGATTTGCACCTAGCGAATCCAAAATTACCAAGTGTTTTGTTATTTAAATTAATCTTTTTTTGGATTTCATATGATAACACAACACGGATTAAATTGATCTGGATAAACGAGGTTTTGCTAAATTGGTACAGAAACTTGTCACTTGCTATAGGTCAGTCAGTATACGAAAATAGTAAGTAGTCTGTATACAGTCAAATTCTTTAAAAACAACATTTAAGAAAATTTCTAATTACAATAAAAACGATAAGAGTATGGTACAGATTATACCGTCACATGGATTGAACTACATATTGGTTGAAACTACAAATAATATAACAGTTAATGCTCAACTACCCTATGCTCCATTTAGTCCCATAGTGTTTCTATTAATTTAATAGTTTTTTCAGCATTTAAGTTTTCCTCATGTTCATGGATATATATATAATAATAAACATTCAATAAAAAACAAAAATATTTTATAATAAAAAAAGTGATGGACCTTTTCCCTTTTTCAAACTTATAAAATTTCAGCTGAAAAACCACTTAAATTGACAATTAAAATATATTTCAAAGCACAAAAGTGAGAAATAGGGTGACTATAAGACAAATACAATTCACAAGTATTATGAAACTGAATCATTACCGGGAGATTTATGAATATCAATAAAGTCCAACATTCACTGAATAAAAAGGTAGTAAACCACTTTTAAATTAAAGACAGACTTTGTTTTGGCTTAGTTTACAGCTTAAAGAATAAGAAAAGAAAGGCAATTTAACTTAAATTTCAAATTAAATAATTTTATATAATTAATAAAAGAGTTATTCTCTTTTACAAACTGATGATTTATTTCTAAATTAAAAAGTTTAGTCTTATTCTGTCTTAGAGAGTTTTTTAGCACTCACCTATGGTAAAGGAAACTACTGTATTTCCTGTTGGATTACTAAGTTTCAAATCTAAATTGTCTGTGAAACAAAATCCAAATATAATTTTTTTTGCTGCGCTATCAGGGAATATTGTTTTTGTCTAGAATTAGAAATTCACCTTAGAAATTTACTTCCCGACAAAAAGAGCAAAAAAAAAAAAAAAAGATTATTCTTCGGGTGTAATTTGAAAAAAATATTTTTTATAAAGAAATTTTACTAAATTCCATCTTTTTTTTAACAGGAAATTGCACATCTATTTTTGTGTGAAATATAAATAAAATATATGGCTAACAAGCAGAAAATATAAATCATAATTGAATTATCAATTTACTCAAACTTTACTTTTTCCATCTATATTTTATTAAAAGAAAATCAATCATAATGTATACCTTGAGGTTCAGGGTAATGTAAAACTGTGGTTTCAATTCCGTTAGAGTCCCCGCTAAATATCGCCCGGTTCTTTTAGACCACAAAAAGTAGAAATATTCATAAATAATTTCAAACTCCTGAATTAAAATGTTTAGATAGATCAATAACTATTCAGTTTATTAATAAAAGTCAGAAAAATTTGTTGATATTTGGATATATTTAGCGATTTGGTTATTGGCGATATTTAGCGGGGACTCTAACGGAATTGTACCAAACTGTGTTAATGGAGACACATGAATTCAAATAAAAATTAACTTTCTCTTGGCAAACTTTAAAGCAACCACTGTTTTTTTTTCAAGAAGAATTGGCCTAAAGTCTACACTACATAAAAGTGAATAAACATTGCTAATACTTTTAAAGAAATTTTAAACCAATAAAGAGTAAATTGCATACTGGAACTAAGCACAATTTTGAGCAAAAAAAAAACCTTAAAAGTGTTGCCAGGATTAAATGGTTTAAAGTGAGATTTTCAAAAATTGACTTTTTTTTCAAAATTACAAGCTAGCTTACTTTTTTAAAAAATGAATCAAGTTTCAGTGATAGTCAAAATAAATTGTTTAAAAACAAGTGTTTTCATGGAAACAAAATATTAATCCACCTTAACGAACGAATCAAGATTTACATGTTTTTTAAGGTTTGAGAAAACCTGAAAAAACAGGATTTTTGTCAACCGTGTGTATGTTAGATTTAAAACCTAAACAGGGGTTTAAACCAAAGCCTTTAAACTCGTTTTATGAGTTTTGACAACTCTAGCATTTTATTATTTGACGAGCGTTATACAAGTATACTAATACGCTTAAGTGGGTTATTGTAAAAAAATATGAAAGAGTAGGATATTTAGGAATAAAAAAAAGGGGTCTCTAATTGTCTAGGCCCTTTTAAAATTGAATTTTGGTATTAAGTTAACTTCGAGTGAACTTTTTGGAAAGTAGTAGGTAATGTCAAAAATTAATTTCGAAAAAAATGTTCTGGGACCAAAATATTTATATAGTTAAAGGTAAAATGCCTATTTTAATAAGAAAACCATTATTCTGAAATAAGTTGACCTTATGTTATTGGTAATAATTATAAAATAATACTCACTTCCGGAATTTTGATGATGGCTCGTGTGAAAATGCTGCCTTTAGTTGACAAACATTAAACATAAAAATATTTGAATGCTGGAGATAATTTCCCATTATTACTGGAAATTGCTTATTGTTACTTATTTTTTTGTCACCCTTCCTTTAATAATATTTTTTTTAATGTTAAAGGAATTTTAAAAAGTTGTTTTTCCTGCATAATTTAAATGATTATAACTAGATGTAGAACTTTATAACCTAAAAAACATCAAACTAGGCTTCTTTTGTTTTTAATTTTTCTGTCTGATTTTATGTACATAAGACCAAATTTCTTCAAACTTGCAAACATTTTATTTATGAAATTTTTACGCCCTGTACCTTCTAAATTAAACATCTCTACCAAATATTAAGTTGAAAATCGAATTTTATCTTACCAATAAAAATTTAAAAATCATCAGAATTTTGTAGGTTTTTTAATACTGGGCCGTATTAGGTTAGTGGGGGGGGGGTGAACCCCTATCACAGAAAGTTTCATTTAATACATTATAGGATAGTTACGATTATTTCATAGTAAACAAACTATCTCACTCCCTCTAAAAATTCCCCTGCCCCTTTACAAATGGTGATTGAAAACCGAAGTTTGATTGAAGTTACATATTATTGTGTACCAAAAAGAGATAAATGAAAAATGGTGAGGTAAATGTTATTGGCTCACTTGACGTGGAAAAACCGTAAAGCTTTTGTTTCTCCTTTTTTTCTTAAGAAATTTTTCTCTGAATTAAACCCTGGTACCAATTAAACGGAATCAAATAAACCCTAAGAACTTTTTTGTTCAATACGTTCTAAAAACCTTTCTTTACCTGTCAGATTTAGAAGTATTCGGTTCGGTACAGATAAATCGATTCTATAAATAATCGATTTATCAGTCGATTCGATAAATCGATTTCAAAACCCTCATTTTAAACCCCTGTACAACTTCTTTCTCCTTTAGAGTAGTTTGTATGCAGCAAAAACAACTTCAAGAAAAAACATGCTTTGCTTTACGAAACATACTACATTTATAACTCATGATTAAATTGTTAATTAAAAATCTTTTTAAGCAAGTTTACTGTAATTGAATTGATGGATAAGTCATATTAATGACTTGTATTGGAAATTTCAGTAAAATTTACAATTAAAATAATATCGATGTGTGATATGTAGTATTGAAAATTATTTTTAAATGATACTAAAAAATATTCATTAGTAAAACTTCGCAGATCTTAAATCCGCTCTTAAAAATCTTAAAAACCGCTTAAATCGACAATTAAATTACAGTTCACCGCAGAAAAGTGTGAGATAGACACAGAGAAATAAAATTCAAAAGTATTATGAAACTGAATAATTTAGGCAGTTTAATGAATATTAATTGAGTATCAAAGGAATCCAATATTCACTGGATAAAAAATAAAGGTAACCACAATTTTAAATTAAAAGCAATTTTCTTTTTTGCTTAGCACAAAGAATAAGAAAAGAAAGGCAAATTAACTTTAATGTAATCAAATTTTAAAATTAAATTAATTTTTTTAATTAATTAAATAATTTAATCAAATACAATGAATGTATACATCGATTTTTCCAAGTTCAAAGGGCTATATCTGTTTATATGGGGTTATGTCAACGAGAGGGTAGTCTGAAAGTAGTCCCCTTACACATTTATGATCTTAGAATTAATTTAAGTAGGATATATCCCTTCCTTTAAAAATAATTTTCACAGTTTCGATACTTTTTTTGTTACCCGATGTTGACAAAAAGCTTACTTTTACTCATTTATATGACTATCAACCATGCCATGTTTGCACCCAAAGATAATAAAAATACCCATTTCACATGCTTGCGTGCACCGTGGAATGAAATAATTAAGTCGGATATTTTTCGGATTTATCGGAAATGAAGTCTTATTTTCAAAAAAAAAAAAAAAAAAAAGTAAAAAAAAAAATAAATAAATATCGGCGTAGAGGTATAGTTTTATAATAATATAGTAATAATAATCTTTTTTATTAAACAAATTAAAAGAAAACTTAAGAATGAACATAGGAAAATATATTTTACGCCAAGGGGAAACAAAATATCCCGTCCAAGCGTAATAAAAATTGATACATTAACTGAGTAATGAAAATAAAAAAATGAACAATAAGAAAAAAAACCATGTAAACTAAAAAAAAATCACTCAAAAATATAGACTGGCAAAAAGGCTCAGTAAATTTCTAACATGAAAAATTTGTTTCAAAGAAGTGAGAATGTTATGTTAATTCGATGTTAATTATAAATTCAAAAATATTTCTTTTGAAAACTGAGTAGCTATTTGTTTGAATTAAATTGGTAGGTAAACTACTGTACAATTTAGGTGCAAGGTAAAAGACTATATAGTTACTAAGTAAATGTGTCCTTAGAAAAAGTTGGAATTTTAAAAATCCAATTTTTTGAGCAATTTTTATCTACTTCACGTAAGGAATGTTTCTGTGAAGAGTTTAGGTGGACTTGTTGAAACACTCTATACTATTTCTTTTTCTTTAAACTTTTAATTCGCTGGATTATAGCATTTAAATTTTGGCATGAATGCGGGTGTTAAAAATGCCCGTTTCATGTCAATATCCCGTGGACAGATTACAGTGCTTTTAGAAGCAAAATATTTAAGTTTAAAAAATAATAAAAAAACTAAAAGTAATAGAACGAAAACTTAAGTTAAAAACTTAGGTACTACAATACCATAACAAAAACACAAAATAATTACTTGAAATATATATAATATTTAATGAGGTAGTGTAAGCGAGTGAAAATAACACTTTTTTGGGCTTCAAAAAATGCTCACATGTGCTAAAAGCTTCTTTGATTTTTCAATTAAAATTTACTTTCTTTAACTACAAAACGCAAAACTGCATGATAGCACTGAAAATCTTGCAAATTTGCAAACTTTTTTAAGCCCAAAATAGTGCTATTATGACAAGCTAATATCTTTTCGAATATCAAATAATCAATCAATCAAAGTTTATTCCAATATGAATAATTTAAATAGGGAAATAAATGATAAGAGAAAAAATACAAAAAATAATATAATTTTCATTAATATTTTGTTTTTGCGTTTGTTTTAATATTGTATGGTCTGACTACCACAAGAAAATCCTTGGCAGAAAAACAAAACTTTGAAAAGAAGTTGAGCTATATAAAAGAAAAATAAATAAGGCCAAGAAAATTTTTTAAAAATCCCAATAATTTCTTATGTTTTCCACTCCCTCTAAGTTTGTTTTACACTCCCTCTAAGAATGTAAAAAATTATACAGGCAAATTTTTAAATATTGATTGGTTTTGGAGAAGAAGAACTATAGTTAATTAGAAAAAATTGGTGATGAACTTGGGCAATTGATAAAAGAAATTTTTTAGTTCAGTTCCTCTTATGTAAAATTATTTTTAAGTATACTCCTGTTCATAAAAAATGCAACACCAAGAAGGAATTGTCCGATCAACTTGAAATTTTCAGGGTACATTCATTATGGTTTGTTATTCAAATGATTACAAATTCAGAGTTGTAGCGTATGCGTGAGATGAGCTGCGCCTTTTCAATCATTAATTTAATTGTATATATAGGGGGCTGTAACGGGTGGTTAAGAAGTTGTAAGAAGGTTGTCTGCCGCTGATTATCTTGTCATTAGAAGTCATTATACCCCTTATACTTTAACAGATGCCATATGAGCATTTAACAGTGTTTGAACGAGGATCAATGAAAGGCCTCCCTGAAGAGTGTTTTTCACACTGTCTTACCGATGCTCAGACGAAAGCCAATAGGATAATAGTGATATGGGTGTGAAAGCAGAGGTCCCAAGATGGTTAGGCGAGTTAAAAATCGGGGACTGAACGCCTCATAGTCATGTCAGCACGTGATCAAAGAGAATTCATTCGCATGACAGTGCCGGATCACTCGGCGACTTTTCGACATCTTTCAAACTGTCAAAACACTGCTACAGGTCTATCATTGTATGCTCCAACAGTTAATCGGTGGTTGCTCCACCAAATTCCGCGAATTAGCGTTATTTTTTTTAAAGAGCTCCATTGATGGAATTCCATCGGTGCTTAAAGCTACCATGGGGTCCACAAAATTTTTTTTCGCGTGATTAATAGCAACAAATGGCCCTTTTAAACGATTCCAATTTTAATTTTCATCAAAATGACATCCACATCGGCTTTGGATGCTATACTGTAAAACGCCATCTTTTGGAGCGTTTTATCTTGCGTCATACCGCACGAACGCCCTGCGTTATGAGCTGGAGCACTATTGAGTATCATGGGCAACCTTATTAGATAAGAAATGAAGGTGATCTTATAAGCCACAATTGCATTAAAAATTTTTTGGAGCCAAAAGTTATACCCTAACTTTGAAGCATTCCTGAAGCTGTATTTAATCAGGACATACCCCGGACACATGTTTTTTGGAATGTTCCAAACTTCCATTATATCCATCAAAAGCAGTTTCTCTTTCATGAAATTTCTTCACCCAATATTTCACCTATGGAGCTTGACTGAAATTTCGTTGATGCCTCATGCTCAAAATGCTAGTTCTGTTGCCAGATTTGGTTAACTTTGGGTTTGCGAAGAATCTTTGATGGAAATCTTATCCTTAGGCAAAAAAAAAACAATCTGTTTGATTCAATGACGTGTCGTATAGAGGCTCTCACTGCTGCGCGTATGGACTACAAAAAACACTGATTTTCGATATTTAATTTTGTTCCTTTGTTCTGAAAATTTAATCATTTATTTGCATCTACAAAGGTTACCAGTTGTGCAAATTTCATCAAAATCTAACAAGTCCTTCATGGTGTTGTATTTTTTACGAACAGGAGTATATATATCAAGACAATAATTTCAATTGCTATACTTTTGATAACCTAAATAAGTGGTTCCCAAATTTGGGAATATCGCTCCTTATGAAAGGGGCGTAGAAACTCTCTTTGGGGGTAAGCTGGCGCGGTTATATGTTATTTGTAAATGGAGGGATGTTTGTTAGTCCAGTACAAAGAACGCTGGCTAGGTACTGTTCATACTCAGGGGTTCTATAGGCAAGCATAAAAATTTTATGATTTCTTCTTACTTTACTATTCCTTTACTATATTAGAATTTATTATTAGAAATTACTATGCAATATGCATAATTGATTTATGTGTTTAATTTAACAGGAGTCTTATAAAATTGAACTAATTCTAATTTGTTATTTAGAAACCATGGCGACGCGTCCTTATTTGAGAAGCTCCTTGGCTAGGTCTCTCTTCGAAAAGATGATGAAGGATGAAAACCTGAGATGCCTTGATAAATCGAAGGTAAAGAAACTATTTTTATGACATTTTCTTTTTACTTACAATTATTACATTTAAACCATTACATCGCTTAAATCGAAACGTCTTATAAGACAAGTACACCTGAATTTCGCACTTTTGGATATTTGGGAGTACTAAATATTCCTTAAAATGTCATTCATCTAGTCTACTTATTGATCAATGATGTAGACAAATGCATTATACAGACGTGATTTCATAACTTGTGAGGATTTCTCTTCCACCTTTTCCATATCATTAATTCGATTTCGTACTTTTTAGTCCCATTTTCCCCTCTCGTTTTCTCTTACATTTCTTTCTTTTTTTTACATTGATTTCATTTCATTTTTCTTTCACAATTTTCCTCATTTCGTCTGTGATTGAAATTAATCAACATTCCCTTCTTTTGTTCTCCTTTATTTTATCTTCCTTTATTTTCAATGTACGGCACGTGTAGGTGTTAACTAGTTTAAAACTGTAAACTTAATTTTATAAATCAACCTCTAACATAAAACGTGTTTTAAAAAGATAGACGATAAATTAAAAAATGAAATAAAGTAACAATAATGTTACGATTATGTTTGTTCCATAGAAGCTCGAGAGTGTCCATGAGTTACTGGATTTTTTCAATCATACTTAGATATAAAATTAAAACCGTTGAAGATTAAGAGTAGAAAATTCATGAACGGATAAAGAATTGGAAAGAAAATCCTTTAAGTAAAAAAAATATATTCAGACATATCCAAAGTTATATATCCAAACATAAAATCCAAACCATCCCTAATCTTAAAATCCTTATGCACCCGCAAAAAAAACCCTCTACTTTTTAGGGCACTCCGCGCGTGTCTCTCCTTACATCGGGCCCCTTCCCTTTCTTGGAAAGTGTAAAAAACGTCTTAAAAACGTCCCCGTAGATTTTCTTTAGACGTTTTATGTCGTGTCTTGCCTCCAACAATGGGTGCGTCAATCGATTCCACATGGCATCAGCCTGATGCCAACGCTGAATGTTTAACTTCGCCTGACCCAGATGGGGGTTGTTGAACAGGGGTTGAGGTGTTTCATCCCTTCACCTTGAAAAGAGGAGAGCGAGAACTTTCAGCTAGCAACTGTGAACGAGTATTTTCTCTTCATTAGGTCTTCTTAACAGAGATTTAAATGGGATTAAGTGAGAAACATTGCTTCATAGAGAAAAATAATATAATTTGTTGTGCTGCTAGAATATAAGATTGTTTTTAAAGTATATATTACTGTTTGTTACCATTCTATTTGAGTTGGGGGAGTGTTAATATTTTAAACAATAGAGTTATAATTTTTCTTTGCCATTTCTATATAAAAATGATGGTTTTAGACTATATATTTTTGAAAATTTTTAATGATTCTAATTATTAGTAATTTTTATGTTTTCCACAAACCGTTTCTTTTAAAGGTTTTTATTGCAAGTCTACATATTTTCGGCGAACCTATAAGAACCCTTGCCAACATTTTATCAAATAGGATCTTTAAATTACGCTATGCTATGCATTCTGCTATGTGTGGGACAACATAGCAGATTTTTAATTTTTTAGAGTGAAATTGAGTTGTTATCAATCTTGACATCAGGACGTCCACCGCACGTCGAAATTTTGAGCTGCTTTGTCCTTATTGGTCTAGGGGGTTCACCCTTCCCTTTGAACTTTACGGATATATTTTTTATTCTAAAGAAGTGGTTCTCTTCTACAGTGTCACCCAGAGAGTCCCAAAAGTCCAAAAATGAGTTAAGCACTAATTTTAAGGGTAAAATTTCAGAAACATCTCGGGATTAGGATCCTTATATAGCCTAATATTTGCTTGAGATTCAGCATTACCCACAACTTTTAACATTAAATACATCAAAATTCAAATTCTTCTTGTAAGTGTTTTCTAAAAAGCTACATTTAACCTATAATATAGAAATTTACTTGAGGGGGGGGCATTAAAAATGATTTTGTGCTTATAAACCACCTATCCTAGTTAAGGGCTTGCAGGGTGGTTATAATTTACGTTCCACTTTTTGAAGTGTCCATAAAAAGAAAACTACCGCACCAAATTCGGCGATCATATTTTTTCTAAACGAATTCGATCCCTCCCTATCATACAACTCTCACTCAAGATTAATATCATCGTCATGCGAGATAGGGGCTAACAAAGTTTGTCTACTTTCCACGGAACCCATATCCCAAGATAAACAGTCACGATCCTCTCACTAACTCAGCATCCCCGATGAATCTCTAAGACCCGCGATCGAACACGATGCGAGAAGAGAAGAACATTATGTTCTTCTCTCATCTCTCGACCCCCCCTCCTCGTATCCGTAGCGTCATTATGAATATTAATGACAGCTCCGCGACACACGCGGGGATGAGATAATTTCATTTGGAACTCTCATCCATCGACGCTGGTTGGCTGCTGAGAACAAGTTCCATTCTGTGGACGTAGAGGTGGTGTCTGAAGGTGGCGCGTTGAGGTGGTGACTATAGGTGGTAACATGTTGAGTGGCAAAAGATATCCGTAACATGGGAATTTTCATACATTAGATGGGTTCTGAAATTGTAAAACCTCCAATTCATTAAATACTAGAGTAGTAAACGACTGGGAAATGGCTCGAACTGTATTAGATAGGGTTTTGTTGTGGGTTCTCGGTCTTTCTCTGTCTTTATCTATCTCTCTATATCTGTCTCACTTTAAATATATCTGCCTGTATCTCTCGGTGTTTCAGTCTTTTTCTGTATTTCTCTCTTTAATTGTCTATTCTGTATCTACATTTCTCTATGTTTCTCCCTTTCTCTCTCTATATGAATCTTTCTCGCTGCGTCTCACTCTTTGTCTAAGTGTTTTCTCTATGTCTCTCTATCTGTGTGTCTCTTTTTCTTTCAATGTCTTTTTCTCATGCCTCTCATTTCCCTTTATCTCTCTCTTTAGGTGTCTCTCTTCCTCTTTCTGTTTCTCTCCCTCGTAAAATGACCACCAAAATCCATGGCATAGTGATGAAGGTATAGAAAATGAAGTTTGCAATTGGTTTCCCGAATAGCTTTGGATATGGACAGCAGATGTCCATTGAACTAATTTAGTCTCAAGACATGATACTGTCTGAATGGCAAGATAATGGCCACAATATATAGCTACAGAGGGAGCAAATGTTCCCTCTATCTATAGCAACCCTACGATTCTGAACATCCTTCCCCCATAACCGAATTAAGAAGGCGCACACGGCTAATGGGAGGACATGGAATTTTTTCTGTGTTCGAAAGAACGTGCAAAGGAATGCTCACGTCGTCGTAGGTGGGTGGGTTATCGACGCCATCGATTGGCTGGCGTAAGGGGTGGTAAGAATAACATCGTCGAATGGAATGTGGAAAGATTTTGTTAGCTGTTTATTCTGGAGGGGGTACGGTCGAATGAATCGGGCCAATTCTGCTCATTTGGTGGATAGCCCCAAACGATCGAATGTTCTTTTTTTTTTTCAAGAGAAAACCTTCAGCGATTTTTTATTTTTTTTTCTGAGATGCCCCGTAGGGGGTTCTTTTTCAGTAGGGAGGGTAGTCTATCCTTTCTTGGTGGAAATTTTGAATTAACATGATTTATCGATTACGCTGGGATATGTTCGTGACGCTGCTGGATTGAATTCGGGAATACGTGCATGCAAGTTTGTTAAAGAACCAAATCGTTTATTCGGAAATTTGTTTCCCAAACTTTGTTAGAAGTATTGATAATATTATGTCTCAGTCAGTGAGAGGGCTGTAGATTATCCTCTGTATGTTAATAAGTTGCTTACATTCTTCTGCTGTCCAACATAGTCTTAAAATCTTATTTGTTTTGCGTAATTTGATTTGTGACTGAACTGGACCGCGTTTTAAAACTACTTCGGAAAACATAAGGGACTCCCTCTGATTATATTACTGATCTTCTCTTATTCTTCTCTATCACTCTCTTTCTCTGAAGAGAAGATAGTTCTGGAATCAAGCAGTAATGAAAACACTAGTTACTATGTTGAACCTTCTAGATGTAGTCTGAAATCTCTTAAAAAGCCACTAAACCGCTAAACTGAATACTAGGCGCATTTTTGATTTAATTAGTATATTTGTTCAAATATCTGTGCCATCAATTGCAAAATATCAGCGAGTAATCTTATTTCTTTTAAAAAGAATTTAAGAACTCTTAGCAGGAATGAAAAATCTAATGGCAATGAAAAACAAATTCAAAAATATTTGATTCATTGATAGATGTACTAAAATGTACTGTAAACAACAAATTTCTTAAATGAGTTATTTAATACTTAATAAACATACATATTAATCCTGATTTGCCAAAAAAAGTTTTTGAATGAGGAATACAAAATTTAATTCTTATCGATTGCAAAATTGTATTGCCTCGAGGTCGGACTGCATCACAATCGTTGGCGACATTAGCTGTCGCCAAGGGAGAAATAATTCACCGATTCTTCAAATTACACTACACCTACTCCACTTCATCTACTTATAAACACATCTCTTGTGAAATCCCCGTAAAAATTCATGCGTGAAATTGCACATTATTGCTTCTCTTTGCTTTGATGCTAGAGCGTTAAAAACCAGGCATCAATACAAACAGCTAAACCCTTCGGCTACCATGGCAACCTAAACATTGTGATCAGTTTCTAATTTGTGCGCGACATTTCTAATGCCAGGGCACGTTCTTTTGATTCTTATTCGTCTTTCGTTGTTTTCCATTTGCAGGGAAACAAATATTGCGCCCAAGTCCCCTTTATTCTTAAGGAAAGAGCAATATAGCCGCCCTCCTTCATTTTAAAAGTGGGTTGAGTCAATGTTTGGGGAACGAGTAGTTTCACTTGAAATGGTGGTGTTCTGTTAAAATTCAACAGGATTAACGTTTTTTCGTTCTTTTAAATTAAAGTACAGATTTTATTAAAAATCCCACTTGGTATTTTATTATTGTTGTTATTAAGAGAACTAACTGATTTACTTTCTCGTGTAAAAATTCAGTTTTAGGAAATATGTTCTTTTTTATTTAAAAATAATTTCGTTGAATTTAATTTTAAATACGAATAAATAAATGATCTCTTGTGTTTTTGTTTATGGTGTTTTCAAATAAAAAATAATGCTTCATATCATTAAAACTTGACCAAAGGACAAAGATGAAAAAAAAATCCTGTAAATCATAACTACACTCATTTCTAAGTTTAAATATAAGTCATTCAAATGCCCAAGTATTTAATACTCAAACCTAAATAACAGACAATTACTGAAACCTCATGAACTCTATTAATTATGCAAAGGCGCCCTACTCTGAAATTTTCCTCTTTGAGATTCTACTTAAGAAAAGTTCTACTGTAATTACAAATTTAAATGATTAATTGATATGATTTAGTTTTTATATTTTATCAATTAAGTGAAACAATAGCAACACTTATATAAATTTATTCTACTTATTTATTTTTATCTCTGTTTTAAATAACCGAGAGTATGTTTTCAAGTGTAGAGAGTATGTTCTTATGTATTTTTAAGTATCAGGGAAAGGTGATAAAAAATAATGGTACCTCAGTACTAAATACTTTTTAAAAACTATCAGCATTGGTTCTTCGATTTCAGATATTTGGTTCATAATAGTACGAGGGTTGTTTTTTTTTCAACTTCCGTTTTGCTCCTGAAAAAAAAGTAGTTGGAATTTCGAAATAATTTTGGTACTGGTAGTTAGGTACATCCTTCAGGATCAATTTACATCTTTACTGCATAAAAATCGGACATTTTTTCTATTAGTTACCGAATTTAAAAGCGCGCTCCTCGAACTTTTTTCCCGCCAACCCATAGAGAATTTCGCTTTCTTCTTCGCGCGACCGCTCCTTTCGCCCAGCATTTAACATTAAACAATGGGTGAGCAGGTGAAAATTGCAGGAGGGGAAAGCGAAATTCTCTATGGACTGGCGGGAAATAAGTTCGAGGAGCGCGCTTGTAAATTCGATAACTAACATAAAAAATGTCCGATTTTTATGCAGTAAAGATGCAAATTGATCTTGAAGAATGTACATAACTACCAGTACCAAAATTATTTCGAAATTCCTACTACTTTTTTTTCAGGAGCAAAACGGAAGTTGAAAAAAAAACAACCCTCGTACATAAAATAGAGTATCATCTCTGCTCGCTTTACATTGTCATTCCCGAGTCCTCTTAACCCTTTCGACTTAGCTCACTTTTCCACCGCCAGACGGAGCGGTGCAAACGATCCGAATGTGTGTATCGTCACTGTGGAATTTCAATATACACGTTTTTCGTCACTATGAAAGGGGGGCGGAGGAGGTTTTCTTTTTGTTGGGGAAACGTCGCACCGAGGTGTCGTCTCGTAAAAACAACGAGCGTGACCGTTCGGAGGAGTTATTAAATTTGGAATTCAAAGGAATCTTCTCGAGATGGAGGAATGAAGGTTTTTTTTTTTGACGTTGTTGTATCCCCCTTGATGGTCAGGTGTGACAGTTTTGAAAGGGTGTAGTTATCGGGATGGCTATGCTTTTTTCTGTCGGAAATAGTTAAGGGGTTAGTTAAGTGTGTAGATGTAGAATGTATGAAGTGTTGATTGTAGAAAAAAATCTAAATGTTTAAAATGGCATTTAATACTCATAAATTTAATGTACCATAATTCCATTTAAATTTTTCCCGAATTTCATAGACTGTTTTTCATTTTTGTGAGGTAATTAAATGACACAACAAAACGTTAGTCTGTTTTTAGGGCTTTACAAAAAGTTCTGCTACTTATAATAGTATGTTTTATTTATCGAATTTTTATGTAAAGTTATGTCTTTATATTTGACCGGTAGAGAAAGTGTACTACTATGAATAAAACTTGGCTACGTTTAATAAATTTCAAGTTCCAATTTACTCTTAATAAACGAAAATATTTTTTTCGAATAATAAAGTAATTCAAAATAGTAATTAAAATATATGTTCTGTGTGTAATATATCCCTGTTTTTAATTAACTTCAAACATTTTATGCTTTTGCATTAAATAACCCCTAATCACTAGAATATTTTAGCAATACAGCCAGCCTTAGGAGTTACCATCGCTTTTTTTGTGGACAATAATGTAAACCACTGTATGTTAATTATCAAATATATCAATTTTAAATTTGTTTCATTATGTGTGACAAAACAACTGTAATTGGGATTTATATTAAAGTATTCATCAATACTTTAACTAAAACTAATTGTGTGTTTTTTTAAATCTATTCATGATGGATTTTTATAAAATAACTTTCTATTTAATTTTTTATATTATATAAATGTGCATGATTAAAAATTTAAAGATAATAATGTACCAAATTCTAAAAGAAAAGTATTAAACTTTACACTACCTTATTTAACACCATTTTTATAAAAACATTGTCTTTCCTAAAATATCTAAAAAACTTTTTTTTACTTAAGACATACCAACGCTACCACTTTATTTAAAATATTTCCTTCTTAAAAAGAGAATTTTCACATATTATTCACCTAAGTATTTGAAGCTCTTGTCCTGTACATAAAAAAGGATATGTATTATATCGTGGAAATTTGCTTCTGATTATAAAATCCTTAAACTATACCCTTCTTGAACTCACAGTCTTTATTACGTCCTCTCCATAACCTCAACGTTTCGCATATCTTCGTATAAAAATCATACTTTACTGCATATAATAACATTTTGTAAACCAGATATGTTATGAGCATGTATCAAACCCCAGCCCAAATTTTCTGATTGCTCTGCAGACCATTTCATAAAAAAAGTTATTTTCATTCAAATGGTGCACTGATCAAAATATACCTGAAAAGGAAACATCTAGATTTGTTTGAGAAAAGCGTTATATTTGAAATACAGCTCTCGGAATTTATATTTTAGGTTTATTTTACACATTTAAACCGAGTTGGCAAGATGTTGAACTTTTGGTTGAGCAGTTCTCGGTTCCGCTTTCAGTAAAAGTGATTTTTACCCATAAAAAGAATATTTCGTTGTATGTCTTTTTTTGAGAAACTCGCGTATCGCGGAATTTATATTTAACTCAGGTAGATTTTATACATATAATATGCATGTTAGTGAGCGAAAGTAGTTCTAAAATATCGTAGAGTTGTACCGCACCATACATCTTACTCTGGATATTAAAGTTCATGTTCGAATTCTAGAGTTATCAAAACTCTTTTACCTACTGTACCTTTGAAACTACATTTCAACTTCATTTTAACCTTACGAATATTTCAAAAGTTTTACAGTAAAATATGTAACTTTTTACTGCAATCACTTGTATTTTTAAAATTTGGTTATAAAAAACTTTGAGTTATTGGTTGGTTATTTTAGTCTTAGTAAAGATGGACACGGGCTGTCATGTTTATCTACTACTTGTGAATGTTTTCTTCTCGTTAGGCTTTCTTTGTTATTCAAAAATAAACAACTTTCTATATCTTTTCGAAAGAATTATTAAGTGATAATGACTAAGGTATTTGGTGTGATTATTATTTGTTTTTGGTTTTTATTTCTCGTTATATTTTCAATTCATTCACTGCTTTTACTAAATTATATAATTATAAAATGATTAAAATATTAATTCTTTAGTTGAAGGTGGGAGGGATATTCTCTTTTGTGAGCCATTTTTGCATTTTGTTTTAAATTTGAAATAATTCTCTATGAAACTCTAGATAAATTCATCGTTTGGGAAATATTTTCTCTTATATTTACACCCAACTATCTTTTCATCTCTACTAAACGTATTTTTTTTTCACAATCGGTACAATGTTCATTAAAATTTACAAACAAGTTTACTAAATTTTTTAAAAATAATTAAAATAATTCTTAAATTCTATTTAAAGCATTTAAAATATATATCCATTGTATCCGTAAAATTTCTCTCTTTTACATTCAATGAACAATAGCCAAACAGGAACAGTGGCAACGAAAGAAATGTCAACCTATAAAAAACCTCCTCGATTTTCCTCTAAACTAATCAGTAAATCACCACCACATTTTCATTCCAAAACTGCCACCCCCCTCAAAATTCTTCAGCCATTTCTTGCATGTAGTAAATACCTCAAACTCTTATAAAAGAATCGTATCACCTCATCCTTCAACCCATAACTCGATTTCCTTCTAAGAAATGATTCGAACGATTCGGTAACACCCTAAACGAAAGTTCCAAACACACCATTCGACTAAATTCGGGAATAAAAGGCTTGATCAATGCTTCGGACTCTGCCTCTCGTTTCGGCAGAAATCTCATCCCGCGTTATCCGCCCCTTAAAAGTCCCTTTTTGTCGCCTTAGAGTCCTAATCACTCCCGGAAACGTCACTGGTGTTGATCACTCGGAAAGATGACATTAATTTTAATATATTCATGGGGAAAAGAACGGTTGTAAATAACCTCGAAAAGAGTGTCGTCTCCGGTCCAATGAAATATCCTAATGCCTTTCGAACATTCCTCCTCTCAACCCCTAATAAGATTCGAAAGAAAGGCACGGTGGCAACAGCCCCTAATGGTTCCCTCGCTTCCCAAAAATGAAGACAAACCGTGGTCTCCTCATACCCGCTTTCACACTCCCTGTCATTTGTCAGGAAGGTATCTCTCGAGGCGACGCTCATTTTTGGTGTGTGAAGCTAATGTTGGAAGACACTACATCGATATGTGAAGTTGAGTAGAGTATCTTACTTCCTTTCTTTATAATTGAGGATCTCTCGAGAAGAATCGATGCAGTCGAATCGAATGGAGTAATCGATCAATATCTGGTTACCTTAGCTTGGTTGTTTGAGAAATCGATGTTTGGTTGAAAAATGGTGATGCTATTTTTTGTTATTTAAATTACATCTCAAGAGAAATTTACGTAATAAAAAATTACATAATTTTATGGAAGTATCAGCTAATTATCACCTTTATGTTTGGTCACGGCTTACTAGATACTTATACAGGCTAGCCGAGTACGGAAATCATTGCAAATCCAGATGGCATTATTGGACAAACTGGCAAAGCATATTCACAGTGTTGAAGGCGGTGGGTGATATAGGTAGGTCTTGTAGCGATCCAAGCGGGAAAAGTTGTCAAATGGTTTTCATTGTTTAAAACTCGGCTAGCCTGTATAAGTATCTAGTAACCCGTGGTTTGGTCTAAGATTCATCGTTTTTAAACCATGGTATTATTCAAATTCTTAGCTTTGGGTTTTGCTTATATATTATGGTTATTGTTTTAAAAACCTAATTAATTTTTTTAGCATTCAATAACTACCTCAAAATCATTAATAATTGCTTTGTATGGTAATATTTTTTGTACGATTTTTCAATGTTATTGCAACTTGCATAAATACATCTAGTATAGAAAACAAAATTTCTTATTTATTATCAGAAACTAAAATGTTTGTCAAATCATTCCTTTTTAGAAACAGTATAAAAAAAACTAAACAGACTTTAAGCAAACCAATTGTTCTACAAGATGTTGAAACCAGCAGAAAAATAAAAAAGATTGAGAGGGGAAAGTGGTTTTGGCACTTGAAATCTCAAGTGTCTCACAACTTAACTGCCTTAACCCTTTCAATTATATGAAAGAAAATTTTTAATGGACTGAAAGGAATAAATAATCATGGAACATTCATTTAACTAATCCAACCTTTATTTTCTAAACCCTACTTAACCATTAATTTCTTAAAACTCTTAAGTGTCTCTGTATTTATGTTGAAAATATCCCCATCTTAACTTATCATCAAAACTATTATTTTCCCTCTTAACATGAACGAAAATAATGCACTGACACCACCTAATGATGATAAAATAAACCAAATGAAGACAAATTGAGCATCCCTGTCTGAATTATCATACATCCAAGTGATAGAAAAAGTAACTTGATATGCAAATGACTTAGTCCCCTCCCCCTGAGTGATTATGTCGCAGCCTCAGTGACAAGACAAGTTGTCAACGAGGGAACAGATGACACTTTTTAATTGGTTGTCAGGAGGGGTACTCGACGGTATAATGGTTGTAACCCAAGAAAGATGGTTGGTGTTAGGTGGAGGAATTATGAAAGGGTTTCATCTTGAACGACTGAAAAACGATACTGTAAAGGATTATGACATTTTAGAACCTAAAATATGTCCTAGCATAAAAATTAGCTTCTACAATGAGTGATGAAAATCATCTCGTCATCATGACTCTTGTAAAGAGTGATATCGTAAAAGGTCTTGAAATTAGTCCACTCGAAGACAAAACAAAAAATCAGCTTTGCACAAAATCTGCTGCATCCTTATTTTCTTTGTGTTTTCTTTTTTGTATAGAGTTTTTTAAATTACGCGTTTTTTTGATAAAACTAGATATAATAATGAAGTACACTTTAAAAAATAAAAAGGTGTAGTGTAAGGTATTTAAAAATTACTTGACCCAACACTTACAAAACACATCGGAATACTACTCATTTGCAGGCTATATCAATAATGTTTTCATTTATGTAGATTACTTGCTCAATTTTGTAGCTTAAAAAGTGTAAGAGAGAGAGAGATGGAGAGAAATTTATAGGAAAGTAAGAAATAAAGAGATAGAAAAAAAAATAAGGACGATTTGAAATCTGTTGAAGAGATAATTTTTAGTAGGTTTTATCACACTTGTAATTAAATACGTGTAAATTTAGAGAAACGTAATTTTACATGTGTTTAAATAATTTTCAGATAAGCTTTTTTTATTTCATAAAAAAGTGCAGTTAAAATTTAATTTTGTTTAGATGACCATATGAAAGATATCTGAGGAACTTTTCATACAGAAAGATACAAATTATGTTGCATTAAAAGTTTATTTGATCTCTTACGGTTTTACTTTGTTTTATAAAAACATACATTCTATTCGCAGCTCTCGTATTCCCAATGTTTATCTTGATTACTGTTGCTTAGACAAGGAAAAATGATTAATAAATGTAGTTCAAACATTCGAATTAAATACAAATAATGTGTGGTTAAATTGAATTGATTAAAACTCTCAAATAAATCTAAAATTTTTTATCAATTAAAAATATTGTTATCAATTTCAGAAATTTTAATTGGTTATGGTTTGACTATTGGATTTAAGCTTAGAATCCATATTTTATCCGGCCAAACAATTTCTATTTATTTTATCACGGCTGCAATACAAGATAATATATTATTGTTTTTGTATAAAACTTAAAAAAAAAAAGTTTATATCCACTGAAATTTGAATTTTCCCTTCATCTCATATTTAGCAATAACGTTCCCATTAATATTCACAGAAATAGTACTTAAATACCATTAATATTCTGAAAATAACATCTTTTCTTTCTACTTTCTCACCTTAGGAGAGCCATTCTCTTATGCATGCAATTCGCTGTTTTGCATACTCTTAGCGCCACCTGTCGGGATGGAGGCACACTAGCGGGATGCAGATCTCCCCTTTGCTCCCGAATGGAACACGGGGAGCCAATCAAAATCGCGTGTGGGAGGGATTAAATGCGACTCCCCCCTATTGGTTCGTCACGTGCACGACTGGACAAGTTGACACACGTTAGGTGTCGAAAGGGTTTAGGGACTGGAAGAATTCCATTGGAATGGATTCCCAGTGACAGAAATGTTGCTGCATTTTAGGATTTTTCTAAAGGGGGTCACCTTTTATCGATAAATGATTTTTAGCTTCTATCCTAAGAGATATAAAGTTATACGTCCAATTATTAATGTTTATTTGGGTTTAAATTAAAGTTTTATAAGATGGTGTTGTAAAATTTAAGTTTTATACGGTCCCCTAGCCCCCTGTGGGTCATATTTTGTAAAGTAATAACTGTAGGAAAAGTATGAAGAACTAAAGAAAAATTTTTGTTGTTTTTGGATAAAAATGATCGAATTTATACGCCTAGTACAAACGTTGCTTACTTTCCTATCGAAACAGGAATTAAAAACAATCATGAAAAGAGATGAAATTAATACGTAAATTATAAGAAAGTAGAAACATAGAGAGAAACATAGACATTATGAGATAAACCATCTCATAAATCTCGATAGAGAGTTGATGAGATGGTTCATGGTAAGATGGATTAGAAAACAAAAAGATCATCAGAGAGAAAATAAATAATTAATTTTGAAAATGAATGAATTAATTAATAATAAATAACCAGAGATAACTTGGGATAAAAAGATGGATAAGATAAGTATCAAAAGGTTTCATAAGATAGGGTAAGAGTAAGAAAGTTGGAATGGTAATAAGATTAAGAGAGGAGAAAGAATGATAATAGTTTTGAGAATGGTCTGCATGTTCACTGCAGTTTAGGTTTAGAACCGTTGAACTGCCTTTGTGAAAAGTTTTTTTGACATTAAAAAGGGGGTCTGTGGGTAGTACTTCCCCAGAAAATTTGCAGAAATTTTCTCCTCAAAACAGGGTTGTTAAACTCATTTTAGATATTACTGGGAATAAATATCGATTTTCAAACTATTCAAATTTGCCACTTAAATATTTGCACCATCTTCTATCTAATTAACTTTTTTTTTAACTTAAATCTTGTGAATGGCGCATTATGTCTGTATAGGAAGCTTGCGCCATAAAACCCAATGGCCCAATATGATTTTAACCGATTCTTGCGCCTTAAAACAATATCAAAACCATAAAACTCAAACCATCCAAACGACTAACTATCTATCTAATTAACATTTTGAGCGATAATACAATCAGTCGATTTTGTAGTCCCCCTTAGAAGTCACACATCTACGAGCTCAAAAACGTTTGAGTTTTTTTAAGCAATGTTTTTAAAAATTGAAGGATTCGTCTTCTTTGGTTTATGATGACGGTAAAGATAAATTCAGAGTTTTTAAAGTGAGTGTGTGGATTGATGAAAGGTATGTGCACTATAAGTGAATGAAACAAAGAGATGATGAAAATGAGAGAAAGAAAATGAGTAGCAAAAAAGAATGCGAGTGAGAATATTAGAGGAAATCACAAGCAGAGAAAGATAAATTATGAGAAAGAAAAAAAGAAGAGAATGGTAAGAGAGTGTATGAAGTTCGAGAAAAAGAGAAGCATGGGAAACAGAGTTAGAGTTAGAAATATATAATGTAAGAGAGAAGTTAATAATGAATTAGTGAAAGAGAGGGAGATATAGAGATAATTTCAAATGTTTATTTTATGGCAATGCTCATTCAGACTTATCACTTTTAGTGTTCATTTTAGAGGAATCGTCCAAAGGGAAAATTGTGAACTGGCTTTTCATTCTTTACTTTTTTCTATACCAACTAGCGATTCACATGGGTGAATCACTCAGGATGAACAGTGAAAGTGAAGCAGTGTAAATGAGCCTTGATAGAAATTAAGAATAACTGAATGTTAAGGGAACATAGAGAGGTAATTTCAAATATTTTTTTCCGCCCAACATAATTGAAATTTTCAATCTGCATACATCCGCTTGAAATACTTAATCAAACAGCATCATGCATCCAATCTCCCAACATGGCGTATTATAACTCACGCACGGAATTAGCCACACACAATCCCCCTACCAACACTGTCCACCCTTTCTCCATCTCTCTCTCTCGTCCCCCAGGGGTCTTCGTTTCCATGACGACGCCATCCTCTCCGTGCCCGGATGGAAATGACTCTAAATTAATGGTCCAAAATCCTTTTTTCATCCCAGCATCGAAACAAAAGAACATTCGAGAAGAAGAAGGAACAAACAAAAACAAAAAAAAGAATGCAAGAGCTAATACTTTCCTCCCTTGGAGCCTTTTGTAAATAAATGAGTTTTTTGCCATTCTCGTGTTCTTCTTCTTCTCTCGTGTTCCCCGTGGAATCTGAATAAAGGACGTTCCCGGGGATAATAGCGCTGATAGTTACGGAACCTTCTCCCTCTCGTTTCATTTGAACTTTCGAAACTTTTTCTTTTCTGGGAGGGTTTTTCTAATTACGAATCTTCCTCACTCGTCGCGCGTGCTCGCACAGGATTTTTTTTCCTCTGGAGGGGGGTTGGATGATTTGTTTTTGTTCCCTCGAAAAGAACGAACTTTGGGATGGTTTTCTCTGTGCTCTTGTGTGTTTTTTTTTCCAACCTCTTCTCTTGTTGTTAAACTGTTTGGGAGATTTGTCCTCTGGAGTAAGACATGGGGTTTGGTGAAATGGCGATCTTTTGGAATGTCTGTGTTTTGTTTTTTTCGATTTGCATTACAAACGCTAAAAGTAGTTAAAAGGTTAAAAGTACCTAAAACAGGTCGAAGGAACCATGATTAGCTTAGAAAATAAATAATAATAGATTCTTTAAGCTTCCTTCACTAAATAATTAAAACTTATTTCTTCATGTTTACAAAACTTATTTAGTTACCAAATTTTGAGTTTAGATACCGATGCAGTGTTTCTTTTTCACAGTATTT
The DNA here is from genome assembly GCA_963680715.1 of Tetragnatha montana. NCBI lineage: Eukaryota > Metazoa > Arthropoda > Arachnida > Araneae > Tetragnathidae > Tetragnatha > Tetragnatha montana. Next base: position 30,834,522 of record OY796686.1, read on the forward strand.
ATTAATGAGTGGTATTGTGTTCATCTGTAAAAATATATATATAAAAATATTCTTCATCTTAAGCCTTTCAAATAATCTTGAAATTAAGTTAAAGTTAGTAATTTAGTGTTTTAAAAATATTTTAAACACTTGTTTCTCTTTAAAAGGGATTTTGATCCACTGTTTGTTACTCACAGTAAATGTTAATTGTTTCATACTTTTATAATGGTTTGTGTTATTGAAGTTATCTGTCCTTTCCTACAATATTGAGTTATTATAACCTTGCTCTTTTTATTTTTATTTGAAAAGGAATGTTAAATATTAATTCGAGCTATCAGTATTTATCTATAGTACTTAAAAAAAGTGAAAAAAAAAAGTCTGGGGTAATTTTTTGATATGGTATATATCTAAGGGCTGATTTTCACATCTTGCCATTCACAAAATTCCAGTGATCATAAAGATATTGTCAGGACACACCGGACAAATCTCTCAAATTTGGCATGGAGCTTCTTTAAGATACCCCCTTTCAAAGTTCAGATTTCTTTGTTATAGTTAGATATTTTTTCTTAAACAATCAAATGTTTCTTTTTCCATAGTGTGGCAGAAAGAGATACAAAGAAATCTGAAATTTTAGATGACGTATCTTATAAACTATTTGGGCTATCAAAGTAAATTTAGACATAAAATGTAGATACTAATTTATTTCTACACCAAATATGTAAATTCATATTTATTCTGAAACCTAATATTTTTTTCGTTATTTAATAAAAAATAGATAAATGGGTAAAAAAAAAAATTGGGCATCCCCCTTATGGATTGTTTATACTGGGGTAATAGAAGACTCCACGCCAAATTTGGTAGATTTATTTGGTGTGTAACTATTTTCTCTTAAACGACCTGAATTTTATGGAAGAAATAAAAATTGATACTTGATTGTTAACGAAAGAATATCATAAAATCACGAAGTAATCTGATCCTTGAAGTAGGCTAGTTTTTAGGCCTAAAATGATGATAATATGTTTTTTCATAATGTATATTTCACAACATACCATTTTCGATGTAATTTAACAAAAATTAGAAAATTGACACAGAAGCCATTGCATTCCGAGATAAAGAAGCGTAAAATTGGGTACATCCTATAGATTGTTTATACTATTGGTATAGAAGCTCCCAACGAAATTTTGTAAATTTGTCTGGCTTGTATTTTTTCATAAGCGACCTTTCGAATAATATAATAGAACGTAGATAGAAAATAGAGTAGTACGTAGGTTAAACATGCTGGGTTGGAGAGCCCATTTTAATACAGATTTTGTTTACTTTCAGTTATTTATTTTTTATTATCTTTTATTGTGCCTAGTGCATTTTTATGACACAAAAACAGAAGTACAACAAATTTAAAATTAAATTATACAAAACAAGTCATAAACATTATAATGAAGTCCAAAATTTGCAAAGGGTTGGCAGAGAAAAGTTCCTTATTTGACCCACCCATGCATTCAAGAAGATGCTCAGACGAAGCCTGATGCATATTACAGATGGTGCAGGTTGGGAAAACCTTTTCCCCGTCGATAAATTTAAGGGCTCTCGTGTTTTTTTTTTTATTTAGTTGAAAATTAAATACAGCATGCACCATGACAGGAGCCATACAACATGCATACACATCTGATTACAAAATATCCACAACTTTAGTTCGCAATAAACAATATAAAATTACTAAAATGTATTACTAGAAGAATACATATCATTTTAAAAATTAAGACTCTGAATATTTTCAATAAAACTCATGAATTCTGGTAAATAATCTGGTTGTATGAGGATATGAAAATTTGGCGGCCACGGCCACCCACTCGAAGGGCTCTCGTGTGTTTAGTCCGCAGACGTGATAGGCAAGAGAACTCACTTCGCTTCAGTTCTAAACATTTTCAAACTAATTAACTTATATTGTGCTAAAAATAATTTTTAAACCTGTACATTTTTTCTTGTTACCTGATTGTTAAACATTTTATAAAAATCATTAGTAACACTTTTTGAATAGAATCATTGGATCAAACATGACCTTCTAACTTTGACTGAAATTTCTCACATATTTGTAATTCAACGAAGATCCACATCAAAAACAAGATTTTTTCAAATCGAAATCTTAATCTTAACTCTTTCCACAAGGTTGACCCCCAACAAAAACGGTTTTTTAATAGTGATTACAATGCAGTAGTTGGTAACTTTATTTCTTGGCATTTATTGCACCCCTTTAAAAACTATACTTGTAAAAACTATTTTAAAAGTTAAAGTGCTGGACTAGGTTTAATTTTTTCCCAGTAAACATACTTTTTTATGCTATTATTTCTGAATTCATTGTACTGATAATAACTCAACAAATGGCTCACAAAATGTGACGCTGTTTACGTTTTATAAAAGTATATACAACATTTTCTAAGTTGCAATCCATTTTTGTTCTCTTAAAAAGTAAAATACCCAATAAAGTTTTAGATAGATGTAACCAGAGTTTTGTGAAATACATTCATCGAATATAATTCGAAACTATTACTCACAATGGAGATTTTTGTTTTCACCTCTTTGTACTCTGTAATTCTTGTAGTTGATTTCTATACCTTTCTGAATTTTCTCCATGACTTTATGATCTCAATATCTTTATAATAGTATTGATTTTCTTGAATCTGTTAAGAAAAATGTTGTTGTTGTATATGACTTTTAAAACCTCAAAGTTCCTCTAATTTATTTTTGTTTTCCTCTACTTTTTTCGGTAAATCCTTGTGTATGGTTTTAATATCTTCCTTTAACAGTAAGAAATATTTATGTATGAATTTATTTATTTCTAATACGGTTCCCTATTTAAGGGCAAAGTAAAGGGGTTACAACTAGCAAGCAAAACTAAAATAAGTAAACAAACAAAAATAAACAAGTAATCAACTAAGAACTCTCAATGTAATTTTAGTTTAATAACAAATGTAGAAATTGGCCTAACTGAAACAAAATTGTTAAGGAGTGTAATAAACGCATCAATTATATGAAAAAAATATATATAAAGACAATAGTTTTATACATATACATGGTTTGGTCTTTATTTTTTTAATCTTTAATTTAAAGGATCTGGAAGTTGTAAATAATAGAAGAAATAATTGGATATAATCCTTGATGTGGAAAAAAATTAATTGAATATAGTTTTAGCTATAGAATACTCAATGCATTCTATCTATTCTGATAATCCCCTCAGCACAGTGGCGTGGCGTAGGGATCCCAAATTGGTAAAAAAAAATACAGACAAACATGGCGTTGAATGTTCCTGTTGTTTTCAAATAATGTAATTTAACAACTAAAATAAAATGTTCCCTTGTACTGTTTTGCGCAAATCACAGTTGATATCCAGCCCATAAAAAGCTTCTTACACAAATAAATTTTACTAATAAAATGATTAATATCATTATAACCTAGAGATTGTAAATGAAAAATTTTGTAACCATTGGTTATTAGACCTTAAAACGTTTCATAACATTTCATCATAAAAGTTATTACTGAAACTGTATCTGTCATTTCTGGAAAAGCATATTTTCTAAAAAAAAATAACATAAATAAAAGTTACAAAGAAATTAAATGTGTCACTTCTTTTTGAAAACTTTTTTACGATGCTTCAGCTTTCTCAGTACAAATGTTTTTTTTTCACGTATTAGCATCTTGAATTCTAGAGGGCGCTGTAGTTTCGTAGGGAGTTTTTACCGCGGTTTTGTTATTACCAGCCCATTTGTTTTATATCGTACTGTTAACATGTTAACAGTTTTGTATAATTATTCATATTATCGTATTAATTATTAATATCTTCTGCCACAGAAAACACAATGAATGTTGGAATAGTTAAGAAGCGTCTTCCGAACTACTGTGGCACTCAAATTAGAAAATTAAGAAGATTTACATAGGGTAAAAATGTTTATAATGATAAAAACTGCAGATTATTGTTGATGAAATTGTTACAATATTTAGCCAAAATGAAATAAAAAAGCTCTAAATATCGACTTCTAGTTTTATCACTCTTTTTAGTTAGAAAACTAACCTAATTTATTTCATTATTAACTATTGCCTACATTATGACCATTTACTTGCTTCTATTTTGATTTCGTTATGAGCAAGAATTGGAAGGGTACCAAGTCTGGCTTTGAGAAGGAGGTCCAAACCTTTCTCCCCCTTTTCTGTATGCCACTGACAGTTATACATTTACCGAGATTATCTACGTCTGTTACAATTAACTCGACACAAATACTCATAATTTATTATACAGTATTGATTTTTCATTATATTTGTTAATTATTCCTATTGAAATGCACACTTTTTTCGGGGGGATGCACAAAACCTAAACAAATACAAAATACATGACATTTGCATCTTGGCGTTTCCCGTTTCTTTTCCTTTTTATTTAAATAAAAATTTTATACAATTTTATACTCTAAAACTATCGATTACTTTTTTCGCTTTTATTAAGAGAAAATTAACCTTTCAACTTAGACTAAACCCCATCAAATGCATAACTAATGTTAATTTTCACTTCAGATTAAATTTTTTTTTGCACTACAGACTGCTCAATAATAATTTTATACGTTTTTGAAAATTACTTAGCACAACAACTTACTTAATACAATCAACACAAGAAAATAAATATTATAGGATACCCAACCACTCCCGTCCCCCACTGAAAAAATCCCCCATCCCCTCAAAACTTTCCATCCACCTTTCTCCACCCCCAACCTCTCTAATTACCCCCGAATTTCGTTCTAATTACTAATTTTAACCACAAATATATACACTCACCTTTCGAGCTATTTGCAGAGCTTCTTTCGTCAGGCTTCTCGTTCTAAAAATGTCGCGCACCGTTCGGGGTGCAAGGTGGTTCCATCCCGACCCCAGGGGCATCGAACGGCCCACCTTCCGGAAACGCGCTCTCAATGCGCCTGCCGCTTCCTTCCGTCCCGCGGGGTGCAAGGGACCTTCTTTTTCCCAAAAACCTTCGATTTTGAACGAAATTCGAGAGATCCTGGGAGGAATCTGTTGTGTAAAGTGTTTGTGTCTATGTTGGGAATTTTGTCGACGGATGTTTCCATGGGGTGACCGACAAGATAACATTGGCAATAAAATTCTCGGTTTTAAGAAGGGTTAAGTCCCCAAACCTCTAGTAGCCTTGAGAAGTTCTAAGTCTTGAGAAATTGATGAAAAACCTTTCATAAAAAGTAACACTTCCATTCCATAACTACCAAATTTTTATTGAAACTTCTTAATCCCTATTAGTACAAAAAATTAGTTAAATAAAAATATATGAGTAGTGTTCTGAGTGTATCTGTTGAGTAGTGTATCTGTTATGGGCAAAGTGATTAATCGGGCATTATTAATAATGCCCGAAGAGGCGGCGGGCAAATTGATAAATTTCATTCATAAATTCCACTGAATTTGTTTCTTTCTTAAAATTTAAAAAAAGTTTTAAAGAGGATAAAAATAGTAAAACACTTTTAAAAGTAAACATTTTTTAATTCATATCTCTCATCTAAAAATAGAATGATTAAAACAGATTAATGTAAAAGTTATAAACAAATTATTTTTCCTTGTTTTTTTTTTTTAATTTTCTTTTGAACTTTACTGAATGAGGAATCGAAAATATTTGATGTGAGAGAGGGGGCTACAGTGGTGATACAATATGTGATAGAGTCACTGAAATTTCATGACACGTAAATTATTTATTGATATTGTAATAATAGATGTTTTACATTAATATTCTAAGATGAGCATTTAGAAGCCCAATGAGATAACACAATAGTAGTTATAGTTATTCGTCCAAAAGTTACAACATTAGTTTGTTGTTATTAGGTAGTTAGTTCCTCTGTTAGCTTTTTTATCTCTTTTACATCTAATTGATGGTCACATTTAAGTCTTTTGCGCTTTGGTCTGTGGATTGTGTTTTTCTCCATTGTTTAATCTTAAAGAAAACTTCTCTTGGAACAAGAACATGATTTTAACCAGATCAATATGTTTCCCTTAAAATCATGTTTTTAAAGAGTGTTAAAAGGAAATAATAAATGATTCTGGAAAGATTTATAGGTACTTTTTATTTGCACTTTAAGAAACTGTGTCCTTGAAGGTTGAAAAAAAAAATCAATAATTATACGGAAATCTTAGACGGTTGTCTTTTGAATTTTCGATCCCTTCAATCAGCTCAAACCGGATTATAAGGAATCGATAATATTTCTCCCGTTTCTTCCTTTTTAAAGAACTTCCCGTTTTCATTTCGAACTTTTTTCCCGAGGAATCACGACGCGAAGTGGCATCCATTTTGTATGTTCATTTCCGATACTACTGCCACAAAAAAGAAAGAAAGAAACCACTCGAAAAAGCCTCTGACCAAAACTCTCCAACTTTGCTCTCCAGCAGAGAGAGCCAGTCCTCTGCATCATTTAGTAGCTTCCGTGCCGTATCGATACGCACGGCTCCCCGCCGCTGATTGGCCAGAGAGGCCGGCCGCCGGCCAATCAGCGAGCGCGAGTTCGCGGCTCGTCCGCTTAATTCCGCGGTCGCCGTTACCGAAGTGGCCGGCGTTTATTTATTTATTTATTTTGAAGGGGCATTTTTTTGGGCGATTTTGCTTATTTATCGATGAAGGAGAGTGCCTCCCTTGCCTTTTTATCTATCTCTTTTCGGTAGATGAAGCTCGGGTTTTTAACGGCGATTTTTTTAGTTGTTTTTTTGGTCGTTTTTTCGTTTGTTTTTGGTCTCGATTGCGTCCCCGTTGCCTGGTGTTGAATAAAAAATCGGTTTTAATGTAGCGTCGATGGTGAAATGGCTCGGAAGAGAGTGGAGAGTGTAGAGGTTTTTTGTATTATTTTTTATTTATTTATTCATTCGTCTATCTTTGGGAAAATGTGCTGCAAATGTAGCGAGAGGTTATTTTTGAAAAGCCCTTCTTTAAGGAATTTCTGCGGAACGAAATAGGCCAGTCACCACTATTTTTCGAGGGAAATTGTAAATTAAGTGTTTAACAATTAATTTAAATCATTAAATTGTATTTACTTTAGGGTCAATATTGTCCTTAAGTTCTACTGTAATTTAAATCCATGTCGATATTTTTTTTTAATTAAATACCCTTCTTCAAATTCCTCAAAACATTTCCTGGATTCGAATAAATTTATATAATGTATACAAGTTTATTAGTTTTTAATGTGTTTTACGAAACATAATTAATTTAAAAAAAAGGATACCTGGTATAAGCGCATAGCAAAAACCAGAGCAACTAAACCAACCAACCAACCAACCAACCAACCATAATTAATTTCTTAGGTGTCCACTTCTTTGAAAAATCTTAAAGTTGAAGCTTTGAGAAAGCTAAGTAAATGGTTCAGAGCTGAGTTAAAGTCATTTTGTGTTAAAGAATCCCAAATATAACTGTTCTATAAAAGTTTACAGTTTAAATTTATTAAACTGTAGTATCCATGCAGAGAGTTAGATCAGAATAGTTTAAGAATAAAAATGCTAAACTGTGTTGTTAATGACATGAATATACAAAAGACTGCCAGAACTACATTTAAGGTAAAAATTTCAAATCAAATTTGTGACCTTCTTAGACATCCTAATCGCTTCCTAACGAAACCCACTGTTTGAAAAATGCCTCATGTAAAAAAAAACTTACTCCCGGCCTATACATTACCTTAATTTTTACAAATTGGAACTAAAAGTTTTTCCAAAATGTTGTTTTAGAAGTTTCATAGCCATTTTTTGTGTGTGATGCTCAGCAGTCAACACCTCATAGATTGTAAAAATACATTCATAATTAAATAAGTTTATTAATTCGTTTTTATTAATGAAATAATTATAGTTCTAATCCAAATATTTGTTGCATTATTTATTGGAGAAAAACAGTTAAGAAGCTTTCCCCCCTCACCATTGATCGAGGCATAACCCGTTGGTTTCTCCTCATTTGAACTCTTCATGCAGTGAAAGGAGTTTTACATGAAAAAATGAACTCGCGTGAAAGAAAACATTACAGGAATAACTGCACATTAGTAGCGCAATGTTTCTTGACTTTTTTTTAAATGATGAATCAAAATACTCTTAAAGTTTTCATACTTAAAATTTTCTTTAATAGTCTATTTTAGTACTGTATTAAAAACGCAGTTTTATTTTATGTTATGGTGTATTTTTTCCAGAATTAATTGTTAAAACCAAAAGCAAAGCACCTCTCAAATAACTAGAATAAATGCGGTAGAAAAATACTGATGATATGAAAATTTCAAATAATAAATCATAGTTGTGAAATTGGCTTAGTGTTAAAAACGTTATTAATGATTTTAAATCTTAGTATATTTATGGAAATTTCTGTTTAATTTAATGTTGAATTAATTTTTTGTTTAGTGAATAAAATATCATCGTGTGTAATTTAAGACTTTATTTTTTAAATACTCCCTTGAAATACGTTTAAAGGTTCTTTAAAATATTTATTAAACTTTCCGTTTTTAACATTTAATCTTTTAAATTTCTGAAAAAATACTTTCAGAAAATGTTTGTCATACCACATTACATTGAAGAAAAAATTTTAAAATAGCTTTGTCAAAGTATGTGTTTTGTGCATTTCTGAAACAACACAGTTTTGAAAAGAGTTTAATTGGATTAAAATCAAAAGAAAAGAAAAAAGAAAAATATTGGATGTCATGTAAATAGAACCATGTATCTATTGGTTGTCAACCGAGGTTGAAGACTGTTGACAACCGAATCGGTAACATAAACCTACGCTGATCTAATGAATATTTTAGATATAATGAGCACTTTAAATATAAAATTACTAAATTTTATTGCGTTGAAAAAATTGTATTAATTTTCATTTCAATATCAGTGTTTTTTTTATTTTTCATCCTAAACTTGTTAAACTCCGCCCAGCAATAACTTGAAATTGACGACTAAATCTCCAACCTTAAATTTCAACCATCAACTTCCTTAGAGACGGGCAATTTGGCTGACAACCAAGTTGATCGTCTGTCGGAGCCTAAGTCTATCTTATAACAGCGGATACTTCTTTAAACCAATTAACACACAGTTCGTTTTAACGCTTACTTTTTCCCCAAAATGCTCTCTTCTACAAATCCAATTTCCAGAAGATCAAGCTAATTGATCCCCAGCCTCACTGTGACCGCACTCTCCAATCCGAGATGAATCGTCTGAAAGAACCCATCAAAAGTTTTTTTTTTTCTTCCTTCCTTTCGAACGAACAAAAAGAAAAAAAAGAATATAAAGATTCGAACAAAAGAATTAACGCGACTCTTCTTTCGGAAGATGAGCGAAGAGGCAGGGAAAGAAGTGAAGTGAAAATGTTGGGCGCTGTCGTCGTAAATTTATCGTGTGTCACAGAAAGGAGGCGTCACGTTTGGTGGCGAAAGTGAACGGAGTCAGAAAGTTATAAATATATGGTCATTTGGGGTATATTTCGGACTAAAAGGTGTTTTAAAGTTAAAGTAATTTTTATGGATGAACTATTTTATATATGAAACAAAAATCGTGTATTTTACTTACAAAATGATTTAGCATAACTATGAATAGTAACTAAGGTTGGTTATTTAGGTCGGCTAGATGTTGAGGTTTTGTGGCGCAAGAGACATGAAATACAAGACCCTATTCTGCGTCATGAACACGACTTTAGCATCTCGATCTCACTTTATTGATACAAGTTACATAATTGAGGTGTTTGCTTAGCTGCAACAAGGAGTTAACTCCAAAATCAGAATCCACATCAAAAGGCTGCAGCAAGCGTTGGTCTACAAGTTGGTACTATTTTACGGCAATGTACGGGTTGGTTATTATGGTCACCATTTTTTATCGCAAACAAAGTATAAGATTAGGAAAGTAACGACTTTACAAATATTAGTTCTAGTGGAGTTAACTCATTGTTGCAGCAAGCACCTATTGTTTAATGCCTTTCATCAAAACAATGTCGTTTTGAATAATTAGCCAAATTAAACCTGCGTTGTCTAACTATTTTTATAAAAAAATACAGGGTGGTTATTATCCATTCCATTTGTTCCATTCTAAAGGAAACTACTGGATCGAATTTATCAAATTGTATTACAGGTAAAAGAGGTATTGATTTTTATATTTTCCAACAATAAATTCAATAATCTACCACAATAGGTAATTAGTTGTTTTGCAATTAATAATCTGAATAAGGGATTCCTACTAAAAAAAAATCCACAAAATAGAAATAATTTTAAATCATTCAGGTTTTACCATGATTCAGATAATCTAAGAAACGGTTTAACAATTTTTAAAACAAAGTCTTCATGTCTAGATGTGGTTGACATATTGTTTAACTGATAACTTTTAGGAATAAATTAAATCTCATGGCTTTCTTTAGAACAAAGTATAATAGCTCATTTGTATGCTACAGGGAGTTGGAAGATAAATATTTTTGCAACTTAAATCGTAATAAAAAAAACCCGACACATTGTGTCAACTTCTGAGTTAGAAACAACAACTATAGAAACTGTTCATAAAAATTCTGTCATTTCAAATTCACGAATATTTAATTCATAACTTTCTGAGGTATTTTACTTTTTGCTGTTTTTTTTTCTACCCATTCGAGAGAATTTATACAAATCCAATTTGTAAATGTTTGCAATTTTAGTTTGTGGAAATTTCCTGAACAAATTGCAAAGTAGTGTGTGGATTTGTTTTGTTAACATAAGTAATGAAAAGTAGTGATTCATTAGCTTCAAAAACATGTCCTTTTAAAATTTTTGTCAGTAAAGTATTGAGACGACGATGTCAAATTAAATTCAGAATTAGTATTTGTTTTATCTTCTAACATTACAGTATGTGTATGTGTATGCTTATGAAATAAAACTAATGATAAAGGTAAGTGAAAAAACACAATCCAATGGTACCCATAGATATCTGCCTCAAATTTGTAACCATGGTAACCAGAAGATTTTTAATGATATAGTTTGTTTAAATATATTATTCAATAAATTATGAATTTGAAATTTAAAATATTCTTTACATATTTTAAAGATGATTCTAAACTAAAGTTTCTTTATTTTTTTAGTACTTATATAAGCGGTGAATGCAAATCATAAACCTTGTGTAGTCTGTAGTAGCCTTTTCTGTTCCACTTCTAAAAAATTTCGGAAACATTCTCAAATTTTTGCCTTCGTTATGGCAGCAAAATATACCTACTGTTGGTATTGACTCAGACCATTTTACTAGCTATGATTTCGCATTGGGAGGCGTATTGCAACTGAATGTTTGAAAAATGAAATGATGTCGTCCTCTTTCATACGATACGGGGATCATTATGCCACGCGGGAACGTGCGTTGCTCCATTCACCTTTCTTTATATTCATCCCTAAATTATTTTTTAGATATATCCCTACATCAGTCTTCTATCAAAGACTGCCTTTTGGACTTTCCTGTAACTTTTAGAATCTTCTGAGTCTACGCATTCTTTCAAGGATCAAATCTTTTAAACGTATATGTTACTCTGTAGTTTCCAAAAAACATGCAAGGAATCAGACTTTGATTCATGAGTTTTCACTTCTTTGCTCGTTAAAGTTTTGATAAAATTTCATCGATTTACGTCAGCTAATAACATGGGACGGTTGTAACTGATACGCACGTAGCGTTGTCTTCTGGGAAACATTTGGTGTTTATTCTTTTTCTCACTGTCTGTTTCTATTCTTTACTGAATTTTTCTGATACTGATTGATCCCCTCTATATTTTTCTTTCTGTTCACATGTCTCTGTATTTACCCATCTAAAGCAATAAGTTCCAAAAGTAATTCCAGTCATTTTAGTACGGCTTTTTTTGTTTTCAACGTTGAAGGCGTACATTTAGAAAGCTTTATCAACCGAAACTTGGTAAAAAAAAATAACCATCGAAAAGAGGACTAGAACTACCCCCATGTACCCTTAAAAATGCCAATATCCACCCTGGATATTTGTTTCAGGCTAGAACACTCAGACATAATTTTTACATACACAGAACATGAATTTTTAAATTAAATCGAAAAGGTAAGATTGATAAAATAAAACTAGTAAATTAAAATTTTAAGCATAGAAACTTCAATTATATTCCCTAATGTTAAGTATTTTGACTGCACAGGAAAAACACAAATTATATTATAGGTATGATGAATGTTTTGAATGAAATTTTTTTGTATTTTTTGAATAAAAGTTTTGTACAGAACTGTGATGGGTTGGGCAAGATGGTTTGTTACTTCCTTATATATGCTGACAAAAGGAGAGGGGGGTTCTGAAAGACCTAAAATTTGCATAAGTATATTTGAACGATTCCTTAACGTTTATAACACCAACGATATTTTGATGATACGTAATTAAAGCAAAATAACACCAAATTATCTAGCCTTCATGGATCAAAACCAACATCACAACCTAAAACCATTAAAAAACGAACACGTCACAGTTTCCCCCATTGACTCATCCCACTTCTCAATTCAAAACCCTCAACTCAGAGTAGCGGATTGCATCTGAGAGTTTGAAAAATGAAATGACTCCGTCGTCCGTCGGCTTTAATAGGAGACGGTGATCATCATTATACCGCGCGAGCCTTCTGGTTACCTATATCCCCTCCACCCCCTGCATTCTCTCTCATTCCATATTTTTTTCTTCTTTTTTTACATCTTCAGTCTTCCCTCTTCCCCTGAAAATGCAGATCCTCCCCTTATTTTCGGGCTTTGGACTGGTTTTAAGGCGGGGGTATTGCGTGGGAAAGCGGGCCAAGTCGAAATTTAAATGAGCAGTGATGATTGTTTTTGAAGGCGATGGAGTTATGCAGTGTAGTTTGAATGCTGTTAAGTTTAACTTGATGGTTGTCAGGTTGGATTAATGAATTTTAGTGAGTTGATAAGAATTGTTGGGGTGAGATTTAACGTATGTACCGCATATTGCAATAAAAACCTCGATATATTTCAAATTCAATTTTATTAGCACACACATAAACAGACACATAAATACACGCACAGAATATTGAACAATAACTTTGGACACATGTATTTTTTTCACAATCATGCACACAAAGCATAGCTAACTTTAATATAATTTTTTCCATTAAATATTGTTATTAATACTCCTTTTATTCTGTGTTATTGGTAGTTTCCCAAACATAAAAATTTCAATGTTTTTGCTTTAATTCCATTGATATAATTCCGACTAAAACAAATTTATTTTGCTACATTTTTACAGGTTATTCATCCGGAATATTGTACTGTGCATATTAGTGATATCTCATGATAAAAATCTGATTTTTAGATTCTTTAATATTGGGGAATGATCCTCAGTCAAACAGCGAGACCTACTAATTTAGATAGACTAAAAACGTAAATGTAAGAGTCTTCCTCTAGTACTCGGATACAGTTTTGTTATCTTCTCCCGAAAGGTTTTACTCTTTTATGATATTAGACAGGCTTTTTGAAAACTCTTCAATAAAATCTATAAATTCAATTTTTAGAGTTTATGTTTATATAAAATTCACCAAAATACTAAGTGCGACATTCCCATTGAAACATTTTGTATAGTTAATCTTCTGTCCAACTTAAATAATTAAATTTATTTAGTAATTTTTTCATTTAATTTGAAGTTTTGTCAGCTTCGAATTAACCAAGCTGCACTGTAGTTTATTACAAAAATAATTTAATTTCAAAGTAGTGAACTGTACGCGATTGGATTCACAGGAGAAAAGGGAAATGAAATTCTGGCTCTTCCTTGTCCAAAAGTTGAAGAATAAACTTAAGAAACGCTGCTCTGTACTGCAACGACATGATTATCGGAGCAGGAAGCAAGATAACCTAAGCCCTCATCATATTCATGCATTGACTTGCTTCTCTCTTCCCCTCACTTCTCCAACGCGGCACCCGAAAAATACATCTTTTTAAAGATACACACACTCACTACTCTCCTAGAGAGAAAAAAAAATAAGGGAGAAAGAGAGCACGAGAAACGCGAGACTCTGCGCCAGCTCATTTCTAGCTTCTGCTGCTCGCAAAAATAATTTTCTGCATTATTACACTAAGGCAAGAAGATTTTTTTTTCTTCTTCAGCATCAGAAAAATGAAATTTTTTTTCTTCAGTTAATGCGGAGTCTGCACCATTATCAAGCCGGATGTTTTATTATTGAAGAAGAGATTCTGCATGCACCAATTTCTTCATATTTTTTTTTTCCTTAGCGAGAAGCGAGGAGCTTTTGTTATAGCAGTTGTGTGCTCTTCGGAGATGGGAGTGTGTTTTATTACGCACCCCTCCCCCCTTAATTTGCAAAGTGGGCTGAGTCCAGAGTAATGAGTGAGCAGAGTAAATTGGATTACTACCTTGTTTTGCCTGGAGTTCCAGCCTTTAGTTAATCTCCAAATTGGAAGAAATAACTCCACTAAGTTGATAAACGTTTATAACCCAAATATGCGTATACGATCCCTTAATGTTTAAGTTGAACAGTTATAGACCGTTTTCACCTTGGCCGTATCTGTTTTGGTGTGGAAATCCGTCAAGATCAATGGATCACTGTGATGCCATTTTGCATCGTCACATTGTGATTCGTTCAATTGGTCACACCTGATTCTGGCGATATCGATTGGGCGAATCACGATGAGACAATTCAAAATGGTGTCACTTTGATCTTTCTGTGATTCACCTATTGGTCTTGACAGATTACAATACAACTATCTCTCCTATCTATACGGGTCTTGACATCAATGGGAGATATATATGTTGAAAATGTATAGTTACAATTATTCTTCTAATTACTTTATGTAAAATGCAAGAAAGAAAGGAAGTTAATTGTATTTATACTGATCATAATATGTTTACAACGGCGTGTCGAAAGAAAAGTTAGATACCTTGTTATAAAAACTTCTTGCATCTATTTTGATTTTTTAATTTAATGTTATTGATGTTTACAAATTTATTTTTGGAACGTTACACAGATATTCGCTGGTGTGTTTATTGATAGAAAATAAACCACTTTCTTGCTTAATCACATTAAACTAGTTTTAATATTTCTTAACTGCATTTTTTATAAATTTTTGGAAAAATTGTCTCATACCTCAGAACTATAAACATTCTTTTCATTTTCATCCTTTTTGAATCAGGATTTGACATGTAGAACTTCTGGAAGAACCCCAAGTCAATCTATATCATTTTCAGTGCCTATCAAACACGAGAGAAGTTTTTCTAGATTACACATTTTTTCTGGGTTTTTTTTTCTGAAAATATACTTTAAATGTTTTAAGCATTTGTTGTTTGTTATTATAAATATAATCAACCTATATCAAAATTTTATTTTAAACAATTAGTTCATATTAGTTTTAATGAACAGTATTGTTTTGTTTTCTTTGTTCCCACAACATTTTACACAAGTCAAACTTCAATGAACGCAAATCAGTTCTACAAACTGACTTACTTCACTTTCAAATACAATAGCCCGACCTTTATCATGCTCAAGGCTCAGAAGGGTTTAATGATTAAATATGTTCCTCTCTCTCCCCCCCCCTCTTGCTTAAGCTTCTCTTAAGGAACAAAGGCGCGTTTTAAGCTTTTTCCATATTCGCAAATGGAAGGGGTGCAGAGACTGAATAATATTCGAATAATGCTTAAAGTTTTACGCTTCTTAAGGAAGAACGCGTATATATGTTTTTTTTTTTAGCTTGTTTAATATTCATTTCTCCGTTTTTTGAAATAATCTCATTTTAGTTAGCTCATGCGAAGGTGCAGGGATTACTGTGCTATATTCGATGGATTCCTCCCCGTTCTAGAAATTTGGAACAAATCTTTTGTTAAGAGCTGTCCCATTCGTAATAACATTTTTCCTAAGCTCTTTCACCGTTCTGTGTGTGTTAAAGATTACGCTCTATTTTTTGAAATATTTTGTGTGACTCTGATTACTCTGTTATTTTTCCTCTATTCTTTTGTGTTTTCTCTCTTCTGTACGAAAGTAATTTCTTCCTTTCGCTTATGTGTATATTTACTATCATTTCTTTATTATTCTTTCGAGTCTTTCTTACTCTTTAAATATGATTTTGATGTTCCTTGAATTCTTCCGCCAACTACGCTTACTTCAAAATCATCTTATAGTAAATCAAACTAGTCATTGATGTTTAAGGAAAGCATGTGAAGCTTTACTGGTTGATTAAGGTGTTTTTTTTTGTTCTTATTTAGTTAGTTTTTGTTAGTACGATAAAGTAACTACCTTACTTCAGAAGTTCATCTTTAAATAAATAAATGTTCCTTTTAAAGTTTTCCGTTATGAGTAGTATAAAGTTATGAGTACCCAGTACTCTGAAGTGCTTTGTTTAAAAAAATGACTGGTTGATGAGGTGTTTTTTTTTTTGTTCTTATTTAGTTAGTTTTTGTTAGTACGATAAAGTAACTACTTACTTCAGAAGTTCATCTTTAAATAAATAAATGTTTCTTTTAAAGTTTTCCGTTATGAGTACTCTAAAGTTATGAGTACCAGTACTCTGAAGTGCTTTGTTTAAAAAAATGAATACTCAGAATGCATATTAGATCTTCAACAACATTAACTGCCTTTTTTCTAACTTTCTTTCTGAACTCTTCTGTACATAAAGCAACTGCTCCATAACTTTTCCTCTAAATCACAAAGCTTTTAGATAAACTTATTTTAATTTGTTCAATTGACCGTATTTATACATAGTTTCAATAAATGAGAACTCAATTTAGTTAATTCATATTTTGTGCACTGCAACATGTTTTAAGGGCATTTATTTTATTTGTTTATAATACTTATTCAGTAAATAAATACTTGAGTCAAATTGTAAATAATTAATTTATAATTTTTGATATTAAAATTGCAAGCAAAAATACATCTCAAAAGGGTGATGTAAGCCTCTGAAAAATCACTCAGAAACGCATTATGCGAAACTTCTGAGTCTTTATACAGAAATTGAACCTTCGCAAACATTCTATATAGTATAACTAATACACTTCGTGAATGCAAAATTTGTATTTTCATTCTCCCCTTGCAAAAATCATATTCCAAAAACAATTTTTCTTCGAAAATCCTGTGTACACATATTCCCCGAAGGAAAATTTGAACAAGCACAACAGAAATTGTTAAGAAGTGATGATATAAAAGTCCCTTCCTTATACACAGGGGCGAAAATATTTTAAGATCTGAAAATTCAAGAACGGGCTCTAGAAAATAATTCTAGCGCCAAGATTGTGTCTGGGTGAATACAAACATTTTTATCAACAAGTGTAAATATACACACTCCGTGTTCCTTCTAGAATATTCCATCAAGAGGGTATGGAGGGTAAAATATACTTTCTTTTTTTTACGAGGAATAAAGGTTGTTTCGCTCGACATTGTAGTCCTTTTAAGGGAGGGATGATAAAAGAGAGATGTCCTCTCGTATTTCAAGTTTTACCTGGTGTCAGTTTGCGACGTCAACACGGTAAGCGCTAGTTGTCTCCGTAGTTGACGCGCGTCCGTCAATGAAATATTCTGTTCTGTTGAAATTATCGAGGACATTAAAGTGTAGAGTTTATGTGAATCGTTTTTTGATCCTTTTACTTAACTCGTGTTTCGTATTAACTTGGGCGCGGTATTTTTTCTTTGTAAAAAGTATTTGATTTGCTTATTTTCCAAACGCTGTTTGTAAGAATTAATAAAAGGTTTTGTTTGGTGAAAAATAAAGTTCAAGACACGATAAATCAAAACATATATTTGTATAAATAAGTGGGTTTAAACATATTTATTTCAAAATAGAATCAAATCTTTCCTCCAAATTTTTAAATTTAAAATTTTAATTAGTAACATACTTTAAATGATAAAAATAATCCCGCTTTAAATCTACTGTTACTTTTTTTTAACCTTTAACACACACTAAGTTGACGCCTGAAGTGTCCCAAAATGTTACATAGAATCATTTAAAAACATTTAATAATAGGGTAATATTGTATTATAATAGGGTATTGGGGTAATATTCTAAAAATACCTTAAGTCACTCTTGCTTTCTTGTTTAGCATTTGTTAAGGAATTATTATTTACAGGTTAAAATGTTTAAGATTTAAGATGTTTAATTTACAAAATTTTCAAACAGTTCTTGTAGTCAAATGAAATATTAACCACAAGTGTAGCTAAATAGGGTTATGAGGATAGCTTCTAAATAAAAATTAAATTTAAAATTTTTGATATTGAAATTGCAAGAAAAAATATAGCTCGAAAGGGTATTCTTTTCTACCTCCCAAGGCCTTACATAACGTCATCATATTCCTAAACCAAATTACTCATGATGATGATGATGACCCAATGAAACGAACTGATAAGTGTTGAACTGGAGTGTGATGTCACAGTTTTGAAACTTAACCCATTTTGATACATTTATTTCAAACTTTATTTTAATATCGTTACTTAATATTTTTACTGCTAAGCAAAAACCAGCTGTGGAAGAAATGCCTTCTTAGCATTGAAACGCCACTGAAAAGCAGTTTTAAAGTGTCCTGTCTCAAATCTTTGATCCCCTTTTCTTTTATGCCACTCATACAGACCATTCAGTAAAAATAATGTAGTCTTACTTTTGTCTTGGATGGTAGAGATGATACTATAATCTATCACCTCCTCCACAATTTAGCCATGTGTCTGAAGGGGGCATGAAGTGTCAAGACAACCTATAGTAAACTACCTCATGACCTACCAATGGGACCCACTAATTTATTGAGCTCGTACTACACATATATAAATGATGAAATATTACTGCACATATATTAATTATTAATTAATTTTTATTAACTATATTAGAAATAGCCTTAGAAAAATAATTTCATAGCATATTACTGTGCACCACTATAAAAAAACTGTTTTAAAGTGTGTTGTCACTAATGTTTGAATCTTCCTCCCCCTTGTCACATTGAGTCACACATATAGGTCTTCTCCATCTCTTTAAGGGTAATTTTAAATAGTCCCTAAGTTTCTAAATGGATTAGTTGGGCTCTTGTGAAACTTTACTATTTACAGACAAAAGATATACAAAGATTATTAAAACTACGAAGTTTTCCTCGGCTGGAATGGTCAGTATTGATGAAAGGAGCTGCGGGCTAGTGGGTAGGTCCTAAGAATAATTTCCAAGCGTTTCGTTCTAAACTTTTGAGAATATCTTCAGTGGTAAAATCATTGAAACCAAAATTAAACTTCCGTACCTTTAACTGTCAAAACTTTAGTAGGACATTTTAATATTCGTAACGATGATTTTACCACTAAAGATGTTATCCGTACTTGAGCACGTAACGCTTAGAAAATACTCTAGTACCACGGACCACCAGCCAAGAAGATACTATCATCAATATAAAAAAAAAGATTGCCAACCACTTTGCTATACATTTTCAATTTACTCAGAAGTTCTTCAATGTCAACCTCTTTTGCAGTGGTACGACATCAACACGGAGTTGGTGTCCCCTCCCTTGCAAGCGCTGTTCTTCCAGAGCCGAGTGGACGAGGAGACAGAGACCTTCCTCCAGAACAGCTTCGACAAGTCCGATTGGCTCTTCACGCAGATGATGCACGCGCTGGTCAGAGCTGTCCTCTGCTGGTTCATGTCCAGGACCTCCATCAATGGGTGAGTTAGCTTGAAAGTGTTTTCGAGATGTTTCTTAATCTACAAATACCAGACATTTAGGCCGTTAGACATCTAGCTTTTCGATTCTTTTGAGCACGTAAACCTATAGAGTACATGTGTCTAAAGGGCGCCCAGCCGAAAGGTTCCTTATAGTTTTTCAGTTCGAAAAGCTACCTGTCCCTTCAAGGTGGACACACACTGAGCCTTACTGCGAAATTCAGGCTTAATTTTTATGGTTCGGGGAGTGTCCGGTTTGGGAAATCAGTGTGACTTATGTCCATGGTCGTTCCCAAAATAGCGTCTTCCTGCCGAATGGAACCCAGCCACGAGTCCATATACGGTCCTTTTAGATAGAAGTTTTCTTATCTCTGATCTGACTTCTCATTCCTGCAGTAGCACGTAATGTGTGTCCGCCTTTAGAAGACACAACTACAGGCATCTACAACAACAGGCACAACTACTGGCAACTTGCAACACTAGGGGCTCGAAGAAATCTTGTAGTAACGGAAGCTATATCTTATATTTTTACCATAGTTAGTCAGATATATAGTTCGTTTCTACAATACTAGCCTATTCCAATACTTCTGAGAATAGCAGAAGTAAAACCATACATGCAGTTCCAAAGGTTTTCAGTTTAAAATGAATCTAAAATTGCATAAAATGCAGTAAGGAGAATTTCAATCCTGAACAATTCTCCAGTCATGTCCAAGTAGAAGTCAAAACATTGTAAAAGTAGGGGGAGGGGAAACTCGAGTTTATAGAGTTTGTAATCGAGTTTAATTATGCTATTAGAAAAGTTAAGTTATACAGAGAGACCTCGACCTTTGGAAATGAGTAAGTATCTATTTTCCGCCACAATGCTATCCATTTTATTCTATCCCACAGTGAAAGGTAAGTCACTACTATAAGATAGAATAAGACAAGAATCTGAAAAGTGAACTGTTGGTATTAAACGACTCCGTTTAACACCATTTACTACTTGAAACAATCCGGAGGAAAGTTCTAAAATTGGAAATAACAACTTTTGTAAAAGAATGTGTATTTAAACTATGATGTTTTACACCGGGCCCCATTAAAGAGTACTTTTCGTACACTTTGTAGCAAATAAATAATTGACACTAGACCAGATAAACTTAAGATAGATAATATTTTACACCATGAAGCACTAAGGCACATGTGGATTCCTATCAACTTATATACAGTAAAATAATGTCTCAAGATTTTGTCCTGAACATTGAACTGAAGTTAGTTTTTAGGATAAATGACCGATTTCTTGTAAGAAAATGAAAAAAAGATATATTGATTTAATAACTTTTAACGCTGCTATTGAAATAAAATGTAAGCAAACTATTTTTTTCATAAAAATCGTAAGAAAGAAAATTTTGCTGTCTATATCGCTTTCTGAACTTATTGAAAGTTATATCCGACAAAAACCTATTTAAAATGCCACTCAGCCGTCTGAAAAACGCGCTTATTTTCAGATCAACACGCTTATTCAAATCAACGGGCTCGTCTTCTCTTTAATCCGTCTGTGCTCCAGGTGCAAGTTATGGCTTTTGCCTCACTTGATGCGTGTTAGCCTCTTAGAAGCATAACTTAATGCAAAAGAAGCGATAGAATTTGAAATAAGGGTTGAAAGGCGAAAACTGGCGTTTTTGAGCACCTCTCTTTTGTTAAAGCATTTGTATTTAGCTTCCTCTTTTGGCATCTGATCCAGGGAAATCCTTGGAGGGGGCATTTTTCTTTTAGTTTAAGATGTTTTGGAAATCGTATTAAACAGGAAAAGTTTTTCACGGTCTTAAAACTAAATTTCCTTCATACTAAAAATAACCTTTTCCTGCTGTGATTAGCATTTTTGTAAGGGAGTGTGATTTTTCCATATTTTATTGAATCAAACTCATTCCAAAAGAAGTCAGAAGTTTAAGTCCATTTAAAAAATCTTTTGAAAAGTAATTTGCATGATTTTGTTCAAATTTGAACTTTTTAATAAAACCAAAATATTGAAATGAGAAAAATAGTTTTCCTTTATGAGTTTTATAAATTTGTTCGAAGCATAACATTTGTCAGGAAAAAATTCCATAATTTTTAAAAAACGTTTTTGTAAAGTGTCATAAATATCAATCTTCATTAAAAAAAACTAAATTGTACCTATCTTAAACTTAATTTAATTTTTTTTTCAAAAGAATTCCTTCACTTTTTATGACAAAGATTTTCCACTATTGATCATCTATGAAAGCTTTCAAATATCACGATCTTTGATTTATATTCTACCATCTTTTTGTAAATTTTATTTTTTTTTAATTACTTCCAATGTATTTTTTAAATATCCGGCAATTCCCTCGTTTCATAACAAAGATGATAAAAAATAGCAAAGAATTGATGTAAAGTTGGTTTATACACAATCTTAAAGTAAAATTATCTCTCTAATGATGCATGTTTTTTAATTTATCAACATTTTGCAATCATCTAAAATATCTGTGATATTAATGTAGAAGGACCACTGCTAGTGAATTCACGATTGGAAACATTGTAAATTTGACTCCTAAAAATCAGAAATCGACAGGAAATGAGCTTTTTATTAAAGTTCTCTTACATACAAACCTATTTCCGCTTTTACGATTCGTGTTATTAAGATTACAGGTTCGATACTCTGAGTTGAAGGACAAATCTACCCGGGTTAACAACTTTCTTTCGGAGAGAGGAGGGGCGCCTTGGGGTTCAGCAAAAGTGTGTTGGTCCCATTTTCGAACCATCCCCCTCTCGGGGGTCCTTATAAACCTCCAAGGGGGTCGGGGAGAAACAAATCCTGTTTTATATTTTTTCTTTCGTCTCGAACAGGAACGCTTTAGACAAGAATACCTCTCGTGTGTTAGAGCAAAATATAAGGAACCCGGGGATGAGGAGTAAAAAACGGACCAGAAAAAGGTCTTCCACCTCCCTGTATTTTTTATTTCCTTCTTTTTTCTATATCGTCCGTTTTGACGTTCTTTTTTCTTATTCAGTTATAACTCGCGTCTGTGTTTCTTCATATCGTATTTCACTACTTGCTTGCTCCTCGGTATCTAGCTATGGAAAATTTGTATTCTAGTTTCGTTAAGAGCGAAAGTATGAATTAAAGCAATTTATATAACCTTAATTTGTAAGATGAAAAGTTTGTATGATTTGTAAGTTTGTTTTTGTGTTATAAACAAACTAAGTGTTAATGATTATTGAGAGGTTTGATTAATTATTCAACAAGTACAATTGTTCATTACGTAGGAAAAAATCATTATTATCATTAATTTAATGATTCAATGATTGTTTTGATTCATTAGGATATTTAACTGAGAATCTAAATAACGAATGAATAACTGTAAAGGAAATAAAAGTTTTAAGATCAGTGAGAATATTAATAAAACTTTTTTAACTCATAAAAAATAGGTGAATTACAGAGTAATAGGAACAGCTGGAATTTTTTTTACTTAATAGGATAATTGGGTACCTTGGGACACTTTTCTAAAAATTATTTTTCTAATTTTTTTATGCAATTATTATTTTTCAAACACAACTCAACCCATTTGTGCCCACTAGTGGTTCATAATAACATAAACATAACATATAAAAATTATGTTATTTTGAAAAATACATTTGAATACAAAATGAATTGATTCTAGAATGTAAAGTTTTTTCTTTATGATTATCTATAATGTAATTTTAGTACAAAAATATAATGGATAGAAATATTTTTAACTCAATTAGGTGTTTTATATTGAGATGCATTCAATATTTTTTAAACTGGGTATTATACAATAAAGGCTAGGTTTTTATTAAGCTCCATTAATGTTAACGTTTGATTGGCTTTTCTAACCTAATTTTACCAAAAAAATATCATACGTATGAAAAAAAAAATCTCCTTACGATTAAGCAGCACGCGGTAGGATAACACGGACGCGCGCTCACCCCATTTCGAATTTCCCTCTCTTTCTCACTTTTCCACAACTTCCAAGAGGGGAGGGGTCGAGGCAGAACTAAATCCCGTTCTTCTTCTCCCACCGAACAATCTGCAAGAGGAGACACAAATACATTTCTCTCTCGAATATATATCGAAGAGGAACGATAAAGGATAAAAAAAATCGGTCCAGAAAAAGGTCTTCCACCCCTTGGATTATTCCTTTTTGTCCCGTTTTTTGTTCCGGTGTGTTCGAATTCGAACGGGACCCAGGGGTTCGTCGTGTGCCGAGCAGACGTTCGAAGGGGGAGAAGTGTGCCCCGCGACATTCTTTTTTTGTTCGAATCGTGTTCTTTTTTTGGAGGGTGGCTTTTTCAGACGATGCCGTCTGGTTGACAGACGAAGTTCTTGCACGCCTATTGGGTTGAGCCATATTGGGACTGTTCTAGATTAAAAAAGGGTCACGCGGGGCGAAAAAGTCAATGTGTGAGTTCTCCACGCGTTCTATTGTCTAAGTTTTTTTGGTGCATTTTTATCAATGAGAAAAAATTAAGGCTATATGGTATGGAATTATCCAAGAAGCTTCAAAGCATTCTATCCTTGATAAAACGAAATGTTATTTCACTTTAAACTTTTGTTTTTTCATAGTAAGAACAGAAGTAAAAATAATAATAATTTTAAATTTGTTTTGAATATTTTTAAGCTGTGGGAACCATTACTACACTTATAATCATAATCAAATTTTATGATCAGTAAAAATTTTATAGGGGCATTTAAGAGTCCCTAAAATGGTATTAGTTGTTTTTTTCATTTGAAAATTATATTTACTTCACAGTTTCAGGGTAAATTAACTTTAAAATAAGTATAGAAAATAGTATGAAAAATAATGAAGGCTCTTAAAATTTTAAAACTTCCTCTAATTTTAAAATTGTTCGAATTAAAATTATAAAATGTTTTATAAAAATAATCTAAGCAGCTTATTGAATTCCAAGATTATCTGTGGAGGGAAAATATCTGATACTACACACAGTTTTCTACTACTGTTCTACTACTTTTTCTACTACTGTTTTTCAACAGTCTACTACTGTTTATTACAATTATATACACTGAGTTTAATCAATGAAAATACGTAGACCATAAGGGATATTACGAGTGTACGTATATGGTAAATAATGAGGTATTTACAATGCAGTGCATCAAAAACTGAATGTTGTACTGACAACACAGCTTATAACAGGAAGTCTTAAAATATTTGCATTTTTGGAGCTACATATAATCTTATTGAAATAACTTATTAATTCAATTACTTTGTGTTATAAATTTTTTAATCAATTGCATCATCAAGTTTCATAACTGAATGCTTGTCTCAAAAACCTAATTACCGGAAAATGAAATCAAAGGAAGTTAGAAAACTCCCATCGATTTACACCAAAGAATAATGAGCTTTTTGCCTTCAAAAACCACCTCCTAATCATCCCCAAGATAAGTAAGACAAAAAAAAAAAAAAAAATCGATTCCACCTCAAGCAAACGATAAATCCCCAACCGACTTCATTCCAAAATTGGCGACACGTGCCTCGACTCAACCCCTCCCAATTACCCCCCCACCCCTTCCACCCGAGAAATTAGCATAACCGTAACTCTTCATCATCATCCCCCCTCAGAAGAGAACTGACGATTTTTCCGGAATTTCGATTATCAGCACATTCCTCCCCCGTTCTCCTCTGGAACATTATCTTAATATCTTCATCAGGGGAACCAAAAACAAGAAGAAGAAGAAGAGAAAAGTTCGGACGATTTTTGGAAATTTCGATTATCCCTCCTCCTCCCTCCTGCGTTCTTTCGGAACATTCTCTTAATGCGCCACCCCTCCCACCCGGGAGGTAATCCTTTTCGGAACGTTCTTCTCATTTGCATTTCGTTCCTTTCGAATAGAACCGACCCCCCTCCTCCGACCCCTTTCTCTAGAATTGACGTGCCTCCTTGCGAAAGTGAATCAAGTCGCCTGATGATTTGGAGTTATGAGTTATGTTTCTTAAATTTTCACCTGAGACATAGTAACGTAACTCTCGGTTAAAGCTTTGTAAATGTTCAAGTTTGTTTTGATTCAAACTATTCTGATACCGAAAAAAACGGTATGCGATAACCCTTTCTTAACTTTAAAATCTAGAGCAGGGGTTCTCAACCGAGGGTCATCGCAGGACGTGTCTGGGGTCGAAATTAAAAATTAATAAATCTCAAACAAATAGGACTAGAATTAAAATATTGTGACTATTATAATTCTAGTTTTATTACTTGTGTCTTACGTAAAATAGGTAATTTGTAATTATTTTTCTTAAAGCTTTGTAAACGTGATTAAAAAATTACAATAATTGTATACTTACAAAAATAACTTAACTATCAGAGGGAGTCGTCAAAATACTCAACTTCTAAAGGGGGTCTAAAAAATTGAGAACCCCCTCTCATCTACAGTATTTCTTAGTACTATATTAATTAGATTTTCACCCAAGGTTTAAAAGAAGTAAAAAATAACGTTTTGTTATTTTTATTATAAAATCAAAATTAAAAACAAACAAAATTATAAAATTGAGATTGAGAAACAATTAAATTGAGATTGATAATCAATCAATCAAAACTAAAAACAAACAAAATTATATAGTAATTAAGATTGAGAATCCAGTTCCCACCATTATCAAATAATTTTTGGAAGTTACTCTTCCTGAAATGTTTTATTTTAGATATTGGCTGTCTTATCTTATAAAGACAGCCAATATCGTTAATATCCAATATATTTTGTCTTATCTCATTATATGTCTTATCCAGAGTAGTTAAGTGGAAAATTTAAAAGCATAAAATAAGTATTGAAATTTTCAATTAAAAAATATAATAAGTTGATATTTATCGAAGTTCTATTTAAGTTTGATACCTTTAAAGGTTTAAAGTATCTCACGTCTAGTCACTTATTGATAAATACATATCTTTAAAGTTTTTTTTATCATCAAAGCTTTTTAAGATGGGGTTGTCAAAATACCACATCTTTGAACTTAAATTGATAGCGAAATTGTATTTAAACACATAAATTAAAGTTACAGTAATTATCTCAATGCTTAAATATTGCACATTCTTTCAATTTACGTGAGGTTGTATAAGTTTTTCATCCATATTATACAACTCAAAATTAATAAAATTGGTCCATTAGCTAAAAATAATTTTAAAATTATAATAATTCCTTTTTTTTATTGACGTATAGTATTTACATACTTTATACTTAAAGTAATATTTAAAATTAAAATGAATTTTCCTATCTTATTTTAACATAATTTGTAATTATGCATTTCAAAATTATTTAAACATAAAACTATACGTTTTAAAAAATAATAAAAGCATTAAAATTTAAAATAAATACATAACCTAATTAATGTGCTAAGCACTTTAAAAATATCTAATATACCTACTGATTAGAAAGTTTACGTATAAGTGGTGTTGGCGCAATGCATCACTTTATACCATTTATATTACATTTAAAATTTAAATAGACTTTCTTCTTTCATTTTCACTTAATTTGTAATTATGATGAATTTCAAAATGGTACAAAACATAAAATTCTACGTTTTAAAAAATAATAAGTAAATCGCGAAATTAAAATATTGGGTCGCCTAATTTAAATTCTATAATGATTCTAACACATTATGCATTGGAAAATAATAATAACCAATTCAAAAATTAAAATATTACATCATTCAACCCTAATACGACACTCTCAATATAAAATCGTGAATCTTTCAATCAACGGAACGAAAGCTAACTGAGGTGCATCTATCTTTGACTTGGCCCACTACGCTCGCTTGCAGGGGCGCACTTAAGAACAAGAGGGGCCTATTAATACGCCCCCTTTCGCTCCGAAGGGCGGCGCCGCGCGCCCTAAGTTATGCTGCAGCGGGGGTGGTGTCGCATTAAAGGGGGCGCCCCCATTAACATAAAGCTAGGGGCCAATGTCGCGGAAAAACTGACTGCCATTTATGCTTGGGGGCGATAAAGAGTGGAAGATGCGATGTTTCGTTAGGAGAAGCTAATGGGGTTGCCTTGTTGTCTTTTGAGAGATGTCGCGATGTTTGGCGACAGATTTTTGAGGGGGTGGAATGGAGGGAAGGAATGGAAACTGCTGCTTTCTGAATGAACGTATTCAGAAATTTCATTAAGGATTTCAATGTCCTTAATGTATAATCCCAATGAGCAAGACATATCGACCCTGGGTCGTAAATGATTCAAAAGTTTTATAGCTTATTTTGACCGTTAATCGTCAAAGAAAAGTTTAAAAATTCCATTAATACTACAGTATACAAACTAAATGCATGTTTTAATTTTAAACATTCGTTACATGATGTGATCATTTTCTCTATTATTCAACTTTTATAATATCTCACAAAGATAATCTCAGTTTAACAAGAGAGAATTCATATCCTATATCTTTTGGACCGTGGAAAATTAAGATGCTTTGATTTGGTTCGCATCATTAGTCAAAAATTGTGACAGAGATCTGGTTTATATGAATCAAATCTTGATTAGTGGATCCCTAACATTCTCTGTTACGGAGTTTTTCATGATACAAAATGATCACTAGGTGCCCATTTTACACATTCAACCATAAACAATCAGCTATCGGTAAAACTCAAAAAACTGTTGCACAGACCTAAATGCTCTAGAGAGCATGTTTGGTAAACTAGAAGGTAAATATTTTTTTCACAAAATCCTCCTTAGATTAATATTGGAAGCCTTTTTGCGCCTTACTTTAAATAATTTAGGTTTAGAATTTCATATTGCAAGATAAATTAAACCCTTTCAAAAAATATATTTTAGAAGAAAGAAATATGTATAATAAAAATTAGGAACAAGAAAAATTAGGGATAACGTGAGATCTATCTAGAGAGAAATATGAGATTTAACCTTATAAACAAGACAAGTGATATAACTACTGAAAAAGATTATACATAAGGGTAGAATGAGGAAAAGGAGTGAGACTAAGAAAGATATGAAATGTAAGGCCTTATTATATTCCATAACTCTCTTACTTCCGAGGAGACGTTGAGATCACGTAGATGCAGTAAGTTGAGCGAAATCTTGAAAACATATCACAGAATTTATTTTTAAAAGTAAAAGAGTGAGATACTGAAATTGAACAGTCTGATTAAATACCTTTAACGTTTTCTACATAAAATGTTAAATAGCTTTTTTACGTTCTAGTAAAAATTAGGGGGTTATAGAATGAAAATTCCTCTACTTATGCAATTTTTAAACCTAATTTTTCAAACGTATTCTATTTTTTAAACTGACTTTCCGATTGAAGACGTTAGGGCAGAAATTTTCATCAAATGTAATGTAGATGATAAATATGTTTAAAAACTTTAAAAATGTAAAGTAAATAAATTGATGCTGATGTTTTTGCAAACTTTTGAGTAAAAATCAAGAAAAATTATTTTTAAAGTTATGAAAAAATATTTTTGTAGGATTTTTTCGTATACTTATTCGATGACAGGAGTTAAAAAAACATTTTACCTACTCCTTATCTGTACTTCAAAGGATTTTTTTCTCGTTTCTCTCCAGTTCTACTCATTCTCTCTTTTTCTTACTGTCTTCATCATTTGTCTTCCTTCATCCTTCAAGAATCTATAATCTAAAAACTCAAGTCGGTTTACGATCTTATTCACTGCTACCTGACCAGCGGTTAGTCATCGATTAAAAAAGGATTCCACCAATCAGAGTCAGCGAAAATGTAATTTCCTTTCTTTAGCTGCTAGTTAACCACTGGTCAAGTGGCAGTGGATAAGGGTGATAAATACATAATCGATACACATAATCGTACATGAATACACATAATCGATAATTGTGCACATAATCGATAAATGTTTTCAAATTTAGAAACTTAGAATTTGTAAGCTAAGTCAACCTATGTAACTTTTTGTAATGTATTGGACCGTTGTCCTATTTATAGGACAGTCCATATAGCAGAAAAAAATAATTTTTTTTCAAAAAAATTTCTTTTTTATAAGTGAAAGCAGCTGATAATGATCATGTTTTTAAAAATTTACGTTGTTCCTATGATTTTTTCTAAGAGTGGTCCAATATGGGTTAAAATTAAGTTATTAAATAAAGTATTTCTAGAAATAATTCGTATTTCTAGAAATAACCAAAATATTTAAATCCAAACGAAAAACTGCCGGCTAATATTTATACCTATACATTATAATCACCATGTAATGAATTTATGATTATACTGAAATTTATATAGAAATATCAATTCCTTCATGAACATTAATCAAGCAAGCAAGTCAGTTTGCTTCAATTAAAACACTAGTTATTAAGAATAAGGCATTCTTGAAAACAATTTCCAAAACCAAATCCGCGGCTTCCCCAGGTAGATCAATAACTGGCTGGAAAGTCAACCCTTGAACTGTCTTTCCACCTGGAGGGAGGTAAACCCTTTCTAGGGGCCCCCTTCCGGCACGCGATGGGGTTAAAAAAGGGGGTAAACTCGCTTTCTGTTCAGTAGAAAGTAGAACCTGTAGGAAGGAAGGTGGTTTACCCCATGAACACTGAGTTTTCGCTAACGCTCTTACTCGGAACAAGTGGTTTAGAAAGTTTTGGAGGTTTAATCGATTTTTTAAGTCTTCAGATGTAATTTTAATATTCTTTATGGTTAAGTTGGAAGGATTGTAGGAATAAGTAATGAGTTCAATTTTGGTATCAAGCAAAAGTTTATCTACTACCCACTAGTTTATCAGATTGGTTGGCTTTGTTCATCCACGGCTTACTGGATACTATACAGGCTAGCCGAGTTTTGAACAATGAAAACCATTTGACAACTTTTCCCGCTTGGATCGCCACAAGTCCTACCTATATCACCCATAGCCTTCAACACTGTGGGTATGCTTTGCCAGTTTGTCCAGTATTGCCATCTGGATTTCTAATGATTTCCGTACTGGGCTAGCCTGTATAATATCTAGTAAGCCGTGGTTCATCCATAAATGCCTTTTTGATTGTCATGTTATTTAAATTGTACCAAATTTTCCCTTGGTTTATTAGGGCGAGTCAAAACTCTTTTAATAACAAACTAACACAAAATAATATATCCTTAGGCTTATTAGTACAACATTAAACGTAAAATGATTTATGTGAATCATATCCAGTTTACAACGTCTTAAAAAACACATTACCCCTGCTGTACGATAAGACATTATTACGAATGTTTGAAACTTTGCCCAATAGATGTATGATAAAAGTTTTTTTTATACTGTCAAACTAAATTGAACTCGGGTTGAAAACGTTAGTTTTGACTATTATTATTATTATTTTTTTTAATGTTTCTATGTAAAGAAACTTCCATCACATTTTTCTCTGCTTTTCTTCAGAGGTTTTTACAACAGTCTTCATCGACCCAATCTAAACAGATAAACTAACCGTGCCTTACTGAACCGACATGGGACAAAATAAGTAATTTACTGTTCACAGAGGTTTTATTTAAATGATATAATTATTATGTTGTTTTTATAGCCAAATAGTTCACTATACATGGATTAAACTATGATATGAATATTTATAGCGAATAAAGCAAGGTATGTTAAGCTGATAAATAAAAAAAGATTTCTGTAAAAAAAGTATGTGGATGTGATAAATTATTTTCCCAGGGGGGCATAAACTAAAGCTCTAATATTCTTCAATAAACTAAGGGTATTTTATAAAATGAAAGTTATCTTAATAGTTCCATGTTATTTTATAAAATGTCAACTTGATAACCTTCAATGATTTCTCCAAAGGTAACAGTTGCCACTCACGGAATGAGTATGTTCGGAATTCATTCAAGGCCACGATTGGCTACAGAATAAAAGGCCGATCGTTAGCTGCAACCGGCACCCCCTCCCCCTCCCGCGTGCCAATGAGAGGAGGAGACCCCTGCTGCCAGATCCTCATCTCTCTCTCTCTCTTTCTCTTCTCGAGCAGACGATGGAAGGACGCATTCATTGCATTATGCAAATTGGCAACATCCCGAAAAAAATTTTTTTACGACGTTCGCTTATTAAAGGAGTCGCCGGCCGTCGCTCCAAATTATTTCGAATCATTTTTTATTTATTTATTTTTCTCCCTGGCTTCCGAATTATTTTATTTTTTGTTCCTTTCGCGTGTGGGGGTTTTATTTTATTTATTTATTTTTTTTTATAATTTTGTGTTCTGCGCGCGGGGATAATTTAGGGGAGGGAGGGTTTGTTCTTGCACGAGGGAGGAGATTAAGTTTTGTATTTTATGGTGGCAACCGCATCTCCCGGTGATGCCATTTTGTGATAAGGGGTGCTCGGTAATTTGAATATGTAATATTTTTAGAGAATGTTACGCTCTTTTTTCTAAGGGCTTAATCCTGCGGTAATAAAGGGAAATGAGAAATCCTGTAGGGGCTTAGGAAACATTTTTCCCTAAATTCCCCTTTAATGATGAAGATAAATATGCAATTTTGAATATGAAATTTCTTTTCTACGTGCATAAAGGAACTAATGAGAATAAGCTTTTACACCATCGTAGGGGTTCCACCCTTCATTTTGATGGCTTATATTTTAGTGATGTCAAGCGGGCCAGTTCAAGCTCAGCTTTAAAAATGGTAGAAGAAACTATCATTTCAATAATGAGTTGAGTTTTACAAAATTTATCTGTACAGTAATGTTTTAGAGTAGGCATTTGAATATAATTGACAGAACTAAAACTTAAAATATGCTATAGTTATTGATTTTTTCAACTTCAAAAATTATCTCTTATTTGAAACTTTTTTATTCCATTATTCTTATCCATTAAAGCATCCTACTCCTGAGACTCTCAGGGGTAGGATGCAACAAACCGAGTATTTTTATCTTCTTTAGTTTTTGAGTTATTAGTTATTGAATCCGTCTTCTTTGGGACACCCTGAATATGCTTCTCTTTGAAAAGTTACAGTATTTAAAATGGGGAAAAAATAGATATTTGTAGGGAGAAAAGTAGTAAATTTTACATAAGTACCTAAAATTTATTGATAAATTTATTACTATGAACAACTTTCCATTTTAATGCAATAATAAATTTGATTTCGTTTTTAACCCGAAAATAGATTTTAAATGAAATTTTAATTTAGTCGTCAATTTGTTTTAATAGTTTTCTTTTAAGGCTTAATCCTGCGCTAATAAAGGGAAAGGGGAATCTTATTTATATCATTCTCTCTATTTCATAAATACATAAATTTATTTTCAAAGAGACCACTTCTCGTTAAAACCTAGTTAAAACAACCTAGTTAGACCACCTAGTTAAAACAACCATAAAAAAACGCTCTTATATTTCTTGTCCGTGGTTCTATTTCATCGTGTATTTGTGTATTTTCACTACCTTTTAATTCATCCCTTTCTCTATCCTTCACTTACCTACTTCATATAATTCTCAATATTTATTTCACTTGTTTGAAGGTGCAATTGTATCAAGGAAGCGAGCAAGTAGAAAACCTACAGGGGTTGGCAAAACAAACATTATAGTATATACTCGACAGCAACGTTTCTTGAACCCAGTTCGTCACAAATGCGGAAGGAGAAATCGGTAAACACAAATCCTGTTGGGTTGCTTAGGAGGAGTTTTGCTACACAAATCGTGATTGAATAGCGCTATATATACGTGGGTTTAACAAAACAATCCTATTTTTAAATTGACGTTCTTCATTTCACTCAAATTCAGACACCGCGATGGGAACTACTTTGTTAGTGACGTCATAGGGTCAACTTAAGTTGCTGTCTAGTATAGTCTTCACACCTACAACTGCAACTTAAAGATTCAAAAATCAGCAAAACTAGACTACTTTATGAAAGTGACGTACATGAAAACTATTCATCATCATTCCAAAATGAGTGTGATGGTCTGAACGTCATCATTATTGATCGCCTAATCTGCACAGAAAGAGGAGAAGGAGGAAAACAACCCAACTCGAGTCCTCTCAAAAATAAACAACAAGCAGAGAAACGCAAAACCAAACACCTCGGTTTCAATTTCCGCCTTAAAACCCATCACATTCGAAGCACCCCTCAAAAGGTTCGAATCGAAAAGGAAGAAAAGAACACGTTCGAACTGAACAAACATTCGAATCCGTTCCTCCGAAATCCTGCCGAAAATATCTTTATTTATTCTCCGACGGATTTCTCCAGACCACAATACAATTGCTCATTATTATGATCGGGAAAAATTCCTCGTGCCCGTTAGGGAGACCCCCGCGTTTCGTCCTATTTTTCCTTCTTTTTTTTATTTCGTTTGTTCGATCGGCGGGTGTGAAAGTGGGACGAGTCGTCCCCGGGTGTGGTGACGGAATTATAGGGACTGGAGATGGGTCGAGACTGTTTCCAAGGGGTTTTATTTTGAAATATCGGAGATTTCTTCGAGGATTTACGCACTTCTGGGATGTGTATTAGATCAGCTCTGCACAACATGCGATCGGCAGTCTCCATGTGACCCGGCATGTATATGTTACGGGCAATGTGATAAATCCGGGCATTATTAATAATGCCTGGGCAATGTGATAAATTCAATGGAATTTATGAATGAAATTTATCACTTTGCCCGCCTCCACTTCGGGCATTATTAATAATGCCCGATAAATCACTTTGCCCATAACATACTTACACTAACATAGCTTACAATAACATTGAGTGTAGAAGTTTCATGGGAATTATAATACACAAACTTGCGTATGTTTTAAAATACATAATATGCGATCCCACTCTCTATATATTTCTATCATTTTTAATTTCAATATGATGAGTAAACAATAATAAATTTCGACTATTTTTTTTTGGCCTAGCAATCAGTGTGGATCAAATGATTTGACCTGCGCTAAGTAAAGTTTGCAAACTTTGCCCCGCATAACAGTTAAAAGTTTCGCAGGCCTGGTGAAGATGATAAGGGTATTCGTTAAGTACCATGCATTCTTCCTTCCCTGACCTCATTGCTTTTTTAGGCACTTTTAATAGGCATGTTTCGAGAGAACAGAACACTTTGAGAAATAGATAGGATAGAAAGGGAGACAGATGAAAAGAGGCAGGTGGATTCAAAGAATGAAAAATAATTTAAATTAATTAAAAATATAGGATATACAATATATTGTAGGCTCCTGTCCCTTTCAGGAGAAGAGACAGTGGAAGAGACAAAGGAAAAGGGCACCAACAGACGTATTCACAACAATCAACGTTGGTGTTAACCAGCAGCTAAAGAAAGAAAAAATCCTTTTAGCTGGCTCTGATTGGTGGAATCCTTCCTTGACCTTGGATTTAACACAGATGCTGATGGCTGTGACTAGGACCTCAGAGAGACTTGAAGAAGGACATCGAATAGAGAGAGAGGGTAGGAAAAGGAAAGAAAGGGGAGCTTAAGGACCTTAGGAGCTTAGGAAAGAGCTTAGGACCTCACCGACAGTAGAAGCTTAATCCAGTTTCTAAAGAATTGGCCAAAAGTTTTGCCAGAATGAGGACAGGACATTCTGTACAATTTGACTGAGATGAGTCCTGATAAAACTATTTGCCTCCAGTAGATTCCATCCCACTTTGGAGTACGAAGGCAAGTTGGCAACAAAGTGGCCGACTCGCTGACCAAGGATGTCTGTAATGTCCTGGTTCCCTCCTCTACTGGCCTCCAGCCCTCTCAGAGATCTTTACCATCCAGAACATTAGATATCTTTCTTCTTGGAGGATTTTCCCAGCTCATCAGTGGTATTCTGCCAAGCGTCCGAGCCTCTCACTGTCAAGTTCTGGGTCTTGATTCCTACAGACTTGTCTAGCTAGATTTAGTCTCGGCCATCTAAAAAGCTTAACTTTCATTGGAAATGAAAGAACAGTTTTGTTTCCTGTCCTTGTTCCCTACCTAGTACTCTTGCTCACCTTCTTGTTTGTACTGGTGCCACTCCAGACCAATTGTCGGATGTGCAGGAAAGGGTCTTCAATTTATTACAGCAGCTTGGTGTCTTGAACCTGGTGTAGGCCTTCCTACACCAGGTGGGATTTGTCCTACCTCCTTTGTCCTAACTCCTACATACCCTTTGCCGACTATCACCTTTCATAGCATCTGGTAATCCATCTTTCATTGCTCCTGGTATTCCATATTTCACAGTTTTTACCGTGGTCTAGTCAGTGGTTTAGGGATGAGTGCATTTGCGACCTCCAGTTTATTCCGAATCATCTTTAGGTAGTTTAACACACCTTAAAAGTTTGTCTTCGACCTTTTGAGACTAACTGACAATCTCTTTGGTAACGCCTATCTATGTAGAAGAAAACTGTAAATATATTAGGTTAGCACGACATTTACACTTTAAAATTAGTTGTGAAAATTAATGACCCTCTTTTAGAGCTACTCCTCAGCATTGATTGTACCTTATAGTAGCACATGATACTAACCCAAAGTGGGACGTCATTAAATCGACAATATAATATCGGTTTATATCACAACAATTTCTGTCAGTCCTTTTACGGTATCTTATATTTAAAAGATCTTTACGAAACCAAAACTTCCAAATTAACACTACTAGGACTTTAGACCACTCTTACACCCAATCAGCCATCCCACTCCAGTATCAAACACCTTTCCTAAACGAAAGAAAAATTTCCTTTCTTCCCTTCCATTCCAACCTTCCATTTTCCATTATTTGAATTTTTCGATAATTTCATCCCCCCCAGGAGTGAGGGGGGAAGGAGGGGCAACGGAAAATCGCCCCCACCTGTTAAAAAGCGCCCCTGACTCGCGATTCTTCTCTCATTATGTGCGCCCGTGCTGCTACTACCGCGGCCCCGGATGGTATGCTAATGAAAGCATTAGCATTTCAATGCAGATATCCATGCCTTATGGATAGATACGCTTCTGCCGAAATATTCCTTTATTTCTCGAGCTGAGATGTATATTTCGCCTTTTCTTTGACTTCCCCTTTTTTATAATTATTTATATTTTCGAGAAGATGTGTATATTTTTGAGTTTCGTTTTCTATGGCGCTCGGTTGTTTTTTTAGTATTTATTTTCCAAGGCGGCGTTGGTCTTATTATTCAGATTTTGAAATTTCGGATTTATTGATGTGCAGGTTTTACAATTCCTTTAGAGGGTATGATGATATGAGTGCGTCATTGAAATCAATAGAAGTTTTACAATTATTATAGGTACCGTCAATATATTTCCCACTTGTATTTATATTTAGAAATGTTTGTTATTCGTTTCTTTTTAAAACATATTTCGTTCATTGAGCAAATTCATAAGTTTTTCCAAAGTAGCAACGTTACTTTGTCTAACTATCTTGTAAATACAGTCGAACCGCATAATAGCTAATCTAATAATAATTATACTGGACAAAATGAATAATTCACTTTAGCTGATAGTAAAAAAAGTGTTGTTCAGTCGACGTTTATGAAATTGTTCACAATGTTAGAGAGTTTTCGTTATTTATAAATATCAAAATTTATGAATACATTTTTATTGAATGAATATTAATAAACTCTCTCTCTCTTATCTGTAGACAAGTGTTTCCTTAGCCTTAGCTGGCAATTTTTCCCCACTCTTTGCTTATTTTCTTCCTTTTCTTAACCTTAAACCCTTGTATTAATACAGTTCAACCGTTACTGGAAAAAATAAGTATTTCACAATTACCAGTATTATTAAAAGCCATGTAGTTCAGTCAGTATGTATGGATAAAGAATCATTGTAACTATAAGTTCTCTATATCCCAAATTAACTGAAGCCATGGTTTATTTTTATTGAATGGTGGCCGCTGGTGGCCACTTAATTCAAATTACTTGTATCAATTTTCTTTTCTACCTATACTAGACTGCAACGTTACTTGACCCTGGAGAAACAAAACAAAGAAAGTAGTTCCCAGGGTGGTGTCTGAATTTTGAGTGAAATTGAGAACTTCAATATACACATATAATTTTGTTAAGCCAATGATTATGATAGCGTCTTTTTTTCCCAATTTGCGTACCGAAACTTCTCCTAGCAACCCAACATGCGTTCTGCTTACTCTGTTTTTCCTTCCGCGACGTCATAGGGTCAGGAAGCGTTGCTGTCTTGTAGAGTTAACTTTGTAAGTGTTTTTAGTTCTTAATAGTTACTCTCAAAGTAAATTTTTTTAGCTTAAAAGTTAAGGAAGAGCTGATTCTTTTTGTTGTAATTTGGAAGTTACTTATGCAGTAGTTGGGTATTTATTTTACTCAAATATATTTCAATTGGCTGGAACACAAAACTAACGTATGTGTTGCGAAGAAAAATAAGTAAAAGTAAAAAATTTTTGTGATAAACAAATAAAGTCGGAATTGGAAAGAATAATGACTAGAAAAAAAGATAAAAAGAATTCCCTCCCTTATTTTTTTTGTTCCATTTCTCCCCTAGAACCTTTTTCGTATGTATTTTTTCCTGAACTTTAATGCATTTGTAATACCCGATAAGACCAGCCGAGCTTTCTTGGAAGAATTCCAAGAATTTTAAAATGATAACAATAATAATCATAACAACGAAATTCTAGAACGAAAATAATGGAATAAAAATAACGGGAGGGGGTAACAATGACAATCATTCTTCCGAAGGTCAACAAGAATTGGAATTTTTGGCCCGTTACTTTGTACTCATAGTTTGAGTAATCGGTAACGCTACGTTATACCCCCGCAAGAAATCAATACTTAAAAGGAATCAAAGAATTGAATGGAAAAGATCGTATCGTTATTTCCCTGCGTTAACGAAGTGATTTAGCTTAGTCCAACGATTCCGATAAGAATCGATCCTTCCGCATTCGATTCGCCGCATCGATCTTCGAAGGGGACGAAGCGAAAAGGTACCGCATAATCAAAGAGCAAACAAACGGAATTACCGAGTTCTGGAATTCAGCAGGAATCTGATTTCGTTCAATTCGTATTTGTTTTGCCCCAGGGCATTCTGTTCCGTTTTCGGAATGAATTTTTGTTCCATTTGGTTCGAATGAGCTCAGTAATTGCATATGGAATTTATCCCTTTTCGAGGGGAAATGTCTCGAGACGTAGTATCTGTGTGGCGCCGGGAACTTTATCCCTTTGGATTTCTATAGAATTGAGACATAAATTTCGTGAAATGTGTTTTTAGTTTGGTTTACAATTTGATACTTAATTTAACTTTTCACATCTAAGTAGAATAACAATTAGGAAATGTAGCTCTGAGAGACAGTCATAATAGTATCATATTTTAATGATAGTGCAGAGAAAAGAATAACAATTAGGAAATGTAGCACTGTGAGACAGTCATAATAGTATATTTTAATGATAGTACAGAGAAGGGAATTGAGGGTACAAGAATTATAACTAAAAACAAATAAACGGATTAATCTTATAAAAATAAAAAAAATCACGATCAACAAATACTTATTTAAAAAAATTAAACCCTTTGTGAAATATC
The DNA here is from genome assembly GCA_963680715.1 of Tetragnatha montana. NCBI lineage: Eukaryota > Metazoa > Arthropoda > Arachnida > Araneae > Tetragnathidae > Tetragnatha > Tetragnatha montana. Next base: position 30,873,479 of record OY796686.1, read on the forward strand.
AAAACTATTATGAAGTGACATATTCCAGAAATTATAGTAGTAGGTACTTATGAAATGCAGAAAATATAGCTGAAAATAAACTCTTCAGTTATACTTTTTTTCCCATAGTGATTCAAAGTTTTTCTAGAAAGCTCTTCTTGAGTGGGTATCAACTACATTTAAATAGTTACTTTTAGTCACATTATTCTTTTTGTTACGATGTACCAGTTGGAAGCAGCTGAATATGTTTCTCATAACCATGTAGCACAACAGAGTTTTTTTAACGTTAACCCTCATACCTATATCGTCGCTTTAGGAGAAAATGTAGTAAATTTCCCCAATTTTTCAGGAGAGGGGAAAGCTAACTATGGGCAGATCAATAACAAATCCATAGCCATAGCAGTGGTTCAAGGGCGCTTTTCGCATAACCATTTATTGAAGACGGTTTGGTGTCAAATTTTGAATATAAAATGATGCAGCACTCAAAATGGCAAAAATTCTGTCATGGCATGTTGCAAAAAAAAAAAATAGAAATCAAGACAAATCAGACAATTTTTATCTTAAATTCTCTCGGTAACACTGAACTCTAACCAACAAAGCACATCAACGAGGTCGAAACATACCCTTTTTTCAACAGGTATGCCCCACGTTGGAATGCGACCCTGAACCCTTTTCCCCCAACCCCATCGCTCGCGTGCCGGAAGAGGCCCCCGAAAGGGTTGCCCCTAAGTGCGCCCCCTCAAGGGGTGATTTGTGGAGGGGCACAGGTGCCAGATCAAAAGATTGTTTGCATGTTTCCACATCGCCTGATTTCTCCTGCAATCATTGATCCCAGTGGGAGAATTGAATTTGGCACTTTTCTTGCGATACAGTTTTATTCGTTTCTTTGAATATTTAGATTACTTCATTACTACTACTATTTTCGATTTCACTAGATCCAAACTCGTAATCCAAACTCCCTGAGCAACGTAGCTTTAAATCTAAATGTGCGGGCAACGCTATTTTTTCTGTCATCTTACGCAATAGATACAAATTTAATTTATTAAAAGAAAATATGTTTGCCCTTTAAATTCAAAGAATGAATACTTACATTTACTGCAAACACAAGTAGTTTGGACTCATTACAAATTCGGTTTTTTTTTCTTTAGAGCGATGTAAACAAAGTGAATAAAAGGTATTTGGAGGAAGATTGATTTGGTATTCGATTGAGAAGAATCAAAAGGATAGGAGGGATGAAGGGGATATGAGTATGAAGATCAGAAAAAAAAGTCATGCATGATTAGAGGGATAATAAGATGAGGGGTATGAAGAGGATGATATATATGAGAAACGATAGGTAACGAAAAAAAGGAGAAGCATGATAAGAGGGTATAAGGGGGATCTGGAAGATGAAAGAGATAAAGGGTATGAGAATGTGAGGATCAGGAAGATGAGATGATGAAAATGATGAGAGGGCTAAATAGGATAAAAGAACTTTAATTGATCAGAGATAAGAGCAATAGGTAAGAAGAAGCAATAGACGAGAAGGAGGAGAAGATGAGTTGGGTTAGAAAAGAAATGGATGGAGGAAAAGGATAATAAGAATGAAGAGGATGACAATATTATAGAAGATGAAAGTAATAAGGGATAAATATGGTAAGGATTGAGAATGAAAGAGGCGAATAAAGATAAATTGAGGGATGAAGAGTTTGTGACCTCCAAATGGTTAGCATTAACTATTCCTTCATATAATTTAATATCCATGAACAACCATGGAAACCACTGGGGTTATATAAAATGATAAAATAATTAACATTCAAAAATATATTTAAAATATGTAAATCAACAATTTTTGTCTTTTATTTCCATCAATTTTTAAAAAATTAATGCTGCATTATAGACAACCTTTTTTTTACAATGAATTCTCTGACAATTTACTTTAAAAAAATCCAGCATATAAAATCACGTCATGATTTAAAAAAATTAAAACACCACAATAATAATTTACGTCAATTCCCTAACTGCATCTCACTTAACATTCAAAAAACACTTCCAAAAGCATTTTCAAAAGTCCCCCAACAACAAAAGAAGTCAACTCAGTAATTCATCAAAACGACTCCTTTTCCTCCAAAAACTAACTCTCATCAAAAGAGTTAACTCTTTTCATCAAGACTCAGCAGAGAACCGCGTTATCAGCAACTCGTTAGGTCCGGGCCGCCTATTTAGCATTGGCCGCGGGTCGTGCGGAAGTCGTTAGGCCTAAATGACTCTTTTCTGCCCCTTTCTTGGCGACCACAAAGGGCGGGGGCGTTTTGTCGTGTCGCCCCCTCGGGGCTCCGTGTAATTGGGCGAGTGAAAGGCGCGGATTTACTGTCGTGGAAGCGCTGTGACAAACACGAAGATGGGGTGCAAAGTGTCTGCTTGACGCTTTAACCGAAAATCTTCACTTTGGGTTTAGGTTTAGAACAGGGGTGTCATTTAGGGGAGGGGGAAAGGGCTAACCGCCCCCTACAATCCTACTTTTCCCCAGGGGTGCAGGATATGCCCGAACGAGGTTCAGGAGAAATTCAGGTAGCTGTGGGGAATTTTTTTGCCCAATTTAGAAGGAATAACTCAACAAATTCAAGAGTCATTAGTTGACAGTCAAATATTCTGGCCTCAGACTTCTTCAGAAATTAGATACTACAGAGTTATGGATGAAGAGTGGAAAACTATGGATCTACGCTTTACAATTTAGTTTTCTTGGGGAAAATACCTGAAAGTTGGCTTTTCCTTTCCTTATGATTGCCGAAAAAACAACGTATTCGTGTTAGGATGGGTGATTTGTTTCTAAAAATCGCGTTCTTGTTTAATTACGTCGATGATTTTTATTTAAAAGTTAAGTTTACAGGTAGTTAAAATTTGAGAAAAAATAATTTATAACTTACTAATATTTCAAGACAAACGACACTTTCGAATTAAGTTCAGTATTTTCTAACAGAGACTTAAAGAGGATAGAATGTTCATTAAAGTTTATAATTTGGATTATGTGAAGATTAATGAATTTTGAAGTTCAAGAATAGAAAATCTATTCTATATTTTGTAATAAAATATGATTTTGCTGGAAATTTTGGACTAAGCGAATTGTGTTCTCGGGAAATATTTGGCCCTGTAACGTTTTCTGCACACCTTTTTTTCCTTACTACTAATAGATATTTTAAATATGTTGAAGTCTATTTTTGAAGGTGCGATCTAATGTTTTACCATTTTTGCACATCATATGGACACGACAACAACAACAATAGATATTTTCCTTAAGAAGTAAAAAAAAAATTTTTTAATTCATACCAAAATTGTGTAAGAAATCAGTTCTAAAGGGTGATATTTTAAAAATTTTAAGAAGACGTATCACTTCACCCTTTTTGTTTAGGTACCTAAATTTTGATAATAAGCTTATCGACTATTTTATCCCTCAGTTTGGGGATTGATATAGATGAAGGGGGTTCTACTATTCAAAAATCCGTAAAAAAAAACTATTATTGAAAATAGTTAAAAAAAACTGGAATAAAAAAATTGAATTTTATAATTTTCCTTAAATAATTATTTATTAACAAATTTGATAACTGATTAATTCATTATAATTTAAGAATCAAATCCAGGGACTTTGAGTAACGTATAAATTTAAAACTATAGCCCCAAAAATCGTGTCCCCTCAGCAAAGACTGAAATGACCCGACCTGCTTTAGAGCTTTCATTGTTATTATCCGACCTTCAAAATTAAACATTGTCTTCATCAATCTTTTTTTTAAATATTTGTTTTTTATAATGTAATCTTGAAAAGCAAATTTCATTAAATTGAGTTTTTAAAATACAAGATTCGTGGATGGATATGACCATTTTTAACATTACGTAAAATGTATACGGTGGTGTGCAAATATTAAGGATGAAATATTTTTTTTTATTATTTTTTTTATAAAATCCTCATTGAGTGAAGAACATGTATTATATGCCGTTCGTCTTTAAAAAATTAATTTCCTCAATTTTTCTAATATGGTATGAAAATTAAAATTTTCACCTGATATTTTGTACTGTTACTTTCGTAATATTGAGGTTTTTAACCATGTTTGTAGAAAATATTAAATCTTGTATGTTTAATATTTTTTATTATAATTAAAATTGAATTTTTAATTTTTTGGAAATTATATATTATTTAAAAATACGTATTTTTGGATTAGTAACCGATTTCTCACTTATCTTTAAAGATGTAGATTTTTTTTCCTTACAAAAATGAAAAAAACTAGTACCCATATTCTGTAGTTAAAGCGAAATTTCATAAGCACATTACCCTGGAGCTTCTAAATACAAATAAGCACTTTCCAATGGAACCCAAACCTACCGATTACGCAGAACTCCTTTACGTGTCGAATCGCAAACGAAATGAACAAAAAAAAAAGGAAAGGCACGAGGGCGTTTAGACACTAATCTCGCGAATTAGAACGTCCTGAGTGCGATTGGATTACCAGAGGATCCAGTTTCGAATGTCCCTTTTTCGAATCTTCGAAGGGAAAAGGGAAACGGTCTCTGCAAAAAATAGAATCCCTGGATTCGTTCTTTAAAACGTAATCTTTATTTTTTTTCCTATTCGGGGCTATGTTAAAACGTGTTCAGGAGGGCAGGGCTAGAGAAATTGTATCTTGTGAATTTTTGAAGAGATGTAAAAAGGTCTGCTTCGGATTTCGGATGCATATATTCTTGGCTACCCCTTGTTATCGGAATGGAGTTAAATGGATAAGAGCGAAATGTTATGTTAAGGGGATTTTTTTTCTGTCTGATGGATTTTGTCTTATTTAATCGCTTTAGTTTTCTAAAAGTAATCATGTTTTAGGTAGTTTGAATTTCGGGTATGGTTCAAGGCGAATCTGTAAATTAAGGAAAATGGTATTGAACGCTTGAATTTTGTTGTTTTATCACATTTAAAATTCGCTTTTTCCTCCAAACTGGTCTATATTATAGTTAGCTTGACTCATAAGGCCAGAAAGACTCGAAAATGTGACGTGTGATGGACTTTTAATCTTTCTTTGACAACAACTCAACTTCACTCTGAATTAAATTAAATTCTGTACGTCAGAATCAAAAGGTCCTACCGCTTAGTTTCTTCAAAAGAGAAAAAAAAACCTGACGTTTTAGGTTTTTATTCGAATTTTTGAAGTTATAAATTTTTAAATTAAATAAAAGTTAGGTAATTTTCAAAAATTCAAATTAAAGCCTTAATTTGAGTTTTTATTCCCTCCTGTACATGGAGACACTAAAGCCATAAAACCTTTTGGTTTTGAGGTACAGTTTTCAGGGAATTTCAAATAAGGATTAGTACTTTAAAAATTAAAGTAATCCTAAACCGATTTCCTTTCAGAATATATTTAAGGTGTTTATTTTTTGTTTTACAATATTTTGTAGATAAGAATTAGCTTAAAAAATCTTTCTGCGCTAAATCTTCATTTTTTTCTTTCATAAGACGAAGGTAACAAAACATGATTTTCTAAATGTATCCATCTTATCCGATATTCTTTCTCTATCACCGAATATCTTTGTGTAGACAATTTTATTATTAAGGGTTTTTGCCACTTTTCAGTTCTTTTTAATTCTTTTTTTTTTTCTCAATGTATCTTTCTTTTCCTATATGGTCCATTTGTGCCCTATTGACTATGCAATGAAAAGAAACATTTTACATAGTTAAAAAATTAATTGTAATTAATAAACCTACACCTTTCCTTTTCTTTCCTAGTTTATAAAATATATTCTTCAGTTTAGTTAGGACTTACTCTCTTCGAATGCTTGTTAAAGAAATGAATTTTAATTTTATGTTTGAACCAAGCATGTGTGTGTGAGACAAATTTCGCACATGATTAGTTTTAAACATAAATTGTTAAAGATAGTTTTAGTATTAATCTCTTTATAAATGATACTTTTACAGCAAATTCAAAGTTTATTAAGTATTCTTTTAAGTAAGTAAGGGAAAGCGGGGCTATTTGATACAACAAAATTCAAATCCATTATTTTTAGTATAAAAAGTTTTATTCAGATACTTTTAAAAAAAAATATCTAAGAATGATTCAATTTTATGAAACAAATTAGACAAACAAATGAAGTTAAGGAATATTAAAATGTAAAGACTTTTGTAAAAAATCAATTTTGTATCAAGGTGCACCACCCTTGGGGCAGTAGGATACATTTTGTTGAGGCACATTGGATGCAGTGATTAATTTGCTCAAAAATAGTAATTAAAAATAAAAATTTGGTAAAATAAGTTCTAAGCTTACATTACCGTTTTTTGAATATAAATCACAAATTTTCCATTCTCAAGTATAACAAAAATCAAAGAATTTGGTGAATGGTCATTTTTAACAAATATCTAATTAAGGAATTAAGATGCAAATTTTCATACATATAATTGCTCCTGAATTAGTTGAAAAAAAATAAAAGGTATCTTTATCGAAAATCATCCAGAAATTTAAAAAATACGACACTAATTAACAGGTTAGTTTTTGCTCTATTTTGTCACTATTTTTTTTAAATATACAGTTCTTTGTCACCTGTAAAATTGCTAAGAACTTTTAATGTCGGAACCTCAGAACCATACATGTTTTAAGAAACGAGCCTTTTTGAAGAGTTGACAATCCCATGACCTTTTTATAGTAAACGTGCCAAATATCTCTCTCTGAGAAACTTCCAAACCGATACAAACTCCGACTGGCATACATCTCCGAGTATCTCTCCGCGTTCGGAAGTTTTACAACCGTTCCAAAACACCCAAACTCCCTTGCAGAAGGAAAGAAACCACCCTCCGTACTCCGCAAACACCTACTTTTCAGAAACGTCACTTGACAAATTCATCCTCCTCCATCTACTCGCCTTTATGCTGACACGATACGATACGATGATAAACTTCAATGGAAATCGATACGGTTCCAATAATGCAAAAATAAAAAAACCTCGGCCCCCGAAATTCCCTCTTTTACTGACACCTAACGCCCTCTGTATTTTGATGCGGGAACTTTGCATCCGTTTTTTTTTTCTTTTTCGTATCTTTTGTCACCTTTCTCTAGTTCCTTGGCCTCCGAAATGCCCCCCCCCCTCTTTCGACTTGATCAATACATAATATACTCCCTTCGTCTTATCTTGGCGCGATCTGTGTTTCTTTCTTTTCTCCAGGTTCAACTTTCTTGAAGGAGAAATCCAGTTTCTTTTTATTATGCTTGTAATGCTACGTAGATTCTAGTTTGAATACGCAATACCTTATAACTACACGACTAAAACAAATTTTGGCAGTTACAAACAATTTTCATACTTTCTTTCGTAGTTTATACATAATGTCCTTAATACTTATATTCTGGTTTTGGATTTAAAATTTCTTTTAATTACATTAAAATAATTAGTCCTATGCATATTTTAGTGACTTTAAAACTTTTCTTCTTTAAACCCATATTATATTTATTTATAATGACTGTAACACTATGTAAATGCTAGTTTGACGATTCAATACCTGTAACTGTGTATATAAAATAATTCATATTTCAACGGTTTTTTAAGATATTTTGTTCACTCTTGCTTCTTTTGCCTGAAAAACATTCTAAGCAATCAATCCTTTACATTTTATTCAGGAAATACGATACACACCATTCTCCACCATTGCTAATAGATCAATGTGATTTCGCATAGTAATTGCACTGTTTATTATTTAAAATCAATGCTGACACCTTTATTATTTCAATAATTCTATTTCACATACAGTGTTATCGTAAAGTAAGAATTTTCCAGATATATCCGCATGTTTTCATAGAAAAACTAAAACCTAATTTCGAATAGGGTGAACCGCCCAGTGAATGAACACTTAGCATTTGGGTTTGCGATTTTCCCACTTCAAAAATTTTTTTCAGGGCTTTTTCTCGGTCAATTTCTTAAAATAAGGTATGTTTCCATACTGGCTTTTTCTTGGCAATATGATCGAAATATTTCCAGATCTCAGAAATCAATAGTTTTGAAGGAATCCTGATTTGAGTGAAAAAAGTGCGATAGACCCAGTGAATGAACAAAGTTTGCCCTAAGTATGAACAGTGTCTTCCAGTAAATGAACACTGAAAAAATCATGATTTTTTTTCAACTGATCAGCCTGCGTTACATAAAATAGAAAAGGTTTTACTAAGAACTCTAAAATTTCTTCAATACACACACACAAGCACGCACACACACAAAAAAGGTACTTAGGATTAGGTGGGTGCAAATCTTGCCAGACATCGATTGCGACGTTATACTAATTGCATATGCCATCTTAACAATAAATAATCAATACCTCCTAGCACGGACGTAGCTATAGCTTTTACAAGGGGGGGGGTCAAGAAACTTCTTTCAGGGGTAGCAATGGGCAATGAAAGTGTATTTAAAACAGGGTTTTCTAACTGGCGGGCCACATGCGGCCCGCGAAGCTCCCAGAAAACCCTAAAAAGTAGCTATATAGAAGACTTTTTAGCATACTAAAATTTAAACATTTTTGGAGGAGGACCCCCGAACCCTATTTACCCACTTCTTCATTAAGGAGTAACTTTGGTTGGTCGTTTTCTATGGGGAAAAATTTAAAGTATGAGGTTTCGAAAGAGGGGTTGTATACCTTGAAATTCCCTCTAGCAAGGGGTTATAAAAGCTTAGGTTAACCTTTATCACGAGGGGGGACAAAATGGAGTATGATAGGCGTAAGTTCAACTTTTTGATTGAGGGGGGGGGCAAAACCTATAAGACCTCAGGACCAAAGGAGCCGTTACTAAACTGTTTTGAAGTGATTCTGGAACCCAAAATGTTTCTAATAGTTTTCCCTTTCCGAGTAAAATGTAGGGCAAATGTGAATTTTTGTGAACTTAATCACAAATTTTTGTGGTTAATACATGCCCTCAAGCAAAAGAGGGGTGTCTGGGTCCTCTCCCAGAAAATTTGATCCAAAAAGTTGTATTTTCACCCATTTTTTGGTTTTTTGGGACAGGAACCTTTTTGTTTGGCTGACATAAGGTTTAGGCTATTGGGGGGTGGTCTGGACCCTCTAACCCCCCCCCCTTATATACGTCCATGCCTGTTGTTTGGGACCATGGGTTCCTATGCAATTCTGAACCCTTATGATTACCTCCTCTAGAAGTTTTCCCATTCATAATGATACACCCTGTATAAACCTAGACTTTTAAATCAAAAACTTATTCTATGGAAAGACAATACTGATCTTTATTATAACCTAGTCCTAGTTTAAGCCGTCAAATAAGCCTATAGGTCTTTTGGTTCACGAGATAAGCAGTTTCCCAGAGTATGAAGGTTGTTCATTTACTGGTAAATCTTAGTTTAATTACTCTTTCCAGTATGTGAACACTTGTACTTTCTAATCAACATACCCCGTTCATTTACTGGAAGGACACAATTTTGATCATCGCGCATTTTTACATAGTTTAGCTTACATCATTATGAATCAAATAAAACTATAATCATGAGGTTTTACGAAATATGCATTTTTCCCAGTAAATGAACACCTGTTCATTCACTGGGAAATCTCAGTTTGCACTTCCAGTAAGTGAACACCCCCTTATCTATCGCAATTTCAAAAGTACAGCTTTCTGAATTATGCCATATCAAAGATTAAGTCTTTAACATTTGATAAAAAACAACAAAAATCATAATAAACGCAATTGTAAGTTAGAAAAATATGAATGAATCAAGTCAAATCTTAACTTACCGGAGACTTTTTCATGGGCCTGAAGCTCGAGTATCAGTAAAAAAATTTACACAGACTGAAATCGGAATATACGGTTAAATCAATGATTGGCTGGCCTCTAGGAGGTCTCATTGCAACTACTGAATTTTAGTAATAGTCTTTACAGAGTTCAAATAGCTTAATAATTGAGATTATACGACCAAGTGTTCATTCACTGGGAGTGTTCATTCACTGGGCAACCCACCCTATTATCATTTTGCATGACTGTTCCTGTCTCGCATTGTTTTGCCTGCTGTATAAAATAGTTAACAATTAGCCTTTAAAAACAGAAGTGCACATTGAAATTTGCGTAATACAAGTTGTTTTCAAAATCTGAAATTTTGATAAATATTGTATTGTTTTTCATAAATCTTAAAATGATAAAGTAAGAAATGCTAAATATTTTTTGTTTGAGTTCGTAAATTAATTTGTCCTCACAAGTTCTTTAAGAATACAATTTAAATTTAAAACTTAATATGGATTGACCTGACACCTGACGTATTTTATCATAGAATTAATAAATTTATTATGCTACAATTCAATGTATATGCTTCTTCAAAGTTCCAAAGAATAGTTAAGGAAGAGAATAACTTAGTAAATGTGTTTTAAATGGAGGAGTAGGTAGGCTTAGGCAGAGATAGTTTATAAAATCAAACATTATTTTAATCCAAAAAAGAGAAGTTTAAATTTTTCGCCAATATTACACAGGAACGAATTTGAGTCTTTTCAAACAAAGATCAACGACATTTTTCTCCCAAACAACACCGAATCGAAACGTGTGACAAAAGCATTTTTTATTGTCTCACACATGTCATTACTTATGTACCGAACTTAGTCTTAACACAAAAGTGATAATATATATCAGCTTGTTCTCACAGTCAAAAGCGAGCGTTGGACTTGGTCCAAAGTCCCGTTTCTGATGAGTCCTTCGAAATGCTTCTTGAGGAAGCGGGATTTTTTGTTCTCTTTTTGTCTCTTGTGTATGTCAGACTTGCACTTAAAGTTGTAAATTCAAATGACAGCTAATTTCTCAAGCGCTGTGTGTCTATTAAGTCAAGTGCTACACTTTTCCATTCAGAATATTTGTTTGGTTCTTTTTTACTTCTGCTTCGAAATTTATTTATTTCATTGGTGTCTTTATTCCGAAAAGTGAACCAAGTCCCATTTGAAAAGGAATGATAACGGAATTTGTTTGGTATTTCATCTAGTAAAACACTAAAAAGACTATTACATTTACATTCACATGCATACTAATTAAAGAAAACTTAAATTTTATTAGATTTTTATTTTTTATGGGTTCAAGTACTCTAACAAAAGTAAATTGTTGTTTAATTGAAAACATAACATTTAAATTTTGCAATTATGATTCAATTCATATGAAAGTTTAAGATTTCTAAGAGATTGTCCACTTGTGATATCGCCACTAACTCAGCGCGTAGATATTTGATAAATTATCAATATCTTTCAGAACCTATAAGGTCCAATATTGATGTAAATATTCATATGTAAATCCTGATAAGAAAATTTTAAATTTCATATGAAGTAAACAATAAATAAAATTTTAAAGACTATACTTTGTAATTGAATCGTGATTTTGAAAAAGGGAATAAGTCCAAAAAACAAGGTTTAAAAGAATCGAAAAATTTCATGGAATTATTACCTTTTTCAAATTTATGAAATTTCAACTTTAAAAAAAAACTTAAAACCACTTTATTCGACAATGAAATTATATTTTTGTTGAATTCACAGCAAAAAAAAATAATAAAAATAGACTAAGACAAATAAAATTAAAAATTATTATGATGCTTGATTGTTAAGGCATCATTATGGAATAAGTGAATATCAATAGAGTCGAACATTAGAAATTAGATTAGTCGAAAAGTAGAAACACTTTTAAATTAAAAACACATTTTCTTTTGACTTAGTTTACAACAGAAAGAATAAGAAAAGGAAGACAAAATAACTTAAATTTCAAATTTAATAAAAAAAAAATACCGTGAATGAACACCAATTCTAAAATCAAGGGAGGGAGTAGTTATTTTTTCCCCTCTTCCCGCTCATGTTTAGAGCAAAGCATGGAAATTTTTTTTTTAGAACAAAAAATCAATTTGCCATTTGTTGGATTAACTGTGTTTTTTAAACTGACTATTCAATTTGGGTTTTGAAAACTTCAAATGGATTGAGAATGTAGAACGAAATAAAATGCTATCAAATTAAGTGTATTGCTCATTATTTTTATTGTATTAAGATTTAAATATTATATCAAATATTAACAGCAAAATAAAATAATTTTAAACTCAATCTTATGTATCTGTAATTTAAGTCTCGTATTTTAATAGTTTTTTAAGTATGTATAATTTTAGCTTGAAGTATTTATGAAGTATGAACTTCACCAAAAAAATAATGCAATTTTTAAAACCTAAAATATTAATCATATAGGTACTATAGGTAATATGACATATATGCCTAAAATCGTTTAATTTTGTAATGGTTAAGACGACAAACCGATTATTACTTTTTATAAAAATCACTTTTATTAAATTATTTTATATTAATTTCTAAATACTTTGCATTTAAAGAAATTCGAATAATTTTAAAGAAGATGTTTCAGTATCTCGAAATGATTTCCATGCAAAGATTACGATTTATATAAATTTTTATTTCCTATAGGTAATTTTTTTAACTAATCTGTGTTTCTTAGCAAAAAAGTTTAATACAATTACTAAACTTTAAAACATGAATTGATTCTGTATTTACTTTTTTGTAGGTGTAACACTACCGAACAAAATAACCAACATTTTATAGTAAAATGTGTTTCTTTTTTTCCCAAATTATGTATTTTTAACCCTACTTCTTAAACTACAGTTATCATCAACAAACGTTGGATTATTTTAAATTACATTAATCCGATTAATTAAATTAGCTTCAATTATCATCCCTATCAAGTATTATTATTAATTTGTACTCATGATTGAAATTAACTGATGGCAAATAAAATTTAATGTATTTAATTTGTGTTGGGAATCATTTTTGAAACATTTTGATACGAGTATTTAGGGTCTCACTAAATTTTATCTATTTAAAATTTTTTATCTATTTAAATTTTTTTCATGTCTAAAAAAATCATTTTGAAAAAAATTCGAACTCTAAAAGTACATTAGAGTAACAGTTAAGAAAAAAAACACTATTTATCAAACCAAAATTTGAATTATTTACACGTATATGGAAAAAAATATTTTACATTCGAAAGGTACCGAGGTATTCTAATCAATAGTCGAACATCTAAGTCATAGAGTTATAAACTACATCAATCTGATAAATTTAATTACAGGATCGAATAATTTTTCAAAAATAATTTGAATAGTTACTTAAACATGCATTAGTTTTCCGTCATCAATAGAGGTGTTGTGTAACTGTAAAATTATTGAAAAAGTTGCTTCAATTAAACATATCTGTAATCATCTTGATTCCGACCTAAAATGGAAATTCACACTAAATCAATTTCTTACAAGCTAAGATTTTGTATGCTAAATTTCTATGCTAAATTATTAAAAAGTAAATTCTTAGTTAATATCTACTACTCCTGGATCCCTTCGCAAATTAACTATGGCTTAATGGTATGGGGGTAGACTATTTTGTCAGTTCAAAGAAACTGATAAACTCCAAAAAATATTTTTAAAACATATCTAATTATCAGATCACAGTTAACCTACACCATGTTAAATGTTTGAATAATCTCCCTATTCGCCATTTTTTCTTATATAAAAAATTTGTCTTAACTTATATTGTTATCCAAGTTTATGTTGCAAGTGTAACAATCCAAACCCAAGAAGAATCAACAAAATTTATAACATCCCAATCCAAAGAGATCTATTTTCTGTAGGAGTTTTTCTTTTTTAGCACCTAAATTTATTTAAATATAAAATATTTTTATTTAGTATAAAATTAACAATGCAGTATTATAAATTCATGATATTTTCTTGTGTCTTGACTGAAAATATAGTATATTTTAAGACACCCTATTTTACACACCATACATATTTATTTTTATAGATTATTCCTGTTTATTTTATTTGTTATTTACCTATTTTAACCATTGTAAATATCATATGATCTAAACGGTCACATACATGGATCAAACGATCCCTGGTGAATGTTCTTTTTTTATTACATGTAACATAAATCTGTATTTTATCTGTATTAAAATCTGTATTAAAATCTGTATTTTAGAATATGTATTTTAGAGTATGTGTTTTATATGTGTTTTGTGAGTGTTTTTTTTTTTTCTTTTTTTTATTATTGTCTGATTTTCGGTATTTGTGTTGGGTTTTTTTCTCTCCTCTCCCATGTAAATGGAATGTAAGTCTGTATGGTGAAATAAATAAATAAAATAAATAAATAAATAAAACAAACATCTGATCGTTCCCATTTTAAGCTTTGTCAACATGAATGTAACTAGCATCTATTTGTTTTCAAAAATCATTTGAATTCGAGCATCAGGAACGTTGTTGATTTTTTAAATATGTCATCTACTATTTTTTCTTAAAATATTTTTATGTGAATCTTATTCACACTTTAAATTAAACTACATTAAAATTACATTTAATTTAATTCGTAGAAAACCATTGGGTCATTCCATGTCAAATCAACGCACTTTTTGGCATGACCATCTCGGATTTTCCTGAAATTTGGTACACATGTTCTACTTATAGAAACTCGGAAAAGTACCAACTTTCATCAAAAAATATTAATTGGTTCTGGAATTACAGGTGCCTAAAGTGGTCAAAAATGGACAAACATAAGTTCTTTAAATTTCTCTAGAGGATCTTTTAATTGGGTTATACAAATGAAGTTGGTGTCATTTTAAAGTATTTTAAATGTTCTTTTTAATGGTGTAAAATGTGATTTAAAATTTTGAAAAACAATATATTTTATGAAACAAAATAGAATTAAAAGTTCGATTTCTATCAAATGTACCACTTTAAAAATTTTGAAAAAAATTCCAGGAATAGGTAATATTGTTCTAAATAATCTGGTAAAATTGTAGGATGGGACAAAAATGGGATCAGTGTCAAAATCTATTTATACCAAAGTTCGATTTTTCATACATCCCCTTAAAAAATTTTAAAACTAATTTTTTTTTCATTCACTGGATGCATATTGAGTTGTATTTAACTGCTGTTGACAATTGAATCACTTATTTCAGAAACATGTCAAACGCCACTTTTCTTGTTTTGAGATAAACGAGAAAAACTGTATAGAATCTTACTACATTTTTATGAAGGTGTTTAGTAATTTTTTTCTTAAAGTAGACCTCATTTGGGTATTTTATAGACAAAAAGAATTTTTTTAACAATTTTATTCTTTGCATAAAAAATTATTGAAATTTTTGCATTTGACAGGTTTCTACAATAATACGAGTATTCAGTTCTATTTTCATAGCTTAACTCTAATTCTTTTAAGGATTTGGTAATAAAAGTGGGAATATTAGTTGAAAATAGCATTTCCATATTAAATACTAACCCATAAAATTATTATAGAGTTCTTATTTTTTTTTCTTTTTTGGTTATTAGGTGTACAAATACTTAGTTTTATAAATTATTTAAACTCTAGACTCAAAAATAGTGGTCAGCCAATTCAAAATCTTAATATAGACATCTTTGAAGTCAATTAGATAGTTGTTTAGAAGTAACTTTGTGGACAGTAAAGATGTCCACTTTTAATAAAGTGATTCATGAATCCAAAATACCAATCACATGGATATAATAAATGGCCACAAGCATGGAAATTTTAAATACATAGGTACCAAAACGTCCTTAGTCTTGAGATTCGTACAAAACTTTAAAAATATGGGTTTTACTATGGCTTGATGGACCTAACCTCTAAAGAATGACTTTTCCAATAGCATATAGTTTTTGTATGCGATTAAATAACAAACTGCAACCCCAAACAAGCGGTAGATGAGACGGCATGAGCGAAATTCCTGCAATTTAAGTGCAGAAACCAGTCAAGCGACGTCGTTTGACATGTTTCTGCACTAAAGCTGAAATTTAACATGCTGGAAAACTATTTTAAAATTCCGTTATTTTTATTATTCTTACACTAAAATATGCGTTTGCCCCTACAGAATCATATGACACCAATAACTAATTTTTGAAAAAATTGGCGTTTGACATGTTTCTGAAATAAGTGATTCAATTAGGGCCCCTGCACAAACGTGGTGTAGCACGGGCTTCATATTTACTTTATGTGCATTTTGTTACAATACCAATGGCTTGAATTAATATACAGGTTGTAAATATATGGAGCCCGTGCTACACCACGTTTGTGCAGGGACCCTAATTGTCAACAGCAGTTATACAACTCGATACGCATCCAATTAATGAAAAAAAAATAGTTTTAAAATTTTTTAAGGGGATGTATGAAAAATCGAACTTTGGTTTAAATAGATTTTGACACTGATCCCATTTCTGTCTCATCCTATAATTTTACCAGATTATTAAGAACAATATTACATATTCCTGGAATTTTTTTCAAAATTTTAAAAGTGGTACATTTAATAGAAATCGAACTTTTCTATTTTGTTTCATAAAATATATTGTTTTTCAAAATTTTAAATCACATTTTACACCATTAAAAAGAACATTTAAAATACTTTAAAATGACACCAACTTCATTTGTATAACCCAATTAGAAGATCCTCTAGAGAAATTTAAAGAACTTATATTTGTCCATTTTTGGCCCATTGTTGACCACTTTACGCACCTGTAATTCCAGAACTAATTAATATTTTTTGATGAAAGTTGGTACTTTTCCGAGTTTCTATAAATAGAACATGTGTACTAAATTCCGAGATGGTCATGCCAAAAAGTGTGTTCATTTGACGTGGAATGACCCCATTCAAACGAATTGTTCCCTCTATATACTAACGAATCATAATTAATTTATAAAGACTACCTTTTTATTACAATTAAGTTTTTAATACTACCATTGATTTTAAACTATCTCAATTAAATTTTAGTCACTGTCGAAAAGTTCGTTTCAGTAGGTGTAACATTTACGAACAGAAACAATCCACATTACCTCTACAAATTTCTATTTACTTAAAATAATCAACAAACCAAATCATAAATGAATTTGTTTCCCCATAATAATAATGCAACTTTAATCAAGCAACCAAGAAATAACAAGACAGACATCAAAAAATATAAATTCAATGAATTTCATTTGCATCAAACGATTTGCATTTAATTTGTACTATAATCAATTATTTCTATCTGACCAAGACCACAGCAGCAGTTTTAAAAGCAGTTAAATCAGAAATCTTAATAACGCACCTTATACAAATTTAAAATCCCGCTCAAAATCTACACCAAACCATAATTTACTTGAATTACTATTCCTAAAAAACTAATTATTTTCAAAATATGATCTTAATTCTTCTTTAGCATATAAACTACACAATTCCTTTGATTTAAATTGGAGCCATCTAATCATCATAAAAAAGATGAAGATCAAGTCTAAAGATTTAAATACCCCATCAATCCGATCGGTTCTATTTGCATAAAAGATTTTACATGTAATTCACATGAAAACAATCATCTCCACCCGGCAATATCCATTTAATCTTGCTGAATAAGTAATTAAAACAAGCGCAACTTATGCTAATTTTTAAATTCCGTTCAAAAATTTCATGAAACCAAAATATAAGTATTTTTCTTACATTCGTAAAAGAAACTGTTATCTATCAAACAAAATCAATTATTATCAATGACCATCAATTCATGGCATATAAATTATCTTTATTAAGTTGATTTAATTATCAACCATCTTATTATTATCATCATCAAAAGTACAAAAATTAAATTTAAGTACTTTAAATCCCCATCAATCCGATCTTTTTCATTTGCATAAAAAATTTGCATTTAATTTGCGTCATAACAATCACCTCCAGCCGACAATCACCATTAAATCCGGCCGAATCCGGAATTAAAACAAGCGCACCTTATGCTAATTTATTCCGCGCATATTTTTGAATCCGGGAGCACTCCCCGGAATAATTGCAGCTGCGCCTCCGCTGTCTCCCCCTCCCGGACGAATGGCTGCATCCGGGTCATCCCGATTGACCGGATCCCGTTTCCATGGCGACGGCCGTCTGATTGGTCGCCGTCACCTGGTCAGCTGGAGGATTTTGTCAGGGGTGATTGTCGCCATCTTGGATGCTGATGGGCAGGATCGATCCTTTTTTTTGTGGGATCGAATGCATGGGTTTTGAGTGGTTTGAGGTATCGATTTGTGATGTTTGAGAAAGATGGCTTTCTGAACGCGTCTTTTGGATGTTTCATTCGAAGTTTATGATCTTGATTGTTGTAAGACTGTATTAACAACAAGTAAAATCGTTCTGTTCTATCATTTATTACAGAACCTAATTAAAAAACTGAAACTTCAGTAAGTTTCTAACCCACACGATCTTATTTTTTAGTTTTAAAGGGATAGACTTACGTTTTTATAACTTGTAATGATTCCTTTATTGTCCTTTCACTTATCTTACTAAAAAGGAAAATGAGAGACTGAATACGAATGCGACAGAGAAAGCTAATTTTTATATTGAATTCGAATTGAATTTATTGAAATAAAAATTTGAACACAAAATATTTTAAAAACTTTGTGAATTATTTATATTTTATTTCTACATTGTTAGAAGTTAATTTAAACGTTTCTCTTAATTTTGTTAAGAATAGTTCTATAAAAACGCGTGATTTATTTTTAAGTATCCCAGGATTAGGTATCGAAGTTTAAAAGTTAACCTTATTTCTTCTTGGTCAATAGTTAACTGATTTGTATCTGAAAAATTAATAA
Organism: Tetragnatha montana; assembly: GCA_963680715.1. Taxonomy (NCBI): domain Eukaryota; kingdom Metazoa; phylum Arthropoda; class Arachnida; order Araneae; family Tetragnathidae; genus Tetragnatha; species Tetragnatha montana. Next base: position 30,892,056 of record OY796686.1, read on the forward strand.
TATTACAAATAGAACTTAAATATTTCATGGTAGATAAAATATGAGTCAGTAAATAAAAAACTGAAAAAGGGAAAAATTATGTTTGTAAGAAGCGAGATAGTATGGAAATTAGATTATGGGGAAATAAATGCAAGAGAGAATGGTTTTATAAAATTCACAGAATTGTTACTTTTAATCTTTTTATTATAATTTTCAGAATGTGGATGAAGTTCAAAGTAAAACCACTTGTAACCAAAAAGCAATTTGACTTTTTGAAGTATTTCATACTTTAGTATTTCCAGCTAAACTACTTGATACATTTATACAGTACCTTTAAATAATTCGATTTCTACTTTTGGACATATTAATTGTATTCGATTCATAAGTATCGATTCTGTCTATAGCTTCTTAATAAAGATGCTGAGGAGCTTACGTTAAGAAAAAGGCTTCGACGTACCACATTTTTTCCGTCTTGACTAGAAACACTTCATACACAAAAATAAACATATTTAAGAATTATTTTCCCCCTCAAATTGAAAACATTTTAGTTGTGTTGTTAGCTAGTATACGCTTTTAATATTATCGTGGAGCGATTTGTACAAAATATGTTTGAAAATAGTTAGAATTGTGTTCTGATCATAAATTTGTAATAAAACCAGTGTTGTAAAATGTTTAGAATCTAAAATTGTTCTTAAAAATGAATTGAAATCACTAAACTACTAAACGAACACATTTTCTGTGTCTGTAATTTTTCAGCAACACTTTTAGAACACTATCTTTTTCTCACACAAGACAATAGCAACACAATCTCATTACAATCAAAACGCTATTGATTAGAACTGTTATTCAAGACGTGAAGTGTTATTCAGAAGAAATATTTTTCACGATTTTTTGCAGTTTTGAATTGTTGTAAACGCGTTCTGGGATCTTCCAAAGATAATTTATTTTAAACAGAGTAGCACCCAGTAAGACTTAAGTTTAAAAAATGTAACCTAGTTTTTGAATGTAGTAAGAAATGCCAGGTAAAAAAGAAGCTTCATGAATATGACTGCAGTTTTGTGTTATACTTTTAAGTATTCTTTTAAGTTTCCAGTTGTGATGAAACAAATATCGTTTATACGTTTGAATGATAAGTTTGGAAAAAATGACTTATTTTTTTAAATACGTTTTCCTTAATAAAATAATTTGGAAGAATTGGTTAATGTTATAAAATGTTAAAAAAAAACTAAACCTAGTATTGCTAACATCTTCAACTCTCATTTTATGTATTACTTTTTTTTATTCAATGCCTAGTGATTTTTGCGTAGAACTTTTCTTAATAGCCAACTTGTCAAGAACACATTTTTTTGACATCTTTAAGAAATATAATAAAAGGTACTTTTGATGCTTTTAATTGCTTAAGAAAGAAACCTTACTGAGTAAAATAGTTAAAGAGGTTCACTCTTATTTTTTTACGTTTAATAGAGCAGTAAAAGTTTAATTGGAAAATTTTAATCTTCTATGGACATAAATGCATTCCCTAATAACTTATGTTTGCTGTCATTTTTTTAAAATTTGATTTTGAATATAAAATTTACATTGTTATTAACTTATAAAGTACAAACATGATCTACATTAACAAGAATATCCCTATCAGTTTTATCAAACCCATCAGATTTAATATGAAAACACTACAAGTTTTTATATGAGTTTTCGCTATGAGTTAAACATTTTTATCATAAAAACTTATTTCACTGCTGCTTCAAATACCACTACTTTTAATAAAAAGGAAAGAAACCTTACAGAATAAGAAACCTCAAAGCCTCCTCACATTTCAGCCCACCAGAAAACCGACCCATTTCACTTCACTTCACCCGTGATTTTGATCACCCATTAGAGCCCTCGCTCTCGTGACGTCATATCCGGTGAAATCACTCTTCATTACTGTAATTGGCTGCAGTGCGTTACCTTTAATTCGATTTTCGAGAAGGAGGCCCATTAAAAACTGCAGCAGTTCCTTTCTCTTGTTTGTTTGTTGTTGCTTTTCTGTCCAAACAGGGAGTGATGGATCTTCAGCCCTCCAAATTGAATCAATTTTTAATCTCTTTCCCCCCTGTAAGTGAGAAAGTTTTTTTGTTTTGTTTTGTTGGAGTAATAAGAAGAGGCGAAGTCGGCTTATTAAGTTTGGGCAAAATGATCCAGATGAAAGACTTAAACGTCATTTTCTTGAGAGGAAACGAAGATGTGGGGGATGATTCTAACCAACATTAACGTCTCTCTGTTAGGATTTAAATAATCAGTGTTAGTTAGTTACTGTTTTAAAATTAAATGTTATTTGTTACTTAAAATCAAATAAGAATTCGAAAATGGACCTGTAACTGGAAATATATTTTAAGAAGAAAGATTTCTGGACCCTTTAAGGAAAATTTAAACAGATTTTGTACTGAGATATTTATATTAAATATTTTAATATAATATAATTTTTTACATTTGATCTTTGTTTGCCTGCATCCAATTGATGATGTGGTTACTTAGACAAAAAACCAGAACACACCTAATTATTTTGTGGGGTTGAAAGTTCCCAATAATAGTGTACACAAATAGCCAAAATATTTTAAGACGCCATTAGTTATCTGGCCTTCCAGTATACAACTTAAATATGCAGTTTAATAACACACGGGCCTGGCAAGAATCAAGATATGTGGAATAAATATCTTTGCATCGAATCAAGGTTTAAAAAAGTGTAATTTATTTGTTTGGACCAATCTGCATAAGATAAATGTAACGTTTTAGAAAATGTGTAAGAATTTAACTCTTTATCAGTTTCTGTCACTTGTGGTTACACTGTGGTGTCACTTTTTCTATCTTCTTTCTTTTTATTCTTATATCATTTTCTCTCTTCATTTCCTCTCCATCCTCATTATTATTTTATTTTTCATTTTATTCACAAATTTTAGACATTCCCTAAAAACTTAATTTTCCATATTCATTCTTTTCATTTTATTCTCTTATTCTTCCAACTTTTTAATCCTTCATTATCGATTTATTGTTTCATTTTTCCTTATCCTCCTTCTCTACCTCATCTTTCTCTATTTCCTTTATATTTTTTTATTTTACATTTTTCTTAATATTTCTTTATTATTTCCTTTTCTTTATCTCCCTTTATTATGTAGCATTCCTCTTTCTATTCTTATCAATGGGATGTAATAATTAACTTAAGAAATTAATTAATTAATGAAATTGTTACCTAAATTAAATCTGCATTAATGAAAAGTTATAATTGTACTGCTCTAATCGATACAATACAGAAAAAAAACTATAGTCCCCAAATACACCTACGGTCAAGCATTTTATACTTATACACTTCTTATTTGAACTCTTGATAATTTTCTCCAAGATCATTTTCCCTTCATTTTCTCACTCCTTTTCCCACGCTTTCTATTTACACTCGACAGCAACGTTTCCTGAACCCGGTACGTCACTACGCTGAAGGAGAAAATGGGTAAACACAAAGCCTGGTGGGTTGCTAGGAGGAGTTTTGGTACGCAAATCGTGATAAAAAGACACTTGTATATGCATGGGTTTTACGAAATAATCAGATTTTTAAATTCACGTTCTTCATTTCACTCAAAATTCAGACCTCGCGATGAGAACTACTTGTTGGTGACGTCATAGGGTCAACTAACGTTGCTATCTAGTGTAGTAAGTTTATTTAGAGAAAGGGCAATCAGGATGTCATATAATTCAAAATTATTCTCCTCAATTATGATAGTTTGTAATTCTTTAAACTGCATTTTAATTACACTAACTTTATAGTGGCGACTGTGGTTGCCACATTGCTGAAGAGAAAAAAAAACACACCAGGAAAAATCTCTATTGAAAATACTAGTTATCTCCCAGCACAATCCAACGAAAACATAATTTCCCTCCCAAAATCTCCCCCAACAAAACAACACAGACACAGCCCAAGAAAAGCAACTTCGTCGCGCGTGTGCTTATTGATCGCCCCCTCGCGTCAAACGCGAAGTCCAATTAATAAAAGCGAGAAGAAGAAGAGGAAGCAAAAAGCGTCACCCCGCGCGCAGAAACAGACACACTCTCTCAAATAAATAAACACAGAGAGAAGAAGAAGAAAGCGGGCGTCCAATGAAAAGGCAGCAAACGAGAGACCTTCACTCCCCCCTCGCAATACCCGTATGCAGAAAGATGACAAATTCCAGCGACGGAGGGATTGAATTATGAGAGACTCGGATTCGTAATTATACTGGAAGGAAAAAGCATTAGCTTGCTTTTAAAGGAGTTTTCTGGAGGGAGTTCTGGCCCTCTTTCTGCTGATGCCGAACACGTTATTTTTTGGTGTTGTTGCTGTAGTACTATCTCTCGTTACTGTGTGTTTTATGCTTTTTTTTTTGGGAGGGGATTTTTTTTTCTTCTCTTGCTCTTCCTTTTTTTGATGATGGATAAGAGACACCTTACGCGATCGATAATAAGGGCATTAGTAGGTTGCTCTTGGGCGGCGATGTGTTTCTTTCTGGTTTTCATTTCTGAGTGACATAGGAGGGGTTCCTAAACGAATCCAGGCCTTTCTGTCTAGTATTTATGTCTGCTGACTATAACTGTCAAAATTTTAATTATTTTGAGGGCGCTGCGACTTCAATACATTCCGAATATGAGGTTCTGAAATCAAAGAACTTCTCACGAACATAACTTTTAAGCTAAAAAGGGGAGGTTCTATTTCTGCACATACTTCTTAAATTCTGAAACATCATATCACGACATCTCTTGGAACCCCTTATCTAAAGACTCATGTAAACTGCTTCACTTCTATGTTCATCTGTGATCCTTTTCGATGTATTTCTCATGCGTGAAGGAAATCAAAGGTGGGAAGAGTGAAAAGACAATTACTGAAGGCTCATATTCACACTGTTTCACTTTCACTGTTCATTCTAAGTGATTCACTCCCGTGAAATCGCTAGTTTGCTTGTAAAAGTGAAGGAGTAAAGAGTGAAACGCCAATTCAAACTTTTCACTTTGAATGATTCCTCCAAAATGAATATCAAAAGTGATAAGTCTGAATGAGCCTTTACACTTGTCACTTCAGATGATTCCTCCAAGATAAACATCGAAGGTAAAATGTCTAAATGCGTTTAATTAATAATTCTGCATGACGCACACTTTTGCCACGCCTTGTCTAATTCAAATTTATGATTATGCATTAATATAAGGAATTGTTAGTTTTCTTATAATTCCTCTAATACGGGGGTTTCCCAAAGTGAGGGCATTGCAGAGAGATTATGATTTATTTTTACCCATTTTTGGATGCTTGTCTTGTAGTATCATTTAAATACGAAAGCTGGGAGATTTTTTGTGCAAAGAGTACTCTATGACAAAAGCTGTCGGTATTCAAGTCTCGCCACCATTTAAATATTTTGAAATATGGTGAGAATGAATCATTAGTTTATTCCAATTATCTTTAGGGCATCGGGACTGGGGCCCCTTGGTTTACACACCTATAAACAAGCAAAATCATATTGAGATGAAATCGTCAGGGCAAACATTTATGTTTTAGTTCTACATCCATCTTATGACTCAAATCTTTATTGTTTTTATGAAATGTTAAATCATAAAGAATGAGAACCGAAAGCTCTTAGAGCTCTCATACTTCTCTTCATGTATACTCTTTATTATACTCTGACTTTCCTCGTTGAGATAAAAGTCTGTCTTAGGATGTACGGAAGTAAAGACATTAACTTCCTTTTAGAGGTACTTTCTCGAGGTTTTTGAGGGGGTGTGACTTTTTCGGCCTCTTTCTTCTTTCCTTCGGAGGTGGAAACGAGTTATTTTCTTTGGCTTGGGATGCGATTTAATCCTCTGAGCGAAATGAAATCCCTCAGTCTGAGTAGTTAATTGGTCAATGTCTAAAACAGTGGCTCCCAAGCTGTTGGTCCATTTATAATATTTGGTTTAGTCACGAAAAGATCTTGAAGTAATTTTAGGTGTCGTTCCGCAATGAAAAATTACAAGGCTTGTTGGTCCTTTTATGATTTCAAACTTAAATATGCATAGTTGTATTTTCTTTCAGCCATGATTGGAATTTAAAGTTACTGTCGTGATAAAGTTGGCGTTAAAGTGTGGGCCTATTCAATCAAAAGAAACGGGCCGAGTTAACTCATCGTTGACGTGAGAGTGGTAGTACATCACAGGGCCAACACAATAACCCAGACAACCCTTAGCTTACCACACAAGCACTTAAAAACTCAGACACACATTAATAACGGAACTATTGTGAGAATAAATTTGAAAAAAGAAAACAGGCTCACCCACTCTATGTTATAGGGGACATATAGGTGTGGGAGATGACTATGGAGAGGAGCGGCTGTCCTTCAGCCTTCTAAAAGATCATGCTACTCCAAGCGAAGATGACGATTGATGATGAACGGCTGCCCAGAGTGGGACCAGCCTTCTAGATGATCATGGTACTCCAAGCGAAGATGAATATTGCTGAGGAACGGCTGCCCAGAGTGGGACCAGCCTTCTAGATGATCATGGTACTCCAAGCGAAGATGAATATTGCTGAGGAACGGCTGCCCAGAGTGGGACCAGCCTTCTAGATGATCATGGTACTCCAAGCGAAGATGAAGCTTGAATCTGCTCACATCGACTTTTTAACGAAATCTTAAGTTAATAATTAAGGGGGACTAAAGATGACTAGGCATACTTGAAGGTTTAAATGTAGTATTTATTTATGCATATTAAAGGTAAAAAAGAAGGGGCCAACGTATCCACGCCATAAGAAAATGGCTCAAAAAATGGAGCCGCGTAAAACAGCGTGCGCTCAATGCAAGAAATCCGAGTGAAGTGAGTCTGCAGCCACAAACAAGTTTCCGCCAAAAACAAACGCGATCGCTGATTGGTTTACAAAAACACGTCAGTGCAAAAGCACTGTTGCTATCGGCCTCGACCCGAAAGAACCGGTTCGGAGTGAGGAGAAAAAAAACGGAGGAATGTGGCCTTGACTCGAAAAAGGCAAGAAGCGAAAAACACGTAGCTAAAGAAGATGGAATCGGGGTGGCCGAGGGAAAAGTAAAATATGTGAGAAACGCGATCGTTTCACCACATATTCTCCCACAAGACAGGAAAAAGAAAAAAAATTTTGAGAAAAAAAAAAAAAAATTTCAGAACAAAAACTTTTTTTTGAAAACAAAAAATGCCAAAATGAAAAAACTAACCAAGCGGAGCAACAATCACTTCACCCATTACAAAAAGAAATGTCAACTTAGTTACACACGAATATACACATTAGATACTAGGGAGGACACGTTGGCTACAAGATTTAAGAAATACAAACTGCGATGATGGTTCATCGGATTGCTGTTGTTGTGCACCAGAGACGTTCAGTCTTTAAAGTTCATGTGTAGCTTCACATATTGGCTCATGGCATGCCAAAGACAGGTATTGAAAATTTAGGATTATCATCATAAACATGAAAACATGGATGGTGGTAATATCACTAGTTAATTGCACATTGAAATATATGTGAACATCCAAAAGTGTAAAATTACATTATGAAAAAAAATCATGGGAACACACATCAAGTCTGCAGTTACAAAAAAATTTGGAAGAGGGTCAGATAACTTATATAATTCAGATAGACATTAACATGTTTGGGCACCCAAAGCAAGACCAGCTTTCAACTTCAAGTGGATGCAACAACCCCAAACAAAGACTAAGGGAGGGCAACAAAAACTTAGTAAGAGATGTTTTCTCACTTTAGTGAGATCAACCCAAAGAAGGGCAAAAAAACAGTTAACTACATAACAGCGACTAGACGAGAGTCCCACGATTAAGGAACAAATTACATTATAACTGAGTAACAGACTTATATTCAGAGTGATATTACTATAAAAACAGTGTAATATGACAAAAAATTACTTATAGGCCTAAATAAGAATGAAAGTTCCAATCTCAACACATTGAAAATAAAATACCTAATTAAACTCATGTTAACTGTTTGTTGTGTGTTTTATGCTACGTTAAGTGACAAGAAAAAGATCAGTGACAGAAAAAAAACTTTAGAGACTATTAGGGACTATACTTCACTTCAACAAGACAGTGGGCATTCTGCTTCCACATGACAAAAAAAATGTGGGTATTCTCCTTCCACGAAACAAAAAAACAGTGGGTATTCTCCTTCCACTTAAGAAAAAGTAGTGCACTACACATGTGGGTATTTCCATCCACATACAAAAGACAAAAAAATTCCAATTTGGCTAAAGTTCTGGTTATTTTTTTTTAAACTTTTTTTTGATATTTCCGACTCGCTGTAGGGCAGACAACCAGAACCAGGATTAGACTACCTGGGCCTCCCTATGATTACCAGGGCGTGTTGAACTGCACTATTCTGGCAAAACGAATGACCTGACAACGAGGGTTTTTGAACGCAGAAACCAAACAGAAAATTTTAACTCAACTAACATCACTTCATTTTTCAAAAAAACATTAGTCTCCTAACTCATTTTAACAACAACCACTAATTAAAAATAAAGTTTCATTATAAAACTAAAGTCACTCTTATGTAAAAAGGAAAAATACAGTCATGTACTTGACCAAAGTCCTAGTTATAGGGGTCATATGACAAAAAAACAGATTGTTTTTAAAAAAATTCCATTTAGGTACAAACTGTGTAGCATAAAACACAAGAAAAAATTTAAAGGGTACAGTAATATTAATACGTTATATTTTATTACCTTGTAAAAGGTAAACATGAAAGGTAAATGAACTCAGAAACCACATTTAAACCACAAAAAAAAATTCTTGAAAATACCAAGAAGATATGTGCTTTGAAAAAAACTCTGTCCACCAGAACCAAAAATGAAAAAGAATCACCAAAAAAATTTAAGAAATAACTGAACAAGACATCTAGGAAAATATGACCATGCTTAAAAGTTAGTTGTTTTCGAAAGTTAAATCTGTGTGTGGCAACAATTAATAACTCCACAAAAAAAAAATATTACTCGATGTATATGATTTTGTCACATCATGGTTTTAGAATCTGCCTTGTCACTAATAAACAAATACTGAGATCAACCAAGTGAGATGAATTTAAATTTGACCTGACTCAAGGTCTCTAAGGAGGTTGGTTGACTCAAAAAACTTTACTCCTATTCCCTTTTTTATCAGAAATTATGTATTAATTATGTCTTATGTACTTTGTCAAGCACTGTCGATGAAAAAAAAAATTTGCCATTTACATCTTAAAACTCCCTCGAGTTGACCTTCAAACAAATTGTTTGAGCAGTACAAAATCTCCAAAAAAACTACTATAAACAAAAGTAGAGGTCAGGTAAGCGTGAGTATTTTTTTTTTACCGGGAATGCAGAACCCGTCATCACTGCTTGTGTAGAGTGAGGAAAAGAGTGTGTATGCCATGAACCAACCATTGTAAATATTATGCTGAACTCACAGCTGTTAATGGGGTTTACAGGAACAGGACTTACTGACACACGCGAATGGCAAGGGTCCTTATTAGGGGAAGGTATAACCCAAAAAAACATAAATCAGAAAAAAATGGAACAGGGAATCATTTTGATGGAAGGTGTAAATAGAAACATATTTAGTGAGGGCAAAAACATGAATACAATGGGACAGAAACCATTTTCTATGGAAGGTGTAACCATTGGTATGCCCATTAATGAATTAGGCTAGTGACAAAAAATAATGCAGAGGAAAAAAAAATGGCGCAACCACACAGACCAAATTGTGTGCAAAAAAATTACATTTTCAATGGAAAAAAAAATTTAAAAACATTTTCCTCAAAAAGAAAAAGGTACATAATAACAACATTTAGGTATGTGGCACTTAAAATATAGGTGATTCTGGTTCAAGGAAAACAAAAAAAATGGTGGAAAGCACATTACACAATAAAATGGCAAAAAAACACCCTTCGAGAAATGCAAAAAACAAAATTAAACGTGTATGTGTGTCGGTCAAAATTCAAAAACATGCATAAGTGTGTGAGTACAGGAATCTAACTAAGGGACTTCACTCGAAAACCAACCGTCAAGGAAAAAGTTAAAATTTGGAATACATACAAAACAGAATAAAATTTAAATTGGGGGTTACAATAGAAATATCCTGCACTCCGACACTTAGACATCACAAATCGAACATAGTACAAAAATGTGAAATACCATGTAAAACCAAAAATATTTAATGAAGGGTCACCGTGCATGTGTTTAAAGCAAAGGAAGGTCACAGGGCACCAATTTGTGGTGATTAATTTGTCGTTAATTGTTGGGCCTCACCAACCAAAGGAAAAGAACCGAGATAACTCAGGGTGGACGTAAGAGTGGCAGTACATCACAGGGCCAACACAATAACCCAGACAACCCTTAGCTTACCACACAAGCACTTAAAAACTCAGACACACATTAATAACGGAACTATTGTGAGAATAAATTTGAAAAAAGAAAACAGGCTCACCCACTCTATGTTATAGGGGACATATAGGTGTGGGTGATGACTATGGAGAGGAGCGGCTGTCCTTCAGCCTTCTAAAAGATCATGCTACTCCAAGCGAAGATGACGATTGATGATGAACGGCTGCCCAGAGTGGGACCAGCCTTCTAGATGATCATGGTACTCCAAGCGAAGATGAATATTGCTGAGGAACGGCTGCCCAGAGTGGGACCAGCCTTCTAGATGATCATGGTACTCCAAGCGAAGATGAATATTGCTGAGGAACGGCTGCCCAGAGTGGGACCAGCCTTCTAGATGATCATGGTACTCCAAGCGAAGATGAAGCTTGAATCTGCTCACATCGACTTTTTAACGAAATCTTAAGTTAATAATTAAGGGGGACTAAAGATGACTAGGCATACTTGAAGGTTTAAATGTAGTATTTATTTATGCATATTAAAGGTAAAAAAGAAGGGGCCAACGTATCCACGCCATAAGAAAATGGCTCAAAAAATGGAGCCGCGTAAAACAGCGTGCGCTCAATGCAAGAAATCCGAGTGAAGTGAGTCTGCAGCCACAAACAAGTTTCCGCCAAAAACAAACGCGATCGCTGATTGGTTTACAAAAACACGTCAGTGCAAAAGCACTGTTGCTATCGGCCTCGACCCGAAAGAACCGGTTCGGAGTGAGGAGAAAAAAAACGGAGGAATGTGGCCTTGACTCGAAAAAGGCAAGAAGCGAAAAACACGTAGCTAAAGAAGATGGAATCGGGGTGGCCGAGGGAAAAGTAAAATATGTGAGAAACGCGATCGTTTCACCACAGTTACCATATTATATTTCAAAATAAATTGTTTAAGTCAAACTTCTTATGAGAAAACAACTTGACCTGCCAAACGAAAACCAGAATAACTCTTTTCTCAAGTCTAAATAAAATATTTTATTATGTTAAATTATTTAGTTAATTTTGGTCGATAATACCTGTTTTATAATGATAAATTACGTGATTGTAAAAAATTCAATGGATTGAGGATGAGATGGGTCACCACAGAATATCTCTAAAAAGTTGGTTACACCGCGAAAATTTTGGAACAACTGTGTTAAAATTTAATAAAATGTAGCATGTTACAGGATGCAGGACAATTCGTTTTCAGATTTGAATATTTTTATTAAAAATTTAAACATGATGGATATAAAATTTGCTCAAAATTGTGTTTGTTAATTTCAATTGTTTCTTTATTTAATATCCTAGACGATTTCTGCCAATTATCTAATCAATGTTTGAGCAATTTTATACGAAAAACATAATTTGTCATAAAAGAAAACTTTAAGCAACGCTGAAATGAAAAATATGCTTATTTAAATTACAACTGCAATCAAATTCTATCGATTTTGGAAAAATGGGATGGAATTTGATCTTTCAGAAAAGCTTATAAGGAACTCCATAAATAATGACAATATGCTCTAAACCATGATTTGTCTGTCTCCTAGAAAATTGGATTTCTCTCATTTCACCTAATATGTATTAATTATTGTACTATATACTGCCCCATACTAAAAATTAAAGAAATAAATCAAAACAGAGAAAGATTAAGTAAAAGCACGAGTTCCTTTCAAAAGATACTTTGGGGTGGAAATGTTCCTCTTTTTATGACTTAGGAGGGAGAGAGAAGAAATATTTTTTTTATCTTGAGTGGGAGTTTTTGTTTTCATGCTATGGTCTACCCGAAATTACTTTCTTTCTATCAATCTTCTCATTGAGAAAATAACAAAAAAAAGGGGGGGAAGGTTTTAATGGGTGTGATTGTAACAATCTTTTCCGGGAACCATTTCAGGATTCTGGAATTAGTTTAATACTGTTAATATTTATTCTATACTTTAGTTTTAAATCAATATAGTAAATAAATATTTGTTTATCTTTCATGAATACTATGTCATTATTATTATAGTTCTTAAACTACTTGTAGTTTAATGACGATAATTATGGAATTTAATAGCATTTTCCCTATCTTAATTAAGGTATATAATTATCCAAATTCTTCATAAAAAGTTTTTGTTTGATATTTGGTTTTATTTTTAAATACTTTATATAAAGATCATTAGTTTTATACTTTCATTAGAGTTTTACATGTCCAATTATGTAAAATATCTAAAGAACTACATACAAAACTAAGAAAATTGTAAAAAGGTGTTTTTTAAAATTATATAATATTTTTTTCTAATTTCATTTGGAAAACGCCTGAGTGTCTTATCTCCTCATTTTGATTCATTATACAACAATATCTAATCACTCACATAAACATTAAACTGTTATCATTCTGATTTCCTATATGAGTTCGTATCAACCTTGTTCATTTTTTCATTTTTTTGTAAACATTCATATGCCAATTAAATGTTTACCTTTCTGAATAATCTAATTCTTAGTGTGTAATTGTTATTAATTTCAATGCATTCCGATTCATCATATGAATTCTTATTTTGATTCATCTTTATGTATCATTCCTGCAATCATTAAATTATTACCATTCTGATTTTATCTTATTCTTAGTATTTAATCATTCATTCATTTCAATCCATTCTGATTTCTTAAGTGAATTCTTATCATTTTGATTCATATTTGTAAGCATTCATACAATCACTAAATTCTTACACTTCTGATTTATCTTATTTTTAGTGTTTAATCGTTCCTTCATTTTAATTCTCTCGGATGATTTTTTTAACTTTATTTTTTTTGTCTGGCGTTATATGTCCTACTAGTGTCATAAATCCCTAAATCATACCAAATTGGATTTCTTTTATGAATTCTCATCATTCTGATTCATCTTCGTATTCATATGATGTTTAAATTATTACCATTGTGATTCATCTTAATATTTAATCATGATTGAAATAGAATTTTATGAAGTTTAATATGTCACACCTTCTTAGGTGATGTGTCATCATTGTTACTAAAAACCCTACTGTGTACGTCTCAACTCAACAACGACTCAACCCCCCCCCCTTCCCTCGTGAGAGACGAGCTTAAATGCATTAGCGTCTTTTTTAGAGAACGATGTCTTCTCTTTGATGTCCTTTCAAAAGTATTTTTTGGAAGCGTGATTTATTTCCCCAGTTGAAGAAAACACGCTTTCTCTCTATTTCGCGAAAAAGGCTTTTTGTTTCCGTTCTCCAAAAAGGCTGGGTTATCACACCCATCAGGGTTTGTAAAAGTGAGATGAAAAAAAAAAGTTATTTATGGGAATAGTAATCAAGATATAAAAGATGATCCGGGGTCTAAAAGCTGTGAAATGAAAAACTAAATGGGTTTTTGGTGGCGGTGAGCTAAAAAATGTCTTCGATTAGAAATAGAATTGGACAAAAGTTTTTGATAAAAAATCTTGAAAGGGAATTCGTAATAAAATATTGTGATTTTAACAGTACATTAAACTCTTCTTAGCCAGAAACATTTTTAGCGTAGGATTATTTTTATTCAAGCATTAAAGTGTATCTTGAGGTAGATATGAGAAAGTTTTAGAAGGCAAATTGAGATGAAGGAATTGAAAGCTAAATTTTTAATTTTCTCAAATTTTAAAAGTGATAAGGAATTTTTTATAGCTAAAATTTAGATGATTATATTTCTCGGAAAAAAAAATAATTCAGTTGCAATTAATGATGAATTCAGTACAGTTACTAGTCATTTTAGGCCAATGTTAAAGTTCTGTAAAAGCAATATAGTTTGTCATAATTTAATGTTTTTTATTACTATTTTGGATATCAGTTCTTCACCCCAGAAACCATATATTTGACTGAATCAGAAGATAATTCTTGTTCTTATTGTATCTTTCAATATTTAAGGTATCCGCCTACCTTCTGGGCCAAATTTTTTAAAAAAGGTACTTATAAATTATTTTTTTATTATTTTGGTTTCAAATAGATGCAGAATGAAGAAAAACGTTGAAATTTTTGAGATATCAATTTAAATTTTTTAAAAATTGCTTGTTTTGTGCAAAATTTTAGTGAATTTTAACTAAAACCCCTAGAACTGTTGAAAAAAAATTTTTTCTTGAATATTAATAGCATTTGGTATTAAGATAAAACCAACAGTTGTCTTCAAAATGAGCTATTATTTAATGTGAGGTTTGAAACTGAAAAGTTTTACAAGGTAAAATATGAACTAACGTGAAAAAACCCTAAAATTCGCCTGCCATTTTTTACTCTAAACATCTAAAAATAAATATTTTTTAATTCACACTCAAACCCATAGGCCATCTGATTCCGTATACTGTCATGAACACATAGTTAAAATTTTTAGTAGTTATCTTTATTAGAAATTGAATAATCATTAAAATGGCGAAGAGTTTGTAAGCAATATTTAGTTCTGAGAAAAATGCCTTTAAATGTGTTTTCCTCTATGCTTAAGTGTAATTCTCTTATACTTAAAAGAAAACCAGTTTTGGAAACTGTAGAAAAGTATCTACTCAAATATGTAAAAAAATACTTTCGATAAAATCATTGAAAATTGACATTTTAGGGGTAGGCGGATACCTTAAATTCACTAATTACTCTGAACATTAGATTATCTTTGGTGATTAACCCAAATAGAAATAATAGTTTTTGTTTGTTAAAACCTTCAATTACTCATTCTAGGGATTTTAAGGCTTTAAGTATAGTTTAACAAGTGTCTCCAAATCATTTTAAACCAAACCAAACGACAAAACTCAATTAGACCCTCTTAACCTTGTAGATATTTGAAATTCCCCACTGGCGAAAAATACATTCTGAAAATTACGAATAAGTAATTAATTGCACAGAAGTAGATATGTATACGCTGGCTATGCTGGTATATCATTAAATCAACACTGCTATCGCTTGCATAAAACGATTGAACCATCGTTTACTTCACCTAAAACTCCAAAATCCCATATCGTCTGCAAGATCGAACTGCAACTTTCTTTACCCTCCCGAAAACAGTTCTCTTCGAACGTTGACCTTCCTTTCTTCCTTCCTTCTTCAAACGGAACCTCCCTAAAAAAAGATCTCCTCAGAGGTGTTCTTAAGCACGATAAAAACATCCCCCTCGGAGGGACCCCCATGAGAACCCCCCTCTAAAAAACCGGGTCTTCGAACTACCGTTATCTTGGAAAATATTATAGAATAACTCCGAGATTTACTCCCTTACTACGTTCTTTTACTACAACAATGTAAGAAAAGCCGAAGAAAAAAGTCGTACACAATGGCTTTAGGGAGGATAGTTGTAAAAAATAAATCGGTCTATTTTTAACGTTCGTTCATCCCGGCCCGGAATGAATGAAGATCGTCTGTGGTTTAGGGTTGCCAGATCTCTTGAAGGATGTATTCGGTTTGTGGGTTATAATTATTAAATGAGTCTCTTACTGTGGAAGAAATTTTTGCAAAGTGAAATTAAAAAGTTTTTTTGTAAAGAATCTAAGACAGCTTTTTTATCATTCCAAAATGATTAAGTGAACAAAACCTCGTGAATAAAAACATTAATTATTTACTAAAAGTGTGAAAATGAAATTTTATTTTTAAGCCCTCTATATAGTCCTTATCTGTGATTCGTTATACACACGATACTGTGTTTAAAAAAAATTCCTCTACCTAGATCTCTGGTTTTGTTTCTAATTTAAATTATAGTAGGTCTTATGTAAACTTTAGTTCTTATTTTAACTGGTTGTAGTTTAATGATGACATGTAAATTAAGATAAATGTCCTCCACGCAAAGTGACTAAAACTCAGCATTTCAGCACCACAAAACTGGATAAACATAAACCCTTCGATTTGTATTTCTTATAACATGTTTTAGGAAGGGATTTTATTTTTTGTTGTTTTCTTACATTCCAAAACAATGTATCAGATACTTTTGGGTGATTGTCTCTTTTTTTTATTCCGCATATTATGTTTTATCCGTCTCATAAATTTTATTCTTTCACTTCATATTATTCTTCTTCACTCTTTCGGCCTTTTCCTTTCAATATCTCTCCACTCTCTGTCCTCATATCTACTATTATCTGTCTGCATGGCCCCGATATCTAGCCCAATTTTTATACTAATTTCATAATCTGCCTCAAATATAATAAAATTAGGGATATAAATAAGTATAAGTATATCTAGTGCATACAAAAATATATGTGTAAAATTCAAAATACTTTTCTCTATTTAAATTTTCATAATTAAGATTTATAACACAACATAACAAATTGAATACAGCATTTCCCTCATTGTTTATTACTAACGTATATTTATGTGATAAATTAGCTCTCTTTGCCCATGGATAAGGGTATTTCGGTGTTTTTCTAATTTCTGAAGTAGTAAATTGACCCCCCTTGGGCTTAGTGACTCCTGCAATAAACTCAAATATATGTTCCAGATTTTTACTTTCTCCCCCAAATTAAATTCATCATCTATAATAGTATATATAAAATTTAAATTTAAGTTAACTAGTTTTCGGAATTCCCCAAAAGAGTGCAATTTCTCGCCACCTAGCACCCCCTAACTCATCCGGCCTTGAACTCTCCCCCCCTTCTAAGACACCAACAGATGGCGCCCCCACAAAAGCCCCAAGTGGGTCGCCCGTTACCGTTTTTTAAGGGGGCTCCTTGGGGTCGACGGCTTCTTTCTTTGCTTCTTAAAAAAGAAGTTTTTTTGTCTCGTCCTTGAGAGAGACTCTTCACGCGGAAGGAAGAGGGAGGTGTTGAGGGGGCAACTACCTGTTCGATTGAGGGGCTTCCGTGTGCCCCCCCCCAGTGTGGGGTGAAGGTTCTTAAGTGTGGTGCATATGGCATACTGGGGAATTTTTTCGCGTACATAAGTTGGGTTTTCTTGTTTCCTGGAAGTAAATTATTATTTCTTTCTATGCCTATACTAGCTATCGAACTTAAAAACTTGTAGAAAAAAGCTGAATGGAAGTCAATAATATAAGTATCAAATACCTAAAGAGAACAGCAGTACAAGGTTTTTGTTGAATAATGAAATACTAGTATGAATACTTTTACCTCTGTCTTCGAAGTCAGATGTTTAAATTTTTGCATAAAAGAGGTTTTAATGTAAAATTTACACTATGGAGCCGTTTTAATATTACATAGTATGTTCATTTAAGATTTTAAACCCTCTCCTCCCAAGCAATAATAAATAAATCGCTAACTCCTTGTTTTAATTACGTCTGAAGTTACCCACCCCACCAGGCTTTCCTACACAAAACTCCCATTTATAACATTTTCTTAAATTTAGAACTCAATTTTAATGAAAAACTTTCTTGGTTTGAAATTAAAAAAACATGTTTTTCTCCTCTCCCCTTTTGACAGAGAAAAGAAGCAAATAGTAAACCTTTTCTCCCTTTGTTTTGAACGGTCCCTATATATTGAATTTGCACCCCATGGATAACCTAATTATCAGTTTGACTTACTTTTAATTAAATTAGAGAGGTTCCCAAACTTTCAAGAACTGTCATCCACTTTACAGAAACTTAATTTATGTCGGATAACTTAAATTACTGAATTATGTCTTATCTAATTGTTACCCTAACAATTATGTAACAATACGTAATTTTTGTGTGGTAGAAAACTCTTTTTTGCACGTAATTAAAAATAACAATCTCAATGAAATGTTTGATCATTTTGTTTGATGTCGTATAGGTTTCCCCTAGAATTATTTACCAATACTTACAATTTAAATTCCATGGCTGAAAACAGCTGTACAAAAATTTGAAATTATAAAAGGTGCAAATACGTTTAATATCCTGTTGAATCTTATCATATTTTTAACAGTGACCATTCAACTTAAAAAGAATATCGAACCTAATACATAAACATACATTGTTCAACCCTTAATATTAAAATTAGTAAGCTTTAAAATTATTCTTTTATGAAAAAGTTAAGGAGAAGCGATCATTTATGTGAAATTCATGGAATTATTTGACTAATAAATACTATAAAGAACAAAGTGCCAGTGGAAAGCTTAGCTGAAAATATGTATGAAGTTTATTTTAAATTTTATATATATGTTTAATGCATTGAGAGGTGAAAAATTTGTTTAGATGGAAAAAAATCATATAAAATTTGGACCATATCCAAAGTGTCTCTTTAATATCGTTGATGAACTGCGTTTTTTCCTTTGTCCTACAAGAAATAAACATAAAAATTTATAGTATATCTTTACATTATTTACCATTTTATAACCGACTTAAATTTTATATTTAGGAACTTATAGTCAAAATAATTTGATATTAGGAAAAATAAAATAGAATATTCTGAAATTTGTTAATTAAATTTAATCTTTTTTAAAGTTCAAATCAGGGTATAAGAAACCTGCAGAAAAAAAATCCTCATAAAACTTCTGAGATTCGAAAACGCCGCGAGGTTGTGTATACTTTTGTATAAGAAACATATAGTAGATG
Organism: Tetragnatha montana; assembly: GCA_963680715.1. Classification (NCBI taxonomy): domain Eukaryota; kingdom Metazoa; phylum Arthropoda; class Arachnida; order Araneae; family Tetragnathidae; genus Tetragnatha; species Tetragnatha montana. The sequence goes on from OY796686.1 coordinate 30,910,861, forward strand.
GGAGGCTGCCATCTATCGGAGATTCGGTGAACGATCGCATTTTGGTTAGTTTTTTAGGAGTTGGCAATTTACCTATATTTTCAGTATTTCTTCATTTTATTGCTTTCTTTAATAATTACTTTGAAATAAATGTGTCATAAACTAAGCAAGAAATATTTTTCACATTAAAGGATATCCTTTTCCGATATTTCTCAGAGTTATTTTACAAATATACTTCATCTAATCGATTTTCACACTTTCTTCTAAAACATTATTTAATTCTAGATTTTATAATTTAATTTAGATTGATTCTATGGCGATTCTCACTGATTTAAACATTAAAAATTATAATTTATCTAACCGATACAACTATTACTATTTCATAATGATTTTCTCCTTAATTGAATAATTGAATCTAAATTAAGTTTTCTAAACCTTTTTGTAATTTAACATTTAAATCACATAAAATACTACGGAATGTTTTATTTTAAAGTAAATTATTCAACTTTGATTTAAAAAAAGTACCATAAGAAAATTAGTTTTCAAAATCACTTTAAAATTACATTTAATCTGTTTTAATTGCATTTTCTTTGAGAGTTGGTATTCACAGTTGCAATGGTTGTAAATATATCTGTCATCACCTGAATTCTTTTTATGCTGTTGTTTTAATATGAACATTTTAAATTTCTCTTTTGAACACTATTACTTTTTTATCAAATATAAAAGTGACACGAACTTTACTATTTATCTTTTTTGTGCATAATTTTAATTATCTTGTTTGAAAACTACCTAATTCATGATTGATTGTTTTAATTTTTTTTATCAACAGCGTGGGAAGATTATTTATTGGGTTATATGTATATTTCGTTTAATAATGTTTAATTTAACAATTAAGGCAAAAGAGGTTCTTGTGTAATGAGTCAAAGGATAAAAGGCAACGTTCTAATCCCTATAGTTATATGATGATAAAATGCAGACAATTGTTATCCTTTGACTTAATTAACAATTAAAAACTAATTAAACTTTTCTTTCGTTTAAAAGTTACAAGGTATTTTATTATGGATCAATTTTATGTAAATTTTATTTATCCTACTCTGAAATCCATTGATTGATTGTTTGTTGTTTTGATTGTTTTTATCAACAGCCTGGGAAGTTGTTTATTTAAGTTATACAAGGTGTTTTAACTAGAGTGTATAACAATAAGCTAATTCTTAAAATTTTTACCCTGGAGACATAATCCAATTGCAAATTTTCATTTTAAGAGGTAAAAAATTAGGTGAGACAAGTTTCAACTCCACAGGGGTTACCTGAGAAAAAGGCAGAAAATAAATTCTTATACGCCCCCGTAGTTTATTTTTTTTATTGCTATTTCTTGAATAAGACACCAAAAATTATATCTCAGTATCTTCAAAACTCACTAAGATATTAAAAATTTAAAATAGATTACTTACACCAATATAGATAAAATAGGCTTCATCCACAAATTTTAGTTGAATTAAGTCAAATTAATAATATAATAATAATGTTTCATGTGATGATAGGATTAACTATGTGACGACCCCATAAAAATGTAAACGAATTTTGTGTGTCTTATTCAGAAAATTATAAAGACCATTTGGCTAATTGGAAATTTTAAACTACGGGGGGGGGTATAAAATTTATTTTCTGTGTGTTCTTAAGTAGGCCCCCCATGGAATTGAAACTAATCTTATCTAATTTTTCACCTCTTCATACGAAAACTTGTAACGGGAAGTATGTGTCTAGGACAAAAATATTTTGGGAAATAGCCCATGGTACTCTATTTGAAACACCGTGTAATGTGTAATTCAATTAACATTGTATTTATTCGGTCTTTTCTTGGTTTATAATTATTCTAAAGCTTTAGATGTCTTTTCAGTAAAGGTTTTTTAACTACACTTTTAAAACCTAGTCTTTATTGAAATTCTGTGTACTTCTGCTTTAGTTTATTTTATGCCATATTACTTATTTTATATCTTTTTTGGACTTTTGTGTAAAATAAATTAAATAGAGAGAATTTTTTCAATTCTTAATTTCTTTTTGTTTTAAATGTGAGGGCATTACCTGGTTTTCAATCCATACATCTTTTAATTGGCAATTGATATATATGTTACGGGTAATGTGGTAAATCCGGGCATTATTAATAATGCCCGGGCAATGTGATAAATTCAGTGAAATTTATGAATGAAATTTATCACTTTGCCTGCCTTCACTTCGGGCATTATTAATAATGCCCAATTAATCACTTTGCCCATAACATATATATATATTTATTCGCATTAAAATTGATTTTAGCTTTTATTATTTTTCTGGGCATGATACATTAATTAGAATGTTTCCTATCTATCCCTCAATTAAATATGAACTTAATTTTCAATTCTTAAAACATTTAAAACTGTCTCTTATTTAAATGGCATTGGTATCATTCCACTTCAGTTCTACTGTTAAAATACCTTCACCCAAATAGTAGACATTTTATCACTTTATAGTAGAACCTTAAATGAAATATATATATATATATGTTCTTTTTCAGTACATTTTGAGTATTATTACCTCTTATGTTTTTACTTTAAAAAACTTTTTTTGTGTTAAAAATCTGTGCAAAAATTATTGTTTGTTTTCTGTTTGTTTAAAAGGCTTGATTGCTTTTGGATTACATTACTGTTTAAAGTATTTTTAAGTTCATCTATTTTTCAACTGAAAATGAATAGTTTCAATAATATCTATCAAAACATTGATGCTTTTCTTTATCATGGTTCGATGTTTGAGCTATGATCTTTGATTGCGAATATCAATCAAGCTGTTCGAGTTATTTTGTTATTTTGAGCATATTGAATCAAAAAAAGTCAGAAACTTTTATTCGTTTAACAGCTCATAGTGAATTGTTTATTTTTATAATATTGAACATAAGATTTTTTTAAACCTACAAAAACATAAAATTTCAGATGATCCAACAATCCTATTGGCTCTGAAAAAATTTCATTACCCAATCAGAGCCGCACCAACAAGCGAGACACACAGCTTGATGGAAATTCACATCTTCTCACGTGTTGCCACCATCAAAATGCAAATACTGGGCCCTCGTCCAATCCGATAGGAATGGAGTCCATAAATAATGCATTCGTTTAATGTTGGCTTGTTGATGTTTGTCTTATTCCTAGATGGAGGAAATATATGAATGAATAACTAGAGATTGGGTGTCGATTTATTTAAAAGGGGACAGCCTTTTTTCGGATAGGGTATACTGTCAATCTAAGTGTCAAATCATCGAAAAAGGGGTTATTTGATTTAAATTTCACACACTACTTTTGAATGCTGTCGTAACTGAACTTTTCATGAAATAACTTATTTTATTCTTTCTAATTTTACACTTTATTGATTTTATTTAATATTACTTATGGGATTTTAGTTTATTTATTTATACCAGGGTAGTATCTTTAGCTGCTTCTTGTTTACCTAATTTGAAATGAATAAATCCTAGGGCAGTTAAGGGAATGACTGAAGGGGGCAGGTAGGAATAGTATTCCTTTGATCTAAAGGGTCAGTGCAGTCCACCCTAGATAAAGACGTGTTCAGTTCATGATATTCAATTTGTGCAATGTCAATGTACCTACTTAAAAAAAAATCATTCTCTTTTAATAATCTGTCTAGGAAAATAAAAAATCTAAAGCGTAATGTTATTTTTTACAACAGGCCTGCATTCTAAAATTTAAAGTAATTGAGGAAATTAATTTAAAAATATAATATGCATGTATTTAGTAAGCTATTAAAGAATACCAAAATAATTTTGAAAATTTTTGAACTGATAAGTTAGTTGATTAAATTGTAATAATTGAAATGAATGCTAAAGAAAGTTTAGTTTTCAAAAATGTAGAAATTAATTAAAATTATTACGCACAAACTTGCGATAAGTTCGGACTATACATAAAGTTATTCTTTTTAATTAATGTTTTCCATTTATTATTTCATTGTTTATCTGAGTGTCGTGAGAAAATGATGAAATTCAAGATTGGTCTTTTAATGTCCAGTGAGATCGAAACAGACAGATGTTTTCTCTCTGCTATCTAAGCAGAGTGCTAAGTTAGCACATTTCGGTCCTCAAATTGTGCCTGTCTATTTTTACAAAGAGAAGACGAGTACGTTATTATAAAACAATATTATGTATCAATAAACTTACAAATTAATGAACGATATCTGAGATCGATGCCCCCTTCAAACTTGAATTCTGGTTACGTCCATTTGAGCTTTAAAGTTTGTTACAAAATAGTATTGCTGAATAAATTCAATAAATTTTTGAAAAGTCTTCTTTCTAATCTTTCTACTTTATTGTATAGAATCTTTAAAATAAAGAAATGGCATATTATAGCTGATGTGTAACGCTTGCTGTAATATATTTTTTTCATACCATACTTTTCCCTTAAAAAATTACAGTTAACTCAAAACTGTTTTAACAAGCACGTTTTCCTCTATTTGATGAGATTTTTAACTGGTTTAACAATTATTTTTCTTAAAAAGTTAATAAATGAATGAACACTACATCAAGTGCTTCGAAATATAACATAAGTATTTTTATTATGACTTAAACTCAATCCAATGGAACTCCATTGTTCTGGAGAAGTATTCCTTGAACTTAGTACCTAAAACTTGTATTTTATGTACAAAAGAAACACTCAGACACACTCCTGACAGTAACTTGAGACCTAACCTAATCTGAAATTATTTAACATGGTTAGTATTTGATAGTTTAGCGTGTATTTCAACACACTCGCTAATGGATAACGGGCCTTTTTTGATTTGCTGTGATGTTTACAACGATTTTAACCCCATTATTAAGCTCAAAAATATCAAAACATTTACCTTGCTTCTATATTTTTGAATTTTGATTAGATATTGATTTTCGATTTGACTATTTTGGAAATTAAAAGTGTTGTCAATCTGATTTGTAATTAATCTAATAAAATCTAACACGCCGATCTCTCTTTTAATTCTAAGCTAACATATTTTGAATCTCTTTCGAGCGCTCAAACTGTGAGTTTTTTAAGAGTTATATCTGTTCAGCTAGTTTTTTATTAATCAAAATTTTCAAACTTTTGAAATAGTCTTTAATTAAATTCATGGCAATTAGGGGAGCTGTCTCCTAACTTCGATGAAAAACCTCTTTGTTTGGAAATCGTATTTCTTCTTGCTACTTTAACAAAACTAAGAAAAAAAGTAAGTTGGATTGTTTCAAAGATGTTAATCAAATATCCTTACCTGACTGTGCAAACGCTTATAACAGATTTAAGAAAACTTTCTTGTCTTTAAATTAACGACACTTTGATTTGTGTACGAAGCAAGAACAAATTATACTTATATAATTGTGTTGTTTGAATATGTTCGAAATGTATTCTAAAAATAGTGTTGTAAAGTGTTTCTAAAAATTACAGAGACCAAAAATGTGCTTTTAAAGTGTTTCGATATGAATTGAATCTCCAGTTTGAAAAAGGGAATAAGTCCAAAAAATGGCAAATTGACTGTTGGTGCGCAAAAAATAAAATCCCCAAGCTTCGCTCTACGCATGAGTATAAAGAGGAAAAAAAATATCTATCCTCTATCAACAGATATAGTCCCTTGAATTTGAGAAATCAATGACCATGACCATTCATTGTTTTTTTTTTATTAAATTTGAAATTTAAGTTAATTTGTCTTTCTTTTCTTACTCTTTGAACTGTATACTAAGCCAAAATAAAATTTGATTTTAATTTAAAAGTGAGTTTTTCCTTTTCTTTATCCATTGAATGTCTAATTCAATTGTTGATGTTCACTTACTTCATTGATAGCGCCTTAATGACTCAGTTTCGTAATAATTTTTAATTTTATTCATCTTAGTGTTTCAATTTTTCACTTTTGTGCTTTGAATTAAGTAGAAATATATTTTGGCTGTCGATTAAAGTAATATTTGAGATTTTATTTTCATCTGAAATTTCATAAGGTTAAAAAAGATAATAATAAGATAAGATAAAAGATAATAAGATAGATAATATAAGTCCATCAAATTTTTTCAACTGTAAAATAGTTTTGAATAAACTTATGTTTTTTCGATGATTATTTTGTACTCTAAATAGTGTCCTGAATTTCCAGTACAAATTTGGTGGTTATATCAGTGGCGAATCCAGGGGGTGGCACTCTGGAAAGTGCCCCCCCCCCCTTGGACCCAAAAAATCACTCTTAAGTACGAATAAAAAGTCTCAAAAAGTACTCAAAATGAGTTAAAAGCCTACTTTACAGCTACTACCTAGCTACTACTACAGGTCAAATTTCAAAAATTATTCGAGGGGAGGACCCCCACACCCCCCAGCGTTACCAAAAGGGGGATCTTGAGTGAAATCCCCAAAATTTTGACATTTTTCTCAAAAGGTAAAGGTGATGGTCTGAAAAAGTGCCCCCCCCTTGGAGCCGTGCTGGATCCGCGCCTGGGTTATATGCAATGAAAATTTTATTACTTATATCGATTTTTTTTTATAAATTTTCTCAAAACATGGTTTTTGAAATTATCCCCTTTTTAAACTGGCGATTCAATTTTAGAACACATAAGTAATGAGAAACCACTCACTACCCACATACAAATTCTAAACATATTTTACAACACTACTATGGGACACATTCTGGGATAGCAAAATTTTCAAACATATTCAAAACCTTATCATAAGTTTCAGTGTTTAAAAGTTCTAAATAACACAATTGAAGTGTTGTTATTTTTAGAACAGAAACAAGTGTTCTTTAAATTGTATCTAATTGTATTTAAATTTGCATCTTGAAAATGTACCAAGATATATTTATCCAACCATTATGAAGTACGGAATCGTGTGTTAGAGTTTAACTGCGGGGAGAGTAATAAGCTAAAACTGTTAAATAAGTGTAAATTCCCACTTTTATAGCTCAATTATCATCAGAAGCTGAAAACTGGGAAATATAAAATCCAGTGCCGATTTTTCGTGGATTTTTCTATACAAAAATTAATATAATGTGGATTTTACACAAAGGTGGTGACATGACGAAGAAATCGTCTAATTTCAAAGGCGGTAGAACAATTTATTGCCATTTCTGCCAATTTTTCCGTTCTGCTTACTTTTAACCGCCATGTCGGGTAAGAAGTATGCAGTATTTTTGTATATTGTTTTATTTTAACATTTTTGTTGTATCAAAAACTTTCCTTGTTGTACCTCGATTTTGAATGTCAATAAACTTAGGTTCCGCAAATTTTTGAGGCTCTGGCTTTTAAACTTTTAATTTTATAGTAGCCCAAAATCATTTTCATGCGTACTTGATTAACCCTCCTTTCCCCTAAATCTGAAATTAATTAAGATTTGCAGTCTACATACGCACATGTTAATAACATGCCACAAACACAAACCCTACAACAAAAATTATCATTATTCCCCAACCCTTCCACCCCAACCCACCCACCCTCTGATGAAAGAACAAAAGCCCCACCAGCACCCACCCCTTCTTCCGAATTCCATCATCTCCCCAAAAAAAGACAACTCCATCAAGATAATCCCTTCCACCAATCCCAGAAAGTCATGAATCGTGTGTCTCATCCCCGTGCAGACGACATTCCCATCCAAGTCATTAACGATTCGAATATCTCAGGCCGACACTCCCACCTGCACGATGCCCCCTTGATTGATAACGACCACCCCCTTTGACAAATGGAAGACAGGGGAGGATGCATTATTTTAATCGGTCTGTCACAGGCTAATGCTGCTGCTGTTATTATTTAGGGTGTGTGTGACGCCCTCGTTTATTATTCGACGCCCACTCTTTTTTTTAACTCTTGGCGACATCGGAGGGTTGGGTCGAAGAGGAAGTGTCATTGGTGATGAGTGAAAATTAATGTTCCGTGAGTTATGCGTGAGACAAAAAGTGAAATTTTCTCTGGTGATGGACAGGGTCTGTAATTTCAGAAACGTCAATTTTTGTCGAATAAGAGTTAAAGGTATCGAATACTGAGGTATAGAGCATATCAAGTAAATGTTTCATTAGTGATGAGAACAAAACTGTACTTTTCTCTACTGATCGAACATAAATTTTCAGATGTAAATTATTTTTAGGAATAAAACCTTCAGGATTTTCATATATATTTTTATTTTTGTTAAATAAAATTAAAATAACAAATATCAATTGAAAAAATTCAACGAAACTTGTGAACTTATTTTGAGGCTGTAAAAGTGCTATATTTACTCCTCAAGTATTTATGATGTTTTCATGAAACTTTTTTCTTTGCGTTTGTTATGATACAGCACACAATTTTCTAATTGGAGTTTTAGTTTCATCTCCTTTAAATTTTATGTAAGCTTTTTAACTCATTTATATTAATGACGCTACTTACTAAAGCCGTGATGAGGACTTTTGAACCATTGAAATACTGTATAAAAACTAATATCATGGATATAGAGATAAAGTTTTGGATAAAAACACTTTAAGGGGATTGTAACTTAGGTTAAAGATAAATAAATGGAGAATCAGGAAAAACCACTGGGTTGCAACAACTGAATTGAGAGAAAACAAATGTTTTACTCCTAACATTCGAAAACTTTAGTAAAGCAGATTAATAATACTTTCATATCCACGGCTACCCTTAGGAACCGTTAAGTTTTTTTGTGATTTTTGGAATAAAACAATCCTTTGTAGGTAAATATGGCTTTTTTCTGGAACCTTTTATTTTACTTTTTAAGTCATCACAAACTTTAATGTACAAAATCAAAACGACAGTTTGGAGTTTTTGGTTTGTGTAGTACGTATTATAAGTATAGAATTATAATTAAGTTTAAATCATTGAAAGTAGTAAGGAGTTGGTTGCACTCTGAAACACCCAAACATCCGTTGAAAAATGATTCGCAATCCTTTTAATTTAGCTGTCATAATCCATAATATATCGATATTTATAAGTAAACAACTCACAGCAGACTATCGGTTACTGCAGGGTGGGGACTGACACTAATGAGGGGTCACTTGATGCCATAATACCCTCAATTTGCTATTCTCCCATACTTATTGGTACCTAATTTGATTAAGTGATTATTTATTAACCAGAAAAGGCATATCTTCTGATTTTGTGGCGTTTTCATTAGGGTTTTTGGAATATTCATCTCATCAAAGAGCAATTTATCACAGATGATGACACTCATTAGATGATTCAAGCAAACATCACTGTCATATGTAGTTGTTTTGAATGATGTTATTCTGTTCTTTGGATTCAAATATGTTGTTCTGATGATGATGATGATAATAATAGATTTCTCATTTCAGTTTGGGGTATTGTTTTATTAGAAGGGAGCTGAGTAGTTTTTAGTTCATTTAAAAAGTTTTTGGTTTCGTTAAAAACAGTGCATGAAAGAATACGAAGTTCAACAGTGCGTTTATTTTAGAAATAATTAAATTAATTTTTTTCTATTGTACTTTTTTTGCTACAAATATTACTTGAAATAAAAAACAAGGGTCTTTGATAACATAATTATATAAAATTTATATCTTAAATTTAGTTGCATATGCACAATACGCATCTCTGTTAGTCGATACCGAATTGTTTGATACATAACAATACTGGAAGTATTTACTATCAAACGCTTTTATGGGGTAGAAAAAAGATAAGGAATCCAGAAAACATAGCTTTTAGTTGTCTAAACCGTCGTGGTGCCTTCAAGAATACTTAAATTCCAAGACTGATATTAAGTATTATTTTATAACCCTAAAATTAGGTAGATTTACTCATTTTATTTCAAATACCTGTATAAAAGTAGTTTATTTTTTATAAATTAGTAAAATATTATGGAGACTCTGTTAGAAGATCTAATGTATGGAAATTTATGCTTAACAATCTTTTAAAAAGCGTTGATATGTTCTAAGTCAATACTGATATAAAATACTAGCAATGAAAGTTCAGTATGCCCCCATAAGTCCTACAACTCTACTAATACCCCTCTATTTATTCGGTCAAATTAATTTTAATGCATAACGCTACATAAAATTTAACTCAACTGTTATTATGAATGTTCTTAAAATCCTAACTGATCTATAAAAACCTTTTCAAATTTTGTACTTTTAATTCTACTAATAATTTTGACTGTGGTGTAGAAATTCACCTCATAGACATTTAATTACGAAATATCTTCATTTATCTTCTTTATTAAAAAAATCAAAGCCAAGGTGTTAAGCGTAAAAAAAATATGTTTTTATTGAAGAAAGTTTAAATTTGACCTCTAGAGTTTGATGATGAGTTATCGTATCGAGAGAAGGATAATTGGATTGTAATAATTTCATTGAGACCTAGGAATAAAGATGACCATGTAGTTGTTTGATGAACATGTGATACAGCACAGAGTGCAGAATTTTGGGGTTGGCTAAATTGCAGCGAGAGTAAAAAAAGTTTCTTTATCTTTATTTGAGAATTTTCTTTTCTCTTGCGTAATCATGTAAGGAGAAAACCACATAATTTTTTTTATAGAAAAATCAGGTATCTATGTTATTTTAGTCTAAGTATACTTTTTTCCCATTTAGCTATAAAATGGTTGTTTTCAAACAGATTTGTAATCTACGAAAAATTTTACACTAGATTTATCCTCATTTTTTACATAGTAAAACACGACTCTTCCAGCCTGAAATCTGTACAATCAATAGCGAAGACTTCTGGTTAGAATAATTAAAACAAAAAAGTTAAAGGGAAAAAAATTAAAATAAGTGGTGAAAATGTGTAGCCCTAACTCCTTTCTAGTGGCTTAAAATGTTCAACTAAAAAACGGGTCTGATGAATATTGCCCATTCAAAAAGAAGTAAAACAAAGAACACACAAAATGGCCGTTATTCCAGGTCTCAAAGCAATACATAATCGAAGTTTGCAACTCCAGCATGTCCCCATAAGCCCTTCTACAATTACGTACTACTCTGCACAACCTCCTCCTCTATGTGTAGGCGCCTCTCTCCTAATAAGCCTTCATCCGTCAACCGACTGGAGATGCTGCAACAAACAAGATGGATCTTCCCCCTTAACAAATGACTCTTTTTTGACGTCATCCATTACGATTTGCATTCAGATGTTCCTGACACCGATCCAGAAGGTTCGCTCTCTTACTCTTAGGTGGTGCTATCAGGGGATATATGTATTGCAGGCGGTGTATATGACTATGGAGGGAGAGTCTTACAATGGGGAAAAACGGTACAGTTGAGTAAGAACTGATCCACCGTGGGAAATGCATTAAAGTTTCAATATGTAGCATAGTATTGAATGAGATTGAAACAAAATTATCATAGGTTAACACCAGGGCCGTAACCAGACTTTTGTTTCGGGGGGGGGGGGGGGGGTTTGACTCAAATAATTTCTGAGGTACCACCTTACGGGTACTTTTATATGTTAAGTTTTAGGTGGCAACACTGGATTGAAATTTTGATGCACTACATTTCAAAATTGTATAAACAATATGAATTCGAAGTAAAAGGGGGGTCTGGGGGTCCCCCCCAGAAAATTTTTTGAAATTTGCCCCTCAAAAGAGTGTTTTAGCTCATTTCTGAGACCCTTTAGATTACACCCATAGAGCACCACTCATTGTAAGCGGCCGAATTTTCAAGGTAAAAAGAAGGTATATTGTAATAAATGGCGAAATGTTAAGGGGGTTTTTAGGTTCCTACTCCAGAAAACTTTTGGAAATTTTACCCTTAAAAGTAGGGTTTTGACTCATTTTGAGACCCTTTGGGTTATACCTGAAGAGGATATCGCTCCTTGTGAGACATAATTTTCAAGAAAAATAGCAGTATAAAAATTGATGTCAAAATTTCGGGGGGGGGGGGTTTGAACCCCTAAACCCCCCCCCCTTGGATACGGCCCTGATTAACACGTAGATTGATTAATGTAACACATTTCGATAATTCAGTTAAAAAACAAAGCAATGTTATACAAAAAAACGTATTTCAAATCTCAAAGAGATACTTTTTTGAAAATAAAGAATATAGTCGATCTAAGTGGAATTAATTGATTGATATTCTTATAGCTAAGTACCGAATGACATATTATTTGTTAATGAATTACGTTGACAAAAATACCGTAGTGTGACCAAAATATAGTTCTTTCAATCATTATACTATACAATCGATACAACTCATGGTAATCCATTTAAAAACTGAGCAAACTTTTAGGTGTAGTACGTTTTGCTGTATAGTAACTACCCTTAAGGAAAAACACGTTTTACAGGAATAAAAAAAATATGTATCGATTCAAAAACTCGATACTTTTATGGATTAATCATTAGATATCAAGCAAATTGGGTGAATCAAATGAAAAAAGACTTGCAAATTCAAGTTTAAAATGTTTCTCTCAATACTTTATTAGTGATACATGAGTAGGTATTCAATGATTTAATACACGATTGACCTACTTGATACCCGATAATCAATTTCAAAAGTATTTTTATCTGAGTCTAGAATTTTAAAACTTAGTGAGCAACTGTATTTTAAAATAAAAAAATTTACTACCACAGAAATTTTCAAAAAATTATTAAAAAAATTAAATAGAAGTAAATTAGATGATCGATTCCTAAAAGTATCGATTTGTAGAATCGATACAGAATTTTCTTTTGATTCCTGTAAAACGTGTTTTTCCTTGAGGGTTGTTATTATACAGCAAAACCAACTACACCAAAAAATTAGACCTGTTTTTAAATTGATCACTACCAAGTTTCATATTGACTTGTGAGATTTTTTAAATGTATTTTAATTCCTTGAATAATAAAGTTTTGCTTTATTTTTTACTGGAACTACTACTATCTTAAAAAATGCCTACAGTATCTTACTAAATTCTACTTGGGGATTTAAAAACTCAGGTTTGGGGCAACCCTAATTTTAAAATATCGAACAATATATTAAATTCTGCATGATCGATATTATTTTTTTACTTTTTTACAAATTTTGTTAAAACTTAATTTGATACTAATGAACGAATATTCTTATCTATTCATAACCTTACTCTTACATACATATTATTAATAAACTGTTCAACTTAACTTCCCTTTAAATGCTTTTCCTTTTCTTAACTTCCCAAATAATATTGCTATTTCGCCTTGTTTAAATAAAGTCGACGGTTTGAGTTCCTGTTTTGTTAATTGGAGTTGCTTTCAAAAAATTAAAATCACATAGTCGTTCAATCAGTAATATTGAACGACTATATAAAATTATTAGAATAAAACAGGATTAAGCCTCGACTATTATTGTTTCGGTTTCCTACCCTACTTAAAAGGAAAAATTTGCTGTTTTGGGCCCAATAAAATGCATCCCTAAATTTTATACAATAAAATTTATTTTTCATGTATTTAACTAAAAATTATTACAAGAGTTCGTACATAGCGATCTGAATTAAAGAAATAATTATCCCTTTTTTACAAATACTCTTTACAAATAATGTCATAAGTTGTCATGATAAGTTGTACAGAAAATCACTCAAGCTACTTAAAAATATAAAGTTTTAAATTTGATTTTTAATATGTTTGATAATTATTCTGTATATGATGCTTTGGCTTTAGATGATAACAAATATGTTGCAATGTGTTACCTAATTTTTTTAACTAAATATTTATTCATATAAACTTTCATTTTCGTAAACCTTATAAGGAAGTAAATTTTTTGAGGAATCATTTTACTTTATATATTTGTTTCGATTTACCTAAGTATGGGTGGGGTCTAACACCTTTGACGTAATCTATTAAACTTAACTTTTACAGAACAAATACAAGTTATTTACACTCTAAATTCGTTTATAGTTAAAATCCTATAAAGCGTTCTATTCCTCATTCCAAACAGGATCTGGAACCATCATACAAACTGCAAACCGTATTTTGTGTGACATAAATTCAACCCCTTTCACTTTTAACCTCTTGAGCTTATCTTCCATTTGCATTCAATTGGTCGTGGAACATTTCAGGGGCGGTGTGTTCTGTCTTCATATAGAGCCGATAGATGGCGCTGGAGTTTTTCTGTGTCTGCTTTGAGTCCCCAAGAGGGTTCGTGGACCACAGGGGAGGGTTTTTTGCAGCCCAGACATTCCGGAAAAGGTTGGATTTTTTCTGGGGAAAGTCGGTCATAGAACTCTTGCTTTTTACACGTCATATCCAGCCATTACGTAGGTTGAAAAAAGATACTTCCCGGAACGAGCTGTTAAAGTTAACATTGCTGTTTATTTCCTTAACTATTTTGTACCTTAATTTAGAAAAGATTGAAGGAGAGATGAAAGAGAGAACGAAGGGGAGAGATTAATTGAATTAGAGATTAGACGGAAATCTAAAGACTCATTTACACTGTTTCACTTTCATTGTTCAACGTAGAATCATTGCTGATGATGATGAATCCATGCATTTGCGAAGAAAACCTGAGTGAATTCAAAATATTTGAGAATTTTAAAAATTAACCAACTACACAAATATATTAATATTTTTATACGTATTAAAATGGTGTAACCTGTCTTTAAATGTGGCAGCAACGAACGCTTTCTATTATTTCCAATATTAAACAAAAGAAAGTCAAATGAAAGACTTATGAGTTAGGTAGTTGGCATAAATGAGTAGGTGTTACCTCCTTGGCACAGCTCGTAATTGTTAACTTAACATTTTTGTGATGTACAATACAAATCATTTGAATCTTTCTTATTAAATTTTATGGGGAATAAGTTATACGTAATGTAGTATTTTTCTAAATTAATCCCAACTGATTTACTTATAAAAATTTATATTAAAAGATTGTTATTCATGCCCCTTCTATATTTTTTGTTAAAGTAAAAAATATCCTTTTATATAGAAATGGTAGTTCAAGCAATAGATACTACTGTGTTATAATACTGTGTCTTATTTTATTTATCCCGAAAAGAAACATATATATTAAACAATCGCTTTTGAGAATTTCGACAGAAAATGATGTTATATGACTATTTTTACTATAATTTTCTTATATCTCCCACTAATCGTATATTATTAAGTTGATTTCCTGGTTAGGGTATAATTGACTCTGATTAAATTATGTGATGAGATGTTTCCAAAATAATTCCCCTTGAGGTTAATTTGACAGCTCGTGATAACAAACATGATACAAAGACTGTGGACACTGTCCAGCTTTAAGGGGACATTATATCATCAGAATTATCTTTTCCTTGCGAGTAATACTTCTTTTAAATATTTTAAGGTTTGAGTCATGGCACAAAATCGAAAAAGAAATTGAGTTCAACATGCATTTTGCTTCTTTATTATTTTTGTTCACTTCAAAAGTTTCTTAAAATCGCATACTAAATGTTAGGCTGTAAGAGTATGCCTTCTTTATTATTCGGTTCCCAAAAACCTCCAAAAAATTTGGATATACTTACACCCTTAAATTATTCTTTACTGGGAGAATGTTTTATGTTTTTTATTAAGTAAGAGTTCACATAAATATATATATATATATATATATTAATTTTGCTGTGTTCCTTCTCTTATTATTTTTTTTTCATAATTCAATGGATTCTAACTATACAATTTCGGAATTTATTTTCATACGAAAATGAGCAAACACTGTCAACCAGATTATTTGTTTATCTTAAAACAAATGAAAAGCTTTAAGCATCAAATCAACACACTTTCTATTCAGTTTACTATTTTGTAATATCTTCCACAATTTTGTTGGTATCATTTACCCAATGATATATTTTCAAAACATTCCCCAACTCTTTCTCATAAACCTTATCTCCATTCCCCAAACAAGGCAGAGCTAAAATCCTCTATAAGAGTATTTATCTTACGATTTAAGGCACACATTTAATCTGCTCCCAGGATCTCCCCTCTTAAGGGTAAATTACAATTGGGCTGGTGAAAATGCAAATAAGGGTATTTTTATGGCTATGAGAAAGTTTCACTACTCTGCTGATTAGAAGGGGGATAGATGGGGTGTGCATAAATATTCAGTTTTATAGGCCCCAGTCTTCCCATTTTCCAGGTCGTGCTTGAAAGGCCTAATGGATTTATGCTAAAAATATGCGTATAATGGGCCTGGGGAAAACTATAGATTTTTCTCCAGATTAATTAATGAAAAGAGGAATTTTACCTATTGGGGGAATAGTGGATTTTTTTCTACATAAATATTTAATATATTGTTACCTTATCACTGCCTCAAAAATACTTTGATTATATGAGTTGGTTTTAAAATACCTAATAAACGGTGATACATATATTATCTGCTATAAGGAATTAATAATATTTTGTATATTTTTCTACTATATTACATTTACGTTAGTGGCAATAAGACTAATTTTGAATGCTTTGAATTATTTATTGATGACATGTTGATGACAGAAATAGTAAGAGTTTACCAAGCCCTTCAATGTATTAGGGTACCTTGATCTTTGTTTGATTATTATTACCCTTTTGTTATAGACCTCATTAGGAATTGCGTAATAGAGATATTTAAGAAATAAGTAGGGATTTAATTAAGAAATATTTAAACCATTTTTCAATTAATTAAGATTTAAACAAAAACTAAATTTTTTAGTATATTTTGCAAAATCATCATCATCATCTTCTTCTTCTTCAAGGAGTAGGCATGAATGCCTGTTCCGGCTTCATTGGTCGGTCCACCGTTTTCTCGGTCGTCCTCGATCTCTTCTGCCCTTCGGGGTAACGAGAAACCACATGGAATTGACATATTTACATAATACATGACTATGTAAGGGATGCATACAAGGGCAGCTTTGGGGAATCTTGTCCCTGGCATGCGCTGCATATGATCTTTCCATTTTGTACGGTATACTTGTACTCTATCACACAAGTTGAATATCTTCAATTCTTTCCTAATATCTTCATTCCGGATCTTGTCGGCGATTGTGTAGCCTTTTATTGATCTTAAATGTCTCATTTCTGTTGCTTGGATTCTACTCAGATCCTGACTCCCCAAGGTCCATGTCTCTGAACCATAGAGCAAAACAGGTGTGGCCATGACCTTATAGAATTTGAGTTGTGTTTCTCTTCGTGTTCTCGTCTTAAGGGTTTTTCTCAAGGTTCCACAGATATGCTGGAATATTTTGCAAAATTATAGTTGAATTTAAGTGTTCATTTCGGGTTTATCTCCACTTTAAAATATCTATCCATCCTTAAACCTTCATTCATGGCCCTTGATCTTCAACGGCCTTATGGAATGAATAACTCATCATTCTCTGAGAAGTATACATAGAGAGCTACTATAGGAGAGAAGACATTTGGGTATAATATCTATTGTAGATTAGAGGTGCCTATAAACTTTTTGAACATCTTGGACTCCTTGCTGATAACTCCGCTGGGGCATACCGCCTACTTTCCACCAACCCCCATTTCCATGGAAAAAAGTAGTGAATGTGTCACTTTTCCTTTTCACGACATGTGCCACCTTTTCTAGAAATAATTAAATTCCTAAATTTTAGTATTCACAGACCCATTTTTACAACACCTCATGAGCTCTCCAAATTTTATTTTCCTTCTCATAAACCCCTTGAAAATCTGTATGGATCCCCGTATTGTCCCTGATTGGGAACTGGTAATCTACACTGACCTTCATATTAATTCGGAATCATAATGATATTTATTTAATTTCAAATTATGTTCAAGTAAATTATTTGGAATTAATCTTTTTTTTTCTTTTTAGTGTTACGGAATATTTTTCTTGCGTACTTCAAGTTTAATTTTTAATAGGAAAGAGCACTATTCAAAACAATATTTTTTTCAGATTAATTGAATTTAACCTGGTTCCTTCAGTTACGTACTACTTGGCTTTTGGGGGCAGGAGATTTTGTCTGATTCCGAACCACTTGTCTTTAATAAACTTAAGGGACTAATTTTTATTAAAAGTTGAGCAATAACTCAACTTTTATATCTATAGATAAGTTTCTCATTCTCCTCTTCCTTAAATTTTCAGTATTTATTTAATTAAACGTTATTTCATTATATCCCTATTTCTTGAGGATCCTTTATGAATAGTTTCGAGGAATCCTTGTTTTAAAATCCTGCTTTATATGTTTGGTTAGTTGGTGGTTTACGAACTTTTGTTGCTTTAAGAAGTAAATGTGTTTACCAAAATAACATTGGAATATCAGAATTATAAGATAGCTGGTGTACCGCATCGTTAGTAACTGGAAAAACACATATTAAAACACTTATTTACTAACTACTTCAAGAAGTTTACAAGTAGAAAAAGGTTTGTATCATCTACTTCAGGTTATAAATAGCTGCATGTACAAAAGCAACCTTACAACAATGAGACATCTCCTCCAAAATTTGTTTATAGAAGAGGGACATAAACAGGTTGTCCCCCGAAGCACGCATCTCCACTACGCCCATATAGAAAATAAACATGTTATTCCCCTAAAAACATCCCAGAACCTGATTATACATCATCTAAAAGAGGGGCAACCATTTCGGACGAGCAAACACTCTTATTTGCGCTGTCTTTTTGAAATTTGTTGCATCTTTCCACCCAGAAGCAGTCTTCCCTTTGATCTCGATAATTACATTTCTTCCCTACGCCCCCCCCCTAAAGAGAGTGACACAACCTCCCCCTTGCAAGGAGGGAAATTAAAGTTTGATGAGAGGGCCCCGCGCGAAATCCATTTGCGGTTTCTCCCCCTTCCTTAGGGCAAACAAGACGAAGAGAAGGGACTTATGAGCTGAAAATGTAGAGGTTTTATGTAAAGAGAGCGCATTGGTGAGAGGACCCTACGTAGCAACGACCAACATGTGAGTGACAAGAGGAATCCTTTTAACATGGGGTGTTCCATAGACGAGAAATATCGTTTTTTGCCCATAACTTTTTATTTCGAGGGGTGGCTTTTTTCTTTTTTTTTTTTTTTTTTTTTTTTTGACATTTTTCTAAGGTCGTCTACTATCATGAGTACATTATAGGTTAAATGTAGTCTGTTAGAACATTTGAGAATGGAATCATCATAACTCAACATTTCCAATTTCAGAAGAGCCTCAAACCTGATACGGAGCCAATAGACGACATTAGTCATTACGTCACTTGCTTGTTTGGAAACGTTGATTCCATCCGTGATTGGTTCCGTACGGATCCGTACGGACTTACTTCCAATCACGGATAGAATCAACGTTTCCAAACAAGCAAGTGACGTCACACTAATGTCGTCTATTACTTCTGACACTAGATCATGCGTTTTCGCTTAGTTTTTTTAAGGGGAAATAAACCTGTTTGGACAGTGCGGTTTTGGCCACATGTGTAAACCTGGAACCTCTGTCCAAATGCGTCAAAAAGAAAATTTTGATCAGGGGTAGGTTTTCAATTTATGTGAAATTTATGGTCAGATTGTGT
The DNA here is from genome assembly GCA_963680715.1 of Tetragnatha montana. NCBI lineage: Eukaryota > Metazoa > Arthropoda > Arachnida > Araneae > Tetragnathidae > Tetragnatha > Tetragnatha montana. Next base: position 30,930,193 of record OY796686.1, read on the forward strand.
GCTTAATACTGTGTTTGAAGTAAAATGAGAGATATGTGAGTCTTCCCCCAATGATTCAATTTTTAAAATTCAACCTTTAAAAGTATTGTTTAACTTATTTTTTTAAAATCATTTGGGACTCATTGGGCGGTCTCTGAAGTAGACCACTCTTTGTACACTTCAGAATTTTACCAAGAAAAATCCAGTTCAAAAATAAGCCTCAAAACTTGTGGAGGGTGGTTAAAACCACAACCCTCCCTTGGCCTTGGATACTGCCCTGTTTCTGAGTATTGCTCTCTTTCCCAGAAAAAGGATAGGAAACTGGATGGATAAATAACAATTAAATAATCTAGTAGAGAGGAAAAATTATGACAAATTATTTTTAAAAAACAGATACCAAGTTTTTATGTGCCGGGAGGAACAATTTCCAACTCAGGACTGTTTGTGGGGGAAATTCAGAGTGTAAGTGCTAATCCATCCAGAAGGTATGCAGTCTTGTTCTTGGGTTTTATCGCTTGACCTTTGCTTGATCCTGAAAGAGGGTCACTCGTAGATAATTCCGAGGGATTTCAGTTTTCCCCTTCTGCTCTTTGCTAGGAAAGTGAGTGGCCTCCAAAAGGAAAGGTCAAGGGACAAAACGCCGGAGTGTAAGATAAGTCCTCTTGTTCTATTCGAGCCATTTTCGATCAGATTAGTAGATTCTGAAGTAAGCGAGGATAGACAGTTGTATACGGATTCCTAAATGGCTATGGATAGGCGATGCTGTTATGAAAATCTGCAATGAAGCAACTTTGTCACGCTGATACCATCTTGTGATTGGACACGCTGTTGCTACAATGTGAGCAGATGCGTAAAGCTCCCTCTTCACCTAATGGCTCTATGGCTGAAAATCATTCCCGGGTTTGAGAGTTTGTGTGCGGGCGACGAATTCAATGAATCCCTTTGCACGCGCAAAAAAAGAAGTTGGGTTGAGATGTAGAATAAGGAAAAAATAATAATAATAACACTGCGCACGCGTCCGAGGTATCGGCCGTGTCTAAAAAGGGGGAGAGTTCAAAGGCAAGACACCCCCACCCCCTGTATGTATATGTACACCTTTGCTTCCCCCCTCCCCCTGTTTTGTTTTTTGTTCGTTTCTTGTTTATTTTTGTCCGTTCGCCCCCTGTTTCTCCCGTGTCCGTATATATGTATATGAAGGAGGGGGGGGTTCAGGGAAGGGATACTCCTCCATCTTTTTAATTTTGATTTTTTTTTCAGGAAAAAAAAAATTTTTTTTTTCGTTATTATTATTTTTTTCTTGGGTCCCTCTCCTTTTTACCCGTCTCGTCTTTTGAGCCTTTCCAGTTAGTGTACTCCTTAAGAGGGGAAGGTAAGAAGGAGGGGCGAGAAAAATAATAGAACGTCTCTCTTCTCTCTCTCTCTACTTTTTTTTTATTCTTTTTGCCGTGCAATACACCCCTCGGAAAAAAACACAACAAAAAGAACTACACACCGTGCACCTCTGACTGGAGGAGAGAGGGGGAGGAAAAATTCAAAAAAACACCCCCTGAAAAAAAGAACAAAGCAAAACGGGAGCGTGCATCCAGTCGCGTGCCGGGATGGATCGTTTTCTATCCCCTGATTGGTCGATGAGCACCCGAGGGGCGTGGGCTAAGCCAATTCCTATTGGGCGGCGGGGGAGGTGGAATTTGCATATGCGTTCGGCGGGGGCGGATCCGATGGAACTTTTTTGGTGGTGGTTCGATCTCGATCGCCCCTCTTTTCCAAGGGGAGGGGTGGGGAATCTCTTCTGGACAGAGCCGGACAGCTGAGATGAGACACTTTTTTCGAGAGGGTGTCGTTTTGGGATCGTTTGACACTCGAACGTGACGTCATTGGTGACGTCATGAGGCTCGGGCGGTGGCCGAGTGGTCTAAGTTGAGAGGTACCCAGGGTGCTTCTAACAGAGATGGTCGGGGTTTCTTGCACTCCATACATGTTGGTAATCTATTGGAAGGGTTTCTGTGCATGAACATGTCCCCAATTAATGTATTTTGTCGTACCCTTTCTCAAAGAGTAAGGAATGGTAAATTGAACTCCCGTAACTATCCTTGCAACTATAAAATTGGTATGAAAAAAGGGAGATAATCTGATGCGGTGATGAACTGAGGATTTTTTTATATTTTAAAGTTAATTAATGGACTAAGTTTCTCATCCAGCATAAGAGGGGTACATGGTAAAGGTACACGCTTGGATAGAACAAATATCTCCTGGAGAAACAGGAGGTGGGGGAACCATTGAAAAATCTTCATGTAGATTAACTTATTAAAGTATCTCAATATGGATATTTTCAAGAACATCTACTTTGTCTATAAAATAACTACTACCACACTTTTATAAATGTTTTTGCTGTTTTTTAGAGCTAGAGTTAGTTTACAACTCTACTTCCTTCTCAAATGCCATTCTAGTGCTTAGAGGAGGAGCATTTAATGCAGGATAAGAATCTTTATAATGACTGCAAATGCAAATATTTCTTAATAGTGATGCAAAACGTTAATAAATGTGAAAACTATCTTTGGTAATATTACCTGTTCTTTTTTGGAGACCGAAATTCTTGATAACTTTCATGAGCAATTGAAGTAGAATAAAAGAGACTGGACTGGTATCAACAACATGATAATGAAAATAGTATCTCTTAACAGCGCTGTTTCACATTACAAGCACATTTATTACCACTTTTTTGTCCTCAAATTAGCAAAACTGTTGTTGTGTTGTCAGGTAGAACACTGTAACACCTTATTGTGTTACGATAGTGTTCTAATAGGTTTGGAAAGTGTTAGAAATGTGTTTTAAAAAACGTAAAATATGCTTAAAATGTTTTAAATCTGAAAGTATTCTTATCTTTACACTATCTTTTTCTCACATAACACATTTATAAAACCATCATAACGCTTTTAATTGGAAGTGTTTATTATTTGTTTACTTAGCCTTTCAAATATGTTTTACGAATTTGCAGTGTATTATCATTTTATATCGTACGGGCATTATTAATAATGCCCGCGTATCTCGAAGAAGTAATAAATACTCATTGATAAATGTCATTGAATTTATCACATCGCCCGCTACACTTCGGGTATTTTAATGATACCCGGTTTATCACTTTGCCTGTAACCTATACATTTTTGTAGCAAAAGAGTAATCAGGGAGTTTTATCGCTTATCGATACTGTTCAGCTACTATATGAGTTGTTAAAAGCGTCATTCTAACACATCTTGCTTTCTCATTCAAGTTTTTTTTTCTGAAACATTGTAATTCCGTTCTTCATTATTTTATTTTTCCCTTTCTCTCCATCATTTCTTCTCTTCTCGAAGTCTTGGAGAAAAATATCAGGTGTCTCTCTCCTGCCTTTTTCTAATCCAATCTTTATAAACTTATAATACATTTAAAACGTGGCCAGTTCTTTAGTTTTGAAAAATATGAAGTTATGTGTGAAAGATTTTTTTTAATAACAGGACACATGAATACTTTTAGTAAAAAACTGGATAGTTTCTAAATATATTAATAAATCTTACCGCGATTTATTGTCATAAAATGAATAGTACCTACTGATATAAGGAGATGCAATAAAGACACGAATCATCATTAAAAAAAGCTCTGAAATATTACAGAAATGATGAAAAAAATAATCAATTAAAAATATTTTTGTATTTGTAAGTGACAAAGAAATGTTCTGTTTTTTATGCCTTGGTGTAACTCTGTAACTCAGACAGCGAGTACTTTTTTTATAAAAGCACATCTTTGAAGTCTAGAAAACATACACATAACCTTAAATCTATGATAAAGTTTAGTTAATTTTCATACTAAAAAATACCAAAGATAGGCGTTCTTCCAATTTAAACCTAGAAAGAAAAATATTGATATTAATAATTATTTGTAAAGTAATGTGCTATGCACTCTTAAAAAAGTTATAGTATGATTGCAAACCAGATCACTGATTTGTATCTATCAGGGTTGAAAATATCTACTCAAATTATGACATTAATGTAAATTATTTAGCTTTATGATCAATGAATTTAGTATCACACAAAAGAATAGCTGCATATAATTTGATTTTAAAATGATAGTCTGATGTGGAAAATTTGTAGCGTTTTGGATGAAAACGTCTGTTCGGGTCAATTTTAAACTGACGTATGATAACTTTCATGCCGGTCTTCCAAAACTTTTAAGGAATTCCATTTGTGGGAATAACAGTGCAACTTTAATATAACTTAAACTTTTTCTAGTTCAAAGATGTGGGTTTGAAAATTTTCTAGGTCTCTTAAAATAATTCATTTAAATGGGCAATTTTTGGGGTAATTAAAACTTTTTATATGGTCCCTTCAGCTTTAAATCATTCATGTGTCTTTTTGAATTATGTTTATTCTTATTTCAATTGCTTTGCAAATAAAGTTATAGCTTTAAAATATAGTAAATACCGATATATATTTATGCTATTGGGTATCACTGTTAAAGGACATAATTATTATAGTCAAACTTGGTTATAGCGGGCTTGTGGACATCACAAAACTTCGGTTTTAGTGAATAGAAAAAAAAGCACTGGTACAAAAACCTGCTTCATAGTTTTCAAAACTCAGTTATAACGATCAGGATCAGATTTAACGAGAGACAAGTTGTGGTCCCATCCTTCTCGTTAATTAAAATGAAGACCGTTTACTGCTACTGAAACAAAATTTTTAAAATGCTGCATCCTTAAGAGTATCCAAGGTTCATCGTGAGTCGTCATTAAAAAAGTGGCTATCTTTGACCACTTGCCTTTAAGTGGACTCTTTCAGACCTCATGAGCAAAATAAAACAGAATTAAAAGAAAAATTAATTTATTGAAAACTTAACAAATTTAAAATTCAAAAAACCATTGTCAAAAGGGGTTTAATGCTCACTGCAAGAGAGCACAGAACAAGCTAATTGGTGGCTAAAATACAGAGTTTTCAGATGTTGCCTCATAAATAAGAAAACAGCTCAAGCTGTGAGATTGGTTTAAGTTTTGATATCATAGTTCGGAGGCTCGAGTCCACCACTCTCATCGCATTCTTGCTGGATTGATATATTGCTTTTAATCATACGGCCTCACCTCCGCAATGCAAAACTCCACCCTCAATAATAAAAAACGACAGCTTCATCTGGTAGTCTTATTTATACGAAAGCCCATAAGGCCGACGTATGGCCAGAACGGCCTAAACAACTACGACGAAACAATGCCTCACACCACTGGGCCTTACGCTGATGACCCACCTCCCCCTGTGCGACATTCGTAAGTGTCACCCCCTTAAAGAGGGAGAAAGGGATGCAGCTTCCCATGTACGAGCTGTTCAGAAGGAAAACGGCTTAAATCCACCGGACTTAGTCTTGATGTAATTGAGCGTTTTCATTAACGATGCCTATGGAGTAGATATTGTTGGACTGGTCTTAGGGTTCAATTATTGAACTCTCTACGTAGGCAACTAGCATATAATGAAGTATCTAAACATAAACCACGTATAGCCTATGTCTATCTCAAATTGTGTAGTCATAGACTTAGGCCAGTGTCCTTCTTAGCATCTCGTATATGTATATGGCCACTTTTCAAACGGAAAGTGCCTGCTTATTTAAAGAGGGCAGTCTGCCAAGATGGCGGATTCTTACCTATTGCGACGAAAACATTCATTTTTTTTTATTATTCTTTTTGGAACTTTTTGTCGCGGAACAGAAGGTATTAAAGGGGTGGAGTGAGGGGGGCGTAATGTGCGCATTGATTTACGCGCGTGCGTAAAGAGGGCTTAATTGGGGCACGTTCCCGGTGAGGAATGGAGGGCCTTATTGCACCTGGAACGAGAGTGCGATGAATGTGGGGGCTTTTACCCAGAATGAGGCATGAATAACTTTTAACTGGTCCGTGGGTCATAAAGGGTACCTTGGTTGTATTAGGGAAATGTTCAGATCGTTATTTTCTGGGGGGGATGACTTTGTACGTTCCTCAGCTTTGCTGTGCACACAGCCGTCTCTGAATACATAGTTAGCATGTGTTGATAAATTTCAAGACAGATCGCAACCTAGAACGTTTAATGGCCTTATTCATTACTACCACTACCAGACTATTGAGTAACCAGCGATTAAAAATGGATTTTTTCAATCAAAGTCAGCGAAAAGCTTATTTTCTTTCTTCTTTAGCTGCTGGTTAACTGTTGGTCAGGTAACACTGAACAAGGCCATAACTAGTGCAAGTTTGGTTTTGAAAAGTTAGTTGTGATTTCTTCTCTAACTGGTCGTCTTGTTTCTGCTTTTTATTAAGCAGCGTCAAATACGTTTTGGATCTATTCAGGATCAATGTTCAGTTTTTGTGACACGCCTTTAACACTTTAGATGTCATTGATGGTTTTACCATGTACAGGTTTTGCAGTCAAGATTTATTAAAATGTTTACTTTAAGGTGTTCGAAGTCAGTTTTGCTTTCTCCTTAAAACTGATTATCTGATTCCTCCTGTTTTCAAAAGTGTCTAAATAATTAGGATTTGAATCATTTTACCTGTTTAAAGTACAATTTTAAATAAATTGCTAAATATGATAAATACATAAAGTATTTGCATTCAAAATCATCAAGCATTGTTAGGGAAAAACGTTTTTGCTTAAAAGAAGAGGCTTTAGCATAATTTTGGAAACCTCTTTCATGAAAAGCAATCAATAAAAAGATACTCTTTGACTTCTAACATAATACCTACTCTTTTTTTAAATGAACCAACTCAAAAACAATGCTTTATCCAGGCTTTCTCAAACAAAACGAATTCAAGTAATGATAGAAGAATGATACCAGGACAGGGAAAGAAAGATCCGCTTTGCATAAGTTTCTCTTCAAAGCAGCACAACACACACACCGCATTTTACTTCTTAAATAATTCCTAACCCAAAAGTACACAAACTACATTTCAAACATTCATTATGCACCAAAGTAAAACGCAATTCATCATATATTATACTCTTGCATTTCTCCCAAGGAATCCTACTTCCCTAAAAAAATATTAATTTCCGTGTCCCCCAACCCCCAAAGGTAGCATCTTAAATACGAACAACCTTTCAAAGTAAATGACCGACTCTTTCAGCGAAGTTTATGTGATGTGTGTGCCTCGAAGAATCTTTAGCCGGTGCAGCCGAGCATTTACCCGGGTATAGGCATTAACATATTTCTCTCCTTGTGTATGTAATAATAATAATAATATCCGAAAGCTGGGGAAAATATTTTTCATCCGTATACCCTCCCGGGTGATGAATATCATGGAGGAGAACGACCCAATGGAGAATAAGAATGTTGTTGCCCGGGTAATTCAAGAAAGAACTTGTTCTATTATGTTTGAGAAGGCCCCAGAACAGGGAGGCTTGTGGGGGCAACGGGATAGCCGAGGATTTTGGGTTAAAAAGTGGACCAAGTCCTGAGATTTGGTCAGACGCAAGTTATTCTAGTTAAATTTTAACCAGAACCCCGGTGTGCTGTAAATTTATGTATCACATATTGTTAAATCTTTATCATTCTACCATTTTACTGTTGATAAAGTAATAAAATCCCACAGTGAATCAAATATGGTATATTAAGCTCTCCTAGATCCATAAGGTACAGTTTTTTTAATGCAGCACCTCTTTATTTTTAATTTCTTATTTACCAGTTAAGAACATATTACAATATGATTAAGATCTTTATTAACTCCAATGATATTAGAAGGGGTTACGGTGATTCAAAATTAGAATGTCTTTCCTTAACTGTCTATAGTAATTTAATGGTGCAGACTGCAGATTCATGTAAAAGTTGTTTGTTGTTTTACATTGTTTCTAATCATTGTGTCTTTATATTAATAAAATATCAATTGAAAAATTATATAAACTATTAAACTTCTTTAACAAAGAGTAATGTAAATACGGTCTTCATCGTCTGACATTTGAGTTATCATTCAAATGTACAGCTTGTAACTTATTGCAAGGTTTTCACTATAAGATAAATGTTAAAGTATACAGGTTAAATCTATTCATCAATGTATGTAGGCAGATTTCTTTAACAGAAAGCATCTTTCGAAGTTATTAAATAAAAAGTATCGAAGCTGTCATTTTTATAAATTTAACTATTATTTTTATAGATAATCTGTAAATAATATTCTTGATATTAAGATGCAGTTAAAAGCTAAATTATATCATTTAAATAAATGTGTATCTCACACAAAATGACACCTACATTTCTATGAAATGTGTCTTGCTCTTTTCTATAATTTATTCAAAATACATTCTACTTTTTTAACTGCACACCTTTACTTACTAAATTTATGAAATTTCGGCTGCTTGGAAGTATCCACCATCCCCTCGACTCAGTCCACTTTCGTAGCAAGAACCCACCTTCTACAAGGTATAGAGGAAAAATCTGTTGGCTATAAACATTTTTCTTCTTTAAAGGGGGTCGGCCCATAGTGTTGTGAATATTTCAATACCGGCTTCGATTAAGAAGATTGAGGATCTCGTGCTAAATCATGGAATTCCTGCTCGTTTTTCATTCAAATGAGGGTCGGCCCGGACATGCTTTCGCAGGTGGGCCCCCTTTGTGTGCCTTAATAGCCCTCCGTGCGATGGAATTTACTTTTATAAAGTATATAAAAAAAAGTTCCATACTTCCCTATAACACCGATGAAGTTTCTTTGTTGCTTGATATGGGTTTTAGGGAATTAAGTTCCAGGATATACCCAGTGTATTGATAGAGAAGTTTGTTTAAGTTTCTCAGCGAAGAAAGTTGCTTATACTCTCTTGGGGGAATTCTTATGAGCTGGTTTTCGAGGGAATAATAGGTTTATACTCTCCTTGGAAACTCTTTAATAAGTCTGCAAAATGGATTTTTGTTTTTTAAGTATCTTTGAAGAAAATTTTACGTTGAATCCCTGTAATATTTCTGAACTAAATTTTGTTCCCAATGTTTCTTTTATATTATAAACATTCTGCTTCTCTGCTTGTAGTATCGCACATGAAACGTACTAATTAATTCTGGTGAATTATTTTTAGTTCATTTTCCGGGTTCAGTTGGAGATCATACACTCTTAAAAATCGTTAAAGAAACCTATAAATTATGGATACTTAGTTTGAGATATTCTTAGATGATGTTACTAAGTTGTTTACATATTCCCCGGTGTCTAAGATTTCTTTAAAAAGTGTCAAACACTGAAAGTTTAGAGATCGGTAGAGATTTAAGAGCAGATAATTTACTTTTGGAAAATATAAATAAATGCTTTTAATCTTCTTTATATTTTCCAAAAGTAAATTCTTTAATGTAAATGAAAAAGGATAAGAGTGTAAGTCATTATCACAAAAGATTCAAAAAAGATGCTTTAAAAATTTTGTGAATCTTTGCAGTGGAAAGGTCTGAAAGAGTTTAAAAAATTTACCAAGAGGTGCTATAAAAATAATAAAACCCTGTTCTTAACTAATTTAATTCAATCTTTTTAAAAAAATATATTAACTGTGACAAAGTGGAAGTGTTCACGTTTAAGTATAACTTGACCTACTATCAAGTTCTTTTGTAACTTTAAAAAAATGTATAGTTTAAACAGAAAAATTCTCCTACTTGTTTGAATCACAATAGATGTCATTAAAATTTAAACAAGTTATGTTTGCTTGATATAATTAGTAATGGTCCTCAACATGAAGCAGTCCGCAAACCACTTGGCCTTAAAAAAATCATTTTCAGACCACCCTTAATTATATTCCCTTCTCTTACGGAGTATTATATTGTAAATTCAAATTTTAGTTAGGTACTTAAAAAAACTTGTTTGATTTTAAGCTTCTATTCAATTAATGAGTACTAAAATTTACTGAGAAATTAATGATTGAGTTGGAACTATTCCCTAAGTTTTTTCTTGGAGAGATGGAGAAAAAGATCAAAAGGATAGTGATGATTAAGACAGATAAAGGACATTAGAGGAATCAACAAGATAAGAGGGATCAAGGAAAAGGGGTGGATGAGGAATATATGAAGAGTATAAATGCTGATTATAAGAAGGATAGATGAAGAGTTAATTGTTATATTAAGAGATTATTAAGAGAATTAAGTAGATTAAGCGAATGACGAAACTATATACTAGAAAATGAAAACGATGAGGGATATAAAAAGAATGGAAGGTAGGGGTGACGAAGAGAAGATGGGATTAATAGAATACGCGGGATGAACGATCAAGAGTGATCCAAAAGATGTAAGGGTTAATCCCTCACATCTTTTTGATGGAACTACGATCCTCTCTTCTGAAAGATGAGAGGATCGTAATGATAAGAGGGTTAAAGAAGAGGAAAGAAATGGAGTCATAGAGATAAAAAGATGACGAAAGGTGTATAAAGATGTCATATAAAAAGAACGAGTGAAATTCTTCGAACAGATATTGAGAAAAATTAAGAGACAAAGTGGAGTGTACGAGAAATAATTAACTCATTCATATTTACCGACGATTTTTTAAAATAAGCAAACGTTAAATACCTACGAAATTTATTTTCCTAACCTTTAAGTATTTAAGTATAGTAATAACTTCTTTAACTTCATACTAAGTTATCTAAAATGATACATAGTAATTCATTTAAGCTTAAAAATATACTTGGACGTGTTTGGTAACGAAAAATTTTCCAAACAATTTAAACATGACTATCATTTTTTCCGAATTTAACTACTTATAAATTTACCACCATAATCATATTAATAACTCTTTATCTATTTCAACCTTACACTACTTTAAAAATTCCTTTTTAATGGCAATTTTATTACTGTTGCTAACGGTCCCTTTCGTAGACTACTATCGAAACCCTCACGGACTATACCTGTGGTATATAAAAGCCATCATCTTTTTCTTTGCATAACGTCTTATTAATTTATATTCAATAAATAAATAGTATTGCATTTATTAGAATGGTAACTTTGCTGATACGCGACGATCTTCAGGAACTTCCAGTTGCATCTATCTCAGTTGGGATTTCTTGATCAATGCTCGACTCCAGTTAAGCCAAGAAATACAGACCAATCAGATACACTCGACTGCCTATGCTTGTATCGAATAACCAAGTATCGAGAAACTACTCGATAAGAAGATCGATACTTCTTGACGTATTCTAACGATGCTCTTGGAAAAGGTTATCTTAGCTGCTGCTGACGAATCGGGAAGCTGCTATTGGAGGAACCTGTTCTGAGGCATTTTTGAAAAGTGGGTCCTCGTCGAATGTCTTGTCGTCTTCCTGCGGAGCAAATCTATGGAGTGAATTTATAAATATTGGCCATTTAAATGCAGGAAATAAAAATTTATGGTTAAAAATAAGTTGGGATTTGATATTTGTCTTTCGATATATACGCGTAATCTCCTTGATCTCTGGTTAGCTTGTAAAAAGTTTGATATTAAAATTTTGTTAGGTTTAGTTAGTAAAAGTTAGCGTGATTTTTCTCATACATCAAGCCAACCTAAGGATCCTTGGTTAGTTTATAAAAAAAAATAATTTCAATATTTTGTACTGCAGAATCTGAATACAAGTGAGCTGAACATTCACTTAGTTTTAATTGTATGTATATATATTATTGACGAAGGGATACAAAATTGTTCTAATAACTCTAACCAAGGTTGCTATTATAAATATCTTTTTTACCTTTAATAAAACACTGTAAGACAGATTTACTTAAATACAAATAATATTATGCTTATAAAATTATAAAAATAAATTTTGTCTAATACGTATGTTGTCAAAAATCATTGTTCCAAAAAAGGCTTTTCTGCTCTAAAAAAATTTATAGAACCCCTGGTCTGGTAGATCTCACACCTAAGAAGTACCTTTTACCCCCAAATGTGTGGAGTCCCCTCTGTGCTAAAGAGGTACCACATAATCTCTCTGGCTTCATTCAAGACTCTCTTTCCTTTTAAGAAGGTACAAAAAGGGGGTTGAGGATGCTGGCACACGACCCCTTTCGAACACGTCCCGCACGCGCGTTGGGGTGAAAGCACTTCTCTTTCCGATATCGTTTGAGGAGGGTTTTTTTTCTTCTTAAATTTTTCACCCATGGGTGAAACAGCTGACTTCAAACTGTTGGTCGTTGTTGTTAAAAAAAAAAAGGGTGTCTCTATTCTGAAATAAATGTTGGATATTTTAAGATTTTTAAATTATTCGATGCAGTTAGAGCAGTTTTTTTTTTTTCATTTGACTTTCTTCAAAAGCATTCTTTATTCTGAATTAAGTATGGAGCATTTAATTCTGCAAACTGTTGCAACTGGAGCAAACTGTTGGTCGTTGTTGTTAAAAAAAAAGGGTGTCTCTATTCTGAAATAAATGTTGGATATTTTAAGATTTTTAAATTATTCGATGCAGTTAGAGCAGTTTTTTTTTTCATTTGACTTTCTTCAAAAGCATTCTTTATTCTGAATTAAGTATGGAGCATTTAATATATTATTTTTAATTATCCGATGTATTGTTGTGAAATAATTTTTTTTTTTGACAAGTGGGAAAATAGTTGCATAAAATTATTATTACTAACTCCGAACTGAGAATCTTAAATGTTTTTTAAACTACTAGTTTGTCGTGGGTCGATTAAGTCATTAATGGAATTTATGAAGCTTTAATAAGTTACTCAGTTTTGTGAAAAATTGAGACCAATGTTTTAAAACCTGTGTGCATTGAATTTCACAGGTTAGTTTTTCATTCTCACTCAGAGAATTCCTTACTATATTATGCCCCAAAAACTTAATCTTAAAAGTCTTGCGTCTTCCTAAGTTTATAAGACATTCACAATTTTTTTTAAGTATCAAATTAATTCATTGCCCTTTCATTAGATTTGTTGGGATATTTTTTTCCAATTTACTGGTTTGTTTCCTTCCTGATCAAATGGTGTGTAAAAATGCTTTTCTTCCATCTATTTTTTTCTTTCTAGCTGCGATATACTCTCGATAGTCTATGCCTAAAAAACCTTGAGGTAATTAAAAAAATTAATGATTAGTTATGGGACACCCAGAGCGTTTTCTATCTCGAAAAATTTTTACCCTGAATTTTTTCATGACATCCTTTTTATGGGTGGGGAAAGTATATTTTAAATTTATTTGGGCTATTTATACATTGTTTAGTCAATTTTAACAAACTTATCTAGCTTTTAGGAGTACTTTTAATTTCTAAACTCAGTCTCAGTATCTCGACTGAATTCAGGGCTGTTAGTGATTCATACCCTGAAATACGTCTTAATTGTTTCTCATGACACACTAGAGTGAATCATTCCTTCAAGATTGGACCATCACGTATACCCTATACAAAAGCTAATATATGCAGAGGGTTTTTTTTGCCTAAGTATCTCCACAAGACCACAACCCCCTCGGAAGAACCCCTCAGAGCCCCCTGGTGACGCGTGCAAGGGGGTGAAGGCACTTCTTTTGCATCTTTTAAGGAACAGGGGATCGTTTTTATGCTCTCTTAATAATTCATCGCCAGCTTAGGCGAAAGAAAACCCCAAAGTGAGCAAGCAAACGATTTTTTTTGCGCCTCTTTTGTCAAAAAAGGGGTCGCACGCGCCCGTCTTAGGGGCCCCTTGGGGTTATATTGGGTCGTCGGCCTCCCAAAGGGGGTCCTTGTGGATTTTTTTTTATCGTTTGAGGTTGTGCTCGGTCATGATTTTTTTAGTCTCTAAGTTCATAACGTTCGTAATGTGGTTCACTAGGGCCGTTTTGAGTTTCGTGCTATTCCTTAGTTTAGTTTTTATATTTTCAGCCGCAATGTGATATCTTTATGTCGAATAAAGATAAATCAAGATTAAATGTGAAGTTTATTTACAAAAAATATGCGATTATCAAATGGAATTGAGAAATATTCTAAAATATTTTAACATTCCAAAAAAAAATTTTCTAGAGGATTCTATTGAGGCATTTATGTAACATTTTTACGGTTTTATTCCCTAAATTCTTAAGATTTAAAAAATATTAAGTATAGTACCAAGTTTAAAAACCATGTAAATGTTTAATGATAAAGGTATTTTATTTGTTTTTATTTTTTCTTCTATATTTATTTTTTTTTTCTGCTATAAATTTATTTTGTTATCATTTTTACTATAATATTTACGATGCACTATGCAGTAATAGCAGTTTCATCTCTTTAAATCCAGCGATTGAAAACACTGCGTTTATAATTGTTAAAATTAATTATTAGAATGAAATCCGATTCACTTCTATAAACATTCATAACTTCTCATTGATAATGGATATTAAATTTTTGTTGAAATGGATAGCTTACAGAATGAAATATTCTTTTTTAGTTTTAAGTAGTTAGTTTAGTTATAAGCTGAGATGGCCTAAGAAAATTTTTGAAGAATTTCCTTTTTGAATGACTTGTCAAAAAGATGAAATGGTACTTATTTTTTTGTTTTAATTAAACAAGAAATGCTAATTGCTAATTAAACCATGTATGCGATCGATAAATTTCATGTTGTTGTTGTCGTGTATGACTTAATGCACAAATTGCAATCAAATCTCAGTAAAACACACAAAGAACTCACAATAAAACATAAAGATAACTAAATGAAGACTTATAAAAAACTCGCAATTAAACACACAAAGAGCTTACAATTAAACATAAAAATAGCTCAATGAAAACACATATAAAGAAACATATTTCATCCATACAGACAATGTTCAAGTTCTATTGATAGAAATCCTATGCGTTATATTCATCACCGAAAAATAAGTCACCAAGACCACCTACGAAAGCATTCTATAAGCCACGCGCCATGAATCAGGCGACCTCCTTCCAAAGCATTCCCCCCTCAAAAAAACCCAGGGGGCCGTGGACCCCCAGACAATGCCAGATATAGGTTACCAGATACTACCCCCCTTCGTATAACACACCGCAGAATTACCTCCAACTGCAGATGGCAACAGGACCCACTTCTTCTGGAAGAGAGAAAAAATACTTTCAATGAAAAAAAATTCTCAAACACGGTTAGTAGGCAACTACGGGGAGTACAACACACAGAGAGATGGAGAAAAAGTGCCACACGATTCAATTGAATGATCGAGGAACGATTTGATATGCGCAAAAAACCGCCATGCATCTTTTCGTTGGGGATGATTTATCCCGTCGATGAAAGAGAGGGAAAGTTTAACCACAGAAGGTTTTTTTTTTGTTGTTCGTCTTGTCTGATTTTTCTTAGAAATTAATTTGAAGGGTAGGAGGTGGCAATACTGTCTGTCTATCACAAGATGAGCTTTCGTTTACATTTCTTATATCAATTCGTTTAGTATTGTTTCTATAGCAACCGCCACAACCAGGCAAGTAGTCCAGAGCTCATCTTGTGATTAACAGACAGTACAAGTTAGAAGTTATAGTTAGCTTCTGAATCTTTATCAAGTTTAAGTTGATGGATTTTTTTCCTATACTTGATAATATAGATGAGAAAATCACGGACTTAAGATTAACATTTTAGCTTTCACACCATACCTGCCATTTTTAACTGAAGAATATGATCCAGTGATTCACGAATGATTTTACGCTTCCACTTTTTTATGATGTACAAATTAAAAATTTTGTCTTTGAACCTTGTGGACAAGCGACTTTTGCACAAGCGTCTTCTGTTGTTAAATTAGGGAACTTGATGAATCATAAGCTTTGAACTCTAGAAATTTCATTGACATTTTTAAGATTGATATTTGGATCCATCTACAATCTGATATAGTAAAGTGTGTCAGCAATTAAATTTGGTCTATTAAGAGAGTTTTGCTAGGGGAACTATGGATCAAAAAGGCATGGGATATGAACACTGGGCACCTGCACTGATGATTTATTAAACAAAAAATTATTACATAATTTTTTTAAAAAAAGTGGCGCTATATCAGTAATAATATTTATTTAAAGCATTCCAAGCACATGATATAAACTGCATGGCAATTCTACCCATTCAGGTTCAGGTGCAGTTAAGGAAAAAAAACTATTTAAGGGAGTATTGTACCATTTCGTGTTTCCCTAAAATGATAAGCTGAGGTGTTGCAAAAATACTGATTAAGTTATCAAAGCTGGGTACTTTATATTAGTGTAACATATTTTTCTACATTAGCGTAAACAGATGTGAATATATAGCTCAAATAACAGCATAAATCAAAATGACCTCTACAGGGAAAACATTAAGCTCCTCGTCGTTGCCAAATCTTTCAAAGCATCTTCTTCTCACAAAATATGATCCTAAATGCATATAACTCTCCATCTCCCTAAGCTTTCCATTACCCAAAACCAGCATAATCTTCCTCCTCAGCGATCTGCGTTGCTAATTCAAAAGCAATCCTTTTTTTTTTCTTCTTCTTCTCCAAACCACCAACTACAACAGCCCATTGCGCATTCTACGATATGCTAATCCCCCTAAACGATCTTTCCAGCATTAACCCTCCTCTGAACCGCTTAATTTCCCTCTCTGCCCTCTTCAAGAAAGACTTCCCGAAGATGTTCGAGAACCTTCCCAACGAGTTTTTGATGCACCCGCATTTGCAAGTTCTCGTCTGTCCACCCCCCCTCCCACGCTCATTTGGACTCCTTCCCCTGAGGGGGCGGAGTGGGTGCCTGAAGTATGTGGCATCAATGAAGGAACGTCCCGGGGAAGGGTTCCAGAAGGTTTTTTTGGATCATAAGGACCCCAGTGATCCAGAGCTCCTGTTGCGACTTTTTTTTTCTTTGGTGCTACTCTAAGTACTTTTCGAGGAAGACTGACTTGTATGAATCGTTTTTGGGTGGAATGGCTCAAATTGTGCTTTGCTTTGGCACATCTTCGTGGCATTGATGACACCCTAGCATGACTTTTAAGACTTTAAATGGTGAATTGATTGTGATTTTCAAAAGCTATTATGAATGTGTTATTGATAGTTAGGGTTGGTTGGTTAATTAGTATTTTATGGTGCAAGGCCCAAAACAAAAGACATATTGCGCCAGACACATGACAATTATTTTAAGTCAGCAGAAGCCTTTATTGATAGTTAGAAAGGGATTATTATCCAAGGGATTGAATGTTCCTATTGATGGATGGGAAATCAATCGTGGTAGTTACTGTGTAAAATATTGAATTCATACATTCATAAAGCTAAAAATCTAAATATTTTAAACATGATTTGAACCATTTAGTGTGTATAGTTGAGCCAACAGAGAAATCCCGTGTACAGAACTTTTTTGTTTTTTATGATTAACTGTGTATGTCGTCCTGTGGTAAGTCGAATGCCTGGTATCTTGAGGTAATTTTTTGTTCCACTAAACTAACTCTTCAAATAGGAATATATATTTTTTCTTATTAAGTTGATGGCAGAGTTCTTTTGAATGTCATAAAACTTAAGAACTTCGTTCACCAAAATTACTTACTTCTTACTTCTTGCTACGAGCGTCCGGCTAATTGTAGCCGATAGCTCGATGTCCCTGATATGAAAGGCAGGCGAGGGTCCAAAATTTCTCCGTTTCTCCGTTTCGTTCTCCAAAATTAAGTAGAAAAAAAATTGCATTTTAAATATTAACACACAAGTACTTAAAATACCCAAATACTCCCAATTTAAGTATACAAAATACTTAAAAATCTCCGATACCTATAGATGAACATCGATTTTGCCCATCAGCAGTTCTGACCGTCAGCATAAATTCCTCAGCCCTCTCGTCTCAGTAACTAACTTTCCCCGGCGAACTTTCCAAAGGGCACTTTCCTACCCGAAAATGCAATCAGCGCTAAATGCCCGCCAGACCTTCCACTATTAAGCCCGCCGCCATTTAGCTGCAGAGCATCGGGGGGCAATTTACCCTGCCCCTTCCCTTTTGTGGGCGGATGGAGAACCCCCTGATGAGGGTATTAGTCTGAATTGAGTTTCGAACGTTCCGTTTCGGGCTATTTCTTTTTCGTGAAGAGCTCTTTTTTTTTCTTCGACTTGCCCCGAAGAGGAGAGGGTGGGATTAGCCCCACTTATGAGCCGCCCAATCAGTTACTTGTGACACTTTAGGGGTTTACCCCATCCCCTCTTCTTTTGGGGATGATCTTTGGATTGCTTTGATCTTTGTTTTTTCTACTTCTTTTCGTCTATGAGCCTGTTCCGCTTAATTAGGTATTTATGTGCTATTCTATCGAAGGGAGTTTCCTATTCCTGTATGTACTTACGGAACTTCTCCCACTTTATAAAAGCGTCAGTAAATTCAAATAGTTTTGTAGATTTTTGGAATTTTCCCTCCTAAATATAACAATGTATATATTTTTACTGTCTATGATATGACTATACCACAATCTATCATAGAAATGAGAGCACTTGATATCAGATTCTCTACCAAAAAAGTAATTTGCTATATTTCTTTGGGAAACACTTTAGGGGAAATGTCTTGCTTTTAGCAGAAAGGTAAGCTGAAAGAAACAAATAAAAGTTATATTTTTTCTAACTTAATTAACAGAACGTTTTTTCACTCAATTTCCTTTTCCACATAATGTTTTTCACTAGCATACAATGACTGGAAACCTCAACTGGTAGGCTGACTGACATCGTGTGAATTATGGGTCTTAAAAGTAACTGTGGAAGCCTGTTCCTGTTGACACGATTCCAGTCGGTAGCATGCAATGGCTAGAATCCTAACTGAAAGACTAATTGGTTCTCACAGTAACTGGAAGCTTTTTCATTCAACAGTTTAGTTTACGCAATTTTTCCACTGTCTTATATTGGCTGGAAACTTCAACTGAAAGGCTTACTGGTATCTTGATGTAAATGAGGTTTTTCACAATAGCTCATGAGTGATTTTGCCCTGAACTTTGCCAAGGTAAAAGTCCACCAATCTTAATCTAAATAACTAAAACCATCCCTTTGTTTAGATGTACACCCACACTGGCTACTGAACACAGTTGACTCTGCAATAAATCGCTCCTTAAATTAACTTGAAGACTTTTCATTCCAGTTCCAGTTCACACGATTCCAGTCGCTAGCATGTAATGGCTGGAAGACTGACTGGCATCGTGTAAATTGGACTTTACACAAACGCCTTTGTCTTCAGTTCTAACTATTTCAATACCCAATAATCTTCCACCAACAGTAATCACAAACCGACCTCCATTAAGAAGTAAACCTTCACTGGCCATCTCTCATCTCTGTTGCATTAATTCAACTTCCTTCACACCGTGTCCCTTTTCATGCCCCGGGTCCCCCTCACATTTAACGACCGAGATTGCGCGCTATTCCTGTCACCATCCGAGGTTATTAGGGTCTTTTGGCTGCTTCATTATCACCCCGTGCTCCCGGTGTCATCTTGGAAGGAAGGGAAGACCGATAGCTCCGACGTGACAGCGACGATGTGCCATTCAAGGCAGTATATAAATGAATGGAAGACCGGCTTTTGTCGGGTGTCTATTTAAAAACGGCTGCTGTGCTCTATAAATGATATCTCTATTATACGAGGCAGAGTTATTGTGTGGTACAGTTTGTGTGTATAAAGCTTATTCACTTAGTGGTTTGATGTGTTATTTTCGGGAATACACACACAGGGTAATGAAATGATACTTCTGAAAGGAAATGATCACCAGATGAGTCATGATTATTAAGTATCGAGTTTATTCATAGTTAATATAAATTGGTGAAAATGGACGCGTTAATCATTTAACTATTTTGTTCATTCTAAATCAGTTTAAATTGTTGAAAATGTTGAAATTAATTTTTTTCTTTTACTTTGGAGTTATAATACTGGATTATTAATTTTACTTTTGATATTGGTTTACAACACTTTATATAACTAAAGAATAACAATACAAAGCTAGTATACTACTATACATCAAAGTATTCAATTAAATATTGTATTCTTTTTTAAAATTATTTGAATGGATTTTCTTAAAATTCAGTTAGCACACCTAAAAAGGTTCACAATGTCAGGTAATAGCATTGTATTTCTGCAAATAATTAAAAAGTTATAGATTCAATTTTTGGAGTAGGACTTCAGGAGAGTAGATAAATGCTCAAGAAAAGAGCATACAGAGATGCTAGATGCAAAAGAGCTAAGTAATACAGGGGTGGTCCATGAATAACGATACTGTAGGCTAACGCCCGATAACTCACCGGTAACTTGAGAGGCGGTTAACTGGGAGTTAAACCTCTGATTGGTGGAAAACTAGTTTTCCTACTTCAACTGCCAATCAGAAGCTTGACTGCCTGTTAACTACCGGTGAATACGGCCGTAAGTGATCTAATTTCTTCGACCACATTAATGATAACGAAAAATATTTAATGTATTATTCAGCAAGTAGTTAAGATGGAAGAAAACGTTTATGGGTAAAACATAATTTAAAAAAAAATTAGCTTTTGGAGCTTTAAAGGTGAAGAAAATTTTTCAGCGCGAGTAGTTAGGGGTTGACGAGTATAAAATAAATTCATAGTATCTATTCCATACACATAGTGTTACAGGAGGTTATTTGAAAATTATATAATTTTATTTTATTTTTCAGGTGAGTTTTCTTTGGTTCTCTTTCCTGGGATAAATTTATGGTGCAAAATTGAAAAATCAGGTAGGATTTTGTCAATTGTGTATTTTCAGCAACTTTAATCCGTTCTGTATATGCAAAGAAAAAACCCTGAATTCCATGAGTTTTCATCAAACAATTTTATAGAAATATTACTGTCATTACTACTTTTCTAGAAGCGTTTTTTTTTAATTACTATCGTTTCCTAAATTTTAATAAATTCATATTTCGCTCACTCCTTTCAAGAACGTCAAATCTCAAAAAAACCTTATTTTTCAGGAGAGTGATTTTAAAGTTGAAAATTACATTGAAATGTATTGGAAATTTTTTTAAGAATCCAAATCAACCCAGGACACTTTGCCGACCTATCGGTCCATCAAAGATTAAAAACTAAATAAACACCCAAACTAAAAAAAAATTAAACATTTAAACTGAAATAACATACTTTATTTAATCATTTGTACTTTTTAATTGACATCACTTTTTTCAAAAATTCTTTGTTAGATTTAATTAAATCATTAAATTCACAACAATTAAGTTCAGAGTTAATTTTCACATTTAAAGGGTGTTTGACAGTACAAATAGAGAGTCTGCCCCTTTCAGTAGTCTAAATATGAGTAAAGTGAAGCCGTAGAAGTAGGTAAAAAAAATGCAGTTCGAAAATTTTTATCGAAAATTTCACAAAAAAATTTGTCCAGTCTTAAAGTAACGAAAACCCAGGACATTTTGGGACCCAGGACATTTCTCAGGACAGCCTCCGAAACCCACTGTCCTGGGTAAACCAGGACGTATGGTAAGCCTAGAGATATGGCGATTTGCAGGGTTATAGTACTCTTTCAGGGCTTTCTAAAAACAATTATAACTAAAATTCGCTGATTTTTGAGATATGACGTTCTTGAAAGGAGTGAACGATTTGTGTTTAACTGAAACATTTGACAAGGCAGCCAAAAATCTAAAAATGATGCCTTAATATTACACACGGTTCTAAAAAAAATCCTGCAATAATATTTGAACGGGAAAATATCCTAGAATGTGTTCGTCTCCAATCCATATCATTGATGCAGTTTTATGTTTTATGTTGAAACTTGGGAGCAAAATTTGATTGATGATTTCACCACCTTCTAAATCCAATCAATTACAATACCCCACGGCACGGATTCATCAACAATACACCACCCATGAAATCCATAGCTTACACAACGCATTCCATCAATCTGCCCCTCATCAAGTTAAGTCATCAAAAGCCTCCAACAAAAGGGTTGACTGCCTTTTGTAGGGCTGCACATCGGGAAAAAAAAGGTTCGAAGGGGGTTGAGGGAACAAATTGGATTCCTGGGCATTGTGGGGTGGATGCCGATGCCGTCGCAGTGGCTAATGGCTTCATCGGAGCTTTGTCACTTGATTGTCATCTTTGTTGGTCCTTCTGATGGACTGACTGGGTGGGTGGGATTTCTGTTTTAGTGACTTATTTGGGGTAGTCTGGTACGGTGGTGTTTTGGATAAATGTGCAACATCGTGCCAAATTTTTATTTTATTCCGCTCACTTGGAGTTTGGAATCATTACCCCTTTAAAAACTCCACTTTTTATGAGTAATTTAGAGAGGCGTTCAAAGTCGGTTGGTTACTAACCGAGTATCGCCTTGTGATGTTTACAACAATGTAGCTCGTCGTTGGGAAGTTAGCAGCTGAAGTGTCTGGTTGTATAACCTCTGTTATGCTAGAACAAAAACTTTGGATACTGGAGTATTAAAAAAACTGTAACAGTGATTAAAGGATAATGGAATTTTCATTAGTTTAAATTAAATTAAACCAAATCTAAAAATCCCTTCTCATACTATTCTTACAAATTTTGGCATGATTGTCAACAATGTGAATTATCTTGTTCAACATTCTTCGCAACATGTATAAAAACTACGTCTATATGTAGCTTTAAGCTCACACCATTTTTCCTATGGTCACTCATTTCTTTTGACTTAAGATTCTCGAACATTTTTTTAACGTTTAGACCTAGCCTTATGAAGGGTCTTGGTCACCTGGTTCTAAAACTTTTATGTTTCCCTCAACACCAAATTTTTACTCATTAAACCCACCGGCACAATTTTACAGTCGAACAGGAAATTTGTTTTCCAGAATATATTAGTTTCTAACTTGTGGAGGCAGTGCTTGACATATCTTTGGGTTTAATAGGCGTTTTCTTCAATCATATATTTTTATACCCTACTTCATGTCGGTTAAGATTAGTACTCCTTCAAATTCTTCTTCGTTACTTATCTCCACAACTAAGTCCATGTACAGAATTGGTAATAAAAATAAAAAAGAACACGCTTTACATCAGGACTCCGATCGCACCCATTGAATTCTAGTTCATCCCTTGATGCATCTCAATAAAATCCTGTACCGGACGTGGTCCTATTCCCCGTCTGACTGCCCTGGAACAATCGGCCGACATCCTGACCCGGGCACGCGCTCGTAATCGGGCACATCCCGGGTCGAAGACACCGCCTACCTCCTCTTTCAGAACTTTCTGGAGGCCCGGAAAAGAAACCAGACGCTCTGCTTCCAATGTGCCCCGTCCCCTCTTCCAATTCATTGGAAGATTTTATTCAGAAACCATATTCATTCAATGCTTTTGAATTTATACATCTAATTTATACCTATATTTTTTATTTATATGAAACGGAATCATCTTAGTTAAAGAACTTCACATCTTTATCTCATGAAAATAACGAGTTTTCCTCTAATTAATATCATTGAAGTATTTAAGTTTTGATTTATTAGTAGTTGTTGAAACCTTATAAAAATACAGTCAAACCTTGGATAAATGGAATTCCTCTTTAAGTGGAACGAAAGTGTTTGTCCCGAACCTGGAGCACCAAAAACTTCTTTAAAGTAAATTTTTCACCTGCATATGTGGAATTTAAAGTGTCTTCCTTAAGACCAAATTAGCATTGTTGGGGGCGTTTTTGACTGTTTGTTTTTGAATAATTTTATACAGTGATAAAACACATTGATAAAAAATAAAACATTTTTTTAATTTCAATAAATAACACATTGATAAAAGGTAAAGCATTTTTCACATCTGTTGTCTTGGAATACTGGATAAATGGAACGAAAACGTTGGTATCAAGCGATTCCACTCATCTAGGTTTGACAGTAAATATAACAGTAATAACATTTGGAAAAAAACCTATTTTGACTTAACTTGATCTAGCAGGACAGTTGGATTTCTCTGTCTCTCTGTATTCAATGGTATTCAGAGCTGAAGAAGAACCTTATATGGATCTTATGTGTAATTTTTATCACGGTAAAAATCCGAGCAATAGAGTAGAATAATTTTTAAAAAAAATTTTGAAAGATTATTTTTTTCTACTACCGTTTTTTTCTACTACCGTCTACCGTTTTTGCAATGATTTTATTAAGTACTTCATTATTTTTTTTGGTTCAGTCTCCAATTTATTTCCAAATTTCTTATTTTTTCCGGAATTAAGAGTTCTTTCAATACGACTTCATCATTGACTTTATTAAAGAGAATTCCCCATCGTTAACTATAAATCTAACTCTCGACAGTTGTTCAGGGGACATTGCTTTCTACATTTCCTTCGCATTTTTTACTCCATTCCGTATCTGTTCCTCGAAATCAATGTAATTTTTTTTTCTTTGCGGGACACACATTTTTCGGGCCACAACCGGGTCAAAGACACCGCCTACCTCCTCTCCTGGAGCATCAGGAGCGATAAACTCTCTCCATCTAAGAAACTCTCGCTCTCGAGGAAGAAAAGGGGGGGGGACAGAACTTTCTTTTTGTCGAACGAGTGGTGAAAAAAAGGGGGGGCTTCCCCGCTGGGACCCGCTGCGAGGCGCGCGTACCGCGTGCGACCCGAATCGTGAGCATTCAACTCGGTTGAAATTCGATCTGGAACTTTCGATTTATATCTGATATCCAGGTGGTGAAAGTTTGAAACGAAATTGCCATTTGTCAGTTGAGTGTGTGGTTTATGGAGAAGTGTTCGTAGATAAATATTTTAAATTTTATAAATTTAAAAAAAATGTTGCCAACTCATCATTTTTGGTGTAACAATTTAAAGTTTCGATTGTCTTTATAGAGCATTTTGAATCACATGACTCGGACTTAACAACGGCCTAAGCAACGTTGTTTTTGTCCTCCAGTCGTGACTTCATGTGTGAATGCTTCTATTTCCCGTACCTAACAACAGCCTTAGCAACGTTGTTTGTGTCCTCCACGTCGTCAAGTGTGACGTCATGTGCGAATGCTCTATTGAATTTATCTCAAAATTTCATGATACTAGTAGAATAGAAACCTCAAAAGGGTCCGTGGAATTCTCTTTTCTACAGTTTAACAATTGATTTAAGTACATCTTGTACTGATTCTTTAAGTAGATTTGTATGTCACATCTCATTCACATGATGCTTAAATATAAATTATTTAAAAAATTTTATCCAGAACTGCGCTTTTTTTCGCGTATTGTTTTTGGTGTAATAAATTGTGGAAGTCCGTGACTGCCTTAAAACTGAAAAGGGGTCTACAAGTATCTAGTCGAAAACCACAGGTTTAGAACACAGGGTATTAGCCTATATCTCCTCAAGAAAACTTCATCATACTTGGAAATTTGAGGAACCCCTTGTTTAGTCTTTATCGTCAAGACTTGGTGATGCCCTAATAATAATAACTATCTTTGTTTGTGTGAACTACACTTCAGGTTGAAAACCTATAATAACGTCAAGACTATTTGGAATATGTAAAAATAATAAATACATATGAATAAAATAAAACACATAACCACTGTAGGTACTCAAGGTTAAGGATATATAATAACCAATATTGAGTCCTTTTATTTCTTAAAACTTAAGTTCATCAGATTCTCATTAAACTTTCTTTTGAACTCAAAAACTTTAAGGTTATAAAACTTCAAAAAAAATTGCTTGAATTGTTTACTGTTTTAAGATTTTTTAGTACCTCTGATTATTAAAAGGGGCACGCTTTTGATGGTGGAAAAAAATTTAATTAATAATGCATTGCATAAATTTAAAACAATAATCCCATACATTAGGATGCATTTTTAGTTTTGAAATTTCTATTGGGTTTTAAAATCTACTGACAAAAATTATTTTATTTACATATTATAAACTTGCATTCTTCGAACTTTTTTTTTTAATTTTTCGTACAGACTGTATAATTTTTATATCGCTGGCAATAACGTCGGTTTTGAGTTAACTTTTTTTTTTTAATTCTATCATTGCGTGGCGGTTGTGTCATAAAGAATACCTACCCAATATTTGATAGTCCAAATTTCTACCAAAAAACCATTCAACACATCGTCACGCTGAGTTCGCTTTCTCCGGCATCTTCATGAATGAAGGTAATTTCAATATTAAAAACCTATTTTTCGCTTTCTGTAAAGGAAAGGGACAAAACGCCCCAAGCAAAAAAAAAGCACCCCTGAAGAAAAAAGAACGAACCCTGCTGCCCTACTGCGTGTGGGGCACGCGTGCCACGGGAGGTTAGGGGGTCACTCAGGGTTAACCCCGTCCCTTAACCCCCGAGTTTTTTGTGGGGTGAAGGGGACAAAAAAATCCCTTCTTCCCTTTCTGTCTTTTTTACATGCGGGACCACAAAAGGACCCGAGCACTTTCTTCTTAATTTCTGCACGCGCGTTTAAGAACATAAGGGGGACGATTTTTTTTTTTTAATGTTCCCGCGTGTGGTTGTCCCTTTTTTTTTTCGTCACGCGCTTTCTGTTCCGACAAAGGTTCCAACAAAGAAAGGGAACGCGTTTTTCGAAAGGTAAGGGATGGAAAAAAAAGTTCGAGAAAACCTCGAATCGGGGTTAGCCGGGGTACAAAATGGAATATTATTCGTTTTCGGAGATGTTCGGGAAAAAGTTGGTCTCGTCTGCTCTCTGCCGAGTCAAGGAACTTAGCAGGGGATGGAAGAGTGTTCTTTCTCGTGCACCTTGTGCTGCTTTCGCTCTCAGTTCGAAAATGTCTTGGGGCGGTGCTGCCTTGCTCTGCTCCCTCTCTCCTGCGACTGACCACCTGTTGACCTCATGGGATACTTTATTCGATACTCCAGATCCAAAGGTTTTGGACTATGAAGGTTTATATGTCGGTAAGGAGGCTATTTTTATTTAGTTTATGTTTTCTACCACATTTTTGCTGAGTTATTACGATGCAACTTGGGTAATTCGAAGTTGTAAGAACCACAAAAACAGTTCGAATAATCCAAATTAAAATAGTGAAATTGGGAAGAAAATAATCCATGGCTTATATTTAAAGTCGTTCTAGTTATCCAAGTTGCAATGTATCCATTATTATCATTACTGAATATTATTTTTGAGTGTTTTTGATTTATTGGAATATTTATTTACTTTGATGTCGTTTCTATGGTTATATTGTAACATTTTGAAATGCAGTTTAACCCCAATCAACCGAACTGTTCAAAACCGGACCTCTTGTAAATCAAGAATTCTGAGTGAAAATATCTTCTAATGGAACTGTCAGAAAATCTTTTATTTATTAATTTTTAGAATTTTAATACTGATTTAAAAATGTACAAAATAAATTCCTATACATGGTATGATTAATTACATCACTATAATTGTAAACAAAATATCTGTACAAATGATTAAAAATGCTTTAAAAAATGTTTAAATAATGCTTAATAAATTAAAAAACTACGTTTGTTAAATGAGGTTCTGGTCAAAATAGTTTCGGGTAATACAGTTTCTTCTGCATGAGTAAATATTTTTGCTATCACATTAAAATTACCAAACCATAGATAACTTTCATGTATCTACAACATTAATATAAAGTATTTATGTAGGCCAATAATTGTTTTGACAAGTTAGGTGCAAAAAAAAAAAATACTTGCCACTTTTCCCCAAGTGTGCTTACTTTCTGGAACCTTGGGTATACGAAAATAAAATTTTTTGTGGTCATCAAAAGGGATACGTAGCTAAAACTACTTTGGGAACCATTATAATGCGTTTATCAGTTATTTTAATCGGCATGACTAAAAAAATTTTGGGGAACCAATGGCATTCAAGTATTTGCATATAATTCCTCTTTGTTTCTAAGAGGACCTTAAACTTTGACTCTAAAAGTTCTGTCGGTAAGATGTTTGTTTTAAAAGTTTAAGTTGCCTAAGTAACCCTACCTAAAATATCAAGAATGCGCGTATAACCGAAATCTTAATAGCTTAAAACTTCCTAAATGTCCTATGCCTAGTTCTACTAAAAGAGGTTTCCATGTTTCTGTAAAAATTCGTAAAATTAATGAGATTCTTGTTATTTTTTTTTTATTCTGCTAAAATACCTCGTAGTTAAACCATTAACCCTTACTTGTTTTTTATGTGTCAATCCTACAAATGTCTAATTCATATATAATTGTATTTTTTACTTCTCTAATTGTCCTTCGTCTTCTTCATTTGCATCTCTACGTAATAAATCTTCTAGATTGCTACACTTAGCTAAGTTTAAGTATTTTTATGGCATGGGCATGGGGATTTTTACAAATATAACAGGTAATTTATTATTGTTATCCCTGTATAAATTGGTTGAATCGTGTACAAAATCTGTGTAGAATCATGATTTTCCTTTTTAGCTTTAAATTTAGTTATGTATGAATTAAATTAAGTTAACTTATTTTTTCTTATTTTCTTATAAGTCATTTCCTTATGTTTTTGTTGTTTCTTGGGGTATGTCTTTATGTAACAATTAAATCGTGGTTATATGCAGTAAAGTTCCTTTTCATGAAAGTATCAGTTTTAGAGGGTTTAAATTTTTATTTACATTACCAATGCTTTGATCCCACCATCAAACTCATATTAACCAACTTTGGTTGGTAAGGGGACATTCATAAATTACGTGAGGTGTTTTTTCCAAAATCTGGACCCCCCCCTCCCCCCACGTGATATTTACCTACAACTTTTTATAATTTTTTTCCTTTTTCATACTAAAAAAAAACAGAAAATCGTATAATTTCTAGCTTACAAAGTTGACGTGAGATTTTAATCGACCCCCCCTCCCCCCTTGGTGAGATTTTTACAAACCCCTCCCCCCCCCCCTTTTTGACCTCACGTAATTTATGGATGTCCCCTAAGGTTCATAACCAACCATTTTTGATACATTCTTATTCGTTGAAAGTATTTACGTTACGAGTTAACTACAGCCTCAAAAATGCATTTACGTAACAATGTATTATATTTTTTTATGGGATTGAATTAAATTTGGATTATCTTATCAAGATATCCCACCAAAAAAGCTTTAAGTCAATTTTATCCATATTCTTAATTTTTAATAATCGAGTTCAACAATAACATTTAAAAAATCAGTATTTCGTATATTCATATGTTCATATGTTCGTTTTTATCTCTATATAAGCGTATCTTTTCAAATTCCTTTTATTTTTTATTTTTATATTAGAAATTATTGCATCTAAATTTATCAATTCGCATTTAAATATTTAATATTAAAAACGACTTTATTAAAATGTTTACTTCTGATTTTAGAATCATTCCTTCTTTTTTTAGCATTAATAAAAAGCTTTTAGCATTTTTTATTCAGAAATTATGTAATTAACTATTTCAATTTTCCATGAAAAATTCTTTTAAAAATAGTCCTGAAGAGAAATTGTGCAATAATTTTTGTGTGATAACTTATTTTTTTGTAGATTTTTTTTCTAAGTTTGCTTAAATTATGATCCTTCACCATATCAATGTACCAGTAAAGCACAATTTACTGAAGTCTACCAATTTTTTGTCCTTGATATTTTCGTAAATGTTTCAGGCAATTTTTTAACATAAATTTTCCTCCTTAAATAAATTTTTTTTTAAAATTACGCAAACTGGTTCCAACCGATTTTCCAAGGCGAGAACGCACCTTGGACCATAAAAACCTACCCCACTGTTTACTGCCCTAATAGAACCAATCCCACCAATTGTTCGCTTTTGACCTGAATATTAGGGTGCTCCCTCCTCCATAAAATTCGCCGAAACCTCTTCACCTACAAAAAACTCTCTTTTTTAACGTCCTACTCCGGGGGTAGGGCTCTGACCGGTTACCTATACCTCTCCCCCTCGTTTCTTTTTTACACTATTTGTTCCGAAAGTGGGTCAGTCCCTTCCACCCCCTCTGGGGTCAGGGGTCGCACGCGCGGGGTGGGTCCTTTTGAGTGACAGCAGAAGGGTCGAGGATCCTTTGGAATAAAAAGAAGGCAATAAATAAAGTAATGCACGGGGCCACACATTATTATGCAAGGTTTTCCAAGAGGGGTGTTGTATGCATAGGGTGGAGTGTCCAGCCCTTTTTTCGGGGTGGACAAGTGGGGAACACAGAATATCGTTTGGAAGTAGGGCAGGGAGTGTTCTCTTCTGGAGAGAGTCGATCGAACGCTTTGTCCGAGTGGAACAGAATCTTGGTGACCTTACCCTCAAAGGATGTGCCAGTGTTTGTGCTCCATTGGACTTCTTTATAGTCCCTAATGCAAGGATACCCATTAAGTGTAACTGATATTCTGATTCCGTATTGAAGGATAATACAAATATGCGAGGTCGTAACGAAAGAACTAATAGTGTTACGGCTATACCAAACGAAATGATCCGGAAGTGCCTTGGTTTTTGTATCATCTACATTAGATCTGTCTAGAGCTCCTGATAGTGTTCCGCTCATGTCTTACGCAGTGTCCCGAAATATTCAGATTCTTGTATCATCTACATTATATCTGTTTAGAGCAGCTGATAGTGTTCCGCTTATGGAGGAGTGTCCTGAAATGTTCAGAACCTTGTAGCATTTACATTAGATCTGTCTAGAGCTCCTGATAGTGTTCCGCTCATGTCGTAACCGTGTCCAGAAATGTTCAGAACCTTGTATCATCTACATTAGATCTGTTTAGAGCTGCTGGTAGTGTTCCGCTTATGCCTAACGGAGTGTCCAGAAGTGTTCAGAATCTTGTATCACCTACAATAGATGTGTCTAGTGCTGCTGGTAGTGTTCCGCTTATGCCTAACGGAGTGTCCAGAAGGGTTCAGAATCTTGAATCATCTACATTAGATCTGTTTAGAGCTTCTGATAGTGTTCCGCTTATGCGTAATGGAGTGTTCAGAAATGTTCAGAACCTTGTATCATCTACATTAGCTTTGTCTTCGTGTCGAAGGCTTCGTACCTCAATGGAATGTCCACCTCGTACCTCAATGAATTTTGTTCATGAAACTATTTTCCAGAATGGATCAGATTAGGTCAGAGGTTGTTTTCTTGCATTTATATTGTGAAGATTGCATAATTGAAATTTTAGTTGAGGATAATTCGTGGGATTCCTTCCTCCAACTCTTTTATTAGGAGCATAGAAACTTTATTTAGGATCCAGAGAAAGAGATAGTGTAATAAGATGAAAAGAGATAGCATATGAGGGGTAAAGAGGAAGCAAAATTATAAAACAAGAGAGAATGAAGTATGGAAGGAAAGAGAAAAAGAGAAAACTGCACTCAGGAAGAAAGAAGTTGAGTGAAGAGACGTTTGAATAATATTTAGAACGCTTCAACTGAAGTTCTCGTTTTTCCTTGAGTCATTCCAGATGAGTTTTTATAATCAAATTTTGATTAGCATCATCAAGTTTACTAGCTTATGTTTAAAAATTTCTTTTGAACAGGAATTTTACAAATTAGACGAGAGTCTTAACGTCATCCAGCATGAGTAGCATGAGAGATAAGATATCGTCTCAAAAATTCTTTTTTTTTTCGTCTAGCATTCGTTTCAACTCAAAACCTACCTTAGAACTGATAATTATGACCCAACTGGTGAACCGAGTTTCACCATCAAATAAATTTATTATAGTTAGATTGGCATAGTAAAGACCCCATTCATATGATCCCATCCAGAATTTTAGGAGAGGCAACTGATAGATTGTTTCTTTAGCTAAAATGACTTTTTCTTAATATGAGTCAAGATAGATATACTTATTTCTTCCGAAAAGATAAGCAAAACAAAAATAATTTAGTTACTTATTAATTAAAGTCGTTAGTTCAATTATAAATTTTAAATCGAGGAAAAATGGAATGTGCAAGCATTCCATGTGAACGGGTGCTTCTTCTCTAGTTTTCAATAGAAATCCAAAACTTAATGCTGCATTGCTTGTTTTTTATCACCACCAAGATCAGAGTGACATTTACCAAATACGTATTTATGAAATGCATCTCATTGTGTATGTAACTCCATACTTTTACTGACTTTTACCGAATAGTCTTATCATGTTCCTCTGAGAAAGCAATATGAAGAATATTTTGTGCACATCAGAATAAATCTTTTCTTCTTACTATCATTTCAAAAGTTCATAAGTCAAAATAACTACATTCATACTCTTAAAAGCCTGTCTGCTTTGCCCCTTCTGTGTACATCTCCCTAAGATGCACGTCATATAGGTGCTAGTCATTACACCCTAAGGGGTATGCCTTGAGTACAGAAAATTGTCTTTATTTCCTTCTTCTCACAAAAAAAAAGACTGAAAACCCGACGTTTTCCAAGAATGTCCTTTCTTGCCTTCCTTTTTGCGAAGGGCTTTTAAAGTTCCAGCTGTCCTTCCAAATTACATTTGTGCCTCATTCGAGAATTGTGTCTGAAATTCCAGGTATGTTGCTGGTATTATTGACTGATCTATATGAATTTAGCTGCCTTTCCAATTGGACTGGAATTGTTGTCTGATTTAAAACCGGTGTGTTTTTGTTTCGAAACCATCTTTTTTTTTCTTTGTTGTGTTTTCTCTGTGAGGTGAGGTGTTTTCTGTGAAAGTGAATCAAGTCAGTATTGATGGTTAAAATGAGCATTTTTAGTATTGAATTTTTATAATTATTCTGAAATTCTTCACAAAAGTTTTGAAGGGGTATTGTATTACTTTTATACTATAAATTATGTATTTCACGTGAAACGTAAACATTATTTTCCCTTCTTCGGTTGAATATCTTTCGAACCTTTGCTCGGTTTTAATAAAAATTGAAAATTTGCTTTAATGGCGCATATGTGGTTGTGCGATTTAAAATAGGTGCACTGAAACTTTAATAGTTTGAAGACATTTGTTTTCTCAGTTGTCAAACTCTAGATCATCGAATAATATATTTTTATACGTTTAAAAGCTTAATTAAAATGCTGAAATTTTTAGTAATTGTAAACTGACTTGACTTACTTTCACATTGCACAAAAATAATAATCATGTGTTTTTTACCAAACATAACTGCTTCAATTAAAATAGCCATTAAGTGTTTACATGTGTTGTGTATTTATAAAATTGGGGGAAAAAACTTTTACTTTTCATTTCTTATATGTGGTTTCTTGTAATGTTTTTACACTTAAAATTGGAAAACTTCTTTAACTTCCTAAGCATATTGCTTTGCTTGGGTAATGTCTTAAATTGTGGATTTTTGTGGGTAGATGATACGTTAAATTAGTCTCTTGTTGAGAAGTTGTATAAAGGGAATTTTTCTATGTGTATTAGAGAAATGCCAAATTATTTAAAAATATATTTAGCATTGATATTTTACTCGTTTTAAAATAGTTCATGTTTTCTTGGGATTGCATTTATGTATTAGTAATTTAAATTTTAACTACTGCTAAAAGAATTTCATAAAATCAATGAGATTATTGTATGCTTAGATCATCGTATTTATCTTTAGGAAAATACCCTTTTGTAGTTGTAATTTTAAGAAATTAATTTTAATTATTAATTTTATTTTAAAGGGTTTTTTTTTTGTTTTGCAGAGTTAGATATTTTAAACTTAATGAAACCCAATTCCGCTTATCTTACAGTAGTTTATTAAGTTTAAAAATTAAAAATGAAACCTTTGTAAAGAAAGAACCAGAAAAGGTGTTCTCTAGAATATTAATTTTCAAAATTTAATTTATACTGAATTTCTGAAGAAATTATATTTTGAATGGAACTTTTTAGGATGGGCATATTTGTTGTTAACTCCAAGTCCAAGAATATCTTTTAAGAACTCTTCATTTATTATAATAATTTTTTATCGTCCATTACTTAAAGAGAATTCTTACTCACTATGTGAATACTATAAAACAAGCTATAAATTAATAATGATGATAAATCTTAATGTTGGGTTTTGATGTTGTTTTCTTAAAAAAATTGTAATTTATTCTTCCCAACTTTATTATGAAAAGGATCAGCATCACTTTTATTAATTAGGAGAATCTTACACAAAATTCATATTTCATTAAGTACCTCTCTTAATTCATAAAATGTTTAGATACACTTTCTTTTAACATGTTATATCCCTACTTTTCTCGATTTTTAAAGTGGTTTTTCCAAATTGTATTACATCAATCTGCAAAATTTCTCAAAACCATTAAATTTGCCTAAAAATATTTTGTTTTCCTAGTTATTAACCAAAAATTTCCCTCATTTGTTTTTTTAGAAGATACTGAAGTGTTTATTCATTTGAAAGTATATCAATATCATTTTAGTTTCTGTTTTGGTAACATACAAAAATATTATTTCTTTACCTATATTATGTAAAACTTGGGAATTATTTAATATTTTTTGTAACAATTTTTATAAATCACATAGTTAAATAATAGAAATAATTTGTATCATGTTTATTTTTTAATCTTGTTAGAAGTTTCTGTTTTATATTGAATTATTTGGAAAATTTCCAAATGAACTTTACTACGAAAAACTACATAAAATATTTCGGCTAAATATTCATGTGTCAAGCTAAATCTTTTAAGAATGCTTTAAATTATGCCTCAAAATTTTAAGGTACCAATAAACTGTACAACAAAAAGGAATTATCATAAGTATAATGCTAAAATTCTTAAAACATTCAACTGTTAAATATATTTAAAAAGTTTATGTTCAAACATTATATATACAGGCTGACTACATTGTATGTTTATATGTTGTTAAGGGTTTATTATGTACTTTTGTTAAAAACCGAAAACTTTTAACGTATCTGGTGTTTAATGTTTTGAGAATCCTAAAAATTTTAAAAATATATTTATTTTACATTTTTACTTTAGACTTACTATTGACGATGTCATTTTTTATTACATGAAATTTCGCTTCACATATCGTCGTTTTAAAGAATATGTGCAAAATTTTTATCTATGAACAATATTTTACTCAAAATACTCGTAACTATAAATAATTCTTTAAAGTATTAATTTTTGTATGCTCTAAAAGTTAATGCATTACGTAATTTTGTTTTGTGTATTTTGAAGAGTAAATCTGCTTCCCCCATCACATTAAAACTTATATTCTTTCATTTTTCTCATAAGCATCCCTATTATATCGGTAGTACAATAAAGTATGATGTATAATGATATAAAGTTTAAAATTTAGAATTTTGGAGGGCGTTATTTTTAAACGATCCTGGCACTACAAATGTGGTATGACAGAATTTTAAGTTAATGTAAGATATATTTTTGCTATTTTATTGAGTTTCGCAAATTAAGAAGTACCGATTCACATACAAGTTAAACGTTTATTTCATTCAAGTTTTGATTATTTAGAATTAAAAAAAAAATATGATTTCACAAAAAGCTGGTCTTAAAAATCCTTTTTTTTTTGCAATAAAAAGTACCAAAAAATATTAAAGGAATAGGTTCCGTTATTAAAGTCGAATTGTTATGAAGGTTAATATCGATACCAAAAGATATATTAAGATAACTTTTGAAATATAACGTAATTCTTAAACCCAATAAGGAAGTTTGTAAGTGTTATAAGCTGTATTAAAGAAAAAGTTATAAGTTGATTTAATTAACTTTAGTAGGTCTTTTTGTAGTGAATTTTTCTTAGAATTATTGTTTTTAAAAATAAATGTTTTTGTAATATTTTCAGTAAACATTTGGTTGAAACTTGGACTTAATTTAAATTTTAAAAGAAGAGTATCACTGATGTTAAAAATTGTTGAACATGTATAAAAACATTTTAATATATGTTTCAATTTAACTGCACCTATTATCAATCTATCATTAATATTTTAAAAGAATTATGAATGAATAACGTAGTATTTAAATTATATGTAAAAAATGTATTTTGCTTTGAAATAAATGTAAACGTGAGACGAAAAGATTTACCGGATTGTATTTTTTGCGATGTATATTAATTATAGGGTGAACCGCCCAGTGAATGAACACTTAGCATTTGGGTTTGCGATTTTCCCAATTCAAAAAATTTTTTCAGGGCTTTTTCTCGGTCAATTCTTAAAAATAAGGTATGTTTCCACACTGGCGTTTTCTTGGCTATATGATCGAAGTATTTCCAGATCTCAGAAATCAATAGTTTTGAAGGAATCCTGCTTTGAGTGAAAAAAGTGCGATAGACCCAGTGAATGAACAAAGTTTGCCCTAAGTATGAACAGTGTCTTCCAGTAAATGAACACTGAAAAATACCATGATTTTTTTTCAACTGATCAGCTTGCGTTACATAAAATAGAAAATTGTTTACTAAGAACTCTAAAATTTCTTCAATACACACACACATACACGCACACGCACAAAAACGGTACTTAGGATTAGGTGGGTGCAAATTTTGCCAGACATCGATTGCGACGTTATACTAATTGCATATATAATCTTAACATAATTAATAATCAATACCTACTAGCACGTACGTAGCTATAGCTTTTACAAGGGGGGTTCAAGAAACTTCTTTCAGGGGTCGCAGTGGACAATGAAAGTGTAGCTAAAACAGGGTTTTCCAACTGGCGGGCCACATGCGGCCCGTGAAGCTCCCTGAAACCCCCTAAAAAGTAGCTATAAGACTTTTTAGCATACTAAAATTTAAACATTTTTGGAGGAGGACCCCCGAACCCTTTTTACCCACTTTTTCATTAACGAGTAACTTTGGTTGGTCGTTTTCTATGGAGAAAAATTTAAAGTTTGAGGTTTCGAAAGGGAGGTTGTATACCCTGAAATTCCCTCTGAGCGTAGCAAGGGGTTATAAAAGCATAGATTAACCTTTATCACGAA
Organism: Tetragnatha montana; assembly: GCA_963680715.1. Taxonomy (NCBI): domain Eukaryota; kingdom Metazoa; phylum Arthropoda; class Arachnida; order Araneae; family Tetragnathidae; genus Tetragnatha; species Tetragnatha montana. Next base: position 30,966,627 of record OY796686.1, read on the forward strand.
GAGGGACTGGGGGGGGGCAAAACCTATAAGACCTCAGGACCAAGGGAGCCGTTACTTGACTGTTTCGAAGGGATTCTGGAACCCAAAATGTTTCTAATAGTTTTCCCTTTCCGAGTAAAATGTAGGGCAAATGTGAATTTTTGTGAACTTAATCACAAATTTTTGTGGTTAATACATGCCCTTAAGCAAAAAAGGGGGGTCTGGGGGTCCTCTCCCAGAAAATTTTGTGAAATTTGATCCAAAAAGTTGTATTTTCACTCATTTTTTGGATATTTGGGACAGGAACCTTTCTGTTTGTCTGACATAAGGTTTAGGCTAAGGGGGGTTCTGGACCCCCTAACCCCCCCATGCCTGTCGTTTGGGACCATGGGTTCCTATGCAATTCTGAACCCTTATGATGTACACTACCTCCCCTAGAAGTTTCCCCATTCATATTGAAACACCCTGTATAAACCTAGCTTTTAAATCAAAAACTTATTCTATGGAAAGACAATACTGATCTTTATCATAACCTAGTCCTAGTTTAAGCCGTAAAAAAGCGTATAGGTCTTTTGGTTCACGAGGTAAGCAGTTTCCCAGAGTATGAAAGGTTGTTCATTTACTGGTAAATCTTAGTTTAATTACTCTTTCCAGTATGTGAACACTTGCACTTTCTAATCAACATACCCCGTTCATTTACTGGAAGGACACAATTTTGATCATCGCGCATTTTTACGTAGTTTAGCTTACATAATTATGAATCACATAAAACTATAATCATGAGGTTTTACGAAATATGCATTTTTCCCAGTAAATGAACACCTGTTCATTCACTGGGAAATCTCAGTTTGCACTTCCAGTAAGTGAACACCCCCTTATCTATCGCAATTTCAAAAGTACAGCTTTCTGAATTATGCCATATCAAAGATTGAGTCTTTAACAGTTGATAAAAAACAACTAAGATCATAATAAGCGCAATTATAAGTTAGAAAAATATGAATGAATCAAGTCGAATCTTAACTTACCGGAGACTTTTTCGTGGGCCTGAAGCTCGAGTATCAGTAAAAAAATTTACACAGACTGAAATCGGAATATATGGTTAAATCAACGATTGCCTGGCCTCTAGGAGGTCTCATTGCAACTACTGAATTTTAGTAATAGTCTTTACAGAGTTCAAATAGCTTAATAATTGAGATTATACGACCATGTGTTCATTCACTGGGAGTGTTCATTCACTGGGCAACCCACCCTATGTGTTAATGCTTCTTAAACTATTTTATTCTGGTTTAAAAACTCAGAACTGTGTAAATATCGAAATTAGGCAAATATTTCAAAAAATAACTGTTATTTTTGACAAAAAAACTGTTAAAAAAAACCCTATGGATACATTTTGGCATGAATACCTATTTTCTCAATTTCGAAAGGAAATGTATCCGTATTTCGTTAAACCATTAACGTTATTAAGTAAATAAGTCTATTTGATTTGGGTCGGTTTAATGATAAGCATTCAAATCCAAATTAAAATGAAGGAGAACTATACGAAAACCGGTCATATCGCTGTCGCTGTTTTGCCCGAGCCGTCCCGCATCACAAACTGATATGCATCGCAGTAAATATGGCACGAACGCATTAAAATTTTACTTTCAAGTTTTCCAAAAATTTCAGATAGTTGCACTTAAAATTTACCGAAAACCCAGTTCACTTTCGGCCGCATTGAGACGTCATGCGGTGTCACATAAATTCGTTCACCTGCATGGCTCTTCTTCCGACACTGAAGGAAGCACCTGACTTCCTTCCGTGCGATCTGCGGGGTCTCTACACGGGTCGCATCGCTCTTTTTGCTCTCGTGATCTGCAGTATGACGAGATAGTTATATTAGAATTAGTCGTTTTGGAGCTATTTTTGAATTACATGGCTGATGTTCTTTTTAAATGTAAATGTAAATGTTATGTGCAAATGCGTGAAACATTTTTGCAATATTTAGTAAACGCAATGTAAACACACTAATGAACACTTCTAATCAGAAGCGTTTCGATTGTGTTGTGGTAGTGTTGTAAAAGTGTTGCTAAAGACAGAAAACGTGTTATTATAGTGTTGTGATCCAAATTTAAGAACACTTGCAGATTTCAAGCAAATTGTACAACACTATTTTTAGAACACATTTCCATTTCCAACACTTTTCAAACATATTCAGAACACTATCACAACACAATAAGGTGATGAAGTGTTCTACCAGGCAAAAAAACTAAAGTGTTGTTGATTTGGGGACAAAAAAGTGTTCTTAAATGTGTTTATTTTTGTGTAGACCGTTTTCAGTGTGGAATAAAGTTTTCCTATTATACCTATTTTCCGTTGAAAATACTATGTTTTGATATAGAACCAAACAGAACTATTCCCTTTATGTACACAATATACTCGTATAATTCCGCTAAACCCCAGGTATTATAGTTTATTTGGGAAAAACATTTAGCATGTTATAAAAAATTGCGTGTTATTTGACTTCACTTGTGGTAAATAATTTCTTATTAAACTACGGAAGTAGAAAATATGAACATACTTTTTGTCAATGCATCTAATAGTACTAATACACTTTTAGAATAGAATCTAATACAATTTTATTCTAATACTATTTTATAGAAAATATAAATAACGTAGTTCTCTGTCAATGAATCCAATAGTATACTAATACACTTTTGTTATATTCTGTACAATGATGTTTTTGGAAGATTATTGAAGCTTTAATCAGTTTGTTTAGATAGGAATTAAATTGGAATATCTATCTTTTATCAGAAATTATGTAAAATTTGTAATACTTTTGCATAAAAATACATGGACCTGTAGTTTGAATTCCAAAACTGATGAACTTTAAAGAACACCAACGTTAAAGAACTTCTTAGACTGGAAGAGTGATAAGTCCCTTAAAATATAATTAACTTTTAGATTTTAACGGGATTCCTTTGTTCACAAGTTAGTACAGAAATGCCATCACTCAGGTTAAGTGAACTCAGATTACCAAATATGAAAAACAATAAACAAAATCGAGCATCGTTCACAGTTTATAGAAATTGGTTGGGCATTTCAATTTTAGGTTTTGCAAAAGTGCATAGGTTTAATTTCAAAACAGCATTAGTTTTCCGAAGTTTTAATATTAATTATTTGTTTGATTGCTCCATTATTTTTTAGCTACATCCATCTTGTTAAAATTCACTTTTAAAAGTATTGCGTGCATGGCTTATTCTAGGTTGGATTCGTTTTTCATGTGTTTCTAAAAACAGTTAAATAACATTAGCTTTAGAACTAAAATTAAGTCTTGAATACCATTCTTTATGACCACTAGAATTTTTTAAAGTTGGAAAAGATCCACAATCATAGCTATGTGATTAGTAATACTTTTTAATCCTGAAACACTTGCATTGTGCTAAGTTTTAAAAAATGGTTTATTTGGTTTAGAATTAGTTTATTGGAGAGTTAAATTATTATTTTTAAGTATAAACGTATGTATGCACGTTTTTAAAATAACCCTTTATTGTTGTTATAGGAAGAAATGCATTACCATTATTCAATAATTAAATCACCCATTTAATTATTTTCCGTTTGAAAACTTTTTAAAATTAAGCATTAAGTGTTAAATCCCTAAAAAATGTATCATATATATCGGTGTCGGTCCTTGACGAAGAATTCTTTGTTGTCGAAATGTCTTATATTTTCTTGAGCTTTCATTAGAGTGCTGTAAAAATTAATTGAACTTTTTATTAAACTTGATAGTATTTATGCACCTATACTTAAAACCAAAAATAATAAATACGTGTATTAACTTATTTCTAGGGGTGTACAGTTTATGGGGTATGGAAACAAAATTAATTTTCGTTGAAAAGAAATGAATTTCCTCTATTTGGAAGTTAATTAGTAATTATTTTTAAATTTAAGAAACTAAGCTAACTTGGTAAAGGAAGTACTGTTTACTTTCTTACTGATTAATAGTAAATATGAATGTAATAATTGGAATTTTTGGAATTGCCTCCGCCTAACACTCAATGTATTTCATTTGCAAATGAGTAGTTAGAGAATAATTTACACTACATCTTGTTTTATTATTTTTGATTATTACTCTGCATGATTTGAACATAACCTTTTGCTATTTCAAGTATATTAGTTGTGTACGATAATAAATTCCAACATATTCATCGAATTTCATACGAATAAAAATAAACTTGTTCAGTATCTTATCTTTGAATACATTTTAACTGCTTATAAAAAAATCTGGGTTAAGAGTTATGCGTTAATAGTGATTATTATTTTTTTTTCTGAAAATTACATTATTTTGTCTTACCTTTCTCTGTAATTTCGCATTATCTTTTCAAACCAATGGAAAAGACGTATATATACTGAATATTTTTTTCCTTTCCATTTTAAAGTAATTAAATTCAAAAATACCATTTCTTGAAACATCAAATACAAAACTTCTATTTCGAATGTTTTGTTATCACTTTCTCAACTTTGTTTTCATCTTAAGCCTAAAATTTCGGACCTCCCTCTAAGCACAAAGTCTACTTTTCATATTCTCCAGTCTGACGCTTTTCCCCATACATAGAATATAAGCTCCTTGAATGTATGTGTTATGTAATTTCAAGATCCCTCAGACATTTTTGTTGAGGAATAAGGCCTGGTTGGCCCCGGGGTTATACCTGTGCATCATGCCCGACTGGATGGCAGGTTTACGTTCTCTCAGCCTGCCAGCGCGGCAGAGCCTGGTTTCTTCCATCGCGTCCTAAACCGTTACTTACGCAAATGTACGTTTCTTTTAGTTTAAAATGTGGTATTTCATAGTACAAATCTCTGTAGCCTATTTTTGTTTGACTATACATGAACCGAATATATATGAACCCAAATTTGTTTCTTTTCGTATTCCCATTGAAAAGGATGTAACGGATAGCGACTATAGTTCCATATAGAATTATCGTTATAAGAAAAGTTGATCATTACCTTTAAGTTCATTACCTTTTACCTTTTACTTTTACTCTGTGTTATATTTTATTCATTGTTTTTTAGTAAAAACTAATTTATATGTTCTAAAGAAATTTATTGTATTGAGTCTTCAAAAGTCTTTGTGAAAGTCTTAAAATTGTGTGTCTCAAATATATCCATTTTTTGTAATTTTTGTAAACAAAAAACTTATATGATAACATAATATTAGCATCTGAATTCGAACAAGATATTTTTTTTCTTGGAATGCAATTACGAGAAAAAAATTTTTTTAAACAAAACCATCTTAATGGTATAAAATTTAGAATCCTTGTGATTGTCCAAACTACTCTTTGATTATCTGGAATTCGATTGGTAAATAAAAGCCCAAATACGAAAATTTAAAAACTCAATTAGACCAGTTTCTTTTCAATTTTTTATATTGTAATTTTTAATTTGTAAAACGCCGGGAATTCGAAAAGAAGCAAACATTTCTATAAAACCTGTCTTAATCATAAACTACTGTTACTTTAACTGAGACCTATAAAATTTTAAATTATTTCATTTTAAAGTAGGGTTATAATATTGATATTTAAAAGACTTTGCTCAAATTTATGATATCGTACTTGACAAAATTTCACCAAGCTTTGAACTCTCACAAAATAAAAGATCCATCTAATCTAATAAGCTTTTAGACTCTCTAAATGTTTGTAATTCAAATATCGCATTTGCTAACTCTTTATTCTGCCTTTACTTAAAAGTAAACGTACTCTTCGCCTATTTTAAGTGTATAAAATTTATAAATTTAATCCTTAACTTAATCCCAATGCTGCTACGCTTTCACTACACTTACTGAGAAGATAATTCCCGAGCAAATTACGGCACAGACTCACCTCAATAGTACGAAATTAACCACAGAGAATTAAAATAACTCCCCTTCTTTACCGAGCAAGCCGGTCACTTTGAGAAGTTCCTCAAATAGCAACAAAATAAATCCACTTGGTCCACGAATTACGGGTTCCCGGTGTTTCCTTTGTCTTTGGAGGAGTAAATGTTTGGGACTTTTGTGGCGGATCATGTTTCCCCAGAAATAAAACTCTTATTTTGGGAAGAACCCTCTTATTATCAGGAAGCTTTATTTAGGAATCGAGGGGGAAGGTTTGGGAGAAACGGTCACTTATCCCACCGCTTTTCATTTGAGAATTACGCCGTAATACGTTAAGCATAGTGCAACAAGAGTAAAGAATATTAATTCACGAAATGCAGTCAAACGTGTTTATACCCCACTTTATGGAACTACCTTCTTTATTAAATTTAATTTCTCGTTGAAAAATAATATTTGGAAGTATCCGTTTTTTAATACTACGCTCCTCTACATCCTAGCGTTCTATTTGTGATCGTGTGTATCAGATTCATACTATCTGCTTTTATTTTTCTTCCTAGTCGTTTAACTGGGTTAATACTTTTCATAGATTTTAATTTTTCCCCCCTTTTTTCAATCTTTTGGTGGAAGTACAATTTATATTATGACTTCCTTACTGCCTAACAAACTAAATTCTTGCTTAATTCAAATTATGTGTTTTCATTAAATTTCAAATTTTGTTCTATGTGAAGTTACATTTTTAGTATTTCAAAATTTCCGTAGTCTTTCCACTACGAGTTATCGAGATTATATTGTAGTACTAACTTGTATTTTTTATGGGGTGGAAGTAGTTTGAAAGATCTTCCCTTAGTACTCTGTTTCGTGACGATGTGCAGCTTAAAAATCTTCTTTCTCATAACTTTAAAATTACTACGATTCTACCTTTTAAAAAGAAGATACAATTTGTAACTGTTAAACCACTAAATTTAAAATTTTTAAACCAAAAACTAAACCCTTATTTACAATGGGATATGATTCATGAAATTGCTAATAATATAAAAAAGGACGTTTTACCACGTTAGAGATTTACAACTATTCAACCATTTACTTTCAGCTTTTCTACCTCTTGGGAAATCTTAATATTTTGAAATAAATAATAATTTCTTCCTGAGTTTTGTAGATTTGTTAAGATCTACTTTTGCTGAAAATCAACGTTCTTTCTTGAATCTGAAGAACACCTAAAAAACATTATTCCTTTAAAAACCTTTTAAAATCACTTTAATTACCTTAAAATGCCTTTTGAAATTTCAAGAATTTATAGGTATATTTTGTGAGTTATAAAAGAGGTAAATGAACAATTTTTATTTTTGTGAAAGGTGGTCACTTTTCTAAACATCATACTGCAATTTCTAGATAGTAACCAACTATTTTTACATCGTGCCATAACTATTAATATGGCAATGATGTTAAATTTAATAAGGTCCTGCCGTTATTTTCAATCCTTTTTTTTAACATTACTTACTCCTCAATGATCTTACTTACTTCCTATTTTATTATTCATTTAAATCTTATAAAAAAATATTGATGAAAACATGCACCCAAAATTGATTAAATCCGTTGAAAAATTTAATTTGCTTCCTTAAATCGTTGTACCATAACCTTCAAAACGGTGTAACAGGCACTCAAAATCTCCGGGTTGTTCTGAGATCGTTTGGTCCGGCTTTACCCTCATGCAATCCGGGAAAGCTTGCCGGACTCCTTCCGTGCACGATCGCTCCTTTCTTTTGTTAGAAAGCATAATGAATTTTTCACTTAGAATTTAATAATTAAGTTAGATGAATTTCCTTAAACCGTATAGTTTTTGACAAAAGCAATGCAGTTCAAAATTAGTAATTTATGATTCAATCCAATTTATCATTGAATAGTTTATTCTTTTATTAGTAATATACAGATTCTACTCTCAAACATGAAGAAATTCATCCAATTGTAAAGAATATATTGCTTTGGTTTAGTATATTTCTAAAAATGTATTACTTAGAGATAATATGAGTTATTGTGTGTCTATTTTTGTCGTCATAATTATTTGGCTTGGCTGAGTTTGATTTTAGATTACGTTTTAGGCAAACAAAAGTTGCAGTTTCAAAAATAAAATGTATGATAAATATTTGCATTACATAAACATGTGATGCAATCATTTCTATTTAATATAAATAGAGCAGTAATTTATTATAACATATATATTAGGGGTTTGTTTTATGTTTCCTTCATTTATTTAATTTTTCTTTCTGTGGATGCCGGTGCCTACAAATTTCTATCCATATTTTGAATATTGATAATTACTGCTTTTCATATTTATAATCTAAAATTTGAGTAAATGGTTGTTTTTGTTTCTAATACCACTTGGAATATCCAAGCTTCATTCGCAAAGCGTACAGAATGTGTAAATGATAATTTTAATAATTTAATAGAGTACCAACTTAAAATTTTAAAACTTAAATATCAATCCTTTACTTAATTTTTTATCCTATCGTTTTCGTTATTCTAAAAATTTATTTTAAAATTTATATTTTGACCTTATAAGTCCGTACCCCTCGATTCCAATTTAAAGATTAACAAAAAAGTGCCAATTTCATCAAATTAATTGAACACTTAAGTTTATTTTTATTTCACCTAAAGGGATAACATTTTAAACTAAAAACTAATTTTGCAGCTAAAAATAATACCGTTTCTTTTGAAGTCCTTAAAAATATCCCTATAATTTACACTCGCGAATTTCAAATTCTATGTGCACTGAACATTATTTTTTACTTCAAATGTATCTGATAATCTACTGATGTTTGATAAACCTTTTTGTGTGTAGTTTTTATTAATATATGAAAATTTGAAAAACTTGAAAATATTATGTTACAAACCTTTAAAAAGAAGTTGATGGCACTAAAATGTTAATATATTTGTAGTTTATTACAAATTATGTCTCTATTGACGAATTCATTTACGTTTTTGAAAATTTTTCGTAAATACATATTTTCTACTTTTAGAAACACATTTTACCCATAAAATCTTCTTTTTAGGATTTGTTTTATTCGTATTTATAAGTATAGTTCTATGCGGTTCTCAGTAATTATTTTTATGTACTTACTTGAATGAAAAGACCTCCTATTAATTTATGCAATTCATTTTCGACGAAATGAAAAATCCGGAACCTTTTCTTACTTTAAACTTATTTGTGTAACGTGTTAACTATTCTTAGAAGATGTTCTTTCCATATTTTTATTCGTTTTTCTGTAAAAAATGGTTGTTAAATTACTGAAATAATGATACGTAGTAAAAAATCATACTTACCCTTAAATCTTTATAATGCAACTGCCTTAGAAAAACTCGTTTTTTATTCCATAAATCCATAAATTCCATTCCGAAATTTAATACCTGCCTTTTTAATACCTCCTCTTCATGAATTTTCAAAAATTAATTTAATTATGAAGTCTATTTTCTTTATTCCTGTAGTAAAGTAAATTTAAAATATAGAATGAAGATTTAAATTGTTTTATCAAAAAAAAAATTCAAGATCCTAAAATGTTTTCCTATAAGATGATACTGATTATTATGTTACAGTTTTAAACTAGCGAACTCCCGTTTGGAAATTATCAAAATTCTAAGAAATTTATTTCATGAAGAATGCCAAAAATACGCACGTTATCTTCTGTATGAAGTTACACGGCATTTAGTAAGTGCTCTACCTACTTAAAGCAATCTTGTCCCTTTTAGCATTGTAAGTTGGATAGAGTCCAGGATATAAGTCACCTACACAATTGACCATGTCTAAATGGGCTCATGTGAACACACAAGGCTAGTTGTTGGTCTTTAAATACGCCAAGGCCATTACAAAGATTTATAGCATAGCTGTGAGGGCTAAGCAAAATGGGCCATGCTAATGGCCTATTGCGAAAGATATGTCTCGAAAAGTTACTCTTTGATTCAATTGGGAAGGTTTTGGTACAAAAAGTTATGTGGCTAATTGGGTTTTTTTTCTCTTCTCGTTAAATAGACAAATTCATCAATGCGTTATGAGAAAAAGGATGGGTTTACAAATACATCAATTGCTTAGTTGAAAATAATTCATAAATCTGTTTTCCGTGTTTTAAATGTTTTAGATCACTTTCGATGTAATTGAATAGATGATGAAATTGAGAGCTTCTGATGAAAATTGAGCTTTCAAAGTGGGAAATAAAAATTTAATAGCTATAGGTTATGTATCTCATGTGGTGAAGAATTAGATGAGTTTTATGATTCGCGCTGGATAATATTCTCAACTATCATTTCTATGCATACTTTTAGCCAATGATGTGCTAACTCTCAAAATATTCCAAAAAATCCTTAAAATTCACATCAGTTAAATTCTAACGATACCAGGTTGTTTAGAAGAAAACATACCTTACATTGATACTGACTTTACAGTAATCATTAGTTATTTTTATAGAAAAATATAAGATTCTTTCACAGGAAAATTAGAGACTAGCACAACAAAACCCCATTTTGTCTGATAAATAAAATGCAGGATAAAAGTAATAACAATATTTTAAGATAGCTTAAGGTACTTGAGATCATATGATCCCACTCGCACTGTTGCCAACACGGAAATAAACCACGTACTCTTACCCTCCTTTCCCTACAATTCAAACAAAATATTTCTTAGAATGAAGCGTTCATATTGAATTTAAAATAAAAATTAAATTTTGAAATTAAAGTCCGATAAAAATTTTCTTGGACTTAAATTAACAACTCTTTGGTTGTGTTGTTAGATACACCGTATTTTGTTGTAATAGTGTTCTGAAATATGTTGGAAAAGTGTTCTTCCTGAAATATTTTTTAAAAGCAGCATTGTAAAATATGTTTAGAATATAAAAGTGCTCTTTAATTTCGATTGAAAAACTATATAGAATACATTTTCTGTCTCTGTAATTCTGAACCATACTTTTACAACACAATCCTTTTTTTTTCACAAAACACAATCACGATTTTAATTAAACTTGTTCATTATTAAGTTGTTTATTTTATTTTTTAACCCTAAGTTAAGTATCTTTTAGATTTACATTGCATTAAAAAAGTCAGAACTTTTAATAAATTAGGTTTTATTGCATCTTCTTCATATGAATATTAAACTTATGCATCCCAGTATTTTGCAAAGTTAGAACTAACAAAGTTATTTATATTTTACTCGTATTTTTTTTACTTTGCTAAAGATTAATCTTTCTGCATTCAAAAATAAGCCAAATTTAAATATTTTAATCACAACTTCCAATAATGTATAAAATTATTCATTTTCTTTAAAATTCCTTGATAAAACGCTAAACTGCAAAATGAGCTAATTTTGCTAGCAATCCCGATAAGAGAGTAATCAAGGAACAAAAAATAGATAAAAGTTTGTCAAAATATATTTTTGCTAACAATGCTGAAGAAGAGTTATGAAAAGTGCAAAGAGCTTAAAGCTTGCTAAAGTGCTGAGAATTTAGTAGTATTTATATTTTTGTATGTATACCTACCTACTGTATAAAATATTGTGTTTAAGTTTGACAAAGTTTCAAATAATTTTTTTAGCAAATTATTAATGTTGATGTGAGTAACAATGGACTTCTAGTCTAAAAAAATGCGTTTAAATTACTAAGCTAAAGTAAAGGCAAAGCAATTTTTTTATGATATGCTGTTTTGAAAAATTAGTACTACTGTTAATAAAACTGTCTTATAGATAAAACCAATGAGCCAAAAAAAAAGCAAACCAAAGGGTGTGACTTTTATTTTGTCTTTGTTTCTGTTTCTAAATATTTTTTTCAGATTAATATTTTCGAAAAAGGCTGATACCTTAGGATGTAAATTTCAATTACTTGACAAAAAATATGCTTTATTAAGCTCAAGAAAGCAATTAAATCACAATAACTCGATACTGAGTAACAACTTAATATAGTGAAAATTTCCTAGAAAAAATTCGTACTATCCAGACAGTCCTCTAAATAAAAAAGGATATCCAAACGATGTTTCATATCAAATTTAAGTTATAATTTTTGTAACACCAATTACAATATCTCTCACAACTGTTTTCCCTACTATATTTTATGGAGCAAACTATTTCAGTTTTAAAAGTATAGTTATTTCTTCCATTTACTGTTATGCGGGGGACCTTGGCCGGATAACGCTCATTTTCTTCGGGTGCAAAAGATCGGCATTACCGCCGGCCGGTGTAGATCTTCCCGTCCCGTCCGTAGGTCAGGCAGATATGGCTTTGTAGCTAGTCTGTAGTGTTGTTTTCAACTAAAAAAATAGGTGATTATAATCAAATTGAAATTTGTAACTATTTTTGACTAAATATATATTTTCATTAATTTAGAAACTGAGATTTGTGTTGGTTTTTTCTAAAAGACATTCAAAATGTTATAGCACATAAGTATACACAACATTTTATTACTATTTAATACTATGTGGGAAAAACATTTAACTTTGAAAACTTGATATCAATATGGTCATAGTGAATGATTTAAAAAAGTACTTTATTCATCACTCTTCTCTGTGATTTTTCTGAAGATGTTATAAACTATAATTCATGCTATAATGCATTTACTGGAAATTTTTAAATGTACTTAATTGTTTACTTCTTTAAGTATTTTAAAAGTACTAAAAATCATATTTATCAGTTTTCTTATCGACGTGATGAAATATTTTCACGGACAACTGGAAATGTTTCTATTCTTATATCTGAATAGTGATAAAATTGTAATATAAGTTTAAATATTTTGTAGACAATTTGTATTCCTTTTAGTTATTTAATGTCATATTTTAACATATATATTTTCTCTACCTGTCTGAATACCATTTAATTAATACAAATAATTTTCTTAGTTATTTCTTGATAGTAATAGATTTTGGTAGACGGTAGACATAATACATATATTTCAAAAGTGTAACTACTTATACACTGTAGTCGGTTTTAAAATCCTAATATACGAGTAATTTTGATTATTTATGGATAACGATATTTTAAAGTTAAAATGGACATTCACAATATAACTGCATCCACATTTATAAGCATGTCGATAAAGGAAATTCATTGGGGACTTGATCTTAATCTTTAAAAAATAATTTACCTCACATTTTTTCCAAGCTTTGATTTCCATGCACTTATAATTATTGCCCTAGCTCTTGATTGCTTTCTAATTCTAACTGTTTATGTTTTTAAAAGATCTCTATAATTAGCTTAACTCCATCTTTGTACGTTTAATAACGTTAGTTGCAGGTTGATAGAATTTAATTATAATGATAAAACACATTTGCAGTGCCATGTATGAAAGAAATAAGTATTTTTCATGAGATACAGATAAAAAATATTCATACTACAATCATTTCATACATTTAAAAAGTTCAAATGAAACACTTTCAAGATTTTTATTCTGATTTTCTTCGGTTTATTTCCCTTTCCCAAGTTGCATTATTATTATCATTATCGCTTAAATGTCCTAAATTCTTAAAATTGCAATGCATAAATTATTATGGTTTTCCATATTTGATACAGTTTTTATATCTGATCAAAATGAACTAATAAGCTTCTTACGAAATTATATCAAAATAGTCGTCTACTTAAACATGCAATAGAAAATAATTAATGTTATCAAAGATTATACCTAAGATTTCAAACAATAAATTTCAAGCATCATAAAAGGTTCAGGTGATTTTTACAGTATAAAATCAGTTTTATAATGAAAACTGATTTTGGTTTTTGAGGAAAAGAAATATATAATTTTTACATTTGTTTGTAAAAATAAGTTAGTCACTAATTTAAAACTGATTTTATTTTTGCAAGTAGTATTCTTATTGTAATAAATGTTGTATTTTCTGAGGTACTTCTGTGAAAGTAAGTTTTCGAGAGATAATTTCGAAATTCATGTGGGATGAAACGCGTTGGTTCTTCCATGCTTCTTTTCAAATATGCACTTTTCAATCTTGTTTCTATTCATGTGTTCATAATTTTTTGTTTTCGTTTTCACTGTGAGCTGTTTTTCTTCCTTTTCGAAAAGATTTTGGACTTACGCAAATCAAAATATCTTGAAACACTACCTTAAAATTTACAAAGTATGTAGCTTACTAAAATTTCATATTATTTTACCTATACTTTTTTTACCAATGTTTTAAAGCAGTAAGTTATCTATAGTTCTTATTTTCTTTTTTATTCTAATGGTCATGTATCTAAAAGAAAAGAATTTGGAAACAGAATGCCCATGTTGTGTCTGTTGTGCGTTTTTAACGCACACAATGTTGCATACAATGTAATACTTTTTACCCTATTTTCTGGAATTTTCTGAGATTTTCTCTATGAAAACAAACGAAATTTAAAATTCCTAGAATTTTCTTTCGATCTTCCTAAAACAAGGGTTCGATAAAAAGCATTTCTCTCTCTAACAAACAATCATTATATAACGTAGCTGAATAGTTAGACAGACAGACAGTTGTGACCTTATATATTGCAAAAAATAAAATAGTCAATCTAAAGATGCTATAAATTGTCCATATTAAAATCAAAAGGTTTTGAATCGCTTTATGATATTGTAATTTAGCACGGGAAAATGATTTGTGCATAAAATTTAAATTAAATATCTTGCTCTTTTTAGGCGATATTTCTTTCTGTTTTCAAAACTTCAATGCTTGTATTTTTCCTAAAAGGATTCCATAAAAATGGATATTAAAATGTAATGTGTTTAAATCCTTAAATGTTGCTTTTAATGAATTCAAAGAACGAGATTTAGTGAATCTTTGTCCAAGTTATCGAAGTTTTATATTGGTACTACTTTGATAACGTGGAATTTGAATTCAAAATTTACCCTTTAATGAATGATTTTATGAGATAATAATTCTATAGTTAAATTTAACTACGTTTAATTATCATATCCTGTAGTACAAGTAACGTAAGTATTTATTTTACACTTTAAGTTATTTAAGGTATCCGAATGGTTTCGGGGACATTTTTTTAAATATTGCTTAAATAAATTTTTAAGGTTATTTTTTATTAGGAAAATATGTTTAAAACTACAAAAAAGCTATAAAATTTTTAAATTTACTTTCCAAAATATTGAGAAATTCGTACGGAAATAAAACAAGCTTTTCACGTTACAACAACAACAACAACAACGTTTATAAAAGTTCTAAACAAGATGCAGACACGTGTGAACTACGACAATTCTATTATTGCTATAAAATTCAGAGATACGAATGTTCAAAGTCACTTATATATAAATTTAAAAAAAGTAGGATCTTTAGTTGGTAAAAAACCTTGAAAAATCACTTGATTTAAAAAATTGCCTTAGATAATAGCACAAAACATTAATCATAATATGAATAATAAACTTAAAAAATTACATAAACATACTTAAAGTAGTATAGGAGAATACACTGCCACCGTAAACCCTTATACTCAAAAATACCATTTCTCACAAAACGCGTGTTAAGATATTTTTGTCCGCTGCATGAGATAGTTTTTTTTGGAAGCTAAAAAAATTGGTTTAACTCTTTTTCTAATTAACCTAGGTTAAAAAGTAAGACATATTTGGAAACCTTATTTAACTGGCTTCAATATTTTACTTTTGATAATAATGTACTTTTCTAAAGACTCACTTGTATTATGCTTTATTCTTAAAAAGTTGCGTTTTTATCTCTTCAAATCAAATCAAATAAAATAAAAAATTTATTAACACACATAAACAGACACATAAACACTCGCATAACAATAGAAAATTTGATATTATAAAATTACTTTTAAAAATCAAAAACACTTAACTGCATCCAGTGTTGGGGAAATAACCAGATTTATTTTAAATTTGAAACAAAATTATTAGAAATTACCAGATATTCACTAATTTTAAAATATTTTACAGTTAAGAAAGCTACTATACTTTACCGTAAAATAAGTCTCACGATTACAAATATATATCAATATGCTTTTAAAGAAAATAATTCTATGTTTTGA
Source organism: Tetragnatha montana (assembly GCA_963680715.1). Taxonomy (NCBI): domain Eukaryota; kingdom Metazoa; phylum Arthropoda; class Arachnida; order Araneae; family Tetragnathidae; genus Tetragnatha; species Tetragnatha montana. The sequence goes on from OY796686.1 coordinate 30,982,433, forward strand.
GATTCACTATTTTAATCTTAAAATAATTTTTTAATTAACTGTGTAGTTTCACTGTGCCTTCTTTGCCATATCTGTATTAATTTCTTGCATTGGCTGCATTCAAAATAGTTACTAAAAACTAAAATAAAAGATGTAATCGTATGTGATGAGTGTATTTTTTTTTAATTTTCAAACTTAAGGGACGTTGTATCCTTCAAAACGAAAACAATTATTTTTTGTTTCAAAATTTCTTCAAGCAAATCCTGTATTAAAAAACAGATTACATAAAAAAAACTAACATGCAAAGAGTGTTTTTCGAGTAGTACTTCTATAGTAAAATATCACAATCATATTCTTACGTGTCCTCTCTGTATGTGTGAAAAACTTGATTAAATTCTACCTCATAAAAGTGTTTCTTAATTCTGTGTAGAACTGGATATTGTTGATGTTTTATGCACAAAAACTTTTAGTTCTTTATTGTGTTAATATTTTTAATTTTCCTGATGTGTCAAATAGGAAGATGGCGATACACTGAAAATAAGGGTAAATAAACAAACTGAAAAAAATATTATATCAAGATATACCTTGTTTCTGAACTTATTGGGATTATAGAGTTAAAAGATTTTCTTCTTTTTTCATACAACATTAAAATTTTGATTAACTAAAAATTTCTTATTGTTAACTCGATGGATATTTTCTTTTTTACGATAATACTTAAGGAAATATATATTCAGGATATTTTAAGTTTAAATAGTTATCATAATCCATGTAAGTAACAATTATTCTTAAGATGAAAGGTATTTTAGGTATAGATAAATACTGTCGCTTTTTATAGCCTGAAGTGAATTCTCATTACAATTTTGGGGAGAAATTTAGAAATGCTTAAGGGATTATAAATGCTTTATGGCTAAATGCATGTATTATTCGTTAAACTTCTTACACGAAAATCGTTCTTTTTCTGTATAACTTAAGTGTCATAAAGACAACTTTATTTATAAGTATTCTCTTTCTTTTTTTTGTGATATTAAAGAATTATTGGATTAGATTATAATAGGATAAGTTAAGAAAGTTAAATCAATTAGTTTATCACAATTTCCATACGTGTAACATAAATTCATTTTTACACATTGTTTATCAAATATATATTTCTATGTTTTGAGATATTTATTAGAAGTACGTTAACTCCCCATAGTGGACTTTTGTTTTGTTCTATCATAAACCGCCTTCCAAACTCAATGATATTGAAATATCTGTATAACAAATACGACAGTGTAAGCAATGCAGATGTGCAATCCCTGATGCAATCTTACAAAAGTGATGAGAATTTTCGAGAATTTCACCATGCCACCGAAAGTGGAGAGAGATTTCCCCCAGATACTTGCCTTTCTCTCTGGTGCACTGCAAAATCAGCCATGGCTGCTAAAAGCGCACTACTAGTGTATGTGCGTCGCTCTCCTAAAAACCAAAGTTGAGAAATTTGAAGAAAATAAAAATTCTCTCGAAGAATAAAGAAGCTTAACTGAAACTGTAACCGTGGTTTTTCGGGAGCAGAAAGGACCGAAGCTCAGCAATTTCGAACCATACATCAAGCCCTGCGAAATAAGAATATATTTTATTATTCAGATATTCAGTGAGAGGCGGTTAGAACAAAGGTTGAATTTATGTCTTCAAGACAGAAGTTCAAAATTACTTTGATACTTAAATTATAGATCTGTATATTACTTAGTCCACGTCACAGAAGCCGACTCGTGTGATATTGCTCGAGTTTATTTAAAAATTTTCCCACTCGTACGGAACAAAAGCCATTTGTATGTGTCTCATTCGGATGTTCGACGAAAAATTGTATGTTGTTACTATTTGTTACTGTACGATGGCATCATGCTTGCAGCTTAGATGAAGATATGCTAAAAAAGATATAGAAATACGTATTGATAATTTTAAAATATAAAATAGTTTTTTGTAGAAAATATTGCGTTTTTTAGTGTAAAAAATTAAATAATAATGGTTGATTAATAGGAAATACCATTGAATTTCCATGTAGTAAAGTGTGAACCCGGCGTCCTCTGTATCTAAAATTCTCCATTAAACCCTTTTCCTGTTGTTTTTATTCATGATTCCTCAAAAGATCTATTTTTTAAAGCATCTTTCCTTCAATGCAACGTTTGAGTAGTGTTTTAAAAACTGGTTTTTCTTGTTTAATCTTGGACTATTATTTTTAATCAAAAGTTTAAAGAAAACTTGATGTGTATAAAACAAATTTTAAAAAATCTAAAATAATGTGTATTTCAATCTAAAAATGAAAGGCTGCTTTGTATAAAAAAATATTTGAAGTTTGTTTTTGCGGATTCATTTAAAAAAAGATACATACCTTTGGAAAATCAACCATGCTAAATTATTGAAAAAAATTTTACGAAGTGGGTCTCATATTAAAGATAATGATTCCATACTTATCCAAGATTTTATTTCACTCAAACTCATTCACTCTTAAATTGAATAGGTGAGAATAAGAAGGAGGTATATGACAGTTTCAAAAAATAAGTTATCGTGTTATTATTTTATGTTTAGACTTACATGTAGAGGCACTATCTTTTTAGGACAGCATTAGTGTCATTAAAGAGGTATGTAACTCACAAAAGTTACCAACAAAAAACTTTAAGGCCAAAAATCTAAACAAGCTTTTAATCACATACCTCCTCCTTCAAGTCACCCCTTCGCTACGATCATGTTGAAACGATCTAGCTACGATCATGTTGAAATAGTTCACTGATACCACTGACCTTTCTCACGCAGGACTCTTAATAACCGTAGAAATACCACTCAAGTTATCAAACATTGTGTACTGTACAGTAAATAATCTTACTATCTCATCAACTTAGTAACAAATAAAATAGCCTACGATTTTAAGCGATGTTATATCGTCTGTATTTATTATCCTCTCATGGTCAGGCGATACCGGTTAATGCCGTGCACTGCTAGCGTAGTCATTCATTACTTACAATGACCCACTTCAAATACTTTTTTATGGTTAATTACAACTTTCTTCTCAAAGAATCATTTAATAGATAGATGGTAGCCTGAAACGGTACTTCCTTTGTGATGTTGTCTTCCCCGCAGTAGCATCAGCGGCGTCGAGCAGTCTGGACCGAGGCCAGACGTCACGTGACGACCCTCCATCGCACTTTTTACGAGCCCCATAAAGAAGCAGCGAAGGGGCTGGCCTTGCCCTTGGCACCGCCGAAATATGCGGGTACTTCTCTCACACGGAACTGTGTCAGCGTGGTGGGAACCCGGGTTCGATGCACCCCAGGATGCACGGTGGATATAAATTGCTGGTTGTGGAGAGTAGTTTCCGGTTTACCTTTTGGGTTAATTGTCGTGAGATTCTGACTGGTGTATGCTGGGTGGTAATGACTGAAGTCGGGCCCTGATTTACCATTGGCCTGGGATCCCAAAATCTCAAAAGTTATGTAAAAGTTTAAAACAGAAATTACTTTTCATATGTTCTGGAGATATTTTCAATATTTTATTTTCCAAAATGTAAAGTAAAAATCTATGATTTTAATGCACTCCTTGGTGTTACATAGAAAAAGTCAACAGGCTAATATGTAACATGTAACTATCAATTATTGTGTCATATATATTTGTTTTTATGATTAACATATAACATGGTGGCCCCCTTCTTTCAAGATAGAAAATTGTTAATGCTCATTTAGACTTTTCTCGTGTAGGTGAGCCTTTAGATCAAATGCTAAGATTTTAGAGAGGACGTAATATTTTCTTTCACGTGAACAAATTGTTTGAAAAAACTCATCAAGTTCAAATCAATATTGTTAACTTAAATGCAAGACATAAACTACAAACACATCGGTTTAAAATGTTTTAAATCGTTTCACAGATGTCAGTTACATTGAAAATCAGTATTATGTTCGGAATTGTTATCTTATTTCCATTTCCAAATTCAAAGGGGGGGTTGTAGTTTTATGGTTGATTCCGGCTCTTATTTTATTTAACCCATGTGACCAGTGACTATCTCTCTGAAAAATCTCCGGTTGTAGATTTTGAATCGAATTTTTAGTTGGTAAAACAAATTCTATGAATTCCTCTTCCCTGTAAAAAAAGTTTTTAAAAACGTTGAAAGTAATTATAATAAGAAAAAAATTAAATACTGCATATTAATATTCTGATACCTTTTAATTATTTTCTCCTTGAATGACAATTATTAATTTTTGGTGTTCGTATCACCCAAAATTAGTTAATAGCATTGTTTTCTTGTTCGTTTTCCTTATTTATACGTATAAAAAAATTCTAAATTGTATATTTATAAATGTATTTTTATTAAAGAAACACATAATATCTTATCTTATAACACCCTATGTTTTATTTAAGTTGTTACTTTGCAGTTCTATCTTCTATGATAGAACTGTGTATATTTGGGGCTTAAAAAATACGTTCTATGTTTAGTTCGATTTCTATTTTTACTATGATATGTTTAAATAAAACACAATTCAACTATTAGTCTCACAAAAAAGTGTCACGTATCTATACCATCCCTTAAAATTGGCAATTTAGCTCTTTTTGACACAAGACATTAGTATTGGTCAACTTCGTTGACACGTAGCTATTAATATCGGTCAAGTTGGCAGACAAGAGTGTCAGGTTGTTCTTTACATGCAGTTTGGCAGCTTAGTTCTATCCTTTCTTATAGTCAATGTTTCTATAGGATTTATAGTGCAATATAAGAGGATTGCAAACTGAAAAACAGTACCAGCTGCACTTTTTACCGTAACAGTGTAGTTTTGCAATCAATGATTTTGGCATTTTTGTTTTCTTGTGTATGTTCCTAAAGCTGTTTTACGGTATTAATTTTGTTTCCTTTTTTTTTCTTTTTTGCCGCACAGTATTTATAAATAACTTATCTACTAAAACTCCTTGAAATCAAACATATATTCTATCAAAACATACTTCCAAAACGGATAAACGCTGTCCGCCTATCATAATTAAAAATTTGTTGTTCTAAATGGAGATAAAACGTTTCCAGGCTAGCTCAAATAACATAATTACTACAATATAATTTTTTAATTATTATTGTAGTTATATTAACTAATACTATAATGGAGATTTATTCTGAAAACTAAAAACTAATTTTGTGCTCTAAATTCTGAAGGTACTATTGAACTTGCCCGTTCCTTGTTATTCGAAATTTTATGAACCCTTTTGTTAAATAGTGCAATAACTGCAATTTAATATTTTACTGGCAAAAACCTCCTGTCAAGCTTTTTTCTCTCAAACTTGATATTTGTAACCTAAGTTCAGAATAGTCACTGCTAAACGTCGGACACCGATGCCTACTTAATTCAAAATCTGAGCCTCCATGCATGGTTTCTGCCATTTCTTCTCCCAAAATTACTATTTGCTGGGAAATCGTGACTTTCCGTGAGAACCGGACTGCTTTTGAAGAGCAAAAAGCACAACGTACTACTTTGAAAGAGAGATAGAGGATAGAGAAGAGACTCGGTGGAAACAGGCGGAGTTTATAAGACCCGAACTATTGCACAAGGCGATTGAACGCGTGGTATTTAGAAAGGCTTTTTCCGCGTCCCTTTTAATATGCACCGGTACAAATCTTCCTGAGAAGAAAATAAGGAATTTCCTCTTCTTTTTTTTAAGCCCATTTCCAGGGCCGAAATGAGAGAACCTGCGAAATTGACTATGCGCGGGAAACTCGAGCAGAGAAGTAATTCGATTTCGTTCTTCTTCTCTTAATTCTTTTTTTGGGTTCTTTTTTGATTAGAAGAAGAGGGGAGGGAGGTGAAAAGAATCAGCGGTCCGAGGGTAGAAACAGGAAGGGAGAGAAGTCTTCTCTATCGTATAATAATAGTACAGGGGAAGGACGTGGGAGTCGGTGGAAAAGTGGGCCAAGTCAGGGTTTAAGCAAATGAATGTGTCCAGTGATTTGGTTGAGAGATAACTAGTTTGGGAAGGTTTGAATTGAGTGTTCAGACCAAAATGGAAATACGGGATTTTTAATTTATGTTAAAGGGGCTATTAAAAAGTAAGGTCACTTCAGGCCTTTATTTAAGGTTCGTACATCCCTGTACAACATATTTTTCGCCAACCCCCAGCAAAGTCTTTTCATTTTCATGTTTTTTGTACGAAGGATCAATATGAGATAGATGGCTAGTTTGTAAAAATTACTGATTTAAATATATTTGGCATAAAAACTTATTCCGTTATTATTTTATCAACCTAGTTATCCCATGTTATGGAAATCGTAAAAAAATGTTTTGCAAAATATACGTGTGATTTTCATACTGACTATGATTTGCCGTCCTGTGTTGTGATGTTACACATGATGTAAATACAGTTGTGCGCCATATAGTTTTCAAGGATAGTTATACCCTTTCCTCCCCTTTGTGACAAGTCCTGGCATTTCTGAAACTCCTTCCTCATTGTAATGATACTTCAGCATTGAATATTGAATATTGAATACTATTGACTTGACACTTAATTTAATTTTATGTTCTCATTTTATTTTACTTGATCATTGATAGCTAATTCATCATTAAATTAAAACTGGTAGTAGAAGAAATGCCTCCTTTTGGATTGTAACTGAAGTGAAAGAGCAGTTTGTTTTAAGTGTGATGTCACGAAGTTTGAGCTCTCTCCTCCCTTCTTGTCCCCCGATATGGTAATTAAACATATCATAAAAATAAAATAGTTTCCTCCTCATCCTTAACGTGTGTCGTCATTTTTGATTGACCTTGCTCGCTTTAAAATGTGTATAAGATTTGACACCGGTAGGAAAGAAATTAAGCAAAACAGGTTTGAGAGAGAAAAAGAAGAGCCTGAGAGAAAAGAAAGAGAGGGAAAGAGAGAATTATGAGATAAATGTTATAAAAGAATGGGGCAGAGTAAGAGAAGATGAAAATTTGGTAGGAAATGAATCAGATTGAAAAAGAAAGAATCCTAACCAAATCATTTTATGACTTTATGTTGGGTAGCTTCTTATTATTTACTCGTAATTTCTGTTAATTACCAAGTTAAATGACTGTTTCTACAATTTTACTGATACGAATTATCGCAAACTAAGATTTCAGTTTTAAAAAACTCCACTCATTTTGTTAAATCCTGACTCGTACCACTTTCTAAATGTTTTGGCGCAACCAACAGCATTCCATTCCATTCCACGGTTAACAGTTAAGACGACGAGAGGAAAATGAGAAAAAAGACAGACCTGCTTTAATCGAAAGTTGAAATGTAAATGGATTTTTAGATTAAAGAGCTCTAAGGGGCAGAAGAAGAGAAGTGAAGAGGAGAACGTTCCTATTTTTTTTTTCTTCGTTTTGCTTCTATTCGAGAAACCCGGGTCGCCATTTTGTTTCCTCCAGCGGAAAAAGAATACACTCGCAATGACGGAGAGAAATTCGTTAAGTTTCTTATTTATTTGTGTTTTAAATTTTAAGGCTAAGAAAGATTAGAAAAATGGGCTTGAAAGGTTTGTTTCGAAGCGGGTGTAATTCTTGCTGTCATGACGCTTTTTTGAAACATGTCCGTTCCTGCACGAGATGGTCGCTCAGGGATTACCGAAGCAATTTCCTCGCGGGTGAATGCTTTTTGCGTTCAGAAAGATTTTATCTGCGCAAAAAAGCTCTTAAACCTTTTAGGGAGAACTGAAACTTGAATCTAAGAAACTCATTAAGGCCTTAAGCAATTATTAATGACGATAGATAATTCGGAAAAAGAGTTAAAATTGAAAGTTTTATTGATGAATCGAAGGAATCTCTTAAGCAGGTTTTTAATTTTTTATTTACCTATCATGTAACCTTACGAATTAATTTACATTTTTTAAACTTATAATCTTACATTGAATATCGCGTTTAAACTTTATTTAGATCAAGAAACAACTAATAGCAACTTTTAAAACAACTAGAGTTTAAGAAGAACAAAAGCATGGAGTATTTACGAAGTATAGAGTGCTTAAGAAACACAGTGGATGGCGCATTGTTGAATTAAACGTTAATTAAAATTGTATACACACAGTAACATCCGTTGATAGTTGATGAAAGGGAATGCTTTTTATTTCCAGACGTTTCTACAACATTCTTTATTTTTTAAACTGACTGTCACTCGTTGTAAAGACAAATTTGATTTAATATTTTGCTTTTAACTTTTTTTAAATAAATAGTTTATACATTTTCAGATATATTTTTAAAAATATACAATTTAGCTTGCGAAGAATTTTATTATTAGATTCTTATTATTAGATTATTTTATTCAGAACTCTTTTTTTTTATAATTTTATCTGAGGTAATAAAAGCAACCGTCTACTAGAATTTTTCACTATGGAAAAATATTTAGACACAATGTCGTTAAATACAATTTTTTTCATTAGTTTTGTTTTGTATCCATCCATTCTAATGTAAATATCAAAAGCTCATCCCGAAATACAAAAACGTAATGTTGTAAATTGATCATATTATTGATCTAAATTATATTTGGGTTTGGGAAATTCGTTTCTTTACATTTTAAACTATAACGTGTGCATTTATTCAGATATCAAAAATTGATTAAATTAATAGTTAATAAAATAGATTTAAGTATTTAATGCTTTCAGTTATATCAAACGTTTTTGAAAAAAAAATCATCATTATAAATACACATTATGCCTTAAATACTAAACCATATAAAGTTTGCAAAATAACTTAAACTTCTCTATCTATAAAACATTAATAACCTTTATAAACCTACACTTGACTGTTCGCAGTAAGTCTCGTTTTAAAATATTAATTTTTCGGCTTTATAAAAGCATTATTTTTTTTACTTATTCGAAAAACAATAATGATTGTAAAATTGATGCTAGAGAAATCAGGTTTGGATTTAAATGAGTCCAAAATCCAAGTTTTGAGGAAATCGAAAAAACTGTAAAAGTAATGGATTTTTCGTTGTATAACCACCAAAGTTTTACTGGAAACTCAGGATCCTGTTTATAATATAAACCAATCATCGAAAAAATATATGTATCTCTCTATTCTAAATAAAGTTTTTGGTGAACGGTTTTCAGATAAAACTTGTTTTATTTACTGAACCGAATGACTTATTCGGTTTTTTATTTATTTTATTATTCACTTATTTCGACTTATTTCATTTTTATTGGGGGTTCACGTTCTCATGTGCTCCTATGGACGAGCCACCACTGCATACAGATATGCTATTTCACACTAAAATTTCACACATTTTGTCTAAAATTTATAATTTTTAATCTGATAATCGAAATTTATTGCAAACAATGTGTGTCATATTGGTTTTGTGTCTTATTGTTTTAATTTTTTGAAAGTTATTGTAGAAGGTACAGTTTAACAAGTCTGAGTTGCAACAAAAGCATAAATGATTAAACACTAGGTATACTAACGAGTTAGAAGGTACCATATTGAATTTAAAGATTCATTGGTGTACATTTTTTTTAGAATGTTGATTGAACTAGCAATATTTTAGAATGGGGTTTGTTTAGAAATTCATGTTGAATCGCTTGTATACATTTAAAAAGAAAATTTATAAGCAGCATGTTTGACAGTTTTTGAATCATATATAATAACCTGAAATTTGTATGCTACATCATTCTTTTTAACCTCCATTTAATATCTCATATCTCTCTCTTGACCAGAAATGCATAATTTTAATTGTAATGCGGGTCAAATTATGGCAATTGAGTTTGCTGCGATCCATGATAAATTACAGACAAAAGGGATTTTATTATAATGTAAGTTTATCGTGCTGTCTTTTAAAAGCCACTCACTTTTTAAATTTTTCTCTATTACAAGTTCCATATAGAGGATAACTAAATCGAACAAAATGGTGTTGTAACGGTTCATCCTGTCTAACATTTTAGTGCTTAGCATTTTTAATTCCAACACTCCGTTACAAATTGCCAGTCAATCGAGTAAGAATTTGAAAAAAAAAAAACATGCAATGATAATACTTAAAAATTAAGAAGAAAAAATACGGTTAACATTTTTTTTAATGGAAAGAGAAAGTTTCAAGAAAATTACATCCAAATTTATTATGAATTATATCTAAAATTAAAAATGTATTAGGTTTTTCTCCTCAAGAGGCTGTCTTAAAAACACAACGATAATAGCATTTTTACTTTTGTGTTTTTATTTCCGGATTTTGAAAACGATTTTTTAAATACAAACCCTTTACACAATATTTATAAAAATGCTAAAATATTATAATTGCCACTGATATTTTATTTTACCGCCAACTGTTAACTCTCAATAACCTATTTTCAAGTGAAATTCTAGTGAAGTGCCATCTTTTCTTGGAAAAAGTTGTTTAGTATTCAGTTACAGTTTATCAGTTTTTTAAATACTGAAAAAAATCCGAGAATCACTGAAACAAGCATTATATTTGCATAATTAGTTGTACATCATGGGTATTATTGAATATTTTTCAATTTTTTTTTTAATTTTGCAATTTATAAAAAAGAAAACAATGGAGTTTCTCAAACTCCGTGGGTTTTTTGCCACTGATTTCAAAGACAACAGTAAGAATTCTAAATGGCGGACTGAGCTAAAATTTAAATATTTTACACTCATATATAGTTTTAACAAAAAAGCATAGTAAAAATGCATTAAAATCTTTATAACATAGTACAGTTTAACAACATCAAAATCTGTAAAACTAAAGACTCTTTTTTGCCAAAAATCTACTACATAATCTGCTTATTTAAAAATAATAAATAAGTAAACAGATCTTTAACTTGATGTCACATGGCCTTGTCACTATAAATGGCATGAGTATACGTATCTATTCATATCTATGAGTTGTTTTTAGGATACATTTTGGTGTGGATTTTTTAAGACTATATACAGGATTTTAGAGTATACTTTTAGTAACGGCCGTATTCACCGCTAACTCGTCCTAAGTTAAAACTGGAATCAAACTTCTGATTTGTAGTTGAAGAAGGAAAACAACTTGTAAGCTAATTAATAGTTTGAGAAATTTTGATTCCAGGCTAACCTTAGGTCAGGTTAGCGGTAAATACGGCCGTAAATATTATATATTTTAGTCACCTACTCTTGTTTTATTTATTTTTTACGTGCATTTTCCAAAACTATAATTAGTTCATATTGATTAACTCACTATTATACGAGTTTAACAGGTGACCAAATATCATGAGACATATATTTAAATTAATTTTAGTAGGAAAATATCTTTCATATTTTTATTATTGTAAAATTGTTGACATTTTCAACAAAAGTTTATACTGTGAAATAATGATCTATTCATTTTATATGAAACATTAATTGCACTACACAGTAGTTCTACAATATCTATTTTTCCCCAAAAAAAAACATAAAAGGTGTGAATTTCGGCAGTAGTTTTCACTTGCAGCCGAAACTAATCGTTAAGATCCGGTATACAATACATATTTTAATTTAAAGTTAGATGAGATTAATGAGATTCGTTACGAGAAGTGAATCCAAAGAATAAAACATGAAAGGTATTTTTAAAAAGGCATTATTATTAAAAAAAATTATATTATGTCTGTGTAGTAAATAAAAGTAACAGTTGTTTTCACTGCTGCTGCTATTTCAAAAGATTATTTTTTCTTCGTGCTTTTAACTCTTTGCTTAACGTAGCATGATCAGTATGATCAGGTAGATAACGTAGCATAATCAGGTAGCAAGATCATGATGATTTTAATCATTTGCTGTCAAACACTGTATTCTGTTTTTTTGTTTTTTTTTTTAAGAAATTTGCCCATTTTTTAGATAAATGTATTGAGAGCATTTTGATATTATATCTACCATAAAAACGGTATAAACTTAAAAATACTTAAACAAAATTCTAAAAGTGTGGAACACTTGTCCTGTATTCTTATATAGATTATATTAAAACATTTGCATTTTAAAAACAATATTTAAATTATCTTCAAGTGCCATAATGAAAAATTCCATATTTTTATTTGGAAGTAGGAAAACTTAACAAAAAGTTTATGTTGTAAAACCAGTCGCAATTAGAATGGGTTGTCTGGTTGCTTCTAGTGAACAAGTTTAGCGTTTTTATGTTTTACAAAACATTTTATGACGTATTTAAGGCATTTTCCGTAAAACATTTGGAGATTCTTTTATTGACCACTTGCTATTATCATACTCATAATTTTACCATGCACTCATAATTTTGTTTATCTGATGATTTCAGTTTAATTTATTGTGTGATACTTTAAGAAAGAAAACATCATCTGCAGTTGTCCTATTTTGCCATTTATCTGCATGTCTTATACCACAAGTGCTTAGCAATTTTGGAATGAAGTCCATTCCTCACATTAAAACATAGCATTTTAATCAACTCTCCCCTCGATCAGTTTACACAGATTGCAATACGACAATTACAGTGAAGAATTTATGTGTACGAAATTCAAACTTAAACAGTTAGACTCATGCTAATTTGGGAACAGATGATTGTTAATAATCATAATATAGCCCAAGGAAAAATTGACCAAGGCTACAAAATTTCGTTTTATCGCATAAATACTTTAGTTCATGCTTAAAAACGTTTAACTTGCCCTCTTAGTATCTGATCTTGGCTTTGCCGAGCCCTTCTCAAAATGGCCGCCGCCCGGCCGAACCTGATTAGCCGAGCAGTTCGCCATCTTCGGGACGGTTGTCTGGCCGACAGCTATCGTCGAAGGTGCCGGTAATAGGCTCCCTGGGGCTGGATAGGCCTAGCAGATGGACGACTTCGCAATCGAATTTACGAAAACCGAGTTTTTCATGTTATACCTCAAGGTTTTCGACACCAAGTGTTAGGGAACATAGTAAAACTTTCGGTTCGGTCTTTGCCGTAGCAAGAAAGTGTAGATGGTGATATAAGAAGAATTAGGACTTTTGTTTTAATATATTTCAGAGATGTTGTTGGTTGTGCTAATTCTAAATTACTATAAATGCTTATGATGTACCCAGTTTTTGATAGCAACCTTGCTTTTTAAACTTCTCTACCAGTAACCTCTATTACACTAAGAACTAATTGTAATTAAATTCTTGTTAACTATTTTAAATTTTCGTTCTTGTAGTCTTAGTTTATGCTAAGAAAAAGTATGATACCATGTCAAACATTGATAGTACTTACTGTTTCGTCAGACTATGTGGGAGATAAGCAACAACAGAACAGTACTTACTGATGTGACTCTTTGAACTTAAAATTCCTCTTGTAAAAGCATTAGTGATTAATATGCAGTTTCGCTTCCATAGAGTTCATTCATTTTAATAATTCATTTTTCATTGCAGTTTCAAAAACTAAAAGATACTACAACAAATATATAAAGAATATAAAGAGATACTACAACAATCCTTGTGTTTCTAAATTTAAGGTGTAAACTTTATGAAATGTTTAATGTAGACTAATCATACTGAGGTTATCAAACTATGTGTATTTAACCCAATGTAATTTAAAGTTATATGAAATAGAACGTCTACACAGTATCACTAGTAATGAACAACCCACAATTCAAACTCAAATCATTTTACACGAGAAATCACATTATGTTGTATAGTATAGACACTACTAATTCCCTACGATTCGTTAGTTCAGTAGTGAGCAAATAACAAATATAAACCCTTTTCACTTTCCACAGTCGTTAGAATTTAGTGATATACTGTATAAAGCTCATAAGATAGTATATTTTCAAAGTAAATCTAGCCTGAATCTTTTGTATATTGAAACAAACTGTGTTTGAACTGTATTGAGAAATTCACTGTAAATGCATGAAACCCTTTTGTAAAGTGTGTGCATACTGAATGAACACTTCTAATCAAACACGTTTTGATTGTATTACGATTGTGTTGTGTGAGAAAAAGATTGTGCAGTAAAAGTGTGGTTAAAAATGTGTTCTTATAGTGTTTAAATTCAAATTTAAGAGACGATTTCTGGGGAGAACATATTTCTTAATTTTTCAACCATAATCAGATCTATCTATCTATAATCTTTCACAATACTACAATACAATACAATATATTACAATACAATAAGGTGTTAAGGTGTAACCTAACAACACAACTAAAGTGTTGTTGGTTTAAAAACACAACTAAAGTGTTGTTGGTTTAAAAACACAACTAAAGTGTTGTTGGTTTGTAAACAAAAAAGTGTTTTAAATGTGTTTATAATGTATTTATTTCACTTTGGAGCGTTTGCAGTGATATTTTTTATGGGAATATTATTTTAAAATGTTATACTAGAAAGAGTTTTAGCTATTTCCATGACTTATTTCAAAAATGTTATTTGACTTGCTTTAAATATAAACTACTAGACTCTTGTTAGTTATCTAAATCTATTCCTTCTGTTTTATGTTTTTTTTATCTTTCTTTACAAATTGAAGTGTGATTTTATGCTTAATTTATTTTCATGAAAAACACATTCATTAAATCATAAGTTAGTGTGATTTTGAGTTTCTCATTTCATAGTTTTAGTGTGAGACTTCATCAATATTTTAACTTAAAATTGACAAATGAAAAAATTTACATAAAATATTTTCCCTTCATGATAGTCAATAGACAATAAGAGCATTTTCTTAATTTCTATTGATAAGTCCAACTTTTGTTACAATATTTTCTAATGTAACTAAAACATCGTTGGATAGATGAATATGTTGTGAGATAATACAGAAAAAAGGTTCCAATTTTGTAAATGAGTTAATTTAAAGAATAACCCGAATCCCTTATAAATTTTTTAAGATTGCATTTCATTTAAATTTTGCTATTCTTATTCTTTATTAGATTTTAACAAATTGGAAGAAAATTGAGGGATAGTTTACTGAAACTACTCTTTCATATTTTTATAGCAAAAAATGTATACACCTATCAAAGGTTCATTTAACTAAATATAATTTACTTTTCTAATATAAACGATGTAAGAATGTTTTCTTTTTTGTTTCTTGTATTTTTTAAGTTACGTATTATTCATATTATTTCTTTCTTGGTAAAGCTCAAGATTGCATTGTCAGACATATTTGTGTTACATTGTCTGAAAAAACTAAAAAATTTGTTCTGGTTTTAAATGAAACATTTATTCGGTTATCAGTATGTTCATTTTGCTTATTTGGTTCATGTTGACTCAATTCAAACAAATTTTCATTCAGAATTTATAATTTCTTTAGATATAGTAGTTAAAAAATATATTCATTTAAATTCATTCATTATTTGAAAAGTAAAATACTGTATTTAGGTAATGATAACGCTAAAATATAAAGTTTTTTTTTAATTCAAATAACAATTAGTACTTTTTCATTGATTAATGTTGTCCAGAGGCGTATTAGGCCTGAAATTATTTAAGAAAGGTATAAGTTCAAGAAAACACATTATATGTTTATTTGTAAAATAATTAGCGAATGGGCATCATATATTTTTTAAAGTGCCAACTATATTGCATTTTATTACTTTATATTCCTAGTTAAGCCATTTATAATTTTTGTTCATTTATTTCTTTTAGAAGCGTTTTAAAACCATAACTTTCATTTACTCTTAATATTTATGGTAAAACATCGGGTAAAAATTTCTGCAAAGCATCACATTGTGTTGTTTTATTTATTTTATTAAATGCTGTGCATCTTTTTTATCACAGGCTATTTATATTTTCTTTAAAGAACAAATTCACACACACACACTTATTTTAATGAAATCGCCCACATAAAATACTTTTTCTTATGCTAATACTATAGTGATAACACTGTAGATAAAATTCATACAGTATGATTTTCAAAAAATTATATGACAGTATAGTGAGTGTAATGAATTGATGTTTTAGGTACTTGGAATATTTTTAAAATTTATATCCATTTATGTTTTAATAAAAATATTTTTTCCTGAAAATCTAATTTTCCGTTTGTATATGCTTGTTTTTCAAAAACAACTTTATAAAAAGTTTAGATCTTAATTCATTACATTCTTAGAACATGCACTCATTATACCTACTAAAAGAAAAAGTTTGACTAGAATGCAAAATTTTTAAATCATAACATAATATTTTATGTGTAATATTTTAGACGTAAATGAGTAAACGATTTGTATGAATTTTAGCATGAATTTTTTTTTCTAAAATAAGCATGTTTTATGTATAAATTTGCTTTATGTATAAATACCCCCTTAACATATCAAGTTTAAAGATATTTGAATTTTTTTCAAAATGTTTACTCCGAACGCATGCAGTTACCTTCTAAAATATACATTTTAATAAAACCGTTAACGATATTTTGAATTGTTACATCACATTGATTTTGTCAGAGTTACTAAAAATGAAATGAACTATTAATTCTCATTTCTAATGTGATATGCATTCTTTCTGAGTTTAAATTATTTTAATGAGATGTATTTAAATTACTTTTTTACATAAAATAATTACTTATAACAAAAGAACCTCATTCAAAATGTTTTGTTTGAAGAATTAATAATTTTTGATCACGTATTTAAATAAAACTTCAAATATTTACAACTCGGAAACTATACCATACTGTTTTGATATCCTAATTCTTGTGCATATGGTTTTGAATTTAAGAAAGCTCAAGTTTTAAAGAATGAAAAACCCGTAAATAGCCGACACATTTTAATAATCACCTTGACTAATCACTGAGATTTTTTATACAGAAAAGTCTTGATACTACAGAAGGCTTAAATAATAATATAATATCTTCATTGGAGGATATTTTAAATACAGATATTTAATACCTAAATACACAGATTACCTTTTCGTGTTTAATGAAAGAAAGTGTTGGAAAATCCTAAAATCGCTCACATAATAAATTTTTATTCTTTTTAAGTAGTTCGGTGAATCCAACTAACACAAGAATGCATAAAATTAAACACACAAAGGCTTGATTGCATTGTTACATGATCTTTTTATTATCATCGCTTTACTCAAATCAATAGACTACTCTCAAATTGTTAATCTCTCCTGAACTTAAATCGTATCATCTAATTCTTATAAATAAAGTAGTGTTAATACCTTCTGATTTCATCGGAAACTCTACAGTAGGTTTCTGTGTCTTTAAACATTTTATAAACTTAAACTTACCTATTGATTGTAAAGGAAAATATTTATGAAAATTTTATCTCTTATTTATAAGTTTGATATTATTTCCAACGAAGCTGGTAAAATTAAAAATAAGATTTAAACGAAATGAAATAAATAAAATTTATTGAAGTGATTCAGTTTAAAACTGAGTTTTACGAAAAGATGAACTTTATACTATAAAATGCTTCAATATTGATATTTTAATTTTACAAACCTATTAAAAATGTTTGAAACAATATTTACAAATATTTTAATATACACTGTGGTTTTTTTTTTTAAATTGCATATGGCTCTTTTAGGAATTACGTAAAAATGTTTTAAAATCCACCTGAATCATTGGGTTACGGTAAAATTCATTTAATGTGTTACTCTATTTAGTAATATCTTTGAAAAATTGTTTGAGCTAGCCCATATTGGTTCTCATTACATTGAAACTCCATTTTTACATTGAGATTTTCACTGTTCGTATACAGATATTTGATGAGCTTACAAAAAGTAAAAGGCTCTAAGAGTTGATAAAATATGCAGATTTTTGCAAAAAAATGGTGGTTGTTCAATGACTGAAAATATTAAAACTGTTGATTGGATAGTCTGATGTATACGTTGTGGCTAGATAACACTGGAGAACATTTTTTTTTCTGTTGCATGAGATTTTTAAAAAGGTCTTCGTTTACAAGTCGTATCTTCACATCTCTGATTTCAAATTTGTAATCGGTTTCTCTCTACAAGCTACAGTTTTTATGTTGTTTATAATGATTTTGGATATTTATACTCTTCCCACGATTTGATTATTGTTTAAATTTCTATGAAACTTATGAGGTGAATGTAGCTGATATATTGATGTAGTACCTTATAATGAATATTTTCACACGGTTATGTTTTGTTTATATAAACGGGCCTTGTGAAAATCACTTTTTTTTAACGCTTTTCCACTATATTACTTCCTAGCACTTAAACAGCCTCATTCCTATTCAAAATATGCTTGTCTAGTTTCCCTCTACCCACACTATCATTTTTAGCAAAAAGTTATAAACTTGTACATTTTGAAGAAAGACTAAAAATCTGTAGTTTTTTGAACAAAACTAATTCCAGTTTTGAAATCACCTTACCCTAGTTGGGTAAGATTGTGAACTTTTATTTATAGTACTTTAATGCGCAACCAAAAAAATTTTCCGCAGTGTATAATGGGTAAATGAAAAAATATGGCCCTAGATAAAATTGTATGAAAATCAAAAAATTTTAGTATTTTTGCCAGGGAATAATATAAAACGTGATCTGCGTAATACTTTTGTCTAAAAATTTCAAACAACGTCTCTCGTAGAGTAATAAATTAGTAAACATTACTTACATCTCCGGTGTTATCAAGTAGTTGCATTGGTGTTTGATTTCAATTCGTCATTTATAAAAAGAAACTGTAAGACAAGATCACAGAAGGTAGGCTCCGAAAGTGCATATTTTCATCGAGAATATCATTTTGAATGTCTGTTGCAAGTTATTAACGACAAAAAAAACCCAGAAAATTTAGGTGTTAATCGATTAAAATTAAAGCACTTTGATCTATTCATTCCCTAGTATTGATTTTTTTATACATTACACATGTATAATATATAGGTTTACTTTTCTTTCAATTCTCGTAGTTCTCTGGCTTATGAATCAGACAAAACGTTTGGAAAAAAAATAACTACTCATTAATTTAATTTTGAAAAATAAGTATTTCGGTTCTTTTTTCTTCTTTTTTCATACCTTGAGTTGAAAGAGGAACAACCTCTAGTCACCAACCTCTACAAATAAGTTATTTCCTTCCGTTATGAAAAAAACCTTCCGTCTGAAAAAAAATTGACCCAATAAAATCTAACCTATATTTTTTTTATTCTAACCTTTCCTGCTTTCAAATTAATTTAAACACACGTCAAACTCATTTGATTTAAGATATTTTTTTTCCTGGAATTTAAATTTTTGAGTGCTTTAAGTTAATGGCATTTACACATGTTTTCTGTAAAATTCTAATTTCAGTGTCAAATTTTAATTTGATAAACATTTGAACACTTAAAGTTTTCTGTATTTTATAATAATCTGTTATTTCAAACCTTAAAATCATCGAGCGAAAAATGCAATTTTTTTTCATAAATGTTTAATGTTGTTTTGGAAATATTATACGTAGCTCAATGTTTTGCCAAAAAATATAACATTTCAATATATTTAACTGGTTCATCGAACTTCCTAATGTAACAATTTTAGATGCAGATCCCCACTATGATATTAATTTCTATTTGTAGCTAAATATTTTGTAAGTATTTTTTATTGTATCAGATACAACTTTTTTTTACTACAGTAGTTCACGAACCATTTGATACTTTAATGGTTAAAATTTAATGAAGTGCATTATCAATTAACACACATTTAATAGATATGCAAAGGCAAAAATCTGAGGAATTTCATGTTTTATATAATACTTTCTAACTGTAAAAGAAATGTTTTTAGTTTGGTGGAAAAGAGGAACAACCTGGAGTCGTCAACCTTCTTCCTCTGGGGACAACTTGCGACAAAAAAGGGCAGTTTTTTTTTCTCTTCCTTACTTCAGGAAAAAAAGCACAACAGGTGGCAGACTTCCGTGTATTTTTTACCCAGCTTTCATGGTCGTTGCTCCTTGCAATACCTTCTAAGATGTCATACTTTTCCGTTATATAGAACGCCGTTACGTAACCGCAGTACTTGTTTCTAAACTATGTAGTAAATCAAGTTCATATATGGAATAAAATAGTAAAAGTAATGTTTTTCCATGTGATGAAATGTTAATCAATCCTTGAGAAAATTGTTTTTAATTAATAAGAATTAGGCATAGGTGGCTTGATTTGGTAGAGGCTCCACATAATATGTAGAATATTCAATGCCTGATTTTGAACTTATGCATGTTCTTGTAGTTAGTCAATCCAATTGTATTTTTTGAAATATTGATGGAAAAATTTTTCAATTAAATGAAGTTAATTTTCTTAAGTTGTGCTACGTTTTTAAGAAGTTTAGTAAACGAATGTTTTGAATACGCTCATCACCAGTTTTTGATTAAAAGATTGAAAATCTAGTGTCTATACTATAGACACATAGGTTTTCAAAAACCATATATAGTCTATAGGATTTTTTTCTTATTCCTTTTCATCAAAATAAAAATAATAAATTTAAAAATTTAAGAATAAAAAACTAATAAAATGATTTTGTTAGTAATTTGATGTTCATTTTTTTTTTCGTATGATTTTTTTTATTTCATACCAGATTTGCTGCTTCCATTTAATTTCAATTATATTTTTATATCAGATATCAGTGCTTCTAATTCGATAAAAAGTATATCTGCATCCAAAATTCCTTTGAATGAATCTGGCATTACTTTGGCTACATTAAAGAATTCGCTTTAACCTGTAAAACGAAAATTATGAGTCATATCCCTTACTTCTTTGGGACATCTCTGTATAGCGGGTCAAACACCTTAAGGTTATATATACCACCACCCAACACTTAACGGTCCCATCCCCCCTCGAGGAACCGTTTTTTTAAGCAAGTGCGTTCTTACCGAACGTTTTCTTGGAGCATCTCGAAGGAAGTTTCGAACCCCGTCGCTGCTCACCTGTTCTCCTCTACCCCGCATGCCCAGGTAGGGTTTTTTTCTTCTAGAATGATCTGGCCGTAAAAACCCCGTCTTGAAAGAAGAAGAAAAAAAGTTCCTTTCGGGGTGGTGGACCCAGGGACATTCAACCCCCTAACAAAGGACCGGGACGTTCTTTTTTTCAGGGTGGTGCATACTGCGGGGTCATTTCCTTAAGAAAGAGGGTTCGACGCCATTTACGTAAGAAAAAAATTGGTAAAAAACGAATGGGGGTTATCGAATGCGATGACGAAAAAAATGTTCGAATAGAATGTTTATGAAGGGTGGTGGACAGGAGGAAGTCTCGGGAAGCTCTATCAGGAAATGGGGACCGTTTTGTCGTGGTTGTGAGAAATGAATTCCGAACGGCCATTTGGTATCTGGCAACGCTAGCGACTATGGATGGTCGACAAAGACCAAATTTCTCTAGGCTATACTCGGGAATCGCGTACACTTGTATGAAATCCCTCTGTTACCTAAATATGTTAGCATGCGAGTCCGTCCTTATTTTATCCATCTTAGACATCAAGTTTTTAAAACTGTTTATTTTAATCTATCTTGCATTTTAAATTATTAGCAATTTGTTTTTAAATTCATCCGTATCATAGTTTTTACTCATTATACCGAATTTTAAAAAGTATTTCAATGTAGTTTTTAAGAAAGGCCTATAAAGTACCCGTACTACGTCTTTCACGCCTGCTTATATTTTTTTCTCTCTGAATTTTTCTTGCCACTATTTGATCTAACCCGATTCTTGCGCCATAAAACAATAACCAAACCTAAATACGTTAGATTCGTAGAATTACAGTAGAACCTTCGGTATAGAGACCCTTACGGAACAAATTGTTTCATCATAGGAATAATTTTATACGTTGAATCGGCCTTTTGTTAAAATTACCATGTGATGTTGTTAAAGGGGTATAATTATTGAGGTACTCTATTCAGGTTAAACTGCGCAAGCTTTTAGTACCTTAAGTGTTGAAAAAATTTTGTTTCAGGTAAGAACACAAAGTAAAACTGTCCTTAGAAAATTCAGATTTTGTCGTAAAAACTTTTTCAAACATATTAATCATATTCTTATCTATTGCTTCTATTCTGTTAACATTTATTTGAAAATTCTACGTATTATTTTTAATATAATCTTTAATAGTTCTTTTTTCTCTTCTAGGTAAGTTTCATGATGACTTGGTCTTGGGTATCAACCGTCCTTTAACATGAGAAAGAACACTGGCAAGGTTTGTAATATTTTGGGATTCTTTTTGACGTTTCAAAATTTGAAACGAAAAACTAGTTTACCACTGAAACAAGATGCTGCTTTTCTAAAGATAGAAAACGGGTGCCAACTTAAAGGTGCTTTCAAAGGTGCCAACTTAACTTCCCAAATTTTAGGATTTCGAGTGATTGTAAGAAGTACAGTGCACATTATCTCCTAAAGCTCTAATAATCATTAGAAATTTAAATTATAAAAATTAATAAATTCCCATAAGCATTATACTGGTATTTTGCTTGGGCTTTCGAATATTTTTGGCCATAAAAACAAATGTTACGAGGGTTCAATTTCTGTTTAGAAGATACTTGGAGGCATTACATTTTTTGGCGTCACTGTCAAATGTCAGGTGACACCAAGAATGTTAATTGAGCCTGTAATTTCCATTTTTCTCTCTAAATTCATGATCAACCTGGCGCATCTACTAATCTGAACTTACGTCGTTATTAGCGCATCAAGTTACGCTTATGGTTCCTTTACATTATAAAGCACAAAGCAATAACTCTTCTTCGCCAATGCTTTCTCAGTAACAACCACCATTATTCTAAAAAAAATACGATAATAAAAAAAAAATTCCAAACCGCTTCACACCATAGAATAATGAAACAAACATTCCGACCTAGCCCCTTATCGCCTTTCGGCCGAAGCAGCCTCGATCCCAGAGCGCAAACAATTATTTTCAGGAGATGAACTCAGCGCATCGAGGCTATTTTTCAAGAACAGATGGATATGGCTTACAGCAGACAAGGCCCTGCGTCATAAATAGCTCTTTAGCAGTAAGCAAATAAGGCGATCGTTTGTTATGGAGGCTAATGCCGTGAATAACGCTCGCTCGGAAATAAATTACGGGTGTCATGTGATATGCGAAAGCCAATGCGAATTAGCTGAGTACTATGAGGTGTGGATTTTGCAGGGACTAGTAGATAAACGAGCCGTTTTTTAGCTTATGTCTATCTGCTTTGCCTCCAAATCTGCTGTTATGGTAATAAATTTTTACCTGGTGAACGGTTTTTTCTGTTTTTTAAGGAACGCTGCCGTTTATGGGTCATGGTATTAGTCTATGTTTTATGTTATGCTGTGTTTTGTTGTTATTCTGTAGTTTTAAAATAAATTTGATGTTGAATGATTGCTGGTTATCGTTTAACTGCAACCGACACCAGTTGTAGCTTATCCGAATGAAAAGAGCAGAAAGTTTAGTGTTCATATCCTCAATAATGGGCTTGAATCTCAAAGAAGATTTGATATTGTAAAAATTTGCTTTTGGAACAGTTAGTTAATAGGAAATTCTATGAGTTTTAACATAAGTTTAAAAATCCATCTTCAAGATAGATTTAAATTTTGAATAAGTGACTTATAACTAACATTAAAGTTTTTCATCCACCTGTTAATAAACTATCTTTAAATTAAAGTACAAATTTTAAATGTGTATCTTGCATAGTTATTATGAAAACGGTTGCTATATTTTAATGCAACCAAGACGAGTTATTTTTCTGAACGAATATAATTATTTGAAATCAAAGAAATTTTTTTAAATTTGCGTTTTATTCCATACAGGTTTTGAACTGTAGTACCTATATGTACAAAAATTTGTTTTTCTAGCCATAATAAATAACTTATAAAACTAATATAAAAGATCATGTTAAACATCCTTTAAGTTAAAATATTGATCGAACATTTAAATATTGATACAAAGCATCAATAAGCTATATTAATTTTAAGCTACAATCCAGACCTTTCCTCTTCAGAATGGCAACTTTTAGTTCACCTCCAGACTATCTGAATGCATCATTCAAAGAACCTCAAAAAAGTTACCCATTTCGATTTCACCACACTGACTGCACCTAACAGGGCCCTAACCGAAAGCTCTCTCTCTTTTTCTCTCGGTTTTAAATTATTTATTGCGCGGCGAATATAACCAAAGCCTCATATTTTAGTCATTACTTCCTTTCAACCTTTGGAGAGAGAGCTCTGTTTCTGGCAATCAGGATTCCTCTGCTGCTGCTTTGTATGTAGTGGTAGCTTTGTTCCTTTTCATAAGGGTGTAATATGAAGAGAGCGCTTTGATGTGGCATACCTATGTGGCATTATGGTGGGGAGCAGAATGAAAGCCGTAGAGTAGGAAGTTACAGTGACGAGTGGATTTCAGTGTAGAAAATTTAGCTCTTTGTCTTTCTTTCTCTCTTCATGCCATTCTCTTTTCTCTCTTTCTTCTTCTCTCTTCCATTTCTCTTTTCTCTCTCCCTTTCTTTTTTTTTCTCTTTCTTTCATTCCTCTCGCTGTATTCCTTCTCCAGAAAAAGGTACAGGCGATTTACTAATCGGTAATAAGAATGACTAATCAGTGAAAAATAATTATTCATTCAAGTTGAGATTTTTTTTATTTTTAATGATTTTAATACACCGTTATATTTGAAGGAGCGACTTCAAACTGTATTTTTCTTATGTCATTGGGAAAATTTTCAGTCAAATGCTTCATATTATGTAAATAAACCCCCTTAATTCAATTTGAGCCATTTCCTTGTCGCCTAAACCAGTATATATACACTCTAAAAATCTTTTGATTTAACAGAGAAATCCTGTCAGTTATGTTATCAGAAAACCCTTGTAATTTGTGCAGGGAAATCCTGTTACATTGATACAGAATCTGTAGTCAGGCTACAGTACAGAGACATTGTAACTGATACAGATGATCTCTGTATCGGTACGGGATACGATTTCTCTGTAGTCTGACTACAAATTCTGTATTAATGTAATAGGACTTCACAGCACAAAATAAAGGGGTTTTATGGAAGCATAGCTGACAGGATTCTTTTGTTAAATCCAAAGATTTTTTTAGATTGTATTGTAGTTTTAGCGACTAGAAAGTGAAGTTTACAATCCCTTACTGTTGGATCTACTTTCATGCATAACTTCCTAGTTCAGTCAGTCAAAATAAACTTTTAGAAGGGAAGTAGATCGCAAAATTTTGAAACGAGGTTTCTGGTTGGGATGGTACATAGATGATTCAGACCAAAGCCATCTAACTTTGGAGGTGATGAATTCGTGGTGAATTCGAGCAAATGTGGGAAAAACTCCCACAAAGCAATTTTGTATTCAGACCTTCCGTTTGAGTTGAAGATGACGGCCACGTTGTCCTCAACGAGACAAGATGTCCGATGCTCCCTCTCTACGTAATGACTCTACGTTCCTTTCAAGCTCAGCAGGGGAAATCAAGGATATGTGCAACTCGACTCTTAACACTTCATAACGCCGCGTTCTTCTTCGGGAAAGAAAAGTTTTGCTTCTCTCTCCCTCCCTGGATTGAGAAGTTTTTCTACCGCTGCAGAAGAAAGAACTGGAGAGGGGAGTATCGGATATAATTGAAAACGTCCATTTGTTTGAGTCGGAGAGGCTTGGTCGTGATCGGGGTTCCGATGCAAGGTTATGGAATGAGTGTCGCATATCAGCTACGCTATTGGGGACGAAGTGAACATGGGAAAAGTTTTGGACTTGTGTGTGGCCAAAATTCAACATTTCAATCAGTAATTCTCGACCTTCATCACGTATTCATTCATGTATATGTGCGTTTTAGGCTTCAAGGGACCATGGTTACTAATTAACTCTCGAATGTTTATCACCTGTACGTGTTTTTCTTATAGAAAATACCTGGAACTCGTTCCAATTATTAATATTAGGTTGTTACTCACCTTATCACATGTATCTTTATTCATTATTATTCCCAGGTAAGATGCAAAATAAAAGCAAGAACTCATAAGAAAACTGGGATTGTTTTAACCTATACTAACAACTTATAAATTTTTGGACACGTCTTATCAAAGATAAATCATTAAATATTTTTTCACTACTAGTGTGGGTGCTTGTCAATTCCATCACTGATTTTATACTTTATTATTCGACGTTTCAACTTGTCTCGAAGATCCCATGCAAGTCTAGATGTTGAACCCCATTTTCCTCATCCATGGTGGTTTTCCCAACTTGGAAATTACATTGTCACCCTGAAATGTAAGAAGCGCAGAGTTGTCAAAATTGAACAGTTATTCCCTTTATTAAGTCTACCAGGTATTGCGTCTAAGATGACCACTAAAGGTCCCTGTTGCAGGGCCGCAGAAAAACTGATTTGTTTGAGAATTCTTGCTAAAAAAACTTATTGATTTTAGTGTGTATATGTATAGTATGTCATGTATAGTCTGCAGTATACTGTAGTTTAAACTAATAGATAATGATAGATGGGAAATTTTCCTAGCTATAATTCATAACATAGAATTTCTTGTGACATGAATTATTTTAATTTAGTCGCTTTATTTTTCTATAATATTGACTGAATATAACTTCTCATTCAATGAAAGATATTTGTGTTAAATAATTGAGCTCTGACTAATTAAGCTCTTCTAATCTTAGAAAAAGAGATTGCGGTTAAAACTGACTGCCACGAAAGAGTGACATCTCTCAGAAAAATTTAGAGGAGAAAAATGCCTCGTTTCTTTTGAAGTGAGAGGCTTCTCCATCCTTTTATGTCTTTTTTCCATCCTTTGTGAGAACCTGGATTTCTTTTTGGGGTTTGCCCGGTTTCTCGGCTTGCTTTTTCTCTTTCTGCAAAGCAAGGTAAAAATGCCTGTTGTGTTTCTTATTATTATATTTTTAAAATGTGCGTACGCGTAATAAAGTTATTGTACTTGAGACACTTTATAAACCATATATAAAGTCACGTTTCGTTCTCACTATTTATTCTCCATGAAAAAAGTTATAATGAAGATGAGAAGAAGAGTTTCATAAGTATTTTTTAACTAATAAAAGTTTAAATCAGGTATGGGCAACCTTTTTGAATCTGCGGGCCGAACTCAAAGATTTTAATGACGTGGAGGGCCAGGGGTGTAATTTCAGTTTTTGGTTGGGGGACAAACCGCAATCAGACTTTTGTTTTTGGGGTATTGACTCGACGTCATTTCTAAGGTACTAGTACATTTTACGTTAAGTTTTAGATCACTTAAAAGTAGTATTTGAACTATGTTGCACATAAAATGTCAAAATTTTACAATGTTAGCTAGCTACAAGTAAAAATGGGGGTCCGTGGGTCACCCCCAAAAAATTTTTTTTTAAATTTGCCTATAAAAGTAGTGATTTAGCTCATTTTGAAACCCTTTGGGTAACATCTGAATAGAACGGCTCCTTATAAACCACATAATTTTCAAGGGAAAAAATTATAGACTTCAGAATTTCGAGGGGGACTGTGGGTTTTTTAGGAAAACCCCAGGAAATTTTTTAAAATTTTCCCCTTTAACTAGTGGGGGCACTTTGGTGAACACTCAAAGGGAACCGTTTCTTGTAAGCGTCAGAATTTTCAAAGAAAAAACTCTGTATAACAGACTTTCAAATGGTGGAGGGGGGTTGGGGTTCTCCCCCAGAAAAATTTTGAAATTTGATCCTCAAAAGTAGTGTTTTAAGTCCTTTGAAGACTTTTTGAAGGCTTTTTTTACTTTTCTCCATGACAATTTTTAAAATGTTCCGCGGGCCGGACCAAATGACGTGGCGGGCCGGATCCGGCCCGCGGGCCGGAGGTTGCCCACCGTTGGTTTAAATGCTTATACAGTCAAAAACAATTATACCAATAAAAGAACTATCTCACTATCACCTTTGAAAAAATCTACCCGTAAACCTGAATTCAACAGTCTTTAGACGTAATACCAAAGAACTTTGGTTTTGAAATGTGTATTTGTTGGGCTTTGATTCTGCATGTTTCGCGTTACGTAAAATAAATGGAGGTATGGGATTTTGAAGCGTTTTATCATAGACTGGAAACAGGGTTGAATTCTACCATAGACTAGACAAACCTCAGATCTAGTTACGGCTTTGAAGGGAAAATCCTCTGAAACGTTTCAATCTGTTCTTTTGGATATAAAACTATTTTTCTTATGTTTTCAAGACACCTGAATGCATACTTTGTCTTTCCAAGTGTCCAGAACATCTCTGAGAATACAGGGATTTTTACTTTTAGCGCTGGATATTTTCCTTAAAAATTTTGTCTAGACCCACTAATTTTCATAATGTATTCAAATTTTTAAACTTATTAAAACTTTCTTAAAATTTGAAATTTATAATTGTTTGATGAATATGTTTCTTTTGTTTGTGTGGATTTCTTCTTGCATAAGTCCGTATTTTTTAATTAAAAATATCACTTAAAGCTGTATGAATATGCTATAATTGTGTAATAAAATTTTTATTCTCAAAATTCCATGTATCCTTTCACAACTTGACATAAATAAAATATCCTTAACCATTTAAGTTTGGAAATAACCTCCCTCTCTTTATATCAGTAACCCCTAGTTAATAAATATCTAAATAGAGTGTAGTATTTCATTTGTCCTTTTTATTCTAATTAAAACCACCTGCTAACTTTCAATTTCCTTTTTCAAATGACAATCGTTTATTAGTTTCTATTCATTCCTCGCACTCAGGGAAATAGTCAAGTGATGTTCAAGATGCAACAGAGGTTCAAGCAAGCCTAAAGATTTATATACTGGACTGGTTAATAAGAACTTTATAATTTTCATGAAAGAAAATATTTAAGAGTAAAATCTCAGAAATCATTAGAATTATGTGCAGGTGTTTCAAAAGTTATTTCATTATTTTAGTAGTATCTACTTTTTACTTTAAACACACACCGGTTGTGCAAACACACCTAATGAAATCCAATATCATATTTTCACAAAAATTCACATCACTACACTCATTCATCTAAAAATCTCATTTTCAATTCTATAAATTCCAACATAAATCTGATCTAATTTAAATTCCATCAGATCCTTGAAAGCAACTCTCATTCTCCTAAAAAAGCAAACACGAAAAAACTCCCCAATATTCCTGAACTAAATCAGTTTAACAATAGAATTCTACCACAAAGCGATTTGAGGGAAATAATAATAATGCTCCCAAAATTAATTCAACAGAACAGGGTAAATAAATAAATTGGGGTCGAGGTAGCATAGTAACATTCCAAACTTCAAAAAAAAAGTTTCAGAGAAGAACAGGAGTTCATCTAATCACAAAAAGTATTCCATTCAAATCAAAACTCTGGAGCGAAATATTTTTCTTCCATCACAAGAACTGGTGAGTCATGCTTTTTGTTGTTGAATTAGATCCAATGGGATGTTATGAGGCTGATCCCATTATATTTGACTAGAAAGGTTCAGATATGAACTTGAATCCTTTTTTGGCGACTTTTCTCTGCCTTCGTATAAATTTCCTCATTTACTGATATCTATAAAATTATATAAATGACCTACTCTGACGAATGTTTTGTGTTAGTAGTGACCAAATTGTAGGAAAGGTTATTGAATGACTTGTGAACAACTTAAAAAAGATAGAATCATCAATCTGATAAACTATAATTAGAACAATAATGTATATTAAGTTATTTGAGGATGGCAACGTTTTTGCATCGTTTTTGATGAGCAAATGAGTTCAGTATTTTCTCTCATGTTCTGAAATTATAGTTTGATGTGTGGGATGCTCAATAAGTATTTTTTGCCTAAACTTAAGTTTAAATTATAAATCTCTGTAGTTTACTGCTTTTAAAATTATAACTTAAACTATCGAAAGATTGATGCTTTTTTTAACTATAACTATTCGAAACTATCGTGATAGAAAGCTTTATATTTTCAGCTTTCTGAAGTAGTAACAATGCAGATTGAGTGAAACATGTCTTTTAATTATTTTGCCCGAATTCGAATACTTTTTGAAACTTTTCTGGCCTTAAGTTAAGAAAAAAATTTACCTTACAAATTAAATAAAGTTATACCCAAAATTAGAAAAAAAAATAAACCCCAAATAAAAGAAATCTCCTGTGAAAATAATTTTTTAAATATTTATGTAACCATAAAACATTTTTTATTAATTGCTGATAATTTAGCCACCCTTTCGGTACCGAACAGAAGAAACACCATGAAGTCCCCAAAACTCCTTGGCGACCAAACACAAAAGTCGCCAAAAGGGATTACTCTACAGCTGTTCCCCTCAGATTTTAATGGAATTTTTCAATTCAAAAAACAAAAATAATAGAACAAGGCTGCGTTCGAAAATTGGGCAAACGAATCTCCCGTTACCCTCCTCACTGCTGATTGGACGGCGGGAATATTTGAAATTAAACCGTCGGCCAATCAGAAGTCTCAGCGCAAGACGGTCCATCTGATAAGGCCTAATTATTATTCGGCGAATATTTATTTCGGGTTTATTCAAAAGGGGGAGAGGAAGGGTTTTTTTTTTTTATTCTTTTCTCCCTTTCTTTTAAGGGGGTTGTTAGAAACTCCCTTATCTCTACGGCTCTAACGAGAAGAATGGAACTTTTTTTTGTTCGAAATGAAAAGAAAAAAAGAATGGAACACCGGGAGGTGGCGGGATGGAAGGGTGGAAATCAAATCAATCCGGAGAGATTCCCTCATTTGTCAAGATGAGTTGTTTGCGCTGCTGATATGAGAAGTGCAAGAGTGCGTGCGTCATTCCTGCTGCTATGCAAAGAAAGATCCCTATCTCTGATTGGACGTTGCGAGGTCTAAATGAACGGTGCCTTGCTCATTCATTCGCCGTCACATTCCATTTCAATCGAATTATGAATCAGTTCGTTTTATTACTCATGGGATGTGTGCAGGATTTATGCCCACCCCTGCTGTGCGATGGAAGATGCAAATTTCTTTTTCTGAGTTAATGTCGTGGTTGATCCAGACAAATGGTTTGGGATCAGTAATGCTAAATAATGGATGGGATTCATGTGGGGATGTTTTTTTGGTTGATAATTTTAATTAAAGTGAAGAATTTATGTAGTTGAATGGGTTGGATAATAACATTCCAGGATATTTGGATTTTTCCATATTTTACTCTTATTTTCTTCCACATTCCCAATCACTCCCTCAACATTCCTTTCTTTCCCGAACTTACTCACCCAGTATTCGTTATCGTTTCTTCTTTCTCTTCTGGAGGTTCTCCCTTTTAATTTTTGTTTTATTTTAACCACTATACTTTCTCTCTTTCAAACAATTCCAGTGAACCGATGTCTTTTTAAAATTCTTATAGCAGTTGGTAATAATATTTTTGAAATTAATTAATATTTTTCGTTGACATTATTGTGCTTTTTCCTGCTCAGATTTTAAAATCTTTAAACACTGAAAACCTCAGTAATTTTAAAAATTCAATCTAAAATAGTTATGCAAAAAATAAACGTTTACTTTAATTAATGATATTAAAGTAATTCCTCCATTCCACAAATTTGTAACCCCATGCAATCCTAAAACATTTTCCACTGCCCAAAACTTTTGTGAGAGTGAAACTTTATTGTTC
Source organism: Tetragnatha montana (assembly GCA_963680715.1). Lineage (NCBI taxonomy): Eukaryota > Metazoa > Arthropoda > Arachnida > Araneae > Tetragnathidae > Tetragnatha > Tetragnatha montana. The sequence continues at coordinate 31,013,703 of OY796686.1, forward strand.
ATGAAAATAATGATCATTTACAACGTTGAATAACAGTACATACAAATCAGTATTTTAATATTAGAAAAAAAAAACATATATTTTACCATGGGAAATATACGAATACTTACTTGTAAGATTAAAAAAACATAGGATGGATTCTTATATCATTTTGTTGTGCGAGTAGTTCCCTTACTATGACGATTAAATTGCCATTGCAAACTTTTTAAACTCTTCTATGAGTTTTCTCATCAGGTACTCTTCACTCTTTCTACCTATCTCATCTATCCAAGTACCCAACGTTTTCGTTTTAATCCCATCCCAACAGTAAGGAGAACTAACAAGAAACTACCAAACAAGAAACCAACCTAATAAAAAAGTTATAAATTCAAGAATACCTTGATCCATCTCTCTTACACCTGATACTCTAAAGTCCTAAACATATTCAACTACTCTCTCCTAACTCTACTGAAAAAACTATCCGACTTGAGAAGTTCGAAACTTCATTATCTATGTATATTCATTTTAGCATATACCCTTTCGAATCTCAAAACCCAAATTCATCCATTCACACAAGTTCCCCTCCTTCACACTAGCACTGTAAACGCAGCTTAAAGCAAGCATGCCACGAGCGCCCTATAACGGAGTCTTCCACCTTCTTCTTCAATTATGATGCGAAGTGAGTTGACGTGGAGCCTCTTGACTTGACAAGAACACCTGAGAACCCCAGAAAAACGATCTGCCTCGTCTGTCGGAGCCATTTCCTAATTTTGGCATTAAGACAGGCAAAAGCCATCTCGTCTTATTTTCTTTGCCTATTTATTTCGCTTTTTTTTTCTTTCCTCTCCTTTGGCATCATTATTTCCCCTTTCTTGAGATTCCTTCACTCTTGATTGATTTTATTTATTATTTACTTTTTTGAAGGGGTCTTTGGTGGAATAGTGACGTAAGTCGAGGAGTGTGCATTGGTGTAAAAAACAAACGAAAATGTTCCCGTATCAGACGATCTACGTAGATTGTTTAAAGAAATTTTATGAATGAGTTTATACCAATGCAAACGGTTTAGAATTTTGGTTTAGAATTTAACGTAACTTTAATCCATATTTTTCTACTTACTACTTAGGAAGTGAAACTATGCAAAAAAAAACTTTAAAATTCAAAGGTTTTGTATTTGTATGGCAGTTAAATTTTTGAATGCTCTAATATCTTTTAATAGTGGTCTAAAGTATAAAATAGGAAGAATGCATAACTCAGATATAAAATACTCCGCTAGTTTTATTTTTTTATCTAATATCTGCCCAATCATATTCTTTTATACAATAGTTCCGTAGGACAAATCTTGGTTTATTTTAATAAGGTTAATAAGTCTCAGTGTTAGAACTTGCGGGTGTTTTTCACAAAGAGTATGGTTAAAGAACCTTTATGTTAAGCTCAACCAATGGATATACGTATATATTAATATAAAAAGGAATAATATTATAGTTATTAGTTTGAGTGAAAAAACTACGTTGAGTAACTGTTAAAAGTGTGGCAACCAATATCTCAGACCTTTGTGTCCTTATCAGTATTTGTAGATAGTGATAAGTTCAATTTTTAAGGTTGTCAAATTTTACAAGTCTTCCTTATAACTATCTTACAATGCTTTTACAAAATTTGAGCTCAATTCTTTTTTATAGACCCTGGAATGAAGGGTTGACCCATGGTTTCAATCGTCAGTTTAACTCTCTAGCGGTTGTATCTAACCTGGCAATCAAATCTCTGATTAATGGAAAACTAGTTTTCCTTCTTCAACTGCAAATCAGAAGTTTGACTGCCGGTTTATCACCTCCACCGGTCAGGTTAGATACAGCCGTTACTCATCAACATTAAGATTTAGTCAAATATCCACTTATGCCACTTTTACTGCCACCAAGCCCTCGTTTACTTGTTTTTTCTTCGCACTCTCTTCTGTTCTAAAGGGAGGCCCATCGAACAAAAAAAACAACTCTCGAGCAAAGACTAAGAACGTCAGAGAATCACGGCCTTCCCTAAAGAGAATGAGACTTCTCTCGGGGAAGGAGAGGGATGTTATAGTTTAAGGTGATGTGACGTAATTTAGAAAGGCGCTTATGATCGACCAAGAGGGGGCAGCATTGATATTCTAGAACACCCCGGTGTTCTCTTCTTCTTTTTTTGTTCTACTAACGAAATTATGCAAATTGGCGGGAGGGCGCGTTTCGACTGATGGCCCCTCCCATTCGAACCCCTGATCGGCCAATCGGATGCGGGAGGGGGGAGAGGGGGTGGTATCGAAAACTTTTAGGGGGAGGGTCGGGATTAATTCGGAAGGGGCTCTAATGAACGAAGGGCGAGTGTTCGAAAGTTTCAGTTCCACCCTTTTCTTGTTCCCCTCGCGAGCAAACTATGCAGATGGGGGATCTGAGGGGGCGTCCTCCCCTCTTCTGATGAATCTTCACCCCCCCCCTTCGCTTCAGGGGAAGGGGAAAGGGTTTAATCAAATTGCGCTTATCGGATTCTTTGGGTTGTTGTTGTAATTGCTAGGGCGTGTGTTGGGAGGTAATTTGGTTTGTGGTATTATTCATAGGTTTGGGAATGCATACTTCTTTTATGTTTCTGTGATAAAACGAGGCGAAATGATTCATTTGGTTTGAGTGAGATTACAAAGTGTGGGATAATCCTAGCATAAAATGCCAAATTTTTTTTATTAAAAAATCCGCAATAAATCACCGATAGATTTTTTTTTATTTGAATGCAAATAATAAAATACTATCAGTGACCGTATCGTTGGGCAAAATGATTCAAAAATGTAATGTAAAAGGAAATTATTTTTTTTAATTCATATAACCCTTTTGGGTCTTAGTTATTACCACAATCTTACGGAACACTAGCTTCTACTTCCAGATTTAAACTGCTGGAGTAGAACGGTACTCTTTACAGGACCATGTTGGTAAAACAACTGTTGTGTTTTGTTATAACAAATAAATTTTAACAACCTTTGCAAAAAAAAAAAGCATTTGGGAAGCAACAAATTGTTGTGGTAAATTTTTTTAGGTGGTTTTCGGGTTTAACATTATACCTGTAGAACACGTTTTTCCTTCATAATAGGTAGTATGCAGCAAAACAAACAAATGATTGTCTTTGTTACCTGTAAAACTGTATTTTCCTGTCTAGTAGGCAATATGCAGAAAAAACAACAAACATGTAGGATTGGTTTTTCCAGTAGTGGGTTTTTCAATGAGGTCAACACATTGGTTATACTTGGACCAAATTAAAGCCGAATAAATTTTAAGTTAGTTAATTTTAATATGGTTTGATATGATGATTAAGTTTGTTTAGTTTTTTATTTTTATTTCATATTTTTCACATTTAAGTCAAACATTTTGTTTTTATACAAAAGTTTATATTTTAGATTATATGATTCTATAATATAAAAAATTATAATACTTTTTAAAGCCTGTCATTAGAAATATTTTTTGTATTCTGCTAAACATTCAGAAAAAAATCTATGAAAAAATGAAGAGAAACAATCCTTTATGAAGGCTCAAAACAAGTACAAATTTTAATCGCAAATATATTTTTGACTATTATTAAATATATTTTCACACGAAACTTATGTTTTCTTAAAGATATTTTTAACAATTAATTATAGGTTTTGTTCTGCCTTCATAAACTGTTTCGCCGCTAGGCGCGCTACATGCCATTTTGCCTGATTCAGCATGGTCACTTTACTGTAAATACACCTTAATATCTTGACTGTATGCGAGACATGGGTTCAAATCTAAAGACATATAACAGACTTTTGAAACTCACTCTTCGTATTTTTCTCTGAAACTCTAAACCATTTTTCGACATCCCTGATATGAAACTAGCACTATGGAACTGTTCCCCCGGTGGAAAGAAAAGTTGATCCAAAAATTAAAAGCGGCCGATCAGAATCGGGCTAATTTGTTTCGGTGGACACATTCCAAGTGACCTGTCACGGCGCCCCTGCAGTCCGGGCGAAAAACCCCTCTTATTTATTTCGGACAGACAGCGGAAGCTCCGCTCTCTTGCCAATTTCGCGAAGCCTTCCTCCTCGAGATGGGCTACTCTTTGTTTTTTGGGCTTCGCTCGACACTGGGCCAAGTCGAAGAGACCCTGGGCTGGTGATGTTTCTATGTAGAGATGAATCAGCTATGCGTCTTTAAGTACATTCGTGTCCGAAAAATTAAGGATTATTTTTATTTATTTTTTTGGAGGGGGGATAATCCCACAAATCTTAGTCCCTTATCATTGAAATCATCTAAGAATGGGAATAATTACCTTAACAATAGCTGAAGGGGGTACAGAGGCCCTACATTGATAATGACTTTGAGCAGATGTCCCTCAATATCGCCTAAAAAATCATACTTAAAGGTATTCCATGCTCAATGGTGTTCAGAAATATCATATCCTGCACAAGTAAAAGGGAATAGTTTGCTAAAGCACTCTCATATGGACGTTTCTGTTCCTGTTCTAATTTTGTAAAAAATTGAAATTAAGATACATAGTTTTGCTTTACTAATTTGTAGAGTTTGGTTCCTTTTCTTCTAACTAATATCTATAGTCTCTATCTCTCTTTCTCACATTTCAAATTAGGGTTTAAGGCGATTATGATAAAACAAAGAAGTTAGCATTGATTTAAACTAAGAAGACAGCAAATATTTTTTGAAAACTTAACTTGAACTTAAGATCCACATCTTTTTACATCAATAATTAGATATTTTAAGTTAATGCAGGGTTTTGTGCATTGTCTTTACGAATGAATAGTATTCGAAGCAGTAGCAGATGTTGCAAACCCATCCCCGCCTCTCCACCCACTTTGTTCCAGGAAAACGACGAAATTAATATCGTCTGACACAGAACGTTCTATCAGCAAACAACTCACGCATAAAGAGACGACCAAATCCCCCTCTCTTTCGCAACAGAAGAAGAAGAAATTTTTCGCGAACGAACGCACAGATCCCATTTTGGCACCAATTTGCAAAAACCGTTTTTGCCCGAGATCGAATCATAAACAACATTCCGTTCGTTGGGCGGGAAACAGCGGCAAAATGGAGGTAAATAAATAATAATACACAACAAAACTAAACAAACGAAGCGCGGAGAGGCGAGAAAAAATCTTCCCTCGCTAATCTCGAACCCCGGTATTGACTAAAGATTTTTAACGCCGTTCGAGGTTATGTGTTGGAGTGCGAGACGCGCATACAAATTTAAACAAACAAAGCGGGGATAAACAAGATCTAAAATTTCGCTCTACAACTGCAAAGCGGATAACAAAAAAAAGGAAGGCCCCTGCGTTCGAGGCTAAATGTGAGCGGACACATCTCTTGTTAGGCGCAGCAAATGGGATAAATTTGGGCCCCCTCCTTTTTCTTTTGGTACTTTACCGTTATAGCTTACCCAGCATTTTATCGCCAAATTGGCGCTTTTATTCTTTTTTTTTCCATGGCTTCCCAAATTTCTCCATTCGGGTATCGTTTGGTTATTTTACGTTACCATCTCACGTCATCGATGCGTTGGTCGAAGAGTATTAGAAAATAGCAATACTTGATGCATTTTCAAAGGTTTCTAAAGGAAAACCATATTCACTTTTCACTTTCCGTACTGTTTTTTTATGTTTATACCTGCTTTTTATTCACCAAAAATCACATATCTATTTTTCTCTTTTCCAATACTGTTCTTTTCTTAAAAATTTCAGAGCATAAATTAGTTGAATGATAGTTTAGTTTAGATAAATGCATGTACTATTCATTAATATTCACTATAATTGTACACTGAGCCAGTCAGACATTATTATTTCTAGATTTAAAGAAGTTGAGTATCCAGATATTTTATCCTGTGCACAAGTTTTGGTAATGTGCAAGATGACTAAGTTTTTTTAATTCTCCTTTGATACCTTTTATTTTAATAGTAGTGTATCTTCAAAAATAAATTTTTAGTTTCATACTAATAAATATGTACCCTTGAGCTGCATAATTAATCAGTTTTCTACTGCAGTTTTATGTCTTTTTTAATTTTCAGTTTTAAACTTTAAACATAATAAAGAAGTCTTGATTCCTTTTCAGTTTATAATTTTCAGTATTTAATTTTTTACATAAATATTTATCGTTGAAAGGTTTTAACTTTGATCAAAAAATTTATATGTTCTCTAGAATCTTTATTAATTATAGCGGTATAATTAACCAGGTTTTTTCTTCTTTTAATATTGTCAGGAAAAACAATATTCTTTTCTTATTCTGACATGATAAGTTTTCTGTTAGAAAGGGACACTCAAAAATTTATTTTTACTCTTCTTTAATACGGAATGTTTAGTAAAGTTTTTACCGTTAAAAAATAAATTTTTATTCTAATAATAAATATCCATTCTTTAGTCCCAACTAAATTTAACTTTATAACTAACCAATTTTTAGTCTCCAATTTTCTTCTCCCTCTTTTTCATTAAAAATGAGCATTCGAAACCAATGGGCAAAGAAAAACACGCCAAAACAATAAATACGCGCCAAGTGATACAGGCTTTAACGGAAAGAGAAAGAACTTTTTACTTTATTCATTTATTCAGGCGGTGATGTTTCCGTCTAACTGCGACCGTGGGGTATGAGTGGGAGGGGCCAAAAGCCAGCGGGGAGGATCGTTTGGAGTGATTTAATAGGTGAAAGAATGCCGCTTTTTTCCCTCTGCTGTTGTTGCTTTATACGTCCTGTAGTGCGCGTTATTTAAAAATTTATGTTATTTGGAAATTATGCGCGGCGCGTCGGGCGAATTGTTTCTGGGCTCAGCCAATCAGAGGGCGAGATGACGCCGCCTAATGAGATAAGAATCGCTTGGGGAGCATAGGGGTGGGTGGAAGGTTTAATAAGAATTTCGATGCGTCGATTTTTATGACCTTTGAAAATGAGGGGTGACTGTAGCGAGATTCGTTCTTTGTGAGGGAAGAATTTAATTAATGTGTGACACAGCTGCGTTTTTCGATCTATAAATGGATTTTTGTGGAAATTGTAACATGAAATGTTTGATAAATTTAATCAATTCTTGCACCCCCGTTTTGGCGTTGAGATTTGGTCTCGGAATTTGTTATACTGACAAACTGCACTTTTGTTGGAGTAATACATGCGTTTAATTTTTTTGGAACAACCGGGAACAACACATTTTAATTTAATTTCTGATCCCTTTTACAAGATTTTCTATTAGCAATAAAATTTTATCTTGAAAAATTAACGAATAAGACAAAGTGGAATAATTTTTATACCTGATTTTTTTTTTTAATTTCTTGATAAATCTCGACACAAGTATTTCCATATGCAATTGGCAAATAACTACTTTTCAGGTATTGATACTCTGTTATCAAGCATTTATAATTTCAGGTTTTTAATAATTTAACTTTGACTGTTTTTAAGAATAAAGAACATTGGAAATATATTTGATATCCTTAAAGAACTCGATATCCAAGTATCTATACCTAAAATATCGATTTAACCGATCACATCACATTGAGAATAAACTTCGAATTTTTTATTTAAATATTTCCAATGTCTCCAAGCGTTTTTCTGGTAGAAATTTCGATTTTCACCGCCAGGGGGTGTTTTCTTATAATTTAGAGAAAAAAAAGAAAAAAAACTAGCAGAGAGGGAGAGAGAGAGAGAAATTGTATAGTTAGTAATAACCAAGGTTACACAAATTTAACAATCATATATACTTCTTGAATTGATAAACCTCTTTCTAAAATCGGTTAAAAGTGCTAAAATTTAGTTTTTTACTTAAATATGTTACTATTTCATTCAAGTCAGTATTCTTTATTTGTTTTTATTTAATTTGAATTAGGAATTTTTCCTTAAAAAAATGAGGATAATGTTAAAAAGTATTACCCAACTTTATTCCATATTTAAATATTTTGGTTTATGAGAGTGAAGTAGAAAGTCCAAAAACAAAGCTTAAAAATCGTTATCTTTAAAAAAAACTAGAAACTTTTTGTTTAAAAAAATTCAAGAATAGCTCTACCTATAGTTGAGATCTAAGATTTATTTTCTTACGAAATTTTAGTTACGTGTTAATAATAAATCAAATTCAAGTCAAAATTAAATTTTCAAAAATACTTATGAAAAATAAGTTGTTTAGTGAATGTCATTGGAGTAAATTAGAATAATGCACTGGAAGCAAATAAATTATTTTGTGTATGTTTACTTCACAATGTAGGAAATAGAAAGACCATGATATATATAAAAACTGAGAAAAAAATTTCTATACACAATTCAATAGGCTATCTCCTTATAGAGGTTAGATTTTTTTTCAACTCACGGACTACAGCGAAACTTACACAACCAAAAAAAAATATTTTTTAGTATAGTAGTAGAAGTTTAGAAGTAGTTTCTGATACTTTCATCAATACAATGCTACTTTTGTTCTTAAGTGTTTATATTACGAAAAAATTAAATTACTTATTTAAATTTAATTATTATTTTTAATAATAATTTTATTATTATTTATACTACTTAACTTATTTATTTCTAAGAATTCTCTATGAAAGTAGTTTTTCAAACACAGCAATTCTTTAAATTAATTTGAACAAATGACTTCATTTTTAGTTGAAATTTTAAATTTAAAGTTGAAATTTAATCATTATTTTTAAATTTGTATTTTTAATTTTCTATAAATTACTAGAATCTATGTTTAAACTTGCAGAAAGTAATTCTAGAACTAGTTTGCTTCTTGATTGGTGTGTCGTACATGCATGTGAAAATGTTTTAATGAATCTATACTGGTTTAAGTTTCATCATCATTTTCCAAATATTTTCCACAATTACTGTAGGTAGGGCTTTTTTTTGCCTCTCAATTTATCTCAGTGGAATGAAATTGTGATTTTTAATGTGGAAGAAACTAGTCTTCTAATAGCTCGGGCGTTCCTAAAGGTTGTTAGCGCACACCACATTTCCAAAGCATTCTGGGAAGGAAACTCCGCTCGTTTAAATAAACAAGTCTTAGCCTTCCCCGTTGCCACTGGCTTCAGACAAAATCTACAAAAATAATAATTTTGTGCTCTTGCGCCCCAAACTTTCCTTAATAAGCTTCGTTCCACGCAAATAAGGGGTTCTTTTTCCCGCCATTACTCCTTTTTCCCGAAGAAAAAAAAACGGGAGATACGGCCCCCGTAAGGAAAATGCAATTATTTCCGGATCAAATAAGGGCAGAATTTCCTCCCGAAAAAGACTGTTTTTAGATTTTAGACTTTTCTCTCTCTCCTGACTTTAATAAATGCGTAAGACTGTAAGGGGATATAGGGAGGGTGGAGCTTGCTTATTTTCCCCAGTTTTTAGCAAGTTTGTCGTTTTTCGGTCCGCTATCAATTAGGGAAGGGGGTATTTCTTGCAATGGAGCATCGTCTTTTCTTGAGGAGATTGGAACGCTCTTTGGTGATCTTTAATAGATTGGATGCCGTGGCAGAGAACTTTTAACTCTGGAGGCCACATTGATCTTAGTATATAAGAAGACCCGCTCTTGTGTGTAGGATGGATGTTTTCAGTTTTCCTTCGTATAACTTCTTGGGATTGTAATTGAAACCGATGCTTGAAGGGTCAAAAGACTCTTAGCTTTGAAGAAAAATAATATCTTGAAGCGATGTGGTACCTTGAAAGTTTTCATCATATCGATATTATTTTGCTCCTTTCAGGTTTGAGAGCACTAAGCTGTTATTTACGCCTGGGATTGAAGTCTCTAAAATATTGTTGTTGTTGTTTTCAATGCAATTGCATATTTTCATATGCGTGTTCGGCATTTTATTTGTATATAAAAGAAATTGGGAAAAAGTCCCACAGCACGTCAGTGTTTGTTTAAAACTATAACAAAATCGCTTTAACTTATATTCTATCAATAGCCTTAACAAGATCCTGCGTACATTGCATCTCCAGCATTGATAAACCAGATCTGAAAAAAAATTAGTAGCATTTTTATTCCATTGTGTGATAGCTCCAATCATTCCAAAAGTAGCTTTACATTTTTGAAACTCTGTATTCATGAACTATATAAATTTGACGGAGTAAAGTCCTAGTGCCACGAGAAAAACTTTGACAGAAAAACAAAAGAAGTACAAAGCTAAATGATTGGACTTGGCACAAAACGTTTTTTCAGCGTTTTGAATTATCATCACCCCTAAAATTAGTGGAAAGTCCTTAATAACCGCCACAGTATCGTACGACGTAAAAAAAATTTTCTCGTGGCGGTCTAACTATAGGTATGGTCTTATATTGCTAACAGTCTATCGATTCATACAAGAGTTAGTTTCACAAATATGCTTCTGTTATGAGTTAAAATAACTACTTAAGAAATATATAAAACATATCTGATAATACTAAAATTATATAAGATCTCTAATTTCACGAAGGCATGCAGTTTTGTGGGGGAAATTACCGAAAGGGGTTATAGTGTAACTGAAGCAAAATGTGAATCCAGATTACCACTATCTGGAACCAAGAATACGATCGGTCATTTCTACGACTCCATCTTTCTCTTCTCTCAGTTCTCTTTAGGAAGAGGGCTGTTCTTTTTTTTTGTCGTAGGAGTCATATCGATTTCTCAAGATTAAACCATCTCGCAACATCTGCATGATCGAATCGGTCAAATGTGTCGTGATACTTGATATTGCCCGATAAAACTTTTTTTTCTTGAACCTCCCATTTTTTTATCAAAGTGATGGTCCTTCTTTTCGTATTCGATAGGCTTTTTCTTGGATTGACAACCTCAACTAGTGTGGTTTAATTCGTACATTTTAGGAATTTTCGCTCTATATAAACATTTCTTTTGTCAAAGATTCTTAGGTATTTTCAAACAGCAATAAATTTAATAATCTTTAATGCATTTTTTACTTTAAAAAAGGCATTTAAAGATTCTCATTTGTAGTCAGTTACAGATTAAACAATCTACCCATGTCAGGTGATTTTTACGAGTCCAAAATAAATGTTATTGGACAAAATTGCTCAGAAAAGTTTGTTTGGCCTTGCAGTTTTTGTCAAAAGTACCCTTCAAAGTTTTGAAGTTTTATCTGTTAATTGTTTTTTTTTTATTGTTTATGTCAGTTTGTGTCTACATTTTAATGGAAATTTATAAAATAGTATTTCAATTCTATCTGGACTGTGTCTTCATAAGGGTCATTCAGCCACCGTTTGTTACTGGTTTTTTTTTATTGCCACTTTAATGAAAAATCCAGATTCATAACGTTCTTTATACGTCATTTCTTTTAGCAGGTTTGTAAAGATTAGTCATGCTACGTTTCTATATACTAGTTATTAAGTAGGTGCATGACAATATTTAAATCTAAAGCTTTTGTTGTATCTTATAAACTAGATTAATTTACTATTTAGAAGTATATCTCAAACTTCTCTAACTTTAACAATTTAAAAATGTTCTATCAATACCCTAAATATCGATTTTTCTCATAGGACCGATGAAATCTTGAAATGCAGAACCTATAAATTAATACCACATTCTCTCCATCACTTACTCGATACCTGAAAGTACTCAAAGTCTATAACTATTATATTTACCTTTATTTAACTAAATCCGACTATTCACTACCTGAATTACTCTAAATCTAACTATGCATTACCTATATAAATCACTCTAAATAATTCCCTACCTAAAAACATTCAAGTTTTCCTATCGCACTTGCTAAAATAAAGAATATCGCATCCTCTGAAAGTGCAGAACCTTATATATACGCCCCGAAAATCTCCTTGGAGAAGTATTCCTTTTTCTTCTTGAAGGAGAACAGGCCGGATCGATTAAGCCTCCCTCGCGACATCTGCATGGGCGAGACGACCCCCTGTCCACCCTGTCCACAGTGATTGGCCGATGCCACTCGGACCGCTCCACGGAACAATGGACCAAGTGGACGCTCTACCCTCCATCCTCACTGGGGATGTGAGGTTTTCTTAAGAATTTTGGTTGCTAGGTTAACAACTTCATTTTTGTATGATTTTACTTTAAAATTTTGTTTAAGATTTCCCCGAATAATATAAGAAAAGCTGGTAGAAGTTTTGTATCCTTTATTCAGATGGGAATGGGAATATTTTTATGCATGTATACACAACCTAAATCGAATTTAGAATTTTTCATTACAATTCTCAGTTTAAATTGCGTAGACTATAATCAACAACGAGTAATCTTATTTACGCTAAAAATTCCTAGCTTTCTTTCTTATTTTTTATCCTTTTTTAGTATAATTTCTTAAGCTTCTTGCACCTGACTTAGTACTGAAAGAAAGATTTAAAATAAATGAAATTTTATATTAGTAGAAGGAAAAGATCATAGTGAGCTAAAAATTAATGAGATACAAATGGGGAAGGACTATAGAAATAGGCAATGAGAAATAAATGAGGGAATAAGTCAGAAAACGAATAAAAATACGGATTAAAGAGAAGGAGACAGAAAGAATAAGAAGGAGATAGGAAGAGTGGAAATGATATGTGGGAAAATTCGAGACTGAAAATGAACAATACCGAAGTTGAAATTAATTTGCTAATAATAATTTGCTAATTTGCCTTTTACTTAAATTTTATGAATAAAACTTTCACTCTTTTAATAAAAAAATTAATTATTTTTCCCAAGTTAGACATAGTCGTCTTTTTTAAGAAAATATTTTGTAATCTGTCATCAGGAATCAAAGAATCATGCTGAAGTTAAGTCTAAAAAGGTAAAATTTCTATAGGAAGCTACGAATTGCAACTATAACCATGTTAGCAACTCTTCGACAAAGAAAATGCTACGCTATAAACGTTTCACACATAAATAAACACATTTACTGAACACAATTTTTTCCTTCGAACTAACAACACTTTTGGTGTGTTCTCGGGTAGAACACTTTAACACCTTATTGTGTTGTGATAGTGTTCTGAATATAAGTGTTTGTATTCTATCCAAAAATGTGTTCTAAAAATAGCGTTCTAAAATATGTTTAGAATATGAAAGTTTTTGTAAATTTGGATCCAAAAAGTAGATAAGAACACATTTTTTGTCTTTGTAATTTTTTTACCAACACTTTTACCACATCCAGAGATATTTTTAACTCCTCTGAGGGAGTATTTCACTCCTTGAAAATCGGAATTACTCTTTAAAAAACTAGACAGGAGTATTTTCACTCTTTGAATTTATTTTACAAAGATTTATCTTAAACCTTCAGCCACGGCATCCTAATTATCATACTTTTTAATCGTGTTTTCATACTGCCATAGTATTTTTTTCTTCATTTATTGTTCTGCTTCTGATGATTAGGGAGTTTGATTGGCCCAAATAGTTTTTTCTTCAATTTCATTTTGTCCATTAAATAGTAAGCGTTTTTAACAGAATTTTTTTTTCTGTGTATGTAGTTTATGCTTTTTCCGTATTTCACTCCTCAAAATTGAATTTCATTCCTCCTAAAAAAGTCAGGGAGTATTTTTACTCCTCCAAAAAAATCCTAGGAATAACACTGACCACATCAGCTTTTTTTCGCACAACAATATCGCAGCAAAATCGATACAATCGCAATACAATAAGAACGCTTTTGATTAGGAGTGTTCATTATTGTGTTCACTTACGGCCGTATTCACCGATAACTTGACCGGTAGTTAACCAGGATTCAAACCTCTGATTGGCGGAGAACTAGTTTTCCTTCTTTAACCACCAATTAGAAGTTTGAATCCCGGTTAACCACCGGTCAAGTTACCGATGAATACCGCCGTTAGTGTAGCAATGTAGTATGTATTTCAGGGTAATAGCAGACGCTTAAAACGGTAATAATACTTGAAAAGATCTTCGATACCCTAAAAACTTCCTACAGTGCTTCTTCTAGCAGATCAACCTTAAACTTTCCCCCCTGCCCTGTCCCACTTTTCTTCTTGGCGGGGCAGCTCCATTTCGAGGCAGGGGCAGTCCCTTCCGCCGACTGACCCCCGGAAGAAAAAGCGAAAGTGTCACCAAATGTCGTTTGCGACACGAAATCGTTAAAGGAGCCTTCGGAACGCTTCTCTGCCTCCGATGAATTAGAATCGAGGGGTCGGCCACTTATGGTGACGGAAATCGTTTGACTCCATTCGAAACTGCGGTTTAGTTGTTCGACAAAAGTATCCTTTGGAATGTACCTGTTTGGTTTAGAGGTTATTCTCAAAGGTTAAAGTCTGGTTAATGTATAAACTGGCAACACTCTTGCTAGTTTCCTTAACTTGTGACTTGACTCGACTTACTCCTTTATTTCTTGTTTTGATCGAGAAATGTTGTAAAAGGATTAGACAGAAAGAAAAAAGATAAAAATGTAATATGAAAAGAGAGAGTAAAGAACCGTTTAGAGAGAGAAACAATCAAGGGAAAGATAGAATGAGGGAATGAGAGATGCATTATGAGGAAGTAAGAAAAGAAATTTATATGTTAAAAATTTCTCTTGATTTCTTGATTTTGAATGAGGAGAGAGAATGAGACAGAAAATGAAGCAGTGTGAAAAATTTATAAAGAAGGAGTGAGAAAAAGAACTAGATATTAAGAGAGCTACAGTGAGAGAGGGTGGTCTTGGTATTTCAATATTGTATTGAGATTACAATTTTCAACCTTGGTTACCATTTAAAAAGCAATTTTAAGCTACCTTAATCAAAACTATAATAATTTGATACAATATGGAATTTAGAAGACTCTTTTAACTGGATTTTCACTTTAAATGGGAAAATAGGCAAAAAAAATCAAAAGTTGTTTAATTTTAAAACTTCATTTTTAAACGTATATTTCGTTCTACTAGTTTAAAAATGTTTTTAATATGTTGACCCGTTTTATAAATATGTCTTAAAACTATGTATATGAAATGGTACATTTTGAACAATCTAATATTTCCTTCTTATCATTAATTTGAATTTTACTTAACCATTTTATTCTTATCATTAATCTGAATTTTACTTAACCATTACTCGATCCCATTTAAGCTGGTTGAATTTTAATAGTCGGCTGTACTTCAAAATTAAAAAGGGAGGATAATAATAGGAAGTATTATTTTTACATTTAAGATTATTTAGGCTATTTTGATTTCAAGTACTACTTTTGTAGTTTTTAAACAGAAAGAAATTAGATTGTTTGCCCACTGCCTTCAAAGAAAGGTTTTCATACCTTAGTAAAAGGGGTGGCAGATCTCAAGAGACTGTCTTGATGCAAAAACTTCGTGAACCGTGGACTTATATCCATAGAAAAATAAAAAAATTTCCGACACGTGCTGTTTCCGTAACTGAAATTCCTTGATTTTGAAGCAACATCGATTAGACCCAAGTATGGGAACATCAATTTACCAGAGGGATAGATAAACGAAGTAATTTAAAACTCAATTTTCTTTGAAGCCATTTCCCTCCAAAAGCCTCTTTTCTTCAATTTTGTTCCCTTCTCTCTATCTTAAAACATAATCAGATACCTTTTAGAGAGATCCAATTTTGGAAAGAAAAAAATAACTTTGTAATATCATTTAATAAGATGGGAAAATTGGAAAGAGAAATAAGGTTCTTCAATTTTTCTTATCTCGGTTTCGCTCAGAATCCTGAGAATTAAAAAATTTTCAGTTTTAGAAAAAAAGAAGTGGTGAACCCACTCCTACTAATTGGATTTAGGATTATTTTTAGAAAGAATCTGACGTCAAAAACTTGTTGTAGCCTGAGTTTTTGTTTCAAAATCTGGCATTCTTTTAGAAAAACTAATGTGTTGAACTATTTAATCAATGTAACTGATGAACTGTATAACTATACTGTAGAACTTCGATAACTATATAACTGATGAATATAGTATCCAATAATTTTTCAGGTAATTATATCCTTTAATAATAATTGTAGGAAACAGAAAAACTTTACTGGTATTACAATTGAGAAAAGCTTAAAACAAAACAGCTTGTGACTGAGTAGTGCTCTTATCCGATTTGTCCAAGTTTCTGTTTAATAATTAAATGATCCTATCTATAAGGTAACAAGAATATCTTATAAACGATTAACATAATTTTCTCTTAACGCTCTTTTACAAGTTTAACTAATATATTAATTTAATTTATTCAAATTATATAATTATTGTAATGTGTGTAGTCTAAATCAATTAATATGTATGAATAATGTCCCATGCAAAATGTTTTTAAAAAAAAAAACAGATTTACCCCTTCCCTTGCTTCTTAAATATTTTACAGTCAGATATTATCCTTTGTTCATTTTTTGAAAGATCATTTAATCAGTTTATTATACCATACCAATGATGTTTTTATTTTATATCCCTGGTTAAGATCTTATCGTATACATATTTTTTTAGAACTCAATGCTCATAACACTAAATGAGGTATTTTCGCGTTTTGAGATTAAATTTTATTAAAATATTAGATAAAAAATTAAGAGGAAGGACGTTTACGTCAAGTATTTTCGTAGCCTAGTTCCTGAGGTGTAAATTTTTTAGAATTCGTTTTTTGTTTGGACGCGAAAAAACACTTTCGAATCACAAATCGTGCGCTGTGAAGTGAAGTCACACCCCTTTTTCTGATCACGTGACTTTTCTGGAGTTTTGGCAAAAATAAAATTGAATTTTAAATTATTTAAAACACATTTTGAACTTAAAAATCAGAAATTTTGCAGTTAAACCATAAAGTATCAAAAAAAGTATAAAATTAAGCAAATCCCTCACTCATGAAAGTACCTCATTGAAAATATTCAAACACAATGGATGTGCTTATTTTTTTAAATATTTTTTGGGTCCTTTTCATATATTTTTGATTAGTTTCCCAATAAATATTCCTTCATTTCATTTTAATTACATCCATCCTATTGAGCAGTCAAACTTGCAAACACCAGACTTAATGTTAGGTGATCACTTTATAATTTATGCATAACACAGAAACTTGTCTTAAATTTAATAGTTTAAATAATATCCATTGATTTTTTTATGCTTTTTTTTGTCTATTTTAAAGTTTTTTATTCTTTCTTCAATCAGATAAAACCTTAATTCGGAGCTAGAGGGTGAGAATCAACTGATATTACATAGATTTAATATTGCCTTAGTATTGGGTAATACAGGTTAATTAATATTGTGTGTCACTGATGGAAAGAGAAAATGTAAAGGGACCTTTGAGATAGAATTGAAGGAGAATAAATAAAAAAAGGAAGAAAAGGAAAGGGAAAGAGAAAACGGAGAGATTAGTGATATGGTGAAAATGAGGAAGACATTGAGAGAAATAAGACAGAGAATTTAAAAAGAAGAAAGAGGGTGAATAAATGAGGAAATTAGTGTATATTGTAAACCAAAGTATTTCCGAAACGCCAGTCCAACCAAATAAATTAATTCTTCTTAGATCAACCAAACTCAAGTAGTTTAGCTTACGTCAACGCGCCCAGTAAGAGTGACACTAGAAAAGTGGGGCAGGGGGTCATGGCCCCCCAAGTCCAAGGTAAAACGGGGCTTCTCAGGGGTTGAGTGCTCTGTTGGGGTTTTCGAACTCAAGTTCATCGGTTTCCTTTGCGGAACTTGTTGGGGGTTTTTTGTTTGTTTTGGTTGTGTTGAGGTTGCTTGATATCCTGGAAGATGTCTTCCTCTGGATTCTGAGAACATGGATGTAACGGACATCCTCGTTACCTTTAAATCCTCATCACTTTTGTAATTGTAACTGCGAAATGTATTACCAGGGGTCGCAGACCTCCTATTTTTCCTATAAATCCTATACTTTTGAAAAATTAGTAAAAAACCTCCTATATTCTCCTATATTTTGATAAGCCTCCTATATTTCCTATAATTTTGCTCGGCGCGCTCAAATTCGCGCTGAAAACGTTCCATTCCTTAAAGAACAGGGAAGTTTCTCCCTAAAATCCGGAAATCCTATAACGGTACGTAATTTAAATTAAAAATCCCGAATTTTTATACTTGCTACCGTACGTTTGCCTGTAAAGTTGGCTTTTTGACGGCGTGAACGCGGGCAGAAAAAACAACTTGACGGACGGTTCGCGATCGCGTTTTTCTTTCTTTGCGTCCGTAACCTTGGCTTTAAATGCTTGTTTTTGGGGAAAGTGTTCACTTATTGCAGTTCAAATGTGTCCAATAATTAGCTGGCAAATTGAAAAAAATATTAGAGGAATTTCTTGTTGTTTGCAAGAATGCAAATAGAAATTTATAGTTGGAACTTGATAGTTTTAATATCAAATAAAGAATTACAAGGTGTGAGGATAATAGGGTATATGAAAATTTTAAGGTAAATAATATTATTTAAGCATTATTTAAATTTATCAGAAAGAAAGTCTTACAAAATCTTCCATATGAGTAATTTTTTGGGTTTGAAATTGAACTTCTTGGGCTAAAGTTTTTTACTCCTGTCAGTGTTTTAGTTTTTCATTTTCTGCCCAATTTACTCATTTTGAGTCAGACTAACTATTGATGATAACTTACAGTTTTATTGAAAGTATATTATAAGGTAGTTTTTTTTTTATTTAAATCTGTTAGGTTCATTTATTTAAAAATTACAGAAAATTTTTTGTTGATATAATATAGCTTAATTAAATTTTTATTCAAAACCTTTTTTGTAGCTAGGAACTTATACGAAAATTTGCTGTTATTATATCTGTTTAATAGATAAAGTTGTACGAAATGAAACACTAGAATAAAAAAATGGTGGTAAACAACATCGGCCAGTCTTGAATTTTTCATCTGGTAGAATGGAAAAGTCCTTGAAATTCCTTGGAATTTTTTTCCTCAAGAAGTGTATGAACCCTGAATATAGCTTTTCGTGTTTTTTTAAGACTCCTATATATTTTTTTTAAAAATCCTATATTTTTTTAAAATATCACTGCTACCCCTGTATTACCCAAAATGTTTTCCTGTAAGATTTTAAAAATGTATTTTTAATTGTGGAAAAGTTAAAAAGAATCCATTTAACATCTTTCTCTACACAAAATGTATTTATTTATCCCGTTGAAAATTGTCATCCTGTCAAAGAATCGACGAAGAATACCGACAAATTTTTGTTGTTTTCATGAATATAACTGTAAATTTTTAATCGTTTGGTTAGCAACTTTTGTCCACATTTCTAATCTTTAGCGTTCAAAATGGTTTGACTATTTTTAGCGGGATGGATAATGGGAAAAATACGTTTTTCTAACTGAAAATAAATGTTTTTGAAAAATTATTTGTGTATGTTTAAAAATTAACTAATAATTACTTCTTTCCTTTTAGGTATGTGGTTCTCTGGTATTTTCGTTTATATCATTCCTTGGAGTGAAAATAGAAGTATGTTAATTTAATATTATATTTTGTTATATTTTCTATTAATGTTAAGCTTGAATAAAATCGCACTGTATTGTGATTTGCTAATTCAGTGTCAATTAGCAATTTAAAGTAGTAAGCATATATTGATAGAAGAATGCATTTTTATTTAGTACATATTTTTTCAAGTTTGAGCTGTATACCAATAGCTAGCAACAAAATGTTAGAGCTCAAGTAATTTAATATGGAAGATCAATGGTTCATGCAATAGGTATCTGTCAGTTGAAGTAATCAACATTTTTATTTAATTCTTCTATCTTTTGATTCGCAACCATGGTTATAAAGGAAAATCTAAACAAGTTCAGACTTAAAATTTCTCAAATTATCCGCCCTTCATGTTTGTAATTATGTAAAGCTGAACTTTGTATTTTTATAGTAAAAATTAAATGCATGCTTCCTTCCTTTATTTTTTATATGAAATAATACTTCGTTTGAATCCAAACCCATAAAAAATTTTAAATAAATTCTTTTAATAATAGTCTTTCTCACTAAAAGGTGTACCATTTAATGAAATATTTTATCAATCCAATGCATTGACTGAACAATTCAGAAATTCTCAGCATTTCGTTAAACGACTTGCATCACTCTGCCTCTAACCATCTCTCATCCGTGTGTTTTTCATCCCAAACATCCTTCGAGAGCACGAGGCGCTTAAAAAAACTTCTTTTCGAACATTCGGGGACCCCCACGAGCACACCCCTATAAAACATGAGTCATCATTATTCATTTAAGACCAAGATATTCCTCAGAGTGCAGTATGCAAGTGCAACGAAAAGCATGCTCGCGCCCTCTACCGGCCAAAGTGAAACAAGTCAAGCACCTTAAAAAAGGGTATCTTACACATATGCATTTATACTACCCTAGTTTGAATTTAGTCTGATGCATAATTCCGTAAATAATTCTGAAAATTAGTGTGGGTAATCGGTTTATTTGTACTAATTCTAATGTATCGTTAAAATGCTTTAAAATATTAAACGCTTTTAAATTTTAAAGTTTTTATTTTCTATAGCTATAGTTAAGTCCGTTCTACTTCCTCTATAGTGTTTTTCTAAGCTGAAACGTTTTCAGCAAAACCATTCTTTTTGATCAACTAATGAAAACTTTTCGTTGAAATCTTGAAATATGGGTTCAGTATAAAGTTTCATTGAATACCCTCAGTAGTAATAGAGAGGTCCTTAGAAAAAATATGCATACAATTTCCTCTAAAATCGTAATTGTTCTTTCAATTAGGCGAATTAAAGAGGTGGATCCCCCTAACTTTTTCAGGATTTTTTTTCTAATTGTAAAATATGTTTGCTGACCCATTAAGGGACTAATCGAACCTCCCAATTACCCAAATTGCCTCCATGCTTTCCCATCAAAATTGTAGGATCTTAGAACTTTAACAGTTTCTTTGTCCTAAATTTTCATCACACTCTCCTCACTATACCTGCACAATCCATTCATAAAAATTGCGATCTTACCATTATAGTATTAAAACTTATTATAGAGTCATGCTAGTCCAAACTCTCTGTAAAACATGAACTCATTCAATGCTGCTATATAGTCTTGTGACTGGCCACTGAACATAACATGTTTCGTTCATATTTTTTAATTTTATTACGGCAGCTTAATTTGGTACTTGATATTGCGCTAGTATGAAACAAATTTTATTTCAAATTTGCTAGTGCTCCTCTGCTAGCAATAATTACATTCACCAGTAATAGTGGGAAAGTATTCTATGCTCTTATTGACTTGTTTCACTTTGGGTGTAAAGACCCACCATACATTCCTCTTCAAAATTATTTATCATTCTTTTTTTGTTTCATCAACCCCTGGTACAAGAGCCGCCCTCCCTTATTTATCTATTCGAAATTATTTATTATTCCTTTTTTTACCCTCCTTCTTCGTCCCATCAACCCCTACTCCGAAGTGAGGGAAGTGTAAAAGAAACAAGAATAGAACACTCTCTCTGCTGACGGAGCAAAATGAGGAAGATTTTTTTTTCGTAGAAGATGTGATGTTCGAAAGCCTTAAGAGAAAACAGCGGGGGAGGGAGTAATGATGAATAAGAAGGAAAGGGGTGTCCCCAGGAAGCTTTGGAATCTACAGGGGGCGTCCTCCCCACCCGAGACCCTCGGTGGGTGGTAGAAATAAAAGTGGTGCATCTCATAACGTAAATCACCCGTACACGGCCATTTGAAGCAGAAAATGTCCCTAACAGTTTATTTTTAGATTAATGGGCGACCTGGTACTGCAAAACATATCTATCTATGTAATAAGTCCTGTTGAAAATATGGGCCCGCAGTATCTGTTTAAGAGAATTACTTCATTTGCCTGAATAATTGTTTCATTAATGATTTTTATTACTATTGATTTTATTCTTTCATTCACTTTTATTCCATTGTAAATATAAAAAGAAGCACCTTATACCAACGTTAGTCTTCAGCATTTTCCTCTAACACACAATGTCTCAATTTTATTCGGTAGGACAGTTTTAAAATCAGGTAAACCCAAGTTTTTCACTAGGTCGATTTTTTTGCTACCTTTTCTTTCTTTTTTTTTAATTTTACAATCAAAGAATTTTAAAGCTTACAACACAAGTCCTGTACCATGCAACAAGATAACAAATAACATAAGTTTTTACATGATACACCCAATAATAAATTGATATATAGGGTAATTCAAATCTCGTGGGAAAACCAAAGGGGTTGTAGACTACCCTAAGACAATTCAAAAGCTTCTTGAAAAAGGGGTCCCCGAAGCAATCCTAAGCCACTGAAGTCCGGAATGAAGTTGCTAGGAGCAATAAAGGCTGGTTCAGAGCATGGTAATCCATACTGTCATTTTCTCGGATTCCAACCTTTTTCCCATGGTAGTCCGTCGTCCTTTACTTCTAATAGAATCTTTTATGTATCATTTTTAGGCACTAGAAGCATAGGAAGGCATAAATCTAAATTTGGTTAGGCACAATTAATTGTATCTCCACCTGATCATAAGAGGAATTTCGGGAAAAAGTTATATTTTTGGTTTAAAGAATTTTGACTTGCCAAGGACTTTTAGGCGTGAATACTATGTACCTTCCACATTTTTTTTGGGGGGGGGTCAAAAGATAAGAAATTATACTTTCTGTTATGAAAGTTTTACCTCATCGAAGACTGCACAAAAAATAAAATGATTAAGTGAACCCATGTGTTAACTAGTAGGTACTTTAAACGGTTTTACCGAGGTGTATTTCCGAGAAAAATGGCTTTGACATAAGCATAGAAATTAAAACATTAGAAGAAAACGCTTTATCGAATGGGGAAAATATTCTTTTCAGAACTCTACAAAGGGTCGTCGATATGACGGAATTCATGATAGCGAGAGTACTGTACCATCAAACAATTTACAGCCCGGGGTGACGAAATCCCTCAATTCGGGCCCTTCTCCAACTCTTTGAAGACTCCCTCTGGAAATCCCTAAGACAGAGAGACAGCACGTTGTTATCTTATTTCGTCCCAACGAAACTTCAATCCTCCCCCCCCTTTACAGCCGGAATGGACTTGGTCCACTTGCTCGTGCAAGGTGGCGATATTGCAGCGGAGACAAACACGGTCGGGCTTCCGAAATCTATATGAAACTCTCTCTCACTCGCTGAAGAAGAAGCTGAATATTAAATTCACAATTTATTTCGACTCAAGACTACTGTCACCATTCTACTACTCTCTGCTTGCTGCTGTTGCAGTTAATTTTTTTTTTCCTTCTCTTCTCATCATAAAAACATGCGCCGTGCCTTTTGCGTAGGGGAAGGGTGAAATAGAGAGCTCGTAGGATCTCAGTCTTAAATAGTGATAGTGATAGCATCTCATGCCAAATGTGTGTATTAGTATCTCATTACCTGAGTTGGTTGGTTGGTTGATTGAAAGTAGTCGTTACTTAACACTTAATGAATAATTTTTATATGTATAATTTAGTAATTAGTATTTTAATATTAGTAAGTTCCTTTAAACCTCTTAATGTTTAATTTCAATTTTTTGTTTTCAAACATTCTGCCACTAGATCGTTCTAAAGTACTTGGACAACTCTTAAGGCTGGGCGCGCACGAGTGACTAAAGTCACGGCGACCAGGATAACTAGTATCAAAAATATCACTAGAAAACAATAGAGCATTTTCAATCACATGACTTTACCTAACAACGGCCTTAGCAACGTTGTTTTTATCCTCCAGTGATGTCATGTGCGAATGCTTCTATTGGATGCTTCTAGTCCCCGCCCCTAACAACAGCCTTAGCAACGTTGTTTTTGTCTTTGTCACCGTGACAAAAGTCGCCCGTGCGCGCTCGCCCTAAATATTAAATTAATTCTACTGAAGACTGTGAATATTTAAAGCATTTAATTTATATTAATTTTATTACAGTAATTTATTTTCAACTTTTGCCCAACAATACGTATTCTTTCTAATTTGCACGATAGACTTTAATTACGTTGTACAATCGTTCTGTATTTGAAAAGAAAACATACCAATTTGAATTACAGTTAAATTTTTTCTCTTTAATTATTTAGTGAGAATACACAATAGTAATGTTTTTAAGTACTAAGTTTGGTAAAATATCAAATAAACTTTTTATGTAGGGGACTACTGCCTTTCGCTGTGTTCCTCTGCCTAAGCCTGGGCTTCTGTCCGTAAACCTGTAAATCATCTGATACATCAATGGGTTCTCCATTTCTATAAAGTCATAACAAACTACAGTTAAGTTATGTGTAACTTTAAAAATAAAATTATATATATAACTTGTGTACAGTAAGTTTAAGCTTTGGGAAATGACGATGATCTCCCTAGAAAAAAATTTATTGCTGCACCACTATGGAACCTTCCATGTTGCAAATATCTCTTCACCACTGTCCACGCAGGGGCACATCTCACTATTCTCTCTATTCCCCCCTATCCCTACGCTGCCTTGTCTTGTATCTGCTTCTGCAGGATTGTCTTTTTTTTTTCCTGAGAGTGTGTGTACGCTCTGCTTTCTCTTTCTCGCTGCGAGGGCGTTATTATAATTCCTGCTCTCTTGACTTATGAATAGAGAGAGTCGTCGGCACTCCCTCGGAAAGAAAAAGGAATATTTTAATAATGAAAAAGTGTGTGTGTGTGTACCTGGTTCCTCCTCGGCAATAACGACATTCCTCGTTGTCCGCGTGTGTCATTAGATGGACCCGTTCGGGTCTGACTGAGAGAGGGTGGACAGAAAAAGAAGATTTATGGCGAAATTTGTGAAGCTAGTGTGATCGCGCAATAGTTAGTCAACTTTGGATTCTGACCATTGAAAAGCTTGACCAAAAATTTAGATGTACTCAGCTTCAAACAATCTTTTTCCAATGTAGGATGGATTTTAAATCCTTGATCCATGAAATGCAAAGAGTAAAGTAAAACGGGGTGAATCGGAACACTTTTTAACTTTCAACGTTTAAGTTAAAAATTTTTGTTGAAATTGTTTTTTGGTCTTTTTCTGTTCCTTCAATTTTAACTACCAATTCTCAATTTTAAAATTTTTCAATTTTACTTTAGCTAAAACAAAACTTTTTTTGAAAAACCTTTCATCCCTTTTTCATTAATTTTAATGGTGTTCCAATTCACCCCGCAGATTGAATCGGAACACCGCTTAAAATCTTTATTATTTAATCCCAAAAACTATACCTCTACGACCCATTGTTATTGACAAAATCTCAACACAATAAAGTATGAAGTCACATTGGTTTATGCTTAAAATAGGTTTATGGAAAACTTGAACAAGATTATTTGGATTTATTGGAATATCAACTGAGCATGCATGCGCCTACCGTGGAATTGAATAATTATGTTTTTATTGGGTATGATGTCACATTTTTGCAAAATTATGTCGTCATAGAGGTATAAGTATTCCGGAATTTTTTATGTAGTACTCAACACAAGGAATATCCTTCTGCAGAGTTTGGGAAAAGTTGTTTCAACACCCTGTACTTATCTTTTTTTCCTTAATCTTTTAATTCATTGGATTATAGCATTGAAATTTTGGCATGAAAAATTAAGAACTTAAAATCAAAAGTACTTTTAGTTTAAAACTGAAAAATTATAAAAGTAATAATTATCTAATTTACTAATAGGCCAAAAATCATTTCACCTCAACTCTACTTTTACCTCTGAAAGCTCAAAAAAAAACCAAGCCATTCATATTGCTAATCAAGGATTTGGTTCACTTTTAAAAATAAAATAAATTATTTATGCAAAAGCGAGCAAGATTTGTAAGCCATAATCCCTCGGGAAATAACCCCAAAGGCACTACCTCCCCTCAGGTGGTTAGTTCCGAATCATCACCCCCCTTAAGAAATTACGGACCTCATTCCAAATCGAGCGGAGTTGAGAAGTCGGAAGCGGCATATCGTTTTAAGCAGACGAGAGATATTGAGAATCAGATTGGTTTCCCAGGTTTGAGTAGTTTATCTGACCCCTGGTGCATATGAAGCCCGAAGGGGTTATCATCTGGTGAAGATACTGAATTAACCTGGGATGACACTGTATTTACTGGCAGTTATCAGATTGCAACTAGTTCGCAAAATTATTTTAGAGGCCTTCGGGGTTTCTGAGAGGACAGATTTGACTTCGAGCCATGCCTTTAAGGTTATAAGGGAAGCCTTAGGGTTATCAGCTTCAAGCTAAATGAACCTTGGGGGATGAGTAATTTTTTTACTCTGCTGGGAATGATTTGGTAGATAGATTTATCCGCCGAAAAATCGGAGAGATAGGTGATCAGCTATGTAAATTTGAAGTTTATGGATGAGTACTAATAAGTAATAAGAGCGAAATAAATTGAAAATTAAGGATAATTCTGAGATATTTTTGGTAATACGAAAAAGCCAGTCAGTGTAAAAACTGGTCAGTAAAAAACAAATATATTACATGGGTAAGGCTATAATTTATTTTGTTTTTTGACCGTATTTTACTTACCGATTTTTACATTTACCTGGTTTTTTTAGCGACACCAGATTTTCAGGGAAGTTGTAGCTACAGTGAAGTATAATTTCTTTGTAAGCCTTTTCTGCTCATGAAGCCTATGGGTCTGAAATTTTGAAAACTTGATTTAAAGATATAAAGAAAATGTTGATTTTTATTTTTATTTTTTTTTTAATTTCTGTATCTTTTAATTGGATAGTATTCTGTGAAAAACGAGTATAAAATGATAAAAGTCACACATATTATGAGTTTTTAAATAGGTCTAAATGTTTTATAATATTAACAAGAAATTTTAAGCAGATTTTCTAACATGTCAAGTGCGATACAAGCATCAAATTTTCGACATTGATTTTCTATATGTGTGGAAAAGTCATTTTAAAGTGTCTTTAAATTTTTCAAAAATTAAATTAATCATTTTTCTGAATTTTACACTCGATAATAAAACATATGGCACTATTCAAATTTTTTTTAATTTTTCGCAGGTATTACCAGCGTGAAAGTGTTCTGCTTTTCCGTATACTACTTAAGGAATACACAAAATTTCGTTTCTATTTTCTCTTATTATTGTGTACATTTTCTATATGTATTTAAATTCAATTAACTAACTAACTCACATTTTAACTACAAAAACCATTGAAATTTTGAAAGCCTGTTCATTTTTTCTTCTATATTGTTACGTCTTTATTCTTTCAAGTACATATTTGAGATATATTGTGAAATAATGTATACCCTTATTATTTTTACTAAACGCACGTTTATTTTCACTGTAGGATTACTAATCAATTTTGTTTTAATATCCTAGTATTTAAGATGAGAAATAAATTGTTCTTCGGTATATATTTCTCTCACGTTGGTCTTAAAAAGGTAACATTTCCTCTTTCACAGACTCTTAGCGCCATCTCATGGATTTTAAAATAGCTACATTCTTAAAATTCTTTCACTGGCCTTCTCTCTTTTTGCGTTTTCCGAAATAAAATTATTAGCAGCTCTCTTCTTTTTAAAAGAATGATGCATTTTATTTGTTATGGATAATAGTGAAATATTTTTCGAAATATTAAAATAAAACTTAAAAACTGTTCTATTTTCGTATATTCTGATAATCTTAGCATTTATGGGAAAAATTTTATTAATTAATTAAATATTAACTTACCACATTTATTTTAATGATAAGTTTCTATTGTACTTGTCAAATTTTTGTCGAGAGCAATCTATGTTTAGAATTTTGCATATTCGTAAAGAAGAGTAATCTGCATTGAATTAGTTCAAATGCTTTACTAATAGAAAATCCTATGAATCGTATAATTTTGCACACTTTTAAACAGTACTTAAAACATGAAACCAAAACACTTAGAAAATTATATTTGATAGTTATTTTTTTCTGCATTTTTATATTCATTTCCTTTATTTGAAGAAATAAACCATCCTTTTCGTCATAAGGTTACTTATTGGCATTTTCCATGCTCCCAAACTATAGACTAGTTCACATCAGGATAATTCTATATTTGACTCACACTACAAAAGAGCTAATTTTAAATCTTAAAATTACTGCAAAAGGATTATTATAATAAATCAATATTTACCACTAATTGTCTTTATAGTGGTCATTTGATTAATAAATACTAGCCACTGAATTTCACACAATTTATATTTTATCCCTTTGACATGGGAAAATGTTAGTGTAATTCACACTACATGAAAAATAAGTGATATACGTATAAGTTTTAAAGTTTTTGTTTCTTCCTCTGCTTGTAGAAAAAAAGTATAAAAATGATTGTTAATTTTAAAAATTGTACTTCGATTTCAGATTATAACTAATCACTAGATTCCTTTGATTAATTTATTACAAGTCATTTTGTTTGTGACTTATTATGCATATGACTCATATGTATTGACATGACACTGACTTATTTGCATTGTGGAAATGAGTTAAACTCAAGCTATACATTTCTCAAATTTTGTATTGATAACTAAAAACCTTCAAAATATGCACATGATTCGGATTTTGATATGAACGATTATATATCAATGCGGCTCAAAGGCCGAAATCTTTCAATCAGCGGGAAAAATGCTCATATCGCGATCTGGCATTTCCAAAATGCTCATTTGGACAAGACCCGACGCGTTCTGAACGTTAGCTCATATAACCACAATACAGTTTTTACACACATTTTTTAAGTAGTAGATATTTGATACTTGGAGAGGTATTAAAAAAATGACGCATTTTTTAACTTAAACCATTATTCTAATAGGTATTATCCAAATACCACTGACTAAGTATCTCGAAATCTCCAAACCTACTGAACCAAGTCCTAATTTTCTTCACAAAAAGAAATAGTACAACCGAACTGGAGGTATCAAATATATTATTCCATCTCCCTCGACGGAGAACTGGGCCTTCAGTTCCCTGTCACATCACCAGGTGTCGCTAGCTGCCGAGGGCCCCTTTGACTTGGGATGATGGATGGGCCAACCTTGGCCTAGAGCAGGAGACACCTGTTGCCCGATGTTCACAAAGGGAAGGGTTGAAGGCCTAGAAGGGGAGATGGTGGAATCGCAGAGCATCGACCCGAACAATCAACATCGTCAAAACCAAAAGCTTTTGTTTTAAGCGTGAATGTTTGGGGGCACCAATACGTGAGTCCAGCAAAATCTCACCAAGGGGAGAGGGAGATCAATTAAAATCCCACGTCAACTTTTAAATTAGAGATGGTTTGTTTTTTCTTGAGACACTAATGGTTGAGGGGACATGCACGCGTTAGTCAAAACTGCGAATCATTACTTAGTCTTTTGTGATAATCGTGACCTTAAAGGCTATGTTTGTGATTTCAATATGGATTTGTTTCGAAACCTATCCTATCTAATTTATGCGCCATGCCTACAAGACGAAACAAACGTAACAAAGAATTTATTTATTTAAAGTTGTAAGAAAAAATTGAAGGAGGAAAGGGATCACTCAACATTTCACTAAATATTTCCAATGAGGCGGTCAAAAATTTGGAAAAACATCTCACGTAATTTATGAGCGTAATACACGGCGTGGCGGACCCATTCATAAAGTTTAATTCACATCAGAATAATTTTAACCCACCAGTAAGCATTTTTGTCATTTTGACACCCTCCTCTGTCAGTAAATAAAAGAAAATCGCAACACCCCTCTTATAATCATGTAAGCAAACTGTGCCCCCCCCCCACCACACACACCTATGCTTGTTGAACTTTCTTCCAAGAAATTGTTCATTTAAAATCATCGTCTTATGTATTGTTATGTCTTTTATAGTAAAACTAAGGGTCTAGAATGAGTTGCTCCACTGACCAAAGATTTCTTATGTAGAAGTCTGTGACTTTAAAAAGCAACCATTAATTTCCTTAAGTGTCGCTTCCCCTCAATAGCTCTTAGTGTACAGGGAAAGCACCTACACTTCACTTCTCCAATTTCACTCTCTGGCTTTTTCCAATTACGTACTCCTCTATGCTATTCACTCTCATCCGAGTAGCTCGCATAGGGGAGTGTCTCACTAAAAACTAAATAGGGTGTAAGCACTAAGCGACAAATTAACTCGCAAGGCAAGTCACTGATACTGCAAAATGATAAAAACAAGTAATCGACACAGCACTTGTGTGGTGCAGCTTTATAGCTTTCACGCTGACAGGCCTCTACTTGATTGACATTTTTCAATTACGGAGCCCCAATTCCAATCCTCTGATTGAAGCTCCCTCTTGTAGCGCCT
Source organism: Tetragnatha montana (assembly GCA_963680715.1). NCBI lineage: Eukaryota > Metazoa > Arthropoda > Arachnida > Araneae > Tetragnathidae > Tetragnatha > Tetragnatha montana. The sequence continues at coordinate 31,043,643 of OY796686.1, forward strand.
TTTTTTTAAAAAAAAAAAACTTCTTATTTCGTATTTTTGTTCCTTTTTTTAGCTCCTTGTAGTTTAAGATCGGGATTTCCGATACTTGGCTGCTAACAAATTGGATCCGAGGAGCTTCGAAATGAATAGCATGTTTCGAGAGGAAAAGTTTTAATTAATGTCATCCATCAAATACCCTTTGAACCGTTCGTGACTTTTGAGAAAGTCTCTCTCGTCATTTAATTTGACACTGTTGGTTAAAATTAGGTTTGAATTTAAAATAATGAGAAGACAATTCTTTGATTTCATAAATATGGTTTTTTCCATAGTTCAGTTGTGTTTACTTGGTTGATTATGAACAGTTAATGATAATACAGTTTTTTTTATTTATGCCCCTTCCCTTCATGTTGAGAAACATGGCTAACAAATTTTAAAAATATTAGCAAAATTCTGAAACAAAAGCAGTTCTTAAAATAATAATAATAATAATAATCAAATTTATTGTACAAAGACAAATACAGAAAGACGAAAGACACACAAAGAACATCAAAATATACAAAAATAACAAATACACAAAGAAACAACAAAGAAAAAAATTAAATATGTGGTATCATAAGAGCCAGCGGCATTATGATTAAGAAGCGGCGAAAGAATGTTAATTTGAATTCAAATTTTAGTACATTTTGTTTGAACAAAACGTAAATAACTTTAAATACATTTATTTATAGAATATTTTTTTTTAATTTTAAATCAACTGAACTTTTTCTCCTTCTTATTTATTCCCTTCTTCAATCCATCCTTCATTCTGTCTTTCCTTGTATAGTTCATCTACTTCATTCTCCCTTATTTCTCTCCTTTTCTATCTTATTCTTTTATTATTTACAGTTCAGTTAAACATGTTTTTAATTATTTTTTTCTCTAGTCTATGTATAAACTTTCTCTTTTTTCATTTCTCTGTCATTTACAATCTCTCTCACTCTCATTCTCCAATCCTTTTTACTAAACCTCTCTTTTTCTCTTTCTTTTTTTTTTTTCTTGATCTCTATTTCTTCCTCCCTCTAAACTAAGTTACAAGAAGTTAAGGAAGAAATCAGGAAAGCAATATAAAAAAACTCTAATCATCTCGTCTACATCATGTTTTAACTCTTAATATAAATTCGTGAACAATCCAATCTATGAGCATGTTCCCACATCTAAATTCGCAGATTCTAGACAAGAACCTGTTCTTAATTTTCTTCTTTTTTCTTAATCTCTCTGGTAGATTCTCTTTATCTTATTTGAACTGAGGGGAAATTATCGTAAGGAAAAAACCAAGAAGCAATGAAACCTCTAATCTTGTTTACACTGCAAACGCTCACGACACATTTAACAACACTTTAGTTGTGTAACACTGTATTATACTTCATTGTGTTGGATAGGGTTCTGAATATGATTTAAAAAGTGTTGCTATGCAGAAATGTGTTCTAAAAGTAGTGCTGTTATCTTTTGTTTATAAGTGTGTTCACAAAAAATGTGTTATTGTAAGTTTATCCAATTTTAAGAACACTTCCAGATTTTGCAACACTATTTTTAGAACACATTCCTGTTAGCAACACTTTTTAAGCATATTCAAATAAATAAATGCAAAATTCAATAAAATGCAAAGTATTCTAGCTAACATATCAACTACATCTACAACACAACTAAAGTGTTGTTAAAAAAATTTCTTAAAATTGTTTATTTTTGGGTGGAGCGCGTGTCCATTATCGTGTTTATACTTAGCGTAGCAAAAGTGTTAAAGCATTTGCAGAGTTAAGTTGTATACGGGCAGTTTGCCCGATGAAATAAATTATGTCAATGTCTATAAATCTCTGAACTGTACATTTAAAAAACTCTTTTGGGGACCTAAAATCCCAGTCCTCCCTCTTGTCCACCCGCCGGGTCATCTCGAAGAAGAAGGAGGAGCGCCGAGAGAGGCGCTCCTGTTTAAAAATCGATATTTGCCTAATAACCCGTGAACGCCAGAAGGAAGGTGGGAATGGAAAAAAAAAAGAAAATAATCACCAGAGGATAAAGAAGGGGTGTCGAAGGAGAGGGACGTTCCATTTTTCGAACCGGGGTTGACCAGGGGGTGACATTAAGATGAGGATATTCTTCTCGGAGAGAGTTCCGTGAATGTGTGTTTTGATCTTAAATGTAAGTGTTATACAAAATTTAATGTAAATAAACGAGGGGTTTTCAGTTTTGAAACATTAAAAAGTTTAAAGATTTTAATTTTTGCTCAAAAAAATAGTTATCTACCGATTTTAAATGTTCTGTTCGTGTAACTTAGGAAAAAATAATCTCAGTGTTAGTGTAAAATAATTTAAAATTATAATTACTTTTATACTTTATGAATAGTTTATAAAGTGTGCACCTACAGTCTACACATATCGTATTTTCCTGAATTACAAATTGAATTGTTTTCCTCTAAATTCATAGAACTGCTTTAGCTAAATAGTTTTAATTTTCTGAATTATGTCTGATTTAATGATCTGCGTGGGAGATTTCAGGAACAAAAATGTTTTAAATCATCAAATTTGTAGTGTTCTTTCTATAAAAGTTAATGTTTTTAATTATAGTAGAGAAGACCACCTGTCACAGTCACCCTGAAAAGAGAATAATTAAAGAACGTTAAAAGTGCATTTTTTTTTTCATAATTAGAACATTTTGTTTTTTAATAGAAGTTCTTATTTACTTTTATTCAGAATGAAAACAAGAAAGGAAATTTAATGTGAGGAAGAGGGGGAGAGAATAAAGATTGAGAGATGAGGCAAGAGGGAGAGTAAGGAAGAAGAAAATATAAGAAAGTGTAAAAGGGGAGGAAATATAAGAAAAGGAAGTAAGGGAAGGAGAAGGAAGAAATTAAGAAAGTGGAGTTAAGAGAATAAGAGATGAAATGAAGGGAAGATTTTTCGTAAACTAGTTCCTGCTCAATTAAATCACCGAACACATTGGAACAAAACTTCTCAGGACAGAAAACAAAATCAAGCCATTTGCTTGGCAGTTACACTGCGCAATATCTTACGTCGTCTGTTCCCTTTATCCCTCTGGGGTGCTTGTATCCTGATCCCCTCCGAGTCCCCAAATGAAATGGAAAAATGGGCAACTGACTCTAACCAGGTGGTTAGGAGATCTCCCCAAACGGTTCTTATTTTGATCCTTTCGCGCGTGCCTTTTTTTAATGTCTTTTTTTTTAATTCGTTTCTTTTTCTGTGCCATTTTTTGGCGCGTACTTGTGCCCCAGTTCTAGGCTGTGGAAAGTCTTTCGTTATCTATGGTTTGACGTTATCTATGGTTTGTAGTGCATTTCTTACCTTGATTTTTCAATTAGTTGGTCCAGCAATAGAAAAATAGAAAATATTATTTCACGTGAATCAACTGCCATTGATTTTGATTTAATCGAAATAGATTTCTGACTAATGAAGTCGTATAAACTGACAAGACACCATAACCAATCGTTATCACCAACAGTTCAATACTTAAAGATACATTTTTATTTGTTTTGAGAACTTACTCCTGAAGGGGTTCTTAATTAAAAAATTTTAAAACCCACTGAAAGCAAGCATGAAAAAGGTTCTATGATTGCATTCTTTTAAAGTCCTTGAGTTATAAGCTTCTCATTGGTTTGTTCAATTTTAATACTTTATGTACAGGAATTCTTAAAATTTTTGCCTTTATTAATTTAATTCTAAATTTCTAGCTAGATCCATATTACCAATTGGATATACTAATTTATAATATATGCAAACCTTTATTTTTATTTGCTTAAATTATTCAGCATCAATAATTGTTTCAAAAACTGTAATTTCACTTTTCATAATACTTCGTTAAGAAAAATTCTATTAAATTTCGTAGAATTTTATATGTTTCCAACAATAATACTACCTTACTACGATTGAAGTAGCCATTTTTAAAAATATAAAAAATGGTTTTTACAGAAAAGTTTCAGAAAAACCTTTTCTCCCCTTTTTTCATCTTACATCCTCCGGTGGCCATAAAGTACGGACTTTTAGCGCCATCTATTAAGGAACGCAATAAACAAATCTATAGGCCAAGTTAAGGGTGCCTCGAGTGGCAACTCAAGTCAAGTTGGGATTCGATTTAAATAATTTTGATTTTTTAGTTAGCTAGTTTTAATGATGTAAATAATATACAGGGGCGTAGCAAGAAAAATTTTCATCAGAGTTTCATAAGTTTTGAAGAAATTCATGGAGTAAATTAAGTCCTCTTTTACGGTCATAAAAGGAAAATTTCTGAAAGTATTTTGTGGGAATAAAGCTAAAGCCCCCTTATTTGTGCTGATTTTTCGTAGAGATATAATTGTCTCTCAATTTACATGAAGATTTTATTTCTGTTTTTCATTTATCTACGGTGGTGCATTTTTAAATAGCAGAAGAAACGCTGATCTTTTATGTGTCATCCCCGTGTATGTGTTTAATCAAATTTTAATATTGTGTAAAAATATGATTTTTATAAGAGGTTGAGTTGAGTTGGATATTTATGTCCCTAGCATTAGAATATGATATGAGATTTAAAAAATTACATTAGAGGTACAGAAAAAATAATTGTTTGGAACTATGCATTTTTTGTTTTATTGAATCCAAACAATATAATCTCAATAAGGGTATTTATTGGAAATACATCTATTAATTTCAGCAGACAAGATAAATTTACTCGTTTGAAGTTGCTTTTTATGCTTACTCTCCCATAATTTTTACCAAAACTATTAATTGAATCATCAGTTTGAAAAAGGGAATAAGTCCAAAAACCAAGTTTTGAAAAAATCGAAAAAAATTATAAATTTTGGAATTTTCGTTGTATAATTACCAAATTTTTCCTGGAAATTCAGGACCGTATTTAGAAAACAGAACAGAAAACAGCAATCATAGAATCAAATATAATAGTGGGGTCGCTTATGTCATGTTTCGAAAAATTTTTGGCAGAAGCTTAGTGAGTGGTATCATTCGATTCGTAATGACGTCTACATTAACGTGGTACCGGGTGTTTTTTCCGAATTCCGTGCAGGGGGTTTCTATGGCGTCATGAATGCAAGATGGCCGCCGCAGGAAAAAAGCTGTAAATGGCGATCTAGGGATGTTATCGGAACTATTTTTGGACTAAAAGCTCAGAAATATATATTTTTATCGAATAGCTACAAAAATAAGCATCTAAATCGGTTAAAAATTGCGTTTATGACGTCATAACCAAAAAATGGCTATTTTCACCAAAAATACAGTATTTTGTCATGTAATACTTTAAATAGATGCTATTTTCAACGTGAATGTAATTAAAATATGTTCATAATAAAAAAAACAACAATGAAAATTTCATTGATGGTCATATAAAAGGCGGATATGACGTCAGAAATCCAAAAAGGCTGTCACATAGAATAAAAATTTTTACTTTTTTATTCAAAAATTTTTTAATTGTTAATTATTACACTTATATGAATGTAATAAAGGTATTTTGAGGATAAAATTTAACAAAACATTTTAAAATTCCTGAAAAAAACATCGAAATATTAGGTGTGAAAGACAGAACTACAGTATTTTGTCATGTAATACCTTAAATAGATGCTATTTTCAACTTGAATGTAAAGAAAATAAGTTCATAATTAAAATGCCAGCAATGGAAATTTCATTCTTTGTCACACAAGGCGGATATGGCGTCAGAAATCCAAGATGGCTGGCATGTGAAATGAACTTCTTTAGTTTTTTACTCCAAAATGTTTTATTTGGGAATTATTATACTTTTATTAATGTTGTAATAAAGTCATTTTAAGGATAAAAAAATTCCCAATTAAAAAATTTTGGAGTAAAAAACTAAAGAAGTTCATTTCACATGCCAGCCATCTTGGATTTCTGACGCCATATCCGCCTTGTGTGACAAAGAATGAAATTTCCATTGCTGGCATTTTAATTATGAACCTATTTTCTTTACATTCACGTTGAAAATAGCATCTATTTAAGGTATTACATGACAAAATACTGTAGTTCTGTCTTTCACACCTAATATTTCGATGCTATTTTCAGGAATTTTAAAATGTTTTGTAAAATTTTATCCTCAAAATACCTTTATTACATTCATATAAGTGTAATAATTCCTAATTAAAAAATTTTTGAATAAAAAAGTAAAAATTTTTATTCTATGTGACAGCCATTTTGGATTTCTGACGTCATATCCGCCTTTTATATGACCATCAATGAAATTTTCATTGTTGTTTTTTTTTATTATGAACATATTTTAATTACATTCACGTTGAAAATAGCATCTATTTAAAGTATTACATGACAAAATACTGTATTTTTGGTGAAAATAGCCATTTTTTGGTTATGACGTCATAAACGCAATTTTTAACCGATTTAGATGCTTAGTTTTGTAGCTATTCGATAAAAATATATATTTCTGAGCTTTTTGTCCAAAAATAGTTCCGATAACATCCCTAGATCGCCATTTACAGCTTTTTTCCTGCGGCGGCCATCTTGCATTCATGACGCCATAGAAACCCCCTGCACGGAATTCGGAAAAAACACCCGGTACCACGTTAATGTAGACGTCATTACGAATCAAATGATACCACTCACTAAGCTTCTGCCAAAAGTTTATTTTACACCATTGGTTTTTGACACAAGCGACTCCACTATAAGTAGGTACGGTACATTCAAAAATATTTTACAGTTGAAAATAGTTGATGGACTTTTCCCTTTTTCAACTTTATAAAATTTCAAATGAAGAAAAATCTTAAAAAAAACTTAAATTGACATTTAAATTATATTTCTGAGACAAATAAAATTCAAAATTATTATGAAACTGCAATTTAGTAAGTGAATATGAATGGAGTCAAACATTCCGTGGATAAAAAAAAATAAAAAACACTTTTAAATTAAAAGCAAATTTTATATTCTTCATTTACAGCACGAATAATAAGAAAAGAAATACAAATAAATTTTAATTTCAAATTTAATCAAAAAATACAAAGAATGGACATTGATTTCGCAAATTCAAGGGGCTATATCTGACTATAGGGGGTAGTTATTTCCCCTCTTTCCACGCTTGTGTAGGGCAAAGCTTGGAGATATTTTTGAGCACAAAATGTCAATTTGTCATTTTTTGGACTTGGTTCCTTGGTTCCTTTGGACTTGGTTCCAAAGAAGGGGGACACTGTCCAGAGTACTCCCTCTGGATCCGTCACTGCCTGAACTAGACTATTCTCCCGGAGTGGTTCCTGCCTGTCTTGCGATGCCACAGGAGGATTGCAAACCTCTGGATGTAGTACCTAGTGAACCACCGGACTGTCTCGCAATTGAAGATTTAGCAAATTCTCCAGATGCTACCTTTGAGACAAACGATCGTCTTGGATAACACTCTGCCTAGAATCAAGGTTGATTGGGCAGTTGGAGGCGTTCGCTTGAGGAAGAACCCTCCCCAGAGTCTTGTTTTAGATGTGCAAAATCCGAAGATCATCCAGACATACCTCATAGCGGCTGCTAAAGGTTGTCTCCCACCTCCGAGTTCTTACCATAGACAAGGAGGGGTGGAGCGAGAAGGTCCAAAATCCTATCCTGGGGGTCACTGGTGAGGACTAGTCAACCTGTTGCAGTGACAGGAGTGAGCACCGATGAATCTCCAAAAAATTGAATATTCTTTGTCGAGCCAAGAAAAAGTTTGGGAATGTGACGATGAGCTACTTTGATATGCTACTTTGAGTGGTAGTTTATGCGAAGTGAAATTGTGTTGGTTTTGTGACGTCTTCCAGTTGCAATAGAAATCGTTATCATTCAATTGCCCAAGCTCAAAAGCGCAACCATCAAAGTAGTAGAAAAAAAAAGGGGGGGTCAAAATTCTTCTTTATTTTAATTATTTTAAAATAATTGTATATAAAAGGTTCAACTTGAATTACTTTTCTTGTTTTCTTATAACACTACTGTCTACAACAGAGGTTCCCAAACTGTATGTTATTTTATAGTTTAGAGAAATATAGGCGCTAGGTCTACTCAGTGGTCATTTATTCACATTGCACCAAGACATCCTAGAATCCGTATAGTTTAGACCAACATAACTGCATAAAAGGCTTTAGAAAGGAAAGTTTTGGTTATTCTGGTCCAGGTTGACTTTAAAAAATAACTTTTATCCCTCCTCTTTTTCTACCCTGCATTGATTTACGTTCGGAAGATACAAAATCAAAGAAAAGGGGGGAAATGCAAAAGGACATTCGAATACTACTAAAACGAAATGGGGGAAAATGCAGTAAGAGAGAATATATATTTTTAAAAAATGAATAAATAGCAATCATAATAACAATAATAACACACCCAAAGTAGCTGTAGGCGTGCGTTGAGGGAAAATAAAAATCGTTTGCGAGCTATAAAAAGGAAGTGAAGGGAACGGAGGAAATGAAAGCGCTAGAAAGAATTCCAAAGGATAAAAAAATCGAAACTTGTATCATGCGAGCTACTAGGGAGACCGAGTAGCTTGCTATCCCACTTGAGAGATAAAGGTTTACTGCGATACAACAACTGTTATGTATCACAAAGGTAGTGAAACACATGCAAGTGGCTCACTTTTTGGAATTCCATGCGAGTAACTCTCAGTGTATGAGAAGTACAGTAACTGGGATGACAACTGGATGGTATATACGGTAGGCATGGAATGAAAAAGAGGAGGGAAATAATAAAGAATAAAAGGTGGGGGTTTGAAAACATCTCTATTTTGTGTTTATCTGCGTTCTCCAATAGTTGAGCCGCGTCCAGTTGTGAGCATCGTCTTAGTGACTTTGGTTGCTATGGATACCGGCATCACCTTTCCCCATTAGGGTTGCCAGATTAGCCATCAATTTATGCCAAATCATAGCCAAAAGAACTACCATGACAGAATCGATTATATGCCTTTATATTTAGAGAAAAAACTAGGACTCTTTTTAAAATTGTTTAAAGGCTCGTTTCATCTATAAATGACTATAATAGTTACCCTTCCACCTCAGCTATGGTATTCTTACTAATAATAATAACCAAATGAGCTGCTTAGAATGAAAGTGGCGTAAGTCCAAATTACTAAACTTGACATAGGCAAGGATAAAGGTAATTTTCCAAACCCATAGTTCAATAATAGAGATGTGAGAGCAACCTTAACATTGTCTTCTAACAAAACAATGCCTTAACAACACTTAACGGATAGTGTTTGAATTTTGGTGCACTTAATGTCAAAATATTATAATACAATGTCTGCTCCCCCAGGAAAAAAAAACGGGGTTTCTGGAGGTCCTCCACTGGAAAAGTTTTTGCAATTTGACCTTTTCAGTAGTTTTGCATTTTGTAAGACATGTTACTTCCCAAGATAACCGCTCGTTGTAAGCTGCAGAATTTTTTTGGGGAAAAAGAGTACATAATGGGCGTTGAGGGTGTTAGGGGTCCTCCCCCATAAAAATGATCTTAAGATCTCACCCTTAAAAGTAATATTTTAACTCATTTGATACATTTGGTTTACATCCCAAGAGGGAAGGGAAGAAGAGAGGAGGATATAAGCGGTGGGGAAAGTCCAAGAAAAAATCCAGTATGAAAATTGACGTTAAAATTTGGAGGGATACGGATTCGGACTATGCAAAAATATTCCGGTCCGGAAAAACATTTTTCTCGGTTAAATCACTGGCGATAGGTACGCCAACCTGGCATCCCCACTTTCCAACAGTCGCTCATTTTCCATTAAAAAAATCTCTTCTTTTTCACTTGTCATTTTCTTCTTGTCGAGGGAGAGAAATTTCATTTGGTTGCCAGAGAAGCGAAGCGAAGTGAGAGACAGAGGCGAATGGCCAATCAGAGCCCTGGCATCGACCCGAGGGGGAGGGACGAGGGATTGTGTCACGTGATGATAATGAGACACGGCATCAGAAGACTTTGTCTTGGAGGGGGGGGGGGGATTCTTTGGCTTGAGTAGTGTCAATTAAAGTGATTCTCTTGGAAATCTGAATTCAACTTCTCGTTTTACCGTAGTCGAAAAGAGTTTCGAATTTTCTCAGAATAAAAGTAATGGTATGCACTAACGAGTGGATCGTTACGCTAAATATACCCCTAGTATCTAAAGTTCGAACGTATTCAAAACTGTTAGACAGGCAAGACAACTACTTAGAACAAGACAAGAAGTAACATCATCTCTTGAAAGTATTACTCAACTGTTTAGTATGGTTACAGCTATAAAACAATTATGTCAATAAACTCTTAACATCTAGGTATTGATACTTCACAATGGGTCATCCGACACATTGTTTTCATCAAAAAAAATATCTATCTATTATAATTTGTTTAAAAAGGTAGGACAACTAAAATATTCGTTTCTTTTAAATTCTGGTATACCAAATATAAGCATTTTTGTTTCACTTTTTATGTTAACATTTTTGAATTCCTATCGTTCATAACTTTGTATATGATGTCCTAGAAAAATGTCACCTTTTGTCTACAGGGGATATTTGGAATGCTCTATCTGTATCTGAATATACAATAAAAAAAACTGAGGGTTGCCATCGAAAAAGAAACCACGTTGCGTTGCGTTCACTTCGTAGTTTATGTAGTTTGATTCCATAAGAAGTGCCTAAAGAACTATACCACTATACGACGTCTTTTATTTTTGAAAAATGTGCCGTCATATCCGATAAAAAGTTAATCTTTATAGCATAAACCGGATGTGACGTCATACCTTTTCCTATCGCATTTTTCTCGAACACTATGTGTCGTACAGGTATAGTTCTCTGGGCATTTTTCACGTACTCCACGCATGAAATCTGGCTGTGCAGAGTTTGAGCGAACTTGTTGAAACACTCTGTATAGATTCAATTTAAAATTTTTACAATGATAACCCTTATTTCTCTCCCCCTAGGTTGCTCAACCGCGGCTCCATGTTCGTCTTCTCTTCCTCCCAGTTCGAGGCGTTTGCCGGACCCTTCCTCTTGCCGGACTGGAAGTCACGTGGTAGCCTGGTGGACCTGGGGGCCGGGGACGGACTGGTGACGCAGGTCATGGCCACATACTTCAACAAGACGTACGCCACCGAAGTGTCCCCTGTCATGAGGAATGTCCTCGCTGCCAAGAACTACACGTGAGTTGAAGATTTTGTTTTTTGGGGTTTTTTGCTTCTGCAGGTGAAGAGAGTCAAACTCCACTATTGCGAAGAACCATCATGGATGAAACCCAATAAATAATTAATCATTGCTGATTTTGATGAATTATTTTTAACGGTGAATACTAGTTGAGAGTCGTCCTCAAGAGGATCCATTAGCGTTTGGCCGCTGTCGTGTTTGGCCTTCTTATGCCTTTGAGTTATCTCGGCTATTCAGTCTGCATTTCCTACCAGCTGACGATGTCCACCGTAGCTGTGAATGAAACGTCTAATATTTTTAATATCAGACCACGGCCTTCTAGCCTGGAAGATATTTTAAATAATTATGACTCCGACCGTGTAAGCCTACACTATCACATTTATCCACTAACCCATATTAAAGCCGGTAGTAGTACTAACTACCCGGGGGGCACCTGTGGACCGAAGCATGACCACCTAGACTCATAAGGCCATAGAAGCTCGAAATCGTGACGCGAAATAGTAAGCAAGAGGCGTCAGTCACTTTTCAACAGTGTAAGGCACAAGATTTCAGACTGGAGTTGCACTGTTGTCCAAAAAAGCTACTATGAAGAGTGTCGTCTTGCCTACTATTTCACGTCACGATTTCGAGCTTCTCTGGCATGAGTCTGGGGGGCCATGACCGAAACCACTCGATAACCCAAAAGTACCTCTGGTGACGTTATACATGTTTATACACTTTTGCACTACCAGTCAATTACACTACCTAACCAGTCAATTACACTACCTACTTAATTAATTAGTTAATTGCACTACCAGTAAGTGATGGTTGAACAATTCTTTTAATTTTGGTTCTCCTCCTCTTCCAGGGTGCTTGAAGTGGACAACTGGACAGAATCCGGCCCTTTTTCCGCAGTGGGCTGCCTCAACCTTCTCGACCGCTGCGACAGTCCGATCACTCTTCTGAAAAGCATCAGGGATGCTCTGGACCCCCAAGAAGGACTCCTCATCCTGGCTCTGGTCTTGCCTCTCAGCCAACATGTTGAGAGTGGTGGGTGTATTCTCTCTTTTGACTTAACTCCTCCTTCTCTTTTTCTTTTTTATAATACTTTGTACTTCTTCATCCCATTCTCTCATTCCTTCTCTCTTATATTTCGTTTCTTTCATTCTTTTATTCCTTCTCCATCCATAAATGATGTCGCACTTTTTTCAACATTTTTGACCCCTTCCCTTCCCTATGTCATAAAGTGTCACACTTCACCATATCCCCTCCCCCCCCTTTGTCACGACACGGACTGCTACCAATAATAAGTTTAGAATAAGGTTGGTAAGAATTTAGGATTAAGAATTATTGAAGTAGTGCACCCCACCTTAAAAGTTCAAAGTGGACTGTTATTTCGTTGGTATGAATCTTATAATAATGTTACTATATTTTCCAGAAAAAATTTGTTATGTAGTTTTATTATTGATTTTCAATGTGTGATGTCACAATTCTTGAAACCCCCCTTGTCACAAAGTGTCACAGATTGATGAACCCCCTCCCTCCCCTCTAAGCGTGACGTCATTTACGGACGGCCTCTAAAAGGATATTATTCCTCCTGATATGGACAATCGCTCTGCAAATGCTCTGATACGTCCTTAAGAAACTTACCGAGTAGGATGTGTAAATATCAGTGAGGCACGGAAGACACGTTCGTAATGTCAGATAAAGTCTTTTATTCGTCCCAATTTCGAGCTTCTTGGCTTTATCGTCTAGTTGGATAGTTATACTGTTTTTTTTAATTATTTTCCCACCTATAGTAACCTGACCCCTCTTTTGCAGGTGCCCGCTACGTCCCTCCTTCAGAACGAATCGAAGTGTCCGGCCGCCTCTTTGAAGAACAGGTGGCCAGTCTAGCCACCGGACTGTTCCAAGACACCGGATTCGAACTCCTGAAGTGGACCCGCCTCCCATACCTCTGCGAGGGAGACATGGACCAGGCCTTCTACTGGCTCGATGATGCGCTCTTCCTCCTGAAGGTGGCGCCACTTTTGGACCCTTCTGAACCTATCGAAAAAGACCTTGGTTCTTCACAACTGTGTTGAGTCTTAATTAATATGTGTTGAGTTTACACGGTTTGAAGAAGTTCACATCAAGCTTAAATATTCGTTAATTTAAGAGCACGACGATCTTAATCTATATATGGCCGGAGTATTACGTCACTGTAGCGACGTTGCTGAAGGCCAGTCTACGACTCCAGATCGCTTTAATTCATTGAAAAAGCTACAACGCATGCTCGGATACTTTTTTCAATGGAGTCAGGTGATCTCGAATTGTAATTTAGCCTCCAGACGTCAACGCTTAAATGCTCTGGTCATATTCTCACGGAGGTTACGGTTAGAGTTGTACCGTGATTTCGGGTAGATAATCCGCAAAGGCAGGCTTATAACTGCACAAGTAATGAGTATAAATACTGTTATACTCATTTGATCGTCATTAATAGTTTTATTATTTAACCGTAACCATCAGCACTTAAAAGAACATTTTACCTTGAAATCACCAAATGGTTAGTAGTACTCCGATAATTTCCAAGTGAATTTATTTTTCGCTAATGTTACCAATGCAAGTTTTCTATCTTAAAAAGACGCGAAAAACAAAATTCCAACACTGGCGTTAAAATTTTAAATTCCGTCAAATCACGGCAAGTAATAAAATCTACCCGAAATTGCGGTATTTTGTTTTGTATTGATATTTTGTCCTTTGTGTGTGTGTTTGTGCAAAAATGTTGCTTAAAATTTCAGGTATTTTATTTCGATATTTAACAACCTATTGAAATGACTTCTCTATAAATATTAAAACTAATGCATTTTTTACTTCAGTTCATAATAGGTTTTAAGGATGAAATAATTCGTTATTTACATGACATATTATATTCACGAATCAGTGATACATATCAAAGTTTTGAGTGTTATAAGTATTCTCTCGCTTTTCTTTACTTATAAGTGTTCAAGTGACCTTAATACGTCTGGATTTTGTCTGTCCAAATTTTATAAATGATATTTTTGTGATAAAAAAATTCTAAATGTGTAGTAGTCTATGTAACTTTTAGAGAATCATATCAATGCTACTTACACGGACCAAAAAATAATCTAGATTCTTTGTGAACATAAACTATTACAGGTAATTGTTAAATCAATAGCTTTGTTTTTTATAACCTCAATTGCAGAATTTTTATAGATTTTTGTAAAAGAAAAGTTATACATTTAAAAAAACTTGATTACTGAACTAATTGTAAAAGCTACTATCGTAATCAGTGCTTCATATTATGTTAATGAATTGAGATTGTGGGACCAAGAATTTTACCTTATTTGAATTTGACTTGACAGTGCTTATGATATTTTTTTTAAAGTACAATGTTCCTATTAATTTCAGTATATGCACCCATTGATGTGAAACTAAAAGCAGATGAAAATATGGTTTATTTTTTATGAAAAATTTATCCTCGAGTTTATACAATTTAACTTTATTATATCTTAAAACTTATAATAAGTACATACTTTTGTTTTTAAGGTGCTTGTTTCTTATTCCCTCTCTTTGAAAGCTTTACTATAAGAAGTAGCATAAAATCACAAGTAATCAGGTAAAAATGAATCTCATAAAAAAAGTAAAAATATGTCATCGAATGAAAATTGAAACAAAGGAATGTCAATTAGAAATAGTATTCGAATAAGTTGTTTATTGAATAACTACAAAATAAAATGTTTCAAGCAATAACATCATAAAATACATTTTACTTACATTTTAATAGCAAAATATCTTTGCTGTTTCTCCAAATAAGTTATTTCTCATCCAAATCAATAGTTTTATTAGTTATCATCTAAACACACAAACTCATTTTAATTGGGTAAATTAATTACTTTTAAATATCATCTACATAGTTTGTTTTATTTTGAAAAAAAAAATATTTAATTTTAAATGGCGTCTGTCCCCGAAAATGCCCTTAAACAGCCTTGATCTATATACTTTCTTATTTTGAGTAAATAACAAATAATAATAAAATGGAGCATATATTAAAAAACAACTCAAAATCATTCCTTTTGACCAGAATGCACAGTTGGAAGTATGTTGAAATCAGTATTATATTTTGTTTTGAGATATTTTTTGTGTTCAGCTCAATTTTTATGCTAACTGTAATATTTATATTTCAGCCTGTTATTCAACCATTAGTGTACTTATTCGGTTTTTTTATCCGACTAACTTTGTCACTAAAAAACTTTGTCTTTGTTTTCTTCATTCATAACATAGATTAGTGTACTTATTTGTTTTTTTATTCAACTAACTTTGTCACTTAAAAACTTTTGTCTTTGTTTTCTTCATTCATAAGTTTCATCTTCAGTATGGGTGCTTGAGATGTATAAAATACTAATAAAATAGAGTCCAGACTTGATTGGTTTGGTGAATTCATTGGAATAATTAATAATCTAATTTTCCTTTTGATTCCTTATGTGTGCAACTTAATGTAAAATTGGTAAAATACAGCTCTTTACTCAAACACTTGGTTTTTATCCAACCAATATTTTTTAAATATTAATTATTATATTCGAGGGGTTAAGAAGCTAAGAGGTATGACTGAAAGTTTACTATTCGGGGTAAATGAAATTTAAGAACTGAAAATTTAATTCAACAAACCTTTTCAGGGTTTATAGTTTTTACTCTGATTTACCACTTCTTCTTAATTATCTTTGGAAGCCAATAGAAAGTGATCTTATGAGAAACGCCCGTAATGGAAAAAATATATACTAAAGTTATCTTATAGTATCACTAGTATCTCTCGGCTTCTAACACTGAACTTATTTGTTTTATTTTCTAATAGAATTTTTTTATTAATTTGTTTGAAGTCAAATTTCTTAAATATTTCTGTACTTGACATTAACAAGATTCTACATCATACAATCATTAAAATCCTTGAATATGAGTCAGTTGGACCCCGTCTTGGTAATAAGCTATAACTGCCGACTATTAAAGGGTATACAAAGAGAAGATATTTCTTTGGAGCTTAAGAATTTCTATTAGTCATTAAATTTGTTTACCAATCCCTTGCTTCTCACTTGAAAAAGACTTTAACCTTTCATATGATTCATAGTTCCTCGAGTACAGATTTAGCAAGATTAAAACACTCATAAAAATTTCTTCTTTCTAAATTTTTATAATATTTCTAAACGATTATTTTTTATAAAAGTGTTTTATTCTAAACCATAAACTAAGGGAAAGCCATAACACATTTCTTTATACCAGTGGTTCCCACTTCATCTAAAAATCTTGATAAAGGAATACGCAGAATAAATTAGGTAAATATCATAAAATAACTCATACTAAATACAATACATCACTTATTTTTCAAAAAATCAAAGGTGACAAATCCCGACATTGATAAAACACTGGAATTACAATTGAATACAAAATACATAACTTAGAATATTACAAATATGTTTCATTGTGAACAGAAAATAATTTTAGGTACTCCCAAAGATATTTTAACAAATAGTTTTTTTTTCTCCCTTCAAAGTTTTTTTTATTTTTCATTGAGTTTGTATTTTATTATTCTTTCTACTTCCTCTCTTATCCTCTCTGAAAATAAAGAAAGAAGAAAAATAAACATAATCACTCATTTAGAATTTTATTTAGGGCATAAGTTACCCGTTGAAAGTTCATGCACTTAAATTCAAATTTATTAACACAAGCAAGCACATCAATACACTCACAAAAAAAAGGACATGAAATGAAGTCAAAGAAAATACAAAGTACAAAATTACTCACTATTTAGTTTTTAAAAAAAAAGAAAAATAAACAAATACAACAAAAAAGTAGAAATAAACCAAAAGAAAAATAATAAGTATTATCTGTGCGATATCACAAGAGCAAAAGCTCGTACCAAGATATCCACAATGCAAATCGATTTTTATTAAATTTACTGTAAAGATAATTTCTATTGATTTTGTTGCCTCTACGTAAATTATAACTAAGTTTACTTCATTTAATTTACTCAATGTATGAACCTAAAAATACTAGTAATTAATATTACTAACACTTTAATTTAATTGATACACACTCTAATAAGTATGTGTTAGCATTTTAATTGCCTTAACACCTTGACTGACAGAATTGACACTTACAAGTTACAGATATGAGTAAATCGGTCTTTTCATTTTGATAAGAAACGTATTGTTGTTGACTCAGTTCCTTCAATTTAGAAAGAACAGAAATATTAAGTTTCAAACAATTCAATAGTATCCACTCAAATTATATTTATTTTTATTTTCTAAGATTTAAAATTTGGATGATTAGATAAACACCTTAACTTAATGTGTAACAGCTCGTGTTGCCAAGTGCGACGTCACACTCAATTTACATCATATTTAAGTTACTTATGGCCACCGTCACACTCCGATCTCATACTGTACTTCATGTCTAAAACATGCATTTACTCAAAAATGAACTCATGATGTTTCACTTTTGAGTTCGTGCATGCTCACTTTGAGTACATGCATGTTTTAAATTTGAGTAAATTTGATTCGGAGTGATTTTGACTAGGTATGTAACACGATTAGATTTGAGTATTTTTAAACTTAGATTTGAAAACTTGTTTTAAAAGTATAGCGACTCGTGCCATGACCAACAAACTCATAAGGCCACAGAAGCTAAAAATTGTGACGTGTGATAGAGTCCTTACTTCAATTTCGATCTAGCTTTCAGAATTTTGAATTTTGTTTGATATTACTTAAATTAAATTTATTTAATTAATTACAATGCAATAGAAACTCTTATGAAAACCAGCTGTCTCAGCTTTTAAACGAATACACTTAGGCAAAAGCCCCTAGCAACAACAGATTGACTGTAAAGTGGTTCAACTTGACTACCATTAAAGACTTTCACCAAAGCTATCTCTTTCAAAAGATGGGACGGCTGGTTTTTACAAGAGCTTCTAACTGATTATTACTTCAAAAATTTGAAATAAAGTTTTTAGTTTTTAGTTTTACAAATTTTAAAAATTTAGAGGTTTTTTTAGTCTTCTCTGGAAAAATTAAACGAAACAGTGAGATAAGAACTTTAGGCTTTAAGTTACAACTTTCCAGGTACGTATTTGTAATAATATTAGCCCAAGGTGCTTTTTAAATAAGGGAACGTACCCGTACTACGTCACCTGTTTAGGGGGGAGGGGGTCATCAAAATACCACGCTTGGTCACAGGGGGGAGGGGGGTATGGGTTTCGTCACGTAGTCAAAAAATAAAGAAAAAAAATACTTGTTTTTGTAAATTAAGTTACTGTTACAATAACTTTTACATTTTTTTCTTCTTGATAATATATTTTCCACTTGTATGCACGAACTCTTGGCGTCACGAGACAAGCGCTGTATTAATAAAGACAAATTAAGCCAAATTAACTTTTTTTAACTTTCTGTTTGCTAAAAATGATTGAAAACTGTATTAATGAACTACTACGTGAAAACTAGAGGGGGGAGGGGGGGTCTTGGCATATATGTACTACAGGTGGTTGGTCACCAAGGGGGGGAGGGGGGGGTCAAAAATAGTAAATAATAGGTCACATAGTATGGGTACGTTCACTAAGATAGACAATTGTAATTGTTTACTTGGTAACAATTCAATTAATAATCCCGCTGCTTAAAATTAAAATGCCTCTAATGCTTCATTCGAAGGAATTCAAAAAATTTCATTTAACTCAGACTGAAGTTGAGTTGTTGTCAAAGGGTGATCAAAAGTGATGTCAGGAGTCACAACATCCAGCTTCTCAGGTCTTACAAGTCTAGTTGCCCATTCTCGAGCCCACCGATTCTGCAAGGATCCTCACCGTCTCTCCTCTTGTTCCCTTGAATGGTGTTCCTCAACACTTGGTACCTTATTCTTTCGGACACGGGGCTGGAATTGAGGACCCAGTGCTCTCCATCCCGCGTTCTTTCCACGAGCAGGAAGTAGAAGGTGCTGGTCGGGCGAGGGGGGCGAGAGGCGTTCATTGACATCGTCATTCGATGACTCCCTAGGGGTAACTGGGCTCTTATTGGATCTAGATAAGACAATGAGACGTTAAATAGTGAGTAGGAACCTAATACTGCTTTATGAAAGTGCGTGAGAACGTGGTATCTAAATATACGAGTGTTGTTGTTTTTTTTTCCAACTCCCGTTTTTCTTCTGAAAAAACATTAAGTTGGAATTTTGAAATTGCTACTGATATATGAGCTGCCCAGGATGAAAGTGGTATAAGTCCAAAAATGACAAAAGTTGAGTTAAAAGTGGATTTGGACAGAGTTTTAGGTCCTTTATTTAGTGTAGTTGTTTGCAAAGGAAAAAGTTGATTTGTTGGCCCGTGAGAGCGACTCAAAAAATGACTACTAACGCGAACGGCCGTTTTCGTCAGGATGAAAGTGGAATAAGTCCACTGCTCCGCTTCGTTCAGTGAATTTGTTTTGATAAGAGAAACCCCAAGGACATTCCCACAGCTGCAAAGGCGGGGCCCGTGCGATTATGAAAAAGCGTCTTACTGGAGAAAATTTTATTTTTGTTAACTTTAATTACAAATTTATGGATGACCCCTTTTTGTAAAAAAATATCCGAAAATAAAATCCGCGCTTTATTAGATTAGGCGGGAAAGCTTTAATCCTTTAATCGTCATGGCCAATACAGACGCCCCTTTGCAGTGAATATCTTGTATGTA
Organism: Tetragnatha montana; assembly: GCA_963680715.1. NCBI lineage: Eukaryota > Metazoa > Arthropoda > Arachnida > Araneae > Tetragnathidae > Tetragnatha > Tetragnatha montana. Next base: position 31,063,415 of record OY796686.1, read on the forward strand.
TTTTAACAACTATTCTATATAAATTATAGTTTGCTAGTAACTTAAGGTATAGAGTGTTTTCAGGTGACGTCACAACCGGTTATTTTCTTTTAACTGTGTACCTTCTGTAGGGCTTTTAACTGTTGCTAAGGCCGTTGTTTATCTGTTGCTAAGGCGGATTTTAGGTATGGGATCACGTGATTGCAAATGCTCCAATAGAAGAATTCCACGGCTAGTCATTTTCTGTAACTGTTAACCTCTGTAGGGCAAAAAACTGTAACATCTTCTGTTGCTGAGGCCGTTGTTAGGTCCGAGTCATGTGATTGAAAATGCTCTATTGATATTGGTTTTGGGATAAAACTTAGTAAAATGTTTTAAGTTTATTTTTTAAAATTTAAAATTTTTAAAAATAAAAATTGATGGTTAAAATTTTTTTTTATTGTTGTAAAATATAATTTAATTTTATTGAAATTTTCTTTTCCTTACTTTAAATCAATCAATTTGATTTATTGCTCAACTATCTATCATAAAAACTGCAAAAGTTTATAAACGGCGGCCATCTTGGACGCCATCTTGAAAATCACCCTAATAACAAGTTAAAATGAATTTAATAACCTAGTATAATTCAAACAGTGGCGTACTTTATATCAAATGTCATAAATAAAAATTAGTTAAATATTTTAAATTTATTTTTTTAATTAAAATTTTTTTAAATTAATGGTTAAAAAAGCGTTTATTGTTGTTAAAAATAATTTCATTTTAATTAAATTTCCATTTCCTTACTCAAAATCAATCAATTTGATATTATTGTTCAACTATCTATCATAAAAACTGCAAAACTTTATAATCGGCGGCCATCTTGGACGCCATCTTAAAAATCACATCGATAACAAGTTTTTTTTAAAAACGAAAACCTATTTTAATTTAAACCTTAGCTTTAGTTGAAGCAAATAGAAAATATAAACTAGTGACATATCAAGCGAAGAACGTTTCTCGGTCGCCATCTTGAATATGACCCCCCAAAATGGGTCTTATAAAATTTTACACCAAAAATTCGTATTCTACGCATCAAAATCTGTGGAACAGACCATTAAAATCTACCTTTCTACTAACCAGTCGCTCAGAAAGCTATATTTACTACATCCCAATACCCATCTTCCTTCCCGAAACCCATCAATCTGTCAGGATGAAAGTGGTATAAGTCCATTAAAGCTAATTTAAAGCACTTTCAGTTAAAATTTGATAAAAGTTGATCCGCAGCAAAAATTGTGTCCCTGCCTAAAGACAAATCCACCCCACAAAGTAAAAATATAAGCAATCCTGAATTTTTAGCACAGGTTTTTAGAAAACCTTTAATTACACAAAACGAAGTTCAGTGGACTTATACCACTTTCATCCTAACCAGCTCATATAGTTACAGGCGCGGATTCAATAAGGGAGGGGCACTCCAGTAAGTGTCCCCTCCTTGGCTGAAGGGGTCAAAAGAGAAAAAAAAGAAAGTAGATTCTGAAAGACCACAAAATTTTCTGTCATTTAAAAAAATGTAATTTTTCTTCTTTTTGCCCTTTTTCTGTTTTTTTCCCCTTCTTGGCCCCTAAAAGACATTTATGGAAATCAATTTTTAAATCCGTTTTGAATCAAAATAGATAAATGTTTTTATCTCTCTATGATGTAGTTACACAAGATTCTGTTCTAGTCCATTAAGTACCATTTGCAAAATTGTTACGAAATTCCAACTATATTTTTTCAGGAGCAAAGTGGAAGGTGTACAAAAAACTACCCATATACGTGGTTTTTTTTTAATTTTTTTAGTTAAAATAGCTCCAAATAAAAAAAACTGATAGTGTGTAAAATACAGGACGTTTCAAAAGTCCATTTCATGGCTTTTATTTGAAATCAATGTCTCTCTTAGGGTCGTGGAAGTATAGGGTGGCCCATAGTAAAGTCATCATATTGAATCCATTAAATCGGCTTACAGGGTTCCTATTCATATACTAAATGTTAATTTTCAAAATATTTTGATTCAATTATTCTTTTTTAAAACTTTTTTACTGTAATATCATTCAAAAAGCTTAAATATTTTACTAAAAAAACAAGTGTTTATTTTTTTCAAACTCTAAATAGGTAATACGTTATGAAAAAATAAAATTGCTAGTACTATATCAACGTAATTTGACTTAATTTACATGCATTTCTAACTCCTGACAAATATAAGTAGACCGATCAGTGAGCGGAGCTTATGAAATGGCCCCCGACAAGCGAAACCTGAAGCAAAGGCCCTTATCAAACCCTTAATCTTAACCCTTAATCTTAACCCTTTATCTTAACCCTTTAATCAAAAACACGAATTGCCCCTCTATATTCAACATTAGGGGAGAGTGGGGCACCGTGGGACACTTTTTACTCAATTATTTTTCTAACTTATTTATACCGTTATATTTACTCAAACGCTGCTAATATATTAAATATAGTTCTTTGCGCATCTAATAAAAAATTTTCCGACCAATTATCTCTTTTAGGGAATTCATAATAACAAATTTAAAAAACCTCTTTTAATGTCCCAAGGTGCCCCACTAGTGGCCCACCTTGGGACACTTTCAATAATAACATAAAAACTTATGTTATTTTGAAAAATATAAAAACAACACATTAAATTATGATAAAACTATGCTGAAGAATCTTAAATTAGCTATCAATAATATTTTATATTCAAAATTTCTCACTGATTTACTCATTTTTGTCATGACGTAAATCACTGATTTTTTTGTTTCCTTCCAGAAATTTTTTTGCACCAATTTCTAAATTAGAATCCTCTAAATTCTTAAATTATTTAATTTTTTAATAAAAAACAATTTTGTTTTACTCTTGAAAATTTTGGGGTATCTTTTAACATGTCCCAAGGTGCCCCACCTTGACAGTTTGAGTATTAATCTTAATTACTCTTTTGGGTTTAGAAATAAATTTTCTTTTTCTGTTCTAAAATATCAATGGATACAAGTACTTTAGTCTAAGCATAATTATAATAACATAAATATATTTTTTTTTATTTCAAAAAGGTTTTTTAAACTATAGGTGAATCTTACTTCAGACCACAAAAAACAAGAAAAGTAAAGTAAATAATTTTGTAGACGCACCAAATATTCCAAAACACGTTGAGGAGTAGATTTCAGTCTAATTTATTAGTACCTAGAAGCATTAGTTCATAACTACAAAATTGCGTCCAAAAATTCGAGTGTCCCAAGGTGGGCCATGTCACAAGGTGCCCCACTCTCCACTACTCTATCGTTTCCGAAAAACTTTTTCGATCTTCGTTTTCCTGAGAGCAAACTATACTAGCATTTCGTCGAAAGTGTCTTTCTCAATCGAGTCCGTTTTTAATCTTTATAACAATGTTTCTTATTGTCATTAGGAATCTGTAGAGATCCTGTCCTTCATAGCTGAGGTCATATGACTAAAATTTTAGTTCAGGTTCCGTGGGTCGAGGGCGTTGTTAAGTGTCAAAGGGATTTCCCATGTTAAAAATTATATCATTATGGTCTACGGAAGTGCTCGTTTAAGAAATTCGATCCCTAATAAATGAGCATAGATTTCACTCACCATTAACCTGTCGTTGCATTGGACCTCTGCCTGGAATGGTACTTTCTTTGCCCTGTCCGTAAAAAGTAATGCATTCGTTTTCAGTCGTCAGATCAACTAATGCAAGGACACGTTTTTCGGGGACGATTTTCACAATCTTGACATCCTCCTTTTCCATGCTTCACGTCTATCAAAAGAAAATTAATGATGAGTAGTGATCCTTAGTAGTGAAATTCGTACCAAATATGTCAAGCTTACGTAACTGCTACTAGAAGTAATATCTGGGAAAAAAACCGCTGTAGTGAGCATTATAAAAAGATCTAATAATTCTGAGTTTTTAAGATCTAATTAATAAAAATAATTAAAGTGTTCATTTTATGAATGTTGATTACCCTACTAACAGGTTTAAGGCGAAGATTTGATTTTATTAATAAATGTTCATCAATCTACAAAAAAAATACCCCCTATAAAACCCATGTTTTATCAATTTTTAGTGTTACAACATTTTGTTGTAAAATCCTGAATTCAGAACATTCCAAATTTAATACAAACACTATTTTTATAAAATTTATTTTGCAACCTTAGTTTTCTTTTATTTACACTCAAGCGATTTTGATAAACTACATCTTATTAAACCATTATAACAATTATTTAATAACCATTTAATCATCCATAATAATACTTTATTAATTAGGTATTATAAAAACGATTAAGAACAATACTTATAATTTAGCCAAATATTAATATTTTGGCCGAAGATCCGAACAGCTAAAAAAATGTTTCCACACTCAACCATAAAAAAGGAATTGGTAAAGTTTTTTGAAAGAACTACGGTAAGGACATAATTTTGACTAGTTACTAATCTAAATTAAGTTTATTACCTCTAAATTAAAATTTTAAATTATTATTGAAATTTTTCTTCACTGCTATGGTCATGAAATTACACGAAATTTCATAGCAACATGTAAAAGCACTTGAATGAGATGTTTTTTAAATAAAATTTTAATTTCGGTTAAAGTAAACACTATTACTATTTATACTAAAGGATATTTTACTTGAAAACTATAAATATTATATTTATTTCTAATTTCAAGCAATTTTTAAATAAAGGTAGATCAAAACTGAAACTTACGTCCTACTTTCTTCAAAACACCAAAATAGACTGATGGGTAAATGAATGACTGTGAACGACTTTTATACCTGTTGAATGCTCGTTCATTTTCTCAAAACTCTTAAAAGAGAAAACGTGTAACTTTCCACGAACCAAAATGAATTAAACGACCAAAAAAGAGCAGGATCGCTAAACTTTCCTGAACGTTTTATTTAGCTCTTTTAGTTATTGCTTGAATAAATTACAGTAGTTATTCAACAGTGTTTTTCAGTAGTTATTCAATAGGGTTAGGTGATTAATCTAATACTGAATACCATAACCTTTACAAACCACAAAATGTGTGATTCCCTCTTAACCGCCATCTGTTTAACCGGCCATAATTTCGTGTGTAAGACCAAATAAAAATCTAGCCAAACTAAGCTAAAAATCTTTAAATTTTTAGCTTTCAACAGAAAAAGCTTTTAAGTTATAAAAACAGTGAAAGTTAATTTCCATCAATTTGTTTTTGTTTTACTTGTTTTTAATTTTCTACTTAACCGTAATTTTATTTAATCAGCTTTTTTCCCAGTTCTCTTTGGGCAGGTTTAAAAGAGAATCCTACCGCATTTAAGTCAAGATTTTGGGGATACTTTCGAATATTACCCAATTTTTTTCTATTTTAAAAATGTCTGAAATTCTCGATTAATTTGATACCTTAGTATCGATACTCATACATTTATTGACATTCCTCCATTATATTCTTCCTTAGGCTCGTTTGGTTATCGAAACGGTTTCCCAGCTTGGCATACGATGCTTTGGATTGTTATTGAAGTTGAAGAACAAACGTTATTCTATTCGACATTATAAACGCCTGTTGAAAAATAATGAATATAACGAACATTTTAGCTTTATTTTGTTGTAGACGAAATATTTACCTGAACAGTGATAATTTGGTGATTGTAACAATAATTGAGTGATAGTTCGAACTTAAACGCACTTGATAGACTTTTTTAAATATATATAGAATTGTCCTACGTACATTTTCTTTATTTTTTCATCCTCCATAAATTTTTCCCGCCTTCTTAATTTTAAAAGTTTTTTTTGTATATATTTTAGCCTTAAATAGAAGCTTCACATTATTTTTCACTCTAAAACAGATTCTTTTTATGCTTCTCTATGGTAATTTTACCATGTTATTATCACGATATCCCCAAAACGGTACTCAGGCATAAAGAACCTAATTTAACGCTGATTTTGATCATTTGAAATTTAAATCATTCATAGTGAAGAAGAATAAGTAATAGTTTTCTACTAAGGGTATCATAGCTTAATTCCTAGTTCAGGGCCGTAATTTTGGCATAAGTTTTTATATTGTTTTTCTCTTGAAAATTCTGCAACATACACTGCTAGCCAACCAAAATGGTACACCAAGATGGAAAAAAAATATCAAAGCCAAATTTATTTCTGTGATTACACATAGTATCAATGTTAATTGATTAAAAAGTACAGCCTTCCTTGAAGTGTGGGGGCCGAGAAAATTAGAAATTAGGGTTGTCTCCATAGGTGTCCATAACTGCCTTAGCCAGCCATGGTATTGAGGGGCAGGGGCTTTAAATGAGCTGTTGGGGATTGTCTGGCTATGGTGCCTCCCCACGTATGCAATGTTCATCTGGTGTATCCTCGGACGTCCTATACCGGGCTAGGTGATTTCTCCTCATTTAGCGACATGTTTTATGCACGTTGATTCTGGAGAACGCGCGGCCTGGCCAGGGTAAACAAACAATTTCGTGGGATAAGATGAAGGCTTGGACATTGGGTGAAACATGTGGTTGTGCATTTTTCTCAGGAAAATTGTCCGCCACCAAGGCCTGAAGATAAAGGTGGAGAGGGGCTAAAAAACCTCAAAGATGTAGCTCTGGCTGGTAAATGTACCGGTATTTCGTACTAAGGAGGTGCATGAGAGGAAACATATGGGTCCTCACTCTGTTATCCAACGTACAAAAAAGTTTGACCCCTTCAAAATCAACAGCTGAGCGCCTTCTCTCTACCTACGGTGTCTCCAAATTCATATCCAATCATCGGAATGCTGCGAGGAAAAGCGTTACTTGCTCAGAAACACATTTTCATGTCATTAGGATGTCCATTTTCATCATTTGGTGCACTATTGCCAACATCTAGAGATGCAAAATTCCCGCAGTTTTTGAAACATGGGAAAAAACCCGGGAATTTTGGGGAATAAACCCGGAATTTTGGGGAATATTGGGAATTTTGAGGAAGTTTTGAACATAAACAAAGACGGCCATCTTTAGGCTTAAGGAAACCTTGGGCTTAAGGTTAAAATTTTCATTTCTTTTCTCAACACATGTTATTTTTAAACTTATTAATGTTTGTCTTATTATTAATTATGTAATTATTGCTTATTAATTTCAACATAAATAAGATTTCTTAACCGAGATTAGATGTTTTTTCCTTCTCCTGTGTCAAAGGTCAAAATTCCCGAAAACTCCCGGAAATTTTCAAAATTCCCTTCCCAAAAAACCCGGTTTATTCCCAGGTTTAAACCGGGTTTTTTCCAGCCTTTGCAACACTACCAACATCAAATCGTGTATTGAAGAATGAAAGATTAATGAAGCTATGCGTGCCAAACGGACTGACCGCTGTACTGAAACCGACATGCATTCCACTCCTCTACCTGCTTAGTACGAATTACCGGTACATTTACCAACCAGATCTGCATCTTAGAGGTTTTTAGCCTACTCTCCACCTTTAATTTCAGGCCTTGGTGGTGGACAATTTTCAAGAGAAAAATGCACAACCACATGTTGCACGCAATATCCAAGCCTTCTTCTTATCCCACCAAGTCGCTTGTTTACCCTGGCCAGCCCGTTCACCAGAACCAACGTCCATAAAACATGTCCTCTAATAAATAAGGAGAAATCACCTAGCCCAGTAAACGACGCTCGAGGATACACCAGATTAACTTTGTATATACGTGGGGAGGCACCATGGTCTGACAATCTCCAAAAGCCCATTTAAAGCCCCTGCCCTCAATACCCATGGCGGGCATAGGCAGTTATGGACACCTGACAGCCCTAATTTCTAATTTTCTTGGCCCCCTCACTTCAAGGAAGGCTGTATTTTTAATCAATTAACATTGACACTATGTGTAATCACAGAAATAAATTTGGCTTTGATTTCTCTTTTTCTTCTTGGTGTACCATTTCGGTTGGCCAGCAGTGTATAAGGAGAAATCCTCTTCGGGTGCAACATGGTCTCAAAAAGAGTAAAAACAAAACTTTATAGGGTCAAATTTCAAAAATTTTCCTGGGGGAGAAGCCCCAGACCCCCTGCTAAAACTTAGATGTCTGTTAACAGTATTTTTCCTTTGAAAATTTTGCCGTTTACAAGAAGCGGTTCCCTTCGGGTGTTTCCCAAAGAGATAGAGCATTTTCAATCACATGACTCGGACTTAACAACGGCCTTAGCAACGTTGTTTTTGTCCTCCAGTTACGTCATATGCGAATGCTTCTATTGGATGCTTCTATTTCCCGTACCTAACAACAGCCTTAGCATCGTTGTTTTTGTCCTCCACGTCGTCAAGTGTGACGTCATGTGCGAATGCTCTATTCAAAATTATATAAAACACTAAAGGGGGAAATTTCAAAAAAATTCTTAGGGAGGACCCCGATCCCCCCTTGAAATTTGGACGTCCATTTATTTTTTCCCTTGAAAGTTATGTGGGTTACAAGGAGTTCTCTTTCTATATAACCCAAAGGTTTTAGGTTACTTTTAAATTATCTAAAACTTAACGGATAAATGTACTCGTTAAGGGGTACGTTAAGTCAACCCCCCGATACAAGAGTCTGGTTACGGCCTGTCCGTGTTCCCATGTCCGATGCCCCCCCCCAGAAGAAAATCCTGGATACGCCCCTGGGAGTGCACACAGAGAATATGAGCCAGGGCCCAAGAGGTGATTTATTTCAGAAACAATAGTTTCACTGTCGTTAACAAGCGGCGCTAGTGATTTATACAAACCAAGCAGCACAAACGTTCAAGATTCGTCCAATTTTTGTCGTGTATGGCAGATTTTGTTTACTTCTAAAATAGTAACAGTTACGTAAATTTGACATACATGGTATGAGCTGTGCTACTAGCCTACTAAGTAAGTTATAACTTCCCTAGCTGGTCGAAAACAGTATGCATCTTCTGTTTGCTATACATTTTATTCCTCACTGGAGCTCTGTGGTCTTTGTTTGCTTTGATTTACTTCGTATGTAAAAATTTTCTTTTCGAACTGAAATGAAGAAAGTTGTATGTTTATGAAAATGAAAGTTTTGTTTTTTTCCTAAACGTCAAAAAGATCGGTGTTGACTGTCTAATTTTTATACTGGTTTCCAAATTTCTCCATTTATTTCTTTTATTTTTGAGGGAAAAAGAGTAAAGGAGGTTATGTAAAATCTCTCTCTCCCATGTATCGCAGTTACTGCTATGTCGAGGTAGGATTTTCCCACGAATTTCTTGAAATAAGCACTATTTAATATTGAGAGTTTGTTAATAAGCTTGGCTAGTTTTTCGCCTTCGTGTGATGTAATATTTTATTCGCCCATTTCAATTAAATTTAAACCATAATTTCTTGTCTAGATTTGCATATTGTTGATTCTGTACTATGCTGGATGGAATATTCCTTCAAAGAACGTATTAAGATGTTCAAGGCTAAAGTCCCGGCTCGTCCGTATGATAATTCACAAGGTAAATTTGTCTGTTTGCTTTAAATTTTTAAATATCTTCGTTGTTAATATGGTTTTTTTCAATACCATCCTAAAATATTTTAAAGGAAAATTTGGGTAATCTGAAGGGCCAGATGCAGCTTCCCCAAAGAGATCGAAAAAGCGATAGTATCAACCAAATGAACGAAATTTTAAATTTTTTTTTGTCCCTAATACCCGTCAAGTAAAAGTTGGTTGTGGAATATATAGAAAGAAATCAAAGAATACATACTAAAGGGTGACCCCTCTATAAGTAAACGAGGGAGGATAATTAAATGATAAATTGGGGAGATGCATTTCAGTCCTTAATATTTATTTTATTTTTGAACCGATTTGGATAGGGTCCTCCATGGAGATTGTCAACTTGGCGACAGCTCTTTAGCAACATTCTTAGCAACCCATTGCTCTTTTTGCCATGCATGGAGGACCCGTTTTAAATCTGTACCTAAACCTTTTAATACCCTATGTTTAGTTTTTTGAGATCAAAGCCTAGTATTTGGTCGTCACTATTTCTATTTGTATAAAAAGGTAAGAGTCCCTGGATTTTGTCAACACTGCTAGACATATTGTTGGTAGTGTAGTAGTAATATGCCATAAGAGATGAAGAAAAAAAAATTCACATTCTTTGAATTTTCTATTCAGAATATATATAGTTTTCTATTATTTTGAATTTCAGTCAAAATCTATTGTTATATTTTGGGAAAGCAAAAAAAAAACTTATTCTATATACTTAGTCGGCACTAAAGCCAAATTTTAAAATTTTGCCTACTGAGTTTAAAGCATGATTCTTGATTTGTATCTGCACCCCTTAAGAATCGCATTACATAGACAACTCATATTTGAAAAGAACTAAATGAAACTCATTGGCGCATCAGCCCTAGTGGGCCAAGGCCTACGATATCCATCTTCGTTCTCTTGACCATGGAGCCCTGGGGTGCAAGGCATATGTCCCTCTTAGGTGGTCAGCCTAACACAAGACCCTCAGTGTTTAGTTCCCAAACACGCTTGGTTCTCAGTTTATCGACCCACTTAAGGGATGAGAGGTTGAGTCGACCTAGCCCAACCCAGGAATCAAACGCCGGACCTGTGGCATGGAAGCACAATGCACTACCACTACGCCACCGGGCTTCACATGGTTTGACTGAAATAATTGTAACGTTTTTTTTTTTTTTTTGCCCTGCCAGAAAGTCCTCCCTGTCCTTCACCGCTACCGGCTGCAGCTTCCCCTCGACTGCCCCTTCCACAGTATCCAAGACGTTTTCTGGTGGCCGGACATCCGCTCCGACTTTGTCGACGGACAGTGGCTGTGCCCCTTCTGCGGAGATGTCTTCAGCTCAGAAGAGGCTGTGATGAAGCACTGGGATGCTGAGCATATACATCAGCAGGTACTAGTGAATTGCTTCACAGATATTCTATGGTGCTGGGAAAAGCAATTTACTATTTTATGCAGGGTTTTATATTAAGGATGGGACCTAAGAAACATCCTGTAGAACATAATCTGATAGAGTTCTTTTAAGTCCTCTGTTACTGTTCCTTACTACCAGTTAGGTTTTATTTCTAATTATGATAAAACTTAATACTGTTACCTTGGGATAAAAACAGAATTATCTTCAAGATTGTTGTTCTTTGGATCATAGAGTTATAGTTTTCACTTTCAATGTTAAAACTGATAAAAACTTTGGACCTTTTGAATGAAATGTATAATCTTAATTTTAATTACTTACAGTTGTCCAAACAAAGCATTAATAACTCTCTTTGCTTGTAAAAAACTTTTCATTTGTACTCTTAAAGAGTGAAAACACGTCCGTAACTTCTTTTAGAATATTTTTAAAGCATCTTAAAATTATTAATCTTTTTCAGTTTAAAATTCTTATTTGAAAACTTTTTTTTTTGATGATTTTAAACTTTAACAAACCAGGGCTGTGTTTATCAGAATATATTTTTTACAGAGAAGAGAAGGGCATGGAACTTTAATTTTACCAAGAAATATTTTTCTAATAATAATTGCTTAATTGTATTTTTGTGGTTTTCATTTCAGCTTTAAATGCTTTATACCCAAGTTAAAATTAATTTAGCTACAGTAATATTTTACTTATAAAATTTTATGCTTAGAATGTTTTAATAATTGAAAAATATTATTGTTGGTACCTTTAATATTATAATTCAAATATGTTTTAGAAAAAAATAATTGGTAAATGATATTATTTGAAATTTCAAACAAATTTATGAAACTTTGAATAGCTTCAAACATTACTATACTAAATGATCAGTCCTCTGTATAAGACATTTCTCTAATAACACTGGTCAACACTCATTTTGGTGGCTGGAATATTAAAGCTGATTTTGTATATATTTGACCTCCTGATTACGAATATGGCATCCATTTTTGCTCATCAGCTCTAGTTTTTGATATATTTCACAATTAAGTTTTTAAGACTTTTGCTCTACCTTTTATACAATATGGCGATATAAAGATGTCTTAAAATATAAAAAACCAAACTCTCTAAGGCTTTTCCTATTCCATAGGGTCCCAATAGATAGTATATACAGTTTCATTCCCCTGAGTTAGTTTTAAGGGGTACCTATAGGGCCCTAAAGTTGAAAAAAAGTGGAAAAAATTGTCTTTTTTTCAGAATTTTTTAAAAAATATTTTTGAGTTTTCACATGTGTTAAAACTGGGTAATATATGTTATTTAGAACTTATTTAGACAGGATAAAATAATTTTTACTTTTTAAGTGCACCGGAAAAGACCTATTTTCTAATTTTAAGGAGAGAAGTAGGGTCATTTCGCTCAAAAACGCTCAATACCAATAATGGTGGTTGAAACGAATAATTTTCGAATTTTTCAGAAGTAAGTTCTTAAAAAAGATGTCCTTTGATGTAAAACTAAAAATTTCATATGATAAAGATCAGTGAGTTAGTTTATTGAACGTAAATATCGCCTCTCCAGAAAGAGCAGAGCGTGCGAAGTTTGGCTCGCTTCAGACAAGTCTACTCTACTATCTCTACGGATTAAACTATGCCAAATGGGAAAGTTTCAGGGATGTCGCTCCAATTAATCTACCTGAATAACTTCTGAAACACATATTAGTCAATTTTATCCAATTAGCAAATTAAAAAATGCCTTTTTTTTAAATAATTTTTTTCCAATTTTTTTCAAATTGTAGGGCATGAAAGCTCGGGAGCAGCTTCTATTGTTTTACTGATCTTTATCAAATGAAATTTCAGTTTTACTTCAAAGGACATCTTTTTTGAGGACTTACGTCTGAAAAATTCGGAATTTATTCGTTTCAACCATCATTATTGGTATTAAGCGTTTTTGAGCGAAATGACCCTACTTCTCGCCTAAAAATTAGAAAATTGGTCTTTTCCGGTGTACTTAAAAAGTAAAAATTATTTTATTCTGTCTAAATAAGTTCTAAATAACATATATTACCCAGTTTTATCACATTTGAAAACTCAAAAATATTTTTTAAAAAATTCTGAAAAAAAGACAATTTTTTCCACTTTTTTTCAACTTTAGGGCCCTATAGGTACCCCTTAGAACTAACTCAGGGGGATGAAACTGTATACACTATCTATTGGGACCCTAAGGAATAGAAAAAGCCTTAGAGAGTTTGGTTTTTTATATTTTAAGACATCTTTATATCACCATATTGTATAAAAGGTAGAGCAAAAGTCTTAAAAACTTTATAGTGAAATATATCAAAAACTAGAGCTGATGAGCAAAAATGGATGCCATATTCTTAATCAGGAGGTCAAATATATACAAAATCAGCTTTAATATTCCAGCCACCAAAAAAAAAGTTTTTTTTTTGTAGACCAGTGTAATTGTTTACTTAACACCTTTTTAAGATCTGAATTTCATTATTTGATCTGGGATTAATTTTTTCAGCATGAAAGCTCCATCTGCTTAGCAAGTTTCTGCGATATCTTCCGCTGTGATGTTATACTCTCTGCCCTTGAGGCAGAGAAAAATAAATTTGTCTGGGACAAGATTCCCAACTTCCCAAATTCCTATAACAAATCATCTTGTGATCACAAAAAGATGGTTACGCTACAAAAGAAGTGTAAGGTATGAACATGTTTTAGTTTTATGTAGATAAGTCCCAATCCCAAGTTTGATTTGATTTTTCAAAAAATTAAAAATTATGCACCTTATAAAATTGTATGCAAACTTTTTTTCTTACTTCTAAAAGAAAAATTAAAATTGGGTGGAAAATTGAGTGACTCCTTTGTGTCATTTCACCTGCTGAAAACTAAAATTATTTATTTGTAAAAATAAACTAGACTTCTAAAAACTCTAGTAGAAAAGTTTTGGTTAAATAAATTTTAAAAGTCTTTACCCAGTGTCAGAAATTTTATTCAAATCAAAAACTTATACTATAAAAAAGTTACTCTGTATTAAATCTTTATCATATTATTTTTCAATTTTATTATTTACTGTCATGGAATAGGTACATTAATATCCATTTTTACTCAAATCCTTTGAGTGTTCAGGAAATAAATATTTCTTGATCAAATAAATATAATATTTCAGCTAAAATATCATATTACTTTGTACATCTTGGCAACCGTATTATATGCATGAAACAGACTAGGGGTATATACAAGGGGGAAGAGGGTGAGCCCCCCATAAATTTGGACTAGATGTGCCAAAACTAGTTAAAACCAACTAGTCAAATTTCCAAACATTTTCTGGGAGGACCCCCAGGCCCTCCTCTTTGGTACTTAAACTTTTTTTATATTAAGTTCCAAATGCAAATTCTACCTAAAAAGTATTAAAAAGCCACATTGAACCTATTAAATATGTATGGAAGGGGCTGAGGGATGATCTTGGGTCCTCTCCCCTGTTGGAAAAATCTAGCTTTAGACCTACCTGATAATGACTAGTTTTTTAGAGAATATTTGGCCCCTCCCAAAATAAATTTCTATAGATAAGCACCAATGAAACAGGTTGTCTTTTTGTATCTTAAGTCTTCAAAAGGTGTACTTAATTAATATTGTCACCTAAATAGTTCTTAACAAACAGCAATTGTAAGTTGATTTGTCTTATCTAAGTGAATCAAATCTTTATTTGTACAATAGTGTGTATTATTCATTATGTGTTTATCATTTCAGGGAATCATGGGCCAGTGCCTACTAAGTCTTTTCCCTATTTTGTCTGTACAAGATTTCCACGATGTAGAAGGTAGGCTTATGTACAGAAGTGTTCAAAGTATAGTATGCTGACCACAACTAGCTTGCTAGTACTTTCACTGCTTAATAGACTGAAAAACTTTAAATGCAGCTTATTTGCTTAACATGCATTGTTATATAATTCTTCTTAAGAACTCAATAAATTTTATTGATTTTCATTTCTCATCCTTCTGTTGCAAGCTCTTTCAGTGAGCAAGTTAAAATACTACTGGTTAACTCATTAAACTCATATATTCCAGTAAAGAATGCATGCACCTTATATATGTGTGGGTTAAGTTTTTAGATTATTTAGTTGGTAATGGGTGCAACTAATATAATCAAATCCTTAGTTCTTAAATTGTAAAAAGAGATTTAAATATTTTATGTAGCCTTCAAAAATTTGCACAAACCTGTATTGACTACCCTATTGACTACACTAACAATTAAAGTTATTGAAACATTTTTTAAAAATAATCCTTACTTTTTATTTAAAAGAACTATATCGGGCATTCAAGTCTGTTAAATGTAATGGAAAATGTGGTATAAACACAAAAAAATACTCCTCTATTAAGTTTTCTCATTTTAAAATTTTTAACCCTCTACTAACTATGCTATCATGTTACAGCATAATTCATACAAGCCATTTGGTTTGATGATTTCCTGCCTTGTATGAAATGTTTAAAAATTGAAAAAAATATTATTTTCTGACAAATTTATTTTTGATTCTATATTCCTACCACTCAATTTGAAAGCAAACAACATCACAGCCCTAGCTAAAATCATGAATGTTATAAACACTTGCATTATTGAAATTAAAATTTTAATATTCATTTTTGGTAGTATTTTATATGGTTTCTTGGAACAAGTAAGCTAAAAATTTTCCTAGTTCCATGATTCATACAGACTAGCCGAGTTTTGAAGAACATTTAACGACTTTTCCCGCTAGGATCACTAGAAAAGTTTAGAAAACACACTAGGACTAGAAAAGTTTTTATGAATGCATGTATTTTTATGTACCATTCATCCCCGTGATGGGGATGAATGGGACAGTTAAAAGAAATTGAGAAATTTTCAAAATAACAATGTTATTAATGATATTGCACAACATTTAACATTTTAAAGGGACAACACACTTATATTTTCCGAAGAAAAAAAATTCAAATGGCATTTAAAGTGGATAAACAGCCTAATTTATTTATCTTCTTGTCTAGTGAAATTAATTTAAACTGAAGCAAGTCCTTTTGTTCTCTCAGTTCAATGGGCAAGGCTTAGTGTTATTTTTCTATTAATTCTCTCACTATTTGTACTTTTAGAAGTGCAAATAGATAGACCATTGCTTTAACCATAACATATTTGAGATGAAAGTTGCAAGTATTTGCACATTAAAAAGTTACACATTTGCACATAAGGAAGTTGCATATTTGCACATAATTTTGTAGCATTAAATTAAACATAAATTTTTGCGCCCCATTTTACTTAGCTTATCAGAAGTTACTAAAATGAGTTGAATATAGCAAGCTATTAATGGAAGGTTTTCAAACCAGGAAATGAAGGGAAGATGGAACTGTCCCATTCATCCCCACAACTCTTGTTCCATTTATCCCCATACCTACTTATTTCTAAAAAACTAAAATTAGGCTAGGAAAATAAGCATGAATTTTCTCCATTCAAATTGTAAACTACACAAAGTATAAGTGCATTTTCAACACACAGTAAATTATTAACTTAAGTT
The DNA here is from genome assembly GCA_963680715.1 of Tetragnatha montana. Lineage (NCBI taxonomy): Eukaryota > Metazoa > Arthropoda > Arachnida > Araneae > Tetragnathidae > Tetragnatha > Tetragnatha montana. The sequence continues at coordinate 31,079,737 of OY796686.1, forward strand.
ATACTATTTTTTAATAAATTCTTAAGGAAGTAAAACAAAAAAAGTTACTTTTGGTATGGGAAAACACATTTAGTAGTCCAATTTATACAAGAATGGAAGCTGATGTTAATAAACACAATTTGTTGAGTACTGCTATCCTCTGGGTTAAAGTGAAGTTAAGATTTAAAAAATTGATTTGTCTCATTCATCCCCACTCTCCCCTATTTTTAATGATTTCTGCATCTTGGCTAACCTGTATGGTATCCAGTTACTTGTGCTAGATCTAATAACATGTTTATTTTTCAGATGAAGTTAATCAAGCAGTTTGTTCTTATCTTACCTGTAACAAGTATTCAGATGGCTCTTTACAAGTGGTAAATACTTTTTGATGGTTAAATAGCATTTGAGCATTAAAGGTTTGAGGTTTTGAGCATTAAATAGCATTGCTTGGAAAATTCTTTTGTATTCATTTGGTTTATAAATCATCATATTTACATTATTTTTATTGAGACAAGGATTGTCATAATTATCTATGAAGATAAATTTACTTCATATTCCTATAAATGATGTTTTTAATTACTTTCCTCTGGTTTGTACTTTGTAAACATTTAAATATAAACAGTCTTAGTAAAAAGTTTCTATTTTTCCAGGTTCCGCCTGTTCCTCTGCTGGTCAACTTTATTTTGTGCTTTTTCCTTCTTGGAGGGTTTTGCTTGTCCTATTATGTCGTATATGCTCTATCATAGTAAGTATTATTTTCTGTTGGAAGCTTCCATTATTGCTTTGTGTCTCTCTCATTAGTTTTGTATCAAAGAAGGTTATATTGGCATGAATAATTTTTTAAAATGAATTTATACTTATATTTGTTAAATCTTTTTTGTTCCTGTCACTATTACTAATTTGTACCAAGTTGTTCATTTTTATTGAATTAGAGTTAAGCTAATAAAAGATTAAATCCTAAAATGTGCTACTGAGGGGTAAAATTTCACTTTGTGAGTTATAACTTTTAATTTAAAATTTGATAGTATTTAATTCAAATATTTAATTATATATAGAATTTATCTTTGCTGAATTCCCTTTTTGTAAAAGCTCCTGAATTAGAGGGACCAAAAATATTTTACATTAAAGATTAAACCTTTCAGTTGTTAGTGTTTTTGTAGAAAAATTTTCTTGAAAAAGACTCTTAGAACTCTGGTTTTGATATCAGTGTTTAGAACCTTGAACTATTTAATCTATGAATCAAGACTGTAACTTGTATGCATTTGAGTATCTGTTGATCATGTTTTTTTTCAATGCAACCTTTAATGATATCTTAATGCTTTCATGAATTTCAGTCCCTTACCTGTACTGAACAACGAGCCATTGTGCAACGGATATGCTATTAAGCCTCATACTCACAGAGGGGTGTCCTTTCAAAATGCTGTGCATAATCGCAAGAAAATATTGCGCAACCATCACACTAGGACATAAATGTTGCGAATTATTTATTTGTTTTTTCTTATGTAGGTTATTTTGGTAAATTAAGGGATATTTCTTCTCAATTACTGTTTCGTTGAAATTGATGTGCCAAAGTTATTTTCACCAAATGCCTTTTCATTCCTTATTCAGAAGTGAATATTTTACCCTTTTTTTTTTTAACTGTAATTATATAAGTGTTGCTAATACAACGGATAATCAGAGTTTATATGTATTAGAATTTCAAAGGCATCTTTGTAAATATGTATACAAATTATATTTTGTTATTATTGTATCATAGTAATAGTTTAAATGTAATTATTTTGAAAATTTAAGTATGACATATTCATAAAGATTTTTTAATGAATGATAAATTGATCCTTGCTTCTTTTGTTGCTGTAAATACAGATAAACTGATACTTTTCATCTTTGCTTTTAGGGTTAATTATTTGAAAGATAAGTTATAAAAAAGTAACAAGTAAGTAGTTAAGTAAAAAATAATTGGAATAATTTTTAAAATTTATATTTAGATAATGATAATTTTCAGTTTAAATTTTAAAATTTTTTTTTAACTTTGATGCAAAAAATTCAAAAGATGATAATTCACTAACACCATACTACATTTTTAACATGTATGATTGAATGCACATAGGTCCTTTTAATTTCTTGACAGTCCATAATCATTATCTTTAAGTTGTCCTATTCAATTACCATTCATGTTGGTAATTATTCTTGAATTTATCATGTTTAATTTATTTATCAATGTGTGTGTACTGTAAGATATGTGTAGCAATTGTTATAAAAACTGTTATGTTTTGCTTGGAAGAATTCCTTATACATGTTCAAAATAGTATGGTGTTGGTAAGTCATTTATTTAAGATTATAAAAAATCTCTAAAATTAGCCTATCATATTTTAGTTGCATTTAGCTTTACAAAGGGAAAAATATTTCCTCCAGTTATACCCCAATATCAGTATTATGCTAAACTGTGATTGATGCCTTTGGTTTTGTGTCGTGCTTATTATTTCATGTTTAACTTGTATGGTGCTGTGATATTTTTTCTGTTCTGAGGTGCCAATAATGATTTAGGAATTCAATCATAAAATAAAAAAAGTAAGGATTATAGAAGACAACCTTCTTCTGAGTCTTGCATAAATTCTAGTCATGTCTTTAGAAATCTTAAATTATTTATAGAATTCTATTAGCTATTTGTGTTGTGGGTACTTAGTATAGTTAGGTTTAAACTATAATATAATATATCAGAAAAATAATTAAAATAAAAAATCAGTCAATGGTCATAAAAAATGACAGTCAAAATTTTTTCAAACACAGCAATATTTCCATGCTGATCCTAGATACATTATTGAAACATTTTTTTTCTTCTTGTTATTTTTAAAGTTCAGGCTAATGTGGGAAAAGCTTAGTAATATTATTATTACTTTCTTTTTTTTTTTTCATATCCATTATTTCTGGGAGGAAATTCCTTTCACTCACATTTCTGATCTAGTGTGTGATTAAATGGTTTTTGTATGCATCTAGTGTATAATTTTTTGTATAATATTTCTATGTTTTTAATCAATGACACATTTAGATAAGCTTAGAAAAAGAAACATTCAAGATGTCCACACTTAACTAGATCTATTAACTGATTTCCTAACCATTCTGTTTTAGCATCCTTTCAATTACAAAAATTCCTTTAAATGAGATTAAGAAACATGTGTTTGGGAAATTTTTTTTATTCAAAACAAATTTTAAATACCTTTAAAAAGTAGTTTTTAAGTACAAAGTATGTAAAACGAATACAGGAGTGTTTTGTTTAACTAAACCTTTTTTGTGTTTAACATCTTAAGAATTTTTTCATTAAAAGAACTTAATATGAATGAAGAGACGGTATAAAATTTAAATTTCATGTTTTTTGTATGAATTTGTTTTCTGATCAAACACTAAAGTATAATTCTTTACCTCATTTTAAACTTTTTGGTATTTGGATATATGTTTTTTAAACTGAGGTCAGACACTAGCTATTCCTCTAGTCTTCCTGAACTCCCTCTACACCTTTGTGAAAATTAGATTTAAATTTATTAGAGTTAGGTAAATTCACATAGGGGAACTTTTGTAATAGTTTTTCCCTAAATAAATATTTCAAACCAAAGTATTTAATGTTAACCATTTATAAAGAAAAATCAGGACTGTTAATTATTTAGTGTGAAGGTTCTTACATATTACCCCGTCGATCATTCAGCGACCGTCAGATTAAGAGTAGAAATTTGGAAATTCTTCGAATTCAGCGGCAATCGACTGGATAATCTGTAAGTACCAGTATGATGAATAATAATAGGCTTTATAATATTTCTCTATTTCCTGCAACGATTCTTGTTAACATCTAGTAGTGTATATATAATACTGTTACACTAAATCACAAAATGCTTAAATCCTGTTATGCACGATTTAAAATACTAAGAGTTTTTGAATATTTTATCAAAACCATAACATATGTAAAAAATGAATAATTGCTCAAAGCTATTATGTATTATTGTTCAAAGTACACCCTTTGTGATAGATATAAAATTTCATACTAGTAAAAGTGTGTTTCCAAGATTACAAATAGAATATTTTCACTTAAATTATAGAATTAGGATGTCTTCACATTGACTTCTCATGAAAGTACAGACAATTCATTACTTTTTTTAAAAGTAGGGTACAACAGATCCTGGAAGATGTACACAAAATACTTTTCATAATTGTATAGAGGTAGTTAATGAGGTAATTAAGATTAAATTAATTTTAAAATTTAAAATGAACATTGTCATGCCTTCTATTTTAGTAAACACCATGTTCTTCTACTTTGTTTAAAATTGACATTTTCATCTTCTTAACAAAGTGTTAGTGCCAAATTTAATTGAGAATTTAATCATGAATGATTTTGTGATCTTCAAATTTTATTACTGATTTTTTGAAGCTGTTAATCTTTTTCATATTCTCAGAAATGGTTTGGTTGATTTTTTAAAAGTTGGGGGTTGAAGTTTTGGTTTATGTAAATTTTATTTATTTTAATGTGTCCATTTTTATGATGCATTTTGTGTTTTCTAATATTCTGTAGCTTTTAAGACTTGAATATATTTTGTTTATTTAACCCTTTCATTCCTAGTCACCCCATAGAATTCAATGGCAATCTTGGGTGGTGTAGGATTGAAAGGGTTAATATGTTTAAATTTCATAAATTTTTTATTCCTCACTTTTGTTTTTATTCATGCATTTATTCTCTCTGTTATATTTCATTAGTTTTTCTAATATTCCCTTAAGTAAACCCAATATTCTTATCTTTCTTATTATTCTCCAAGTGCTTTGTATCTGTTAAACAATTTTGTAATGAATTGTAATACTTCAGCTTTACATTTGGGTATAGTTTTAACCCAAGCACTTATCCTTAAGATCTTATCTTATTAATTATTTACTCTTAATGCCTCAGTTTTATAAGGTTGCTACTTACAAAAATGTGGTACTTCAAGATTAGCGGGGTGCAAATATCATCAATTTGACTTTCTTAACAACATTTCACAAGTTTCACATCAAAACATTAAAAGCAACGCTTCTAGTTGATATTTTTAAATTGATTTATATTTCAATGTTTGAATATTTTCTGCCCTTTAAAAAAAACTTGGCTTTTGCACCCAACTGATCCTAAAGTACCCAAACACAGATAATGCTTAAAAGAGAAGTATTTATGTCTAAAAGTTGTATTCTGTATAGCACAGTATTACGTTTTTGGATAAAAATGTGTTCATGCTGCTTTTTCTGGCATTTTTTTAAAAATTGACTACAATCACCTTTTCACTATAAAAGTGCATAACCTTTTATTAGATTTAACATTCGCCTTGACAATCTGTATTAATAGTATCGGTCTAGATAAATTAGAAAGATATAGTATTGATCAGAGTATTTAAAAACAGATGTATGCTATTGTATTGTTCAAAGAATATTTAAAAATTAACATTTTATAACTAATTTTTACATTTTCTTTGTCTTGTTTTGTGCCAATGAATGAACTTGGTTCCTCTTAAGTATCCTCCTTTTAAGTTGCTTCAACTAATCTGGTATTCTTTAAAAGCCTTAAATGTAACATAACTTTAAATGTGCTCATTGTTTTTGAATAGAGAGAAATTGTTTTATTTTAATTGGGGAAATTATTTAAATATACTGTATACCTACTTCAAACTATATCATATTAATATAAATGAAACATTAAAATGTATGCTAAATTATGTGTCACTTTTACATTACTATTAGTTTTTTTATATTGTAATCTTTAACTAAAGATATTGTCATAACTTTGAACAATCAAACAATTTTATGCTATTATAATACCCAAAGTTTAATTTAAAAAGTGTAATTTATTAATATTTCTGTTTAAAGAAACTTTTTTTTTCAATTATTCCATTTTAAAAGTAAGGGTGATGTAATATAGAACCAAATTTTTAAAAATAGGTGAACAATCCATATCATTATCTTTTTTAAGCAGTTTGCCAAAATTCACTCTGCTAAGATCCGCCTTCTGCTAAATCTAGTGCTACCAAGCTAGTATTTTTAATAAAATATATACTATACACAATCTTGATATAATTTGCAAGTAGTGTTTTTTTCCTTTAGCATACTTAAATTTTTATAACACATTATCAATTGTTAAGTATGGTAATTTTATTCAGTTTATTGTTGTGCCTCATCAATCAATACTTTCTTTTCTTTACTTTACCAATTTATTACTAAATTTATCTATACCTGTTTCACCATGAAGATTGTGCACTTAAATGTATCTCAAAATTTTCAGTTGTGTGTAAAATATGTATTGTTACGTGTTTAATCTAGAGAACTACTTTAAGTATTGCATTTTCTTAAAAATTGTTACCAATTAACTTAGTTAATGACTTAATTATTATTATTGGTTTAAACTTAAAATAGAATCAACTTGCATAAGCCAATAATTATGTATCACTCATTATTACATTGCATAGAATTGATTATCTGGCATATTCATTCATCCAGGAAGGCCTTTTCCGATCTTCTTGATAAATTGAGAGTCTAACTGTATGTTCTCCAAGCTAGTGTATCCTATGCTTCAACAGTTCCTTTTTTTCAAATTTTGCAAAGAAATCTCTGCCATCTCATAGTAGCTTCTGCTTTTCTTGTTAGAGCTGCTTTTTGCATTTCTATTTACTAGTGGATACTCTTAGCATTGTACTTAACAATTTATACACCAAATTGAACCCATAGTGTTTATATTGAATTTTCTGCAAGTTTTGTTATGGTATGGAATGATTAACCTGTAACCTTCTTTTTCACTTAAATCCATTAAGAGTGGTTCGTTTTTACTGCTTCATTTGTGGCTGCAAATGATTTTTTCTCAAACTTATATTTTAAAACATTTTTAGCAAAAGAATTCCCTTACTGGAGCGTTAGTATAATGGTATATATTATTTTATATGTTACATATATATTATTCTAAAGCTAAAAGAAAATCATTGATACTGTTGTGGACAGTCAAAAAAAAACTATGATTAGTTAAGAGTATTTGTGAATTAATGATGAAATGGAATTTTTTTCTAAAAATAATTAGTTCTTGAAATGTAGCTGATAAGAATTATCTTTCAATCTATAAATTTTTTACACTTTTTTCTTAGTTTAGATGTTTTGATCATAAAATTTAATTAATTTCCATACTGCCATGGGAATTCTAAAAAAGCGACATCTCCCTTCCCAGAAACTTGCAATATCCCCCCCCCCTATTTTTTATAAAAGTATGGTTACAAATTTCTGCCAGGTAGAAAGGGTTGTTTTATTTGCAGCCTTATGAAGCATATAGTAATAAAGTATTCTTATATACCTATAACATTAGAACACAGTGACTTAATTACTAATTTCCCCCCAAGTTTTTAAGCTCTCATTACATATTATTACATTAAGATTTTTTTTAAGTAGGTGCATTCTGAAACTCTTTTGTACATATCACATTCAATACAACGAAAGTTCTAAAATTTTAAGGTGAATAGAACAGGTTTTATTGGTGTTCCAATAATTTGAAGTGAACATTTAGCTAACTACTTAATAATAATACTTATTAATTAATACTTCTTAAGAAACTACGGATTGTGATTTAATAATATTTAACAGAGCAATATTTGGGGTTATACCTTTTAATTTTATTTTTTCTCCTACTGTGTATTCTTTTTCGCATACAATGAAATGATTTCTTATCTGAAAGATTTTTTTATTCTAAATACTTGGTGATATGTTTTTGATATCATCCAAATGTATTGTGTTAATTCTATATGCTTGTCCTTGTTAGTGGTACATTTATTGTGCAAGTTTTGTGTAATAGAGCTTAGAATGTTATACACAATGTTGTCTTTAATAATTTAAAGTGCTCTATTTTATGGTGCATTATTGTAAATGGAAAAAAAAGAACATGTTTTGCTTACACAAACCAATTTATACCCTGCGTGTATACTGAGTATATATGAATTTTCATCATTAAATGTTATGGTTAGAACTTGGTTTTAGTTTTTTGTCCTTTCGTCAAGAGAAATACATTTGTGTTGAACCTCGTTTGTGGATTCTGCAGGGGGAAAAACAACTTTTGACTGGTTGAAAATTGTGCTCTGTTTAAGAGTATTATTCGTTTTTTAATTAAGAAATGTCGAATTTTAAAGAAAATCCAGAAAATTTTTAATCTTGTCATTAACTGAACAATTATTTTTCTACTCGAGACATTACTTAAAGGGGAAATATTTTTTGCATTCAACTATATTTCTGTAAATCCTTTATTTTCAAATACCTAAAAAGTGCTGATTCTAGATGACATTTTAATTTATCAAAAGCATTAAACTTATTCAAGTAATAAATAGTACAATAATTTGTTATAGGTGAATATCAGGAATACGTGGTTAATGTGCATTATAGATTTAAAAATGCTTTGTAGCATTTTAAACCAATCAAATTGGGGGAAAACAACTGGGAGATAACTTTTTCTTCACTTGTCACTTTCTCCCCAGATTTTCTGACATTAAAGAAGGTTTTCAAATTATGTGCTGCGAATTCAAATCATGTGGTAAGTATTTTAACGTGAGAGTGCTATACCCGTTTTTTTTTTAATATGTATCATAAATGTCACTAAAAGGTCTCAAACAACAAGGAAATAAATAAAAGTGTTTTAAAAGAGACGAGGTTTAACTATTTAAAGAAATAGTAGGGCAGTATTTATAAGAAATGTGTGTCCCTTATCAAACAATTCCGGAACAAAAGCACAAAAAATTAGCCTTTTACTGAACATAGAAACGGAAATTCTGTATAGCAAAAGTACTCCGTTTAATGCACAGGGGCGTGGGCCTCTTTCGTGACATAAAATCAATTTTTATAACCTTTTAGCCGGCGTGGTTGCTCTTAACAATATAGGTTACGTCTTATCGTCCCATAGATACCCACCCAAATGGCTCTTCACAACATATAGCAGGTTTTAAGGGACCCTGAATGCGGGTGGCATATATAATTAAATGGGATTTAAGGGAATTTTAACGTAACGATATCACCCATTCAGAAACTTCATTCATCGAATTGTTATCTATTTTATCATGGGAACGAAGTGCGTCAATAGAAATCGAGATAATTGGCATTCAAACTTCTGGAAAAATAATGTAATTCCTGCTAAATAAGTAATTATGTTCCTCACTCAAGCATCAAAGACAAATTATAAATTACGTCAAATGTTGATAGAGGGAGGGGATCGTTGGTGTGTGCGACACAATGTGGGAGGCTGCAATAAAACGTTTTTTTCTATCAGTATCTATATCTTTAAATCTATTATTTTTGGTTTTTCTGAATTTTTGATTGTTCATCAGTGTTTGATAGCTTATATTTATTTTTTGAAGCAGTTGATTTCTTCTTGAATTTGTCATGAGTATGAATATGCATGCATATTATATTTGCATTTCATTATGTAATTGGCTTTTTTATTATTTATTGTGTTCTTATTTATTCTTTAAGTTAAGACCACCATACTCCACTTTTAATCCGTATTGCACACGTCTTTTTTTTAGAAGAGTGGTAAGTATTTTTTAATTTTAATAATTTGTTCGGTTTTAACTTGTTAAATTTCTATCAAAATGGTTTACCTAATAGGATAGCGCTGCTACAAAGAAAATAACATTAAAATGAAAAATGTTCAAGAAGCCAATTCCCTCATCTTTCATGGGCTCTGACTTTTCATACTGTTCTCATAAATGGTAGTAGGTAATGAAGCATTTCCATACTTTTTCCAATCCAATCAATTCATCTGACAGGTAAGATGACAGTGACAGATATTTCCGGCCAAGAAGGTGATTATTCTGATGTCATCCTATATGACATCACCCAGTGAAGAAGATCCAACAAGGTGCACCCTAAGGGAAAATATTTAGTGTTTTCTTTCTTGCTCTGACATTCTCATCTCAAATTTCTTTTTTCACTCCACACTTAATTGTTTCTCTCCCCTCTGTCTAAAGGTAGGCTTTAGCCAGGGTGGTTGGAAATTCCTTGTCACAATTGATCAAAATTACCCAAATTTTTATGGATGTTTTTTTTTTTTGAAAAATGTAAAATTATTAAACAATAAGTATTAATAGCTTAATTCATAGGTGAGCAAATTGCGGCTTGCCATAGCTTATTAGTGCCCCGCCATGGCTGTTCCAAATAAACAATCCAAAATCTACAAAAGTAGCTTAATAACTCTTATTTGGCATGCTAAAACTCGGAAAATAAAACTCGGAAAAAATTTCCGGGGGGGAACCCCCCCTGGTCCCCCTTTTGCTGTAGGCCTTAGGATGTGGAATTACTTTAGTCTTTTCTATCAAGGGAAATTACCCCGAGTATAAGCCACAAGAGGTCCCAGGATATGAAAAAAAAAATGAGTGTCGGATATAATAAGATGTGAGTGAGAGTCAGATATAAAAATAGTGAAATTTAAAAAAAAAAAAAAGATAAGAGGCTTTCCGTTTATTTCGATCCGAGTTATTCCATCTTTTCGCTCTCTTTTCTCCCCAACTCTCTCATTCACCCCCTTCTTGTGCTCTCTCTTTTCTACTCTCTAATTTGGATTTAAAAAATCAAATTTATTTCAAAGGAAGTCGCCTTTCCGGAAATCTCATGTTTTATTCCTTCTTTATTAAGAATCCATCCTCATTCCTCTTTAAGATTGATTGTACTCAGGTGTTCCGAGTCTGTAGCCCGAGGAACCATTAAGAAGTATGCCAATTGCTTACGAATGATTCCTGTTCAATGTGTGGTCCACTGAGTTGCTAATAAAATAGTTTATGTTGAGCAAAATCGATACTTTTATGTACTATCGATACTTAGATAATGGGAATTTAAGTTGATTTACAAATTGATAGGTTCTAGTTATTTTCATTCCAGACCTTTGAAATCAGCAGCATAAATACTGAAGCGAAGGATTGGAGAGAGAATTGGAAAAAAGAGGAGAACAATAATTAGAAATTTTTTACTGCTTTCGAGAAACCCAATATGGACTCACTCAAGGAATAATAGCACCAATCCTTTAGTCACATACTACAAAAAAAAAAACCAAAGGAATATTTTTTTTTTGTTGGGGGGATGTAGTTTACACAGAAGTGTACTTTGAAATTATTAGGTGGGGTACACTTCAACATTCAACTCGAATAAAAATGTAGGGTACCAAGTTTCTTCCAAACTTGTGCTATACATATTTTCCGTATGAAAGTGACATGCAATAATAGGGAGAGGGGGGATAGTGAAATATGACACTTTGTGACATAAGGGAGAAAGGGGACAAAAATTTGTTGAAAAAGTGGGATAGCCTTTATGTTACAGCCGCTAGGTTGATTTAGACTGTCATTCTGAGCAACCAATTGATCCAATTGGCATCAAACCTATAGTCAAAAGCTAGACAATTAGGAGACGTCCCCTAATTACTCATTCGGAATCCGTTGCCGAACTGTGACCCAGAGCTATTCAAGTGCCACAACAAGGAGGCACAGATGAATTAGAATGGTGAAAGGCCCTCAGCGACGGAAGAGACAGTTTTTTAAGTGCTAGGAAAATCGATACTTTTACGTATCCGATACAATGGATCGAGTACTCATAAAATATTGAATTACACAATTCAATTGTCTCGGAATTTATTAATTAGTAAAGGCTAGATTATCCGAGTTTCCTGTTATTCCTGTTATTTTATTTTTAAAAATGAGAGGACTGAGGGAGCGAAGCATCATATTAGCCCCCTATATCTCAAAAACTGAGGGAATGAGAATTTTGTCCAGTTCGCGGAGAGGAAAAAGACCTGATGTTATTGTAACGTAAATTTGCAATGCACATTTTTCCTGCCATGCCATGTAAATGCAACTTTTTCTGTATGGCAGTGGAGGGAAAAATAGATAAAGTCAAGATTGTATATTGCAACATAATTAAAATTTGGAAATCTCAACAAAGGGGGGAGTCTGGAGGGATTTTTTTTCTGCTGAGAAATATTTTATGATATGTCACCCTTGAAAGCGAGTGCTGTAACATATTTTTGATTAATTCCACACAATTATCTCAAAGACAAAAATCATAAAAGTAGAATTCAAGGGGTGCAATTGACCCTCCTGCCCCCTCCCAAATTATGACTCTCTTTTTTCAATATCAAAAACACTCGCTTCTAATGTATCGATATGTGTAAAAGTATCGATTTTCCCCTCCACCAGTTTTTTTCGGATGCTCCTCGAACCCCTTGGCTGCAGTTTTATTTAGTAGTCTGTTGATTAATAATGCAGCTGGGAGGTTGAGTCAGGAGAAGATAGATGTCGTTTTCCCACTTCATTGCTCCTGAGGCTATAGGTGACGTTCTTAAAAGTGCGGCGTTGTTCTTAAAAACATATTCTCCTATTTATTGATTGAGACATTCATTTTCTAAACGAAGAGGAAAAAGAGTTAACCTTATTATCAGTCGTGAAACTTGTGTCTATATTGTATAAGTCAATTTGAAGTAGAAGTCTAAACAGCGGGGGGAGTCTCAAATTTATCCCTGTGAGGTCAAGTATTTTAAATTACTACAAGAGTTCAATTTTAAAGTTAAAACTTTTTATTTGTCTACAACCTAAAATTCGGGTTGTGGTCGCGTTGAAAATGCTCAGAACGCGTTTGTGGCCGTTTTTTTTTAAAGGATCACAACCCGAAGTAGCCATTTTAAAAAGACATGACGAGTTCTGAACTTTAGTTAATGCAAGATATGAACGCATTTTCTAGATGTTAGGAGCTCAATAATAATGAAATAATGGGTAGATGTTAAAAAAAATGACAAATTGTTTAGCTTTATATTTTTCCCTTTCTTCCGTCTTTGATTCCTTTGTTTTTTTCTCTGTTTTCTTCATTTTATTTTCTCTTTTCTCTCTTTATTTACTTTCCTACGTATCTCTCTTTATCTCTAATATTTTTCTATCCTTTAATCTCTATATTTTCTCTTATTTTTCTTTCTCATTATTACCCGCGGGTGATCTCATGATAACTCTATAACCTAACCTTATAAAATTTCTCTTCATCTTTTCTTTTCCTGTTGGTTCCAGTGTTCTGCCTTTTCCTCTTCTTTCAATTTTCTCCCTTTTGAATTTCTCCTTTTGTCTTTCTTACCTATATATACTTTTTCTCTTAGCCTTATTTTCATTAAGCATTCAGTTATAATATTAATAATAACAATAACAACTTTCTTACTACCACCATTTAATTTGTTCTCATACAGCACAAATGAGATCTAATCGTACCCCATAACCCTCAAATCCATCAGCATCATCTACTTCCTTGATTATCGAAAGGAATCCCATATATGCCACGATCTTTCCCATATAAACTGCAATGGAAGAATATTCCTGACCATTCTATAAAACAGATATCCATCCCCCCCCCCAGTGATGACCCATGCGTCACGTTTCCGTGGCTCGTGCAGCGGGCCTTCGTGACAACCGGGGTGGAAACAAAGGACCCCACCCACCCACATCACCTGTCCAGAGGGGCCCGCTCTGGGGAAACAAAGGGGAGATAATAGTGGGGCATCAGTATAGAATAACGTTTACACAGCGACCACAGCCAAATACATTAGCTCTTGGAAGATTTTCATTCACCATAAGGACTCTTTTATTATTAATACAAAAAATATTTTCATGTGGTTACTTCAATTACACCAGCTTGGTTTTATAGTACCCAGTGGCGGATCTAGAACATGAGTAAGGGGGGGGCTAACTTAATCTGATTGAGGATGATAATGAAGTAACAAGCCGTGCTTTTTACAATATTCATTAATGTCTTAAATATTGAGGGCAGTGTTGATTGTAAATGAATATAGTATTGTTAAATATAACTTAATTAATTAGTAATTAAATTAGTTAATCATTAAATATATCCAAATAATAAGGGTGTGCCAACCGGGAGGGTTTTTTTCCGATGGTTTGAGTCAAATATTTTTTTCCAAGAATATAGATCAAATGTGAATTTTCGTGCACTTAAATTTCAATGTTTAGTGAATAATACATCCATCCCGAGGCATAAGGGGGGTTTGGGGGAACCTCCCCCAAGAAAATTTTTGAAAATTTGACCCTAAAAAGTTGTGTTTTGACTCATTTTTGGTCATTTGGGACTCTTTGAGTGTCACACGAAAAAGATGATTTCTTGTACTCGTTTTCAAAGGAAAAAACTGTAAGATATAAGAATTTCATGGGGGTGGTTTGAACCCCCTAACCCCGTCTCTATTTTAACAGAGTAAATGTTTTGTAAGAGACTTATTGCATTAGACCCTTTTAAAAAGTGAATCTTATAAAAACCAGGGAGTTAAAGATCTTGCCGAGGGGCTAAAGCTCATAACCTTTAAGATGTGAAACAAATCTATAAAAATGTAAGGGGCTAAGTATTTTGGAGGTTATGCTTTGTAAGGCTTAGAAAGCTCATTGGAATCTACAAGTTCTGAATCGCATTTATATTAAAGTGCTGAAAGCTAAAGATCTTGGAGGGGGCTAACGCTTTTAGGCTAAAGCTCATTAAATTGCGAATTAAATACTATAAAACATCGCAGGGAGACTAATTCTTTATGGGGGCTAAAACTCATTGGCCCCTTTAAATTGTGAATTGAATCTACAAAAACTCAGGGCCTTGTAGGAGCTAAAGATTATGGAAAGATGCATAAGGGTTAAAGCTCATAACCTTTAAGATGTGAAACAAATCTATAAAAATGTAAGGGGCTAAGTATTTTGGCTTTGGTTAAATAGTGAACCCAATATATTTAAAAACGCAAGAGGGCTAAAAGCTTTGTAAAGGCTATTAAAGATCATGGAGGGGGCTAATGTTTCATAGGGCTAAAGCTCATTAATTTGTAACAAACATAAAAACGCAAGGAGGCTAAAGCTTTTAGGGGCTAAGCTCATTGGATAGACCCTTTAAATTACGAATCAAACCTTCAAACATGCAGGGGGCTAATAATTTGTAAACCTCTAGAAATCCTTAAATAGTGAATGGAGTTTATAAAAATGCAGGGGCTAAAGATCTTGGAAGGGGCTTAATGCTCTGTAGACCCTTTGAATTGTAAAAAAAGGCTACAAAAAACTGAAAAAAGTTTAAAATTTTGAAAATTTAAACAAAATTTTCTAAAAACTTAATTTTTTTTTTCGAAAAAGTTCAATTTTATGTAGTGTAAACTTAAGTCCCAAGGGGGGGGCTATAGCCCCTATAGCCCCCCCCATAGATCCGCCACTGATAGTACCTAAACCTAATATGTTTAAAAACAGGTTTTTTGTAGTATTAAAATGTTTTATAGTATCGTATGAAAATTTTTTGTGGTTCTAGCTGATAAGGGGCTATTCATAAATGGTGAAATGGAAACCTTTTCTCCATATTTTTGATACCGCATTTCCCTCAAGGGTCATTTAATTTCGATGTTCGTTTTGGAGGAATCATCCAAAAGGACAAGTGTAAATTGTCGTTTCACTTTTCACTCCTCCGATTTCCTATGCAAATGCTGCGTGATTCCTCGATGAGGATCACTCATGATATGATGAACATCGAAAGCGAAACAGTGTAAAGGAGCTTTCAAATATCCAAATATAAGACATTTGTAAGAAATTCTTTAATTTACATAACATTAAGAAACATATTAAGAAGTGTGCTACTAAAATGTCATGTCACAAAACACCGTAAAATGCCCCCTAAAGAGTTAGCTTTCATGGTCGAAGATCTCGTTCGATTTAATAAACGGTTCAAAATTCCAATAGAAGGAAACCAGTTCGCGGCCCACGCCGCGGAGTTGAAGCGGGAGGGAGGTCTGACATCATCGCTCGGGATTCTTTTTCTCTCTTGTCCGAAACCTGCCTTTGGAATGCAGCTGGGGTCATCTCCGAAATTTACTTCTTTGGGTTAGGTTTGGCCTGTTGAAATAATAAGGTGGGTAAAGCGTCTGCTTTTAAAAACATCCTGGGACTCTGTTCTGAAATTTTTTTTCCCAAGGAATTTTTTTCAGAAAATTATTTTTTTCCCATTCCCACAGTATGCTGGGTGTGGACTATATCCAGGGGCGTCATTTCAGTTTTTGGTTGGGGGGTAAGGATTTTTTTATTTAACTGGCGCTGGGCCTCGCCGTTACCAGACTCGTTTATTTTCGGGGGGGGGGGGGTTGACTCAACGTCATGAGCTCTAAGTGAAAATGAGGGGTCTAGGGGTCACCCCCAGAAAAAATTTGAAATTTTGCCTCATTTTTACAACATTTAAGTTACACCCGACGAGAACAGTCCCTTGTAAACCACTTAATTTTCTAAAGAAAAAAGTTACAAACTAACATCCAAGTTTCAAGGGGAGCCGGAGGTCCTCCCTCAGAATTTTTTTTAAAAATTTCCCTTTAAACTAGTGTTTTATCTCCTTCGCAACCTCATTGGGGAGCACCCAGAAGGAACCACTTCTTATAAGCGTCAGAATTTGTAAGGGAAATACACTGTATAACGAATATATGTAAAAAGTTTAAAGGGAGGTCTGGGGGTTCTCCCCGAAAATTTTTTTTTGAAATTTTCTTCTTAAAGTAGTGTTTCAGCCCATTTTGAGAGCCTTTGGGTTACATCCAAAAAGAACAGTTTCTTGTAAAGCATAGAATTTTCTAGGGGAAAAGTTATAAATAAACGTCAAATTTTCAAGGGGGGGGTGGAAATCCTCCTCCAGTAAATATTTTTGAAAATTCCCCTTTAAACCAGTGCTTTACCTCCTTTTCAAACTCTTTGGTTCCTAAAGGGAACCGCTTCTTTGTAAGCGGCAGAATTTTCAAGGGAGAAAGATTGTGTAACACGTCGAATGTTGGGAGGGGGTTTGGGGGTTCTCCACCAGAAAATTTTGAAATTTGACCCTCACAAGTAGTGTTTTAACTCCTTTTGGGACTTTTTAGTTAAATACAATGCTCCTTGTGGAAGTTACAGAACTTTCAAGGGACTTGCAGCCATTTTTTACTTAAGAGTGGAAACCTTGGGGGGGGCATTGCCCCCCCTGCCCCTCCTAAATGACGCCCATGAAGATCCCCCTAATGAATTTTATTTTTGAACCCCAACATGTCTGATAAACAGTATAAGCGAAACTATTTTTGAACCTATGATCGGGATCTGAACCTTGTAACTGTCTTTTAAGAACGCAAATTTTTTAGGGGGTCTGGGGATCTTCCCCTAGAAAATTGTAGGGATTTTGACCCTGAATAATTAATTTTTGATCCGCACAGGCGCTTGATGAACGAAATAAGTTTGGAGAATCTGGGGAAAGTGACACCTTGGGTTAAAAAAAGGGGCCAAGAAGGGGAAATGAAGAGAAAAAAAAGGGTAAAAAGAAGATAAAAATAATTATCTTTTTTTAAATGACAAAAAAAAATTCTTGGTCTTTCAAAATCTACTTTCCTTTTACGCCTTTTCTCTCTTTTTCCCATTCTTTTTCAGCCCAAGGAGGGGGCATTTTCCGAAGTGCCCCCCATTGAATCCGCGCCTGGTTGAAATGTATTTTGAAATATTAAAAAGCCGTTGTATACCATTTTGTTACCTGCTAATCAATTATTTTTCTTGCAGGGATAATGACACAACACTCCTATCTCTATAATGACCTATATGAACTCAATTTGTTGTCAATAATTTGTTTCATGTCTTCATGTCAATAAAATTTTATTACAAAAAAATGTTCTTTTTTATTAGATAAAAGTTTTATTTTTTAAGCTATAGTCAACGTAGCTTAAAAACAGCTTAACAGAACTGGAGTTATTTTTTTTTTTTTCAAATTTTAAAAAAATCACCAAAAAAATTCAAATAAATATATTTTCATGTTTCTTTCACAGTAAAGAATAACCGCTAAAAGTGTTAGTGAAATTCACACATGAGGGTCAAGTTGCAGGTTGACGCAGGATGATATACAAAATTCATACAACAAATAAATTATAAACATAATTGAGAGAATAAGACTTGGATAACACACACTGCATGTTTCTTATTGTTTACAATATCGAAATTAATAATCTCCAGTAGCTTTAAAATTCTCGGAGAGATGTGAGCGAATGACCTGGACGTCAAGATCGTGATGCTACAAATAGAAAGGACCCGGGTTCAAAGCCTGCCTACCACATTTCAAATTTTGAATTTATATATTAACTTTAAATTATTAAAATAAACCAGAGGCTTCAGGAACGGATGGTATGGTTGGTTAACGCACTGCCATCTGAGGTAGGTGACAGTCGTTCACAAAAGGTTTCGGGTTCGATCCTCGGCAATGTTTTTTTTTAAATGGTGAAGTATCAACTTCAAATTAATTACTAGACTGTCGCAGCTGCAGGAACGGATGGCTTGGTGGTTAGCACACCAGACTGCCATTCGAAAGGCCCTCAGATCGAATCTGAGCCTTCTCAGCGGGTATAGCACTCGGAAATAAATACTGATTGGTATTTATAAATTTTCCTGCTTAATTCACGGGGGGTCTTAATATTTCTAATTTTCAACGTTAACTGTAACCGTAACAGTAAAATTAATTGAAAATATTACTATTTTTGATGACTTTTCCACTCTTTTTTGTAAGATTTCAAGACGTTAACTCTTTTGCCTACGACGGAAACTAAAAGAATGTAAGAGTCTTAAAAATAAGGAGGACAGTCAATAGACCCTTCCATCCACAATCCCCCACCACCGCCCCAGGCGTTTCATTTAACTTAGGATTTTTATCCTAATTTATTAAGTGGTAACAAAATTTCAGTCAGAGTTAATGAAGATGCTCTACTAAATATTTTTTTTCTTAATTTAAAGAGTGGTGACTAAAAACCACAACCACTAATGCGAAACCATTTAAGAACATAATTACTTCTAAACTTATATTTCACAGGTTATGGAAAGAATGGCTGGACTGTTACCTTATATTATCAGAGCCATTCCAAACGCAAGACACAGATAGATCCCGTTAAAAAGATACTACTTTTGCTCTACTTAATAATTTTCACTTAATTTAAAAAGCGGTGACTAAAAACCTCTACCACTAAAATGAAATAATCCAAACCGATTAAGAACAGAGCTCTAAACTTATATTTCACAGGTTATGGAAGGGATGCTTCACTGTTTTCGCATGTTAAGAGAAATACTTCTGACGCAGGACATATAGATCCCGTTACAATGCAAATATTTTTGCTCAACTTAATACTTTTCACTTAATTTAAAAAGCGGTGACTAAAAAACCACTACCACTAAAATGAAATATATTCCAAACCGATTAAGAACAACTCAAAACTTATATTTCACAGGTTATGGAAGGGATGCTACCCGTTTTTCTCATGTGAAGAGAAACACTTCTCACGGAGGAGAAGATCCCGTTAACAGAGATAGTAATTTTGCTCAACTTAATACTTTTCACTTAATTTAAAAAGTGGTGACTAAAAACCACATACATCCATTAATGCGAAACCGTTTAAAAGCATAATTACTTCTAAACTAATATTTCACAGGTTATGGAAAGAATGGCTGGACTGTTACCTTATATTATCAGAGCCATTCCAAACGCAAGACACAGATAGATCCCGTTAAAAAGATACTACTTTTGCTCTAATACTTAATAATTTTCACTTAATTTAAAAAGCGGTGACTAAAAACCTCTACCACTAAAATGAAATAATCCAAACCGATTAAGAACAGAGCTCTAAACTTATATTTCACAGGTTATGGAAAGGATGCTTCACTGTTTTCGCATGTTAAGAGAAATACTTCTGACGCAGGACATATAGATCCCGTTACAATGCAAATATTTTTGCTCAACTTAATACTTTTCACTTAATTTAAAAAGCGGTGACTAAAAAACCACTACCACTAAAATGAAATATATTCCAAACCGATTAAGAACTCAAAACTTATATTTCACAGGTTATGGAAGGGATGCTACCCGTTTTTCTCATGTGAAGAGAAACACTTCTCACGCAGGAGAAGATCCCGTTAACAGAGATAGTAATTTTGCTCAACTTAATACTTTTCACTTAATTTAAAAAGTGGTGACATCCACTAATGCGAAACCGTTTAAGAGCATAATTACTTCTAAACTTATATCTCACAAGTACAAGTTATGGAAAGAATGGCTGGACTGTTACCTTATATTATCAGAGCCATTCCAAACGCAAGACAGATAGATCCCGTTATAAAGATACTACTTTTGCTCTACTTAATAATTTTCACTTGATTTAAAAAGCGGTGACTAAAAACCTCTACCACTAAAATGAAATAATCCAAACCGATTAAGAACAGAGCTCTAAACTTATATTTCACAGGTTATGGAAGGAATGCTTCACGGTTTTCTCATGTTAAGAGAAGGTTTGAGTACTTTTTGGGAAATTTTTCGGTACTTATGAGTGATTTTTGGGTCCAAGGGAGGGCACTTTCCAGAGTGCCACCCCCCCCCCCTGAATCCGCCACTGCTTTGAACTAAAAATATGAGAGAGAAGGTAAGACAGTGCAAATAAAACGAGAAGAAAAGAAAGAGCGAAAATAAGAAAAGATCATGTGAGAAAAGATAATTTCAAATTCTGATCCTGAAGTAAAGTTTTATTTGAAAGGATTTAAATTTTCAGGTTGAAGTTTCGCCTCCTACAAATGTTGATTTATTTCTTAAAAGTTAAATAATACCTGAATAAAATGTGTTCAGTACTTTATCGGTGTTATATATAGTATAGCGAGATATGATAAAAGGTTAATAAAGTTCCACTGATAGAGAAGCTAGAAGTATAAAATATATAATGAATAGGAGGGTATAAGAAAGAGGGAAAGCTATTATAAGAATGCATATACGGAAGAATTGTAGGGAAAAGAAGATAACTAATGAGAAAATACGATGAGATGTAAGTAAAGAAAGATAATTAAGAGAGATGAGAAAACGCGAGCGATCCAGGTCGATCTTTGCGGGCCAAGAGATCAATTTAAATTTTCTATTGCTTGTTTATGACATTTAGAGAAATTAAAAATAACTGAATAATAGGGAAAGTGGATAGCGTATACAAAAATAAGTGTTCAAACCATACTACCTACTTTAAGTTTTTACATGAAAATTTTAATACACAATTTCTATACTTTTCACAATTTTTACTTTTAATTAAACTTTTAAAGTTCAACTTCTTAAAAGTTTTGTCTTAATTTTTTATAAGTAAAATAAACAGTTCAACATTTAATATATTGACGAATTATTTTGTAAAACATTGCAAAATTTTGATCTCTTAATTAAATTTTCCTCAATCACTTAAAATTTAAAATACTTCAAGCCGCAAAAAAGGGTTTGCGTTGCGGGTCGTATGTTATACAGGTTTGTACAAGATCAATAACCGGGGCTCTTCTCTTGAGAAGATTGGCCATATATTTCTCCAGTGATATATTCGCGTCATAGAAGCACGACATTTTATTGACAAACAGTATCTTTCCGGTGACATTTCTGTCGAGTTTGTTGGTGGAACAAACAATACAAAGTCTGAGCGAGTCATGGAGCGAGTTCTCATTGGAAGCACCGCAGGTGTTGCGGTAGATAGTAAAAAGAGAGGAAATGAATGAAACAAAAAAAATCAGAAAAGAGTGAAAGTTTTATGACTGTCTCCTAGCGAGTAATCCCACACGCTAGGTCATGATGTGTGTTTTCATTCCACCGTTGTTGGCACTAGTTGCCGGTCCCTTCAAAAGATTCTATCCAGCCCAGCTCTTTATTATTTTAAACTGAAGAAAACTTCCTAATACCATTATTTCCATCAAGTTATAAGCTAGCTATAATGCAAACATTTTTACAATTTTACTCATTCAAATAAAGCGAGTTAAGAATGAAAAAGCTTTTTATTCTATTCAGTTTTCACTAGATAATCAATTTTAAGAATAATTATATGTTAGGGCGAATTCTCGTAATAATATTCTTTTAATTAAAAAAAAGCGAAATTGTGTCTCATGCTATTTTATTTAAAATTCATTTAGACTAGACTATACTTACCCGAAGAGTCTATTTCACAGCGATTAGTATCTCATTGTAAGTACCTATATCATAAAAATAATTTTTCGAAATTTTTTTTTCTTGAATTTGACTATATTTTTCTTTTAAAACAATATTCAGTAGTAAACTGCTATTTTAATGAAACTGAACTTTTCAAAAGTATATATTTTTCCTTAGATTATGTTTCGGAAAATTCCCATTTTCTCCTTCGAAGTTATAATGTAGGTATCCGAAACCATTGAGATTTCTTCGCAGAATCCTGAAGAAGAATAGCCAAGAATTAAAAAAAAAGTAATCACACGCATCCCTATTTTTTGAAACAGACCGGAGAACGCGGTACGGGTTTTTGACAGGACTACAAGTTACCGCCCACTCATTGCTTCATTAAAAAGAATCATGACAGATGCTTGAGAGGGAGCGATAGGAAGCGGTATATTTGTCCATGACGTCATTCCGCGGAATAAAATGGGTGTGGCTTCGTAACACTTCTTCAAGATCCACTTTTTAAATCACTGGAAGCTTCTGCTGTGAAATAGTGGACATTTTTGCAATCCTGAAGACCTATTTCGCAAATTTTAAAGGTTTGCCGCGCAAGAATTCTCGTACTATCAGAGATTTGAAGTTCCAGCCGATGCGCCTGGTTCTTAGGTTTTGGTTTCGGTTCCTCTGATTGGTCGAGTGACGTCCTTTCCGGTGTCGCTCGCAACGCCGGTGTTTGGCGCTCCTGTTCAGTTCTCATTTCCCAATCGGCAATCGGTCTGCTGTGGGACGTTCTCTTCAAAAAGTGTTTTTGTTTGTGTTTCCCGTTCGAATCATGGCGACCAAAACAACCAGGAGATCAACAAACATTTCTCAGGAAGCTCGAAGTCCTCTGCAGTCCCCTTCCAGTTCTTCTGATCGTCAACGAAGCAACTTGAGCCCGACCCGAATTACTAGGATACAGGAAAAAGTTGAACTTCAAAACTTAAATGACCGACTTGCAGCTTATATAGACACCGTGCGGAATTTGGAAAACGAAAACAGCAGGTTAAGTACGCTTGTGAGAACTACTCAAGAGACAACTACCAAGGAAGTCACCACTGTTAAGAATGCTTATGAGAAAGAGCTGTCTGATGTGCGGAAAATTTTGGATGTCACTGCCAAGGAAAAGGCGAAACTTCAAATTTCTGCCGAAAAATACAAGAATGAAGCAGATGATTTGAGGATTAAGTAAGTTAAGTTTTTCTACAAACCCCTTTCGTTTATTTTGTTTACTTTTCGTTTTCTCTGGATTACACCTGCATGTGACCTACTTTTGTAGAAGGTGCGGCATTGATTCCAAATAAGTATAATGGTGTCTAGCTTCTATTAATTGTTACATGTCATGATGATGTGTGCAGTTTAAAAAGGGAAATTTTAGCCTAATTTTTACATTAATAGTAACCTTATTTTTTTCTTGATCTGGATTCTCATAACCTCCCTTATATTTATTCATATTTATAAACTTGTTACTTTTCCTCGTTGATTTAAGAAATTACCATTAAGTTTGTTCTTCCTTTCAAGTAATCCTTATCAATCTCAATCCTCTGGAATCAGCTGTATTGATAAGTGGGATATCTAAAAAGTTAGTAGAATGACTAATAAGGCTTCATATTTAGATCTCACTTTAACATTTAATTATTGTTTTATGTATATTTTAAATTTCTACCCAGAAATATATCATTGATGAATTCTAAAATGTTAAATCCTAATTGTGTTGCCATTATTTTAAGAGATTACTTACTTAAATTTTAATAATGGAATATTAAATTACTTAACTCTTTGGCCTTTGATTGACCAAGGACCAAACTATAGAAAGAGAATGGCTAATGAATTGCATAATTAAAGCAATTTAAGACCAACTAATATATCTTAAGACAATCTGATCTTAATTAGTAAAAATGAAAGATTCTGAGAATAGGATGAGTTAAAACTTTAATTTCATATTCATATTTCCACAACTTAAGGCATGGTTTCTTAGAGGTAGTTTTAATTTTTAGTTTCGCTAAATTTCAAAACATCATTTTATGTAAACATTCATATACAATTTCTTTTAAATCACTCTGAAAGTGGTAAATTACATTTGCTGGACTGATACTATTCAGAGAACTATAATGCACATCTCATGTTCTAGGCTGATGAAGAAGGAAAAGGATCTCGCCAACTACGAGAAGCAAGCCAAACTCTCAGAAAACTTATGCCAAGATCTTCAGAAGAGGGTGAATCAACTTTCAACCGAGAACAGAAAGCTGGAAACTCAGCTTCGAGTATGTGAACCCAAAAAACAGTTGAGCCTCTTTTTGTTTCAGGACAGCATGCTGCTCAATACTATGGCTGCTTCACATTGATTTAGCTATAGGCCATGTCCTATTAAAGCACTACAAACCAACAGTGGTCTAGAAATAATCAGTTTATCATTTTGAACTCAATCAGACTTGTTTTCTATTTCCGGCAATATTTCTATCAGATTCAAAGTAAATTTCTTAAGTGCACCAATGTTTGAAGGATTTTCTATGTAAGGACAAAAGCATCTTAGCAATTTTCTTTGTAGAAAAATTAACTCGGAGGTAATTAGATGATTGTAAAAATGTTATTTTTAATGTAGGGGATACATCTACTTCTGTCCTGGAAAATTTTTACATTCATCAATGAAATGATGTGCACTTAGACTAAGACTTCTGATCTAAGTGCAAACTAAATGTGTGATTTGTTTTTGATTGCAATCAAAATTAGTGTTAACATTGGGAAACAAAACTTCAAGTCTATGTGTACATCATAAAAGTTGTTATAGATAAGGCAAAAATACCCTTCTTTATATTCCTTTTTTCTTACTAGGAGGCTTTAGCTGAAAACAATAACTTAACAAGGCAATTGGCTACTTTGAAAAAAGATTTGGATGATGAAACCCTCAATAGAGTTGATTTGGAAAACAGACTGCAGAGTGCTAAAGAAGAATTGTCTTTCAAGGAATCTGTTTTCCAGCGTGTAAGTTGGCTATTGTTAAAGTTGATAAGTCAGATATCATATCTTCATTGAAACTAGTTTAGGTTTCTAGAAGAGTTATGTTATTGTAATTTTATTTTACCCTAGTTTGTTTGAAACTGAGTGAAGATACTACTATTTTTAAATGTAAAAATTTTCTACCTAATTTTTCACTTTTGCTTTAAGTGACACATGAAAATATTGACTCTTATCTATTGTCTATAAAAGATGGTTTTGATATCCTGCTAGGTTTTCTTTGCTTGAAAAATCTTTCTGGAAAAAAAAAATTATAAATTACTTTCTTTTTTTATTGAAGGGTAGAACTTCATTCATTTTTTCTGTAATACATTTTTAACTCTAAAATACCTCTTAGTATTTCATTTTGTACTGAATTGGTTGTAAACTCAGCATTAATAGTGATATTTAAAGTAGTTACTATTAGTAATTGGGGAGATACACTTGTGCTTTAATAATTGATGGAGGGGGATTTTGTTCCAATGGTCCCCTGGATTTCTGGGTTTACAATTTACCTTACCTTTCAAGTTTTTTAACAGACATATCTGACCTTTAAGTAGTTTTTAAAATTTTTTAACCCACAGATTATATTTGTATATTTGCTTTGCATGCCAGTTTACATCGTGGGTGCCTGGTTATGAAGTTGTCTTTTTGCCATTTGATTGTAATGGAGCACACTTGTCATGGTTAATTCTTAAACACTTGTATCTGATGGTAATTTCTGGGTTTTGGTTTTACAGGTAATTGGGAATGGTTTTCTAGGTTTTTAAATCTCAGGCACAATCACTCTCGATTGATTTAACATTAAAGAAAGAAATACACTATTGTGATGGTGTTAATTAAATATTCCTACTGATTCCTTTATCTAAGTTATTTTATTTTACCAATTCCTTTTCATAGTTATATTTAAGGTTTATTTCTGCATGGTAGTTTCTTTTTTTTAAATTTGTTTTAATTTCTAGGAAATAACTGAGACCAGACATCTGAAAGAAACAGAAATATCAGAACTGAACTCTCAACTGTCTCAAAACTATGAACAGAAGTTAGCCGACACTTTGGGTGAACTCAGAGAACAATATGAAACTCAATTGAGAATTAATAAAGATGAAATTGAAACTTTATATGAAACAAAAGTAGGTTTGTGATACTCATCAAGTTATATATTTATAATAATTATTTCTTCTGTTTGTAAATTACAATTCATTGTTTTTAAACTGGCAACCTTTTTGTTTCTAGATTGCTGATCTTCAAAAGAAACTAGATAGAACTTCCGATTTCTCCAATTCTTACAGAGATGAGCTTCGATCTTTGAAGACTAAAGTAGACAGTCTGAGTTCTAAGAATAACAATTTAGAAACAACTGTAAGTAATGAGACTAATTTGATTTTGTTGTGTGGGCTTCAATCTTTATCTAATTGTTGTTTCTAAACATTTTTTGAGTTTCAAACTAGGGGGCTATTCAAATATTATGTCAGTACTTATGGGGGAGTAGGGTTTGCCATTTGCTTATTTTTACTAACTAAAAAGAGGGAATATAAATGATTATTACATAAGGCATAAAATGACTTTAACTTTAAAAATCTCTAGTAAATTGAAAAATAAATGTAAAAAAAAATACTTTTATGTAGAAAATTAAATTAAAAAAAAAAGGAATTCAACTGAGGACTAACATTTTGACAAACCAATTAATGATAAATAGGACAATTTTTTTTAATTGATTAATTCTTTGTATGAAAGGTTTGCACAACGAAAAAGGTGATGGGGATTTGTCAGTTTGCTTTTGTATTTTTTAGTGTGAAGTTTGTGATTTATGCTTAATTTTTTCAACAGGTGAGTTGAGTTCAAAAATTGACCAAAAACATGTTTATGTAATATTTGAATGTCTCCTAACAACTAAGTGTTTGTTCAGTGTGCGATAATTCTTTAAATCCTAATATTTGTCTAGTAATTGATCTTTCATTCAAACCCACTGAAAAATGTTTTTGAAATATTTCCACTATTTCATATAAAGTTTAGTTTGAATCAAATAGTAGTGCAATAAAATTAATACTTTAAAAGGGTTTGTTTTACAGGCCTGTTTATATATTAAGCTCAAAAAACACTTTAAAACTATTATGTTTTACAAGTAATAAAAACAGCAGTGGTTAATACTACCTTGCTACCCCTATAGCAACCTCTTCATTGTCTCCTTTCTTTTTTTCTGTTTCATCATCTTTACACATCTTTTTTCTTCCTCTCCAAAATGAAATGCAAGTAAATTTGTTAATAAAATAGATACATATACCCATAGCTCAGTTTTCGTGATTTTTCTTTTCCAGAACATTTCCCTGCTGAGCCGCATCAAGGATCTGGAAAAGATGCTGGAACAGGAGCGTGATTGGCACAGCGAGGCCCTAAATGCTAAGGAGGCAGAGCTGAAGCAGCTAAGAGCACAAATGGATGAGCAGCTGAATGAGTACAGGGAGCTTCTGGACATCAAGGTGGCCCTGGACATGGAGATAGCTGCCTACAGGAAGCTGCTGGAGGGAGAAGAAGTAAGGTGAGGATTTTATTTGTGGCTTGCCTTGATCATGGATAATCAAATAGTTATGATACACCCTGTGTTAGTTTCAACTCAAGACCCCGGGTTAGGACGAGATCGAAGAAAACAAACATACTTTCTTTAATCTACAATTGAGTGACCATTGCAGGGGTCAGAGTTGTCCTATATATCCTATATTTCCTATATTTTTCCAAAAACCTTAAAAAGCGTCCTATATTGTCCTATATTTTTGCAAATGTCCTATATGTCCTATATTTCTCATCTCAGCCCCAAAGTTGAAGCAATTCTGAGGCATTAAAATAAATTGTGTACAAAAGTAATGAAATGGAAAGTGGGCAAATGGTTGATAGTAGTAGAAAAATAAAATTCCAGTGACAACTATCATGTTTTAACTTATTTATAAAAACTGTAAAGAGGTCATCTTCAAAAAGTTCAACAACAAGAAAGTTATTGTCTCTTCTTGAAGACAATCTCTTAGGATCAAAAACTTCACCCAGTTTTTATAAATAAGTTAAAACATCATAATTTTATTTCTGCCTCCAATTGTTTGCCCCCTCAATAACTCATTTTACATTGGTTCTGGCAATTTTCATCAGTACTCTAGCACCTTAGAATTGCTTCAGGGTCCATTTTCAAGGACAATTCTGAATTATATTCGAGTAGTTTCGATCTGATCATGGCCGCAGTGGTGTAGTGGTCAGCGTGCCTGTCTACCAGCATTACCGACCCAGGTTCGATGCCTTCTGCTTGGGTAGCTGGTCATGGGTCAACTCAGCCCAACTGGGGGTCCAGGGTCAGGCTAGCCACTCAGCCTGGACACAAGCTAAGTAATTAGCACCCCAGGCCCAAAGGCTAATGAAACGGAGATAGAAACCGCCTGTTGGGCCACTAGGCCTGGGCAGAATTTGATTTCGATCTGATCTGTCTGATTCTGATCCGTCTTTATCCCTCTATCATTTTTGCCCATGAGTTTTGAATCACCCTGTGTTATGTTTCAATCTGCATTTCAGAACATTTAATGAATGTTTTAGTTATAATCTGGAAAAATGTAAATAAATATAGTTAACCCTTTTCCGGAGGGTCCTATATTTGTCCTATATTTTTTGTATAGAATGTCCTATATTTAGTGAAATAGTTGCTCCTACCCCTGCCATTGGGACATTCAGAGTTAAGAGAAATCATTATTTAAACTTGCTTAAGTCGGAGGTCTGTGTGGTTACTTCTGGGTTAGATGGTCACTGGGGAGATATAGGAGGCAAGTAGCACTTATTTTTTCAATTTTAAATCCTTTATTTGTGACAGTCTTGGCTAACAGTCCACTATGCAATATTCACACAACTTTCTCTCTACATGGGCCTGGGACTAAACATTCGAGGTAAATATTCTCTTCTATGTCCCCCATCTTGGATCTAATTCTACATGTTTCCAAAAGGCACTTAAAAATACCTACACCTTTCTCATGGCTAGACAAAACAGAATGTGTTTTATGCAAACTATTCCACAAAAGCCAGTCCCCCCAACCTCCAAGAAGAAAAAAGAAGGAGAATGAATATCAGGAAGCCACACATGTACAGCTCAGGCTTCCCTCTGGTCACAATAGTGCCGTTTACATGAGCCAATTACCCGGGTTAATGGCGGCTTTAACTCCTCTTTTTGACCCGGCATTCCCTACAAAGGGAAAAAGATAGGAAAAAGCCGGGTTGAATTCAATCCCAGTCAATTGCCGGGTTGTTACCCTCCTTTCCCATGATGCCTTTCGTGTCCCATCCCACACTGCCTTGCGTGTTGTGTAGTCCGCCATTTATTTGTTTGTGTGTGCTCTGTTGATTGTTTGATATAATTTGTAATGGACCTCAATAATGTAGAAAGTAGCAAATGCAGTTGGAAATGTAAAGATAAAACGTTAAGTTTAATAAACATGCATTTAATTTTTAAAACAAGCACAACTTACAAACATGAAAAACGGAAATCAAAACAATAAACATTGATGAAATTGAAACAATGTTGCCAACACAATTTTGTATAAGTGTTACTAGTAAATAAACAAAATATTCAACAAATAATACAAGATTACTTTCATACATCTTCGCAGGTCTTCGGTAAGCAAATCTGCTATCATCCGTTGATTTTTTTTGCATATATCGCCAACGCTCTTTTAAAATTCATTCTGATGCTCTCTTTCAAAAACAAAAATGAGATATTTGTTAACAAACTTGGAAACCATGGAAACAGGCAGATCACTTTTCTTACCTAGTGACCGAGAAAAAGCCGGGTTAAAAGCCCATGTAAACGCCTTCAAATTTCGTGACCCGGGTCCCCTTCAACCCACTTTTAACCCAGGTAGCAACCCGGGTAATATTTTCCCCGTATAAATGGCACTTAAGACCATCCTGTGTAGACATCTAATAAGATTCTGTTTTGAGTTCTGGTATCTAATTAGAAGCTGAAATAAACTTTTTGAAATCATTGAATTGTTTAAGTAATTCTTTTTATTGGTTTCCTTTAGGTTAAATATTAGTCCTTCAAGTTCTCGTGCCAGCAGTCCTCTACCTTTAAGATCAACGCCCTCTAGAGGAATGAAGCGTAGACGGGTCACAGATTCAGAACGAACCAGTTCTGGAATACAAACATCAGCAAAGGCTTCTGGAGATATGGATATTTCCGATCATGACTTTCAAGGAAAGTTTGTGAAAGTTCATAACAAAGGAAAGCAGGTATGCTGAAATGTGTTTAAGCATATAAACATATGTTTATAAAACATAAAAAATATGCGTAAATTTTCTTTTTAAATCAATTTGGAAAATGTTTTCAGTTATAAACATTTTAATTTCATGAAGTATTTAGTGAAAAATTGATTTTGCCTTCTTTTTTTCCTTCAGGTGGACTAACTGTTAATAGAAAACAAAATATTTTATTTTTATAATTTTACATCAGCTAAAGCAAACTAATTTAGTCTGCAAACACCTGTACCAAACTGGTTAAAGCCTGGTGTATTTAAAACAATTGCTTCTTTCAGGAACTTTCTTTGTGTGGTTGGACACTGGTTCAAAAAAGTGATGGAACAGAAATTTCCTACAAGTTCCCAAGGGCAGCTGTTGTGAAGCCAAATGCTACAATCACAGTAAGATTTATTTTTCTTTATTTTTGCTCTCTTAAAAGCAGTTTTTTATTCCCTATTCTACCTCACCATTGCACTTCATATAAACTACTATGTGAATTGATATAGGAAAAATTATATTTACACTCACTTCTAAAAGCATAGAGTGTTATGATGAGAAAAAGTTAATGGTATAAGGCTTTTAAACTATGAAATTGTTTATAAATGTAATAAAAGTGGAAACAATACTAGTTTTTAGAAATCTTAAAGTTGAGTCATAGTAAACATGCTTAAAACCTAGATAATCCTATTAACAATCAGTTAAGGATTGTGAGGTCACAGAGTACTAGAACAGAGAGTCCATGGCCTTGGCCGTAAGCAATAAAGAAAATTGAAAAAACATGGAATATGTCTTGTGATAGGGGCTATTTTGGCGCTGGGATCACATCAACCACTTGTGCAACTCACGAGAGGCAGAGAAAAAAAGCTTGATCCTCCAATAGCCCTCTGAAAGGACAGATTGAATGAACACATCACAGCCAATCACAGCTTTGACCACCAAAATGTACTGCCTACCTCTCTGTCTATCATTGAATTTCCAGTGCTACCCTCTACCTTTAGAGGAAATTTCAAAATAGCCTTTTGGACCCTCTGTTAGGATTTTTATCGGTTTGTGAGGTCATCTCCAATCACCCTAAAATGATAAGGATATGTGACTAATTCTTTTTTGAAAGTAATTAATCACCACAAACCATGTTATCATTATCTTCCTTGTAGAGTAGTTTTTAACTTTTTAAGAATGAAAAGAGTATGGAAAATCTTGATATATAACAAGACAAGACACCTTAAAGATTTTTAAATGATTAGGTTTGAAATAGAAAATTCCTGACTTCTAGAAGGTTATACATATTAAGTTTTTTAATCTTTTAACTTCTACCATTTATTTATTTAGTTTCAGTTACTAAAAAGTTTTCATGATAAATACTTTTAGGCATCTTCAACATTTTCATAAATGTAAAATATTAGGTGCAAAAAGTTTTGTCTGGATAGAACTGAAAATGCATAACCTACTTTAAGGTGGCATCACAAAAAAGATCTGATTTTAAAAGTATATTCACTATTTCAATGCTTTATTGTCTTTCAATTTGTCTTTTCTATTAGAATGAATCCTTTTCTAGTGAGATAGATGCTACACAAAAGCCTTTTTCTTTTGTTCATTAAATTTTTGGCTCTGTACCTAATTGAAAATTAATATTGCTGTAATTTATTTATTTAGGTTTGGAGTTCTGATGGTGGTGTGTCAGCTAGTCCTCCTCAGAATTTAGTGATGAAAAATCAATCCTGGGCCAGTTCTTCTACATCCCTTATCACTTCCCTCTTAAATAGCAATGGAGAAGTATGTAGCTTTCTTATGAAAATTACTCAGAGAAAAATATTTCTGAATCTCATTGGAAGAGAAAATACTATTAAAACTTTCCCAATGCATAGATTCTTAAAACTTCATATTTAAGATTGAATTAGCACACTATTGAGATATTTGAGAGCTTTCGGTAAAGGCGGCAAGAACCACAGGTATCCACTTCCAAAGCAAGTTTATTCAACATTGCCAATTTAGCAATACACTGCCAATCATTGCTACCTTAAAATGCATTGATTTCTTGCTTGACCTGATTTCTGGTTAGTTTGGCTTTACTTTCTTAGTTTAACTCTTTCCATACGGGAACGGCAGCAACCGTACAGCAAATGCACCACCGTTCTTACGGGGCCCTTCCGAAAACCTGTTCTCCAAACTCCTGGTCGGCCGGGCTTTTCTCGACCCCCTGGTTCAAACCCTCCTTCTTTTATTACCCTTTTTGTCCCGGTGGTCACTATCTCAGAACGGGATCACTTTTCCCCGTGGGGTGGGCCAGTTGGCTCTGTTTTGACTGTGGAGTGTTTTCGGATTCTATAGTAAGATGAGATCGTTTATGAAGATTTTAATTTCATAAAACTTAAGAAATTATAGTGATCTTATTTTATTGCAGGAAATTAGTTTATTTCAAAATACAACAAAAAAAGAAGAAATCAATAAAACCTCTAAGAATAAAATCAAAGCAATCGTTTTAATCAGATTTTTAAATGGATAATAATACAACAAAAAAATTAAAATCGATTAAAATTATTTCTACTTGTTAAAAGAGTAAATGATTTTTATTAGCAACAAACTACAATTGTTTTCACTTAGAATCATTACTAACCCAATTACCCATTACCTAAACAAGGTTTTGGGAACATAATTACATAAACTTTTGTTCTAAAATCATCTAAAACTTTCCTTACATTTTTTAATACTTTGTAAAGAATTTTTTTATCAGGTTTTTAAAAATCCGATTTTTTTAGGTCTTAATAAAACTTTCTTTATCTACTTTGGTTAATGGCTAATATATTCTATAAATATTCTACAAATATATTCGTATTTATTATAAAAACTATTAAAAATAAAATTATAATTAATTTCTTAAAAACATTATTTACAAAATGTACTTTTAGAAAGCTCTTGAGTATTTTTTTTCAAACGCGTTATAATTTTATTTGTTTTAAATTGCCACAAACAAGTTACCATTCATCGTTTATATTCAAAAGTCCTTCTCGCTCGCTATTTGAACTTTCTTTCTGTAAATTTTAAAAATCTAAATTAATCAAATTTTAATTTAAAAAAATATTTTAATTTAAAAAAAGATTTTTCAATCGGAAAATTTTTAGTACCTCAAAGCAATACATAATTTTTTTTATATCATTTCAAATTCGTTGTCTTTCAAACTGTGATAAAGTTAGTCGAAAAGTTCAAATTAGTCGAGTAAACTTGTATTTTTCACATGAATTTTTCTATTTCATAAGTACTAATATTAAATAAATTATAATTATCAGTTTGCAAAGTAAAAGTGTGAACGTGAACGAAACTTGACAAAACCATGCGGCCGAGCAAAACATAAACACCAGAAGCCCACACCGACCACTGCCCACCCAAGCCGGAGGAGTCCAGATAAAAAAGTCATTAGGGGCGCCATAAATCCGAAGGGGAGCTCCCGCTCAAAAGGGGGAGTGTCGGGCCGGGTCAGGTCTCGGACGACTGCTTTCCCAACCGTTAAAATGCCGTTCCCGTATGATGCTCGAGAAGTGGTTTTCAGAGCCCCCGTATGGAAAGAGTTAAGTTGAATTCCTCAACAAATAGTATAACTACATTAACTGTTTTTCCTTGTGTGTATTCCACTATATTGATTTCACCATTTTGACATAACCAACTATACCTGAAAGGACAATTTCAACCACAAGTATCTTTAGCCTAGAACTAAATATTTACTAGAAATATGATCCAAAACATTTAGTAAATATTGGTAAAGGTTTTGACTTCAAATTACTTGTCAGTTACAACATTTTTTACAGATACTTAACTATACAACTTAGAATTTAATCAATTTATAGGTTAGACCTGTGCCAAAAGTGTGACAAATACTTTTAAAAGATAGAGATGTTATCTTAAAATTAAAAAGAAGAGCTTATATCATCCAACAAAACAATTATTTTATAAAATAATGAATAATAAACAAGTGGCTAAACAAATTCTAGAATCAAAACAGATGTTTTCAATTTTCAGAAAAATTTGCTGGTATCTGTGGTTTCTTTAGGGGAATTATTTTATTTTTACAAGATGTGGGTGTACCCTTTATGTATTCATATCATCAGCACTTATTAAAGTGTTTTTTATACTTATGAAGAAATTAATGGAAGAAAATCTCAAAATGAAGTAATTACTTGCCTTTACTATTTTCATTTTTAACTAATTTTAAGGTTGGTGCAAGGAATTTATTTATATTTAAATACCTTATTAAATACACAAAACAAAAATAAAATTTCAAGTTTTTGTTTCCACATTATGGTTAGTTTGAATAAATTTGAAAACTTGTAGATAGGTACCACCCTGAACCAGGACATAGTTTTATGCCTTGTGACAGGTCTTTTTGGCCTGATTGAAACAAAAAAAGTTTGTTGGTTCAACTGTCAAAAGAGAAAATTAAATGATAATTTTTTTTAAAGTAGTAAATATTTTAAAAAATCCTTTTGAATTTTTTTTTATTCATATCTGTGTTATTGCTGCTTTGCTAAAGTAATCTTTTTTGTAGGAACTAGCAGCTAGAGAGTCTATTAAAGTATCAGAAATGTCTGAAATACGCCATATGGAAGAATCATAAAAAAAAACCAATAGTGAGTATTTCAATTTCTTTAAAAATTAGAAAGAAAAAAAATTAGATGCTCCTTATTTTAACTTTATAAAGCAGTGAGTTTAGGAAGGTAAAATGTGTTTTTAAAAGTAATGTTTATGTTTATTTTTAAGTAAATATACAGGGTGTCCAGTCGTAAGGCTTATCACGGCCTTTAAGCCTAGAACGCTTAGAGCTATTTCCATAAACGTGGTGCCTACCCTTAGTAAAACGCTTAAGCGCTTGCCGATGAAACCGCTTTTAACGCCAACTAGCGGCAAGTTTTGGAGTTAGCTTGCCTATCTTAAAAACTATTAGAGATACGAGAAAAATGTAAATGACAAAGTTGAAGAGCATTGTCTATTTCAGCGTGGTCCAACCCGTGGCACGCGGGCCACAAGTGGCACTCGAAGAAATATTCGTGGCACTCGGCCTCAAAATTAAATTTGTATTCTAACTATATAGAATGTAATCCACATTTCAATTTTATTGCAGAAAAGTGTAAAAACCCGGTTTTATACAGTCTAATTTTCAAAAAAATTTCAGGGGAGAACCCTTGACACCCCTTGGAAGTTATTTTTGGTTTAAAATTCACTTTGGGAATCAGGTAGAACAGCTAAAAATCTGCTATTTCAGGTCTAATTTTCAAATCATTTTCAAGGGAGAACCCATGAACTCCCTTAGGAGTTTTCTTGACTTAAAATTTAAAAGGGACATTAAAACCACATCAGTAGAAACTCCAGTTCACTTATGGCTATATCGTTTCAAAAACGTATTAGTTTCTTTTAAAAAGTATACATCAAATTGAAAGGAGTTATATACAATCTTTATAGATGCCGTGAGTTGGAATTAAAGTTTAATCTATAAGTATTATTTCATAAATGTTCAGTACAGGGAGACAGTTGTCTTATATGTATATCGATGTGTTTACAACTCACTTTTGAATTTTTTTCTATTATCTGGAGAAAAAAAAACACCCAACCTTTTCCAACCCTTTTGTACCAGTAAACTTAAAAAAACACTTCTTGCTCTTTCATTTTCAAAACATTGTAAATGGCCTAATTTCTAAGAAAGGTTTTTCTCTTTACTTTGGATTAATTATTCTTTTAACAACATATTTTCAATTCGATTAAGAAGGAATTTTTTTTATTAAATTAAATATAATAAATATGAACATCAAGGAAAATAGTTTTTAAAATATCGCACCAACTGTATCACCTTGCATACATAAGAATAGTTTTAATGACCCAGTCAATATTTTTGCATTGCCCATTTAAAGTGAGAAAATCCTTAAATGAAACGCTTCTAATCATAGTCGAAATACATGTTTCAGTGTTGAAATAAGCTTGACTTGCCTGTGTTATATAAACTAGAGATGCGTAATTTTCGATTTTTATTGTCAGGGGCACTCCACTCCCTTTAAAAAGTTAAATTGGCACTCGGGTAACTAAAGGTTGGACCACACTGGTCTATTTTATACAAAATGACACCTTGTTTACAAAAATTACAAGAATAAAACCCCCAAAAATGCAGGGTGTTTTTCGCGTTTTTCATGTATTTAATCCCATGAAACGCAACAATGACTTTTTCAACAATGCTTTTTTTTTCAACAAGTTGGGCTATGTGTACTAAAACGTGGTAAATAAACGATTTTTTTCAAGTTCAATTCTTGTCATTTTTGTGTAAAAGGTGTCTTTTTGTATAAAGTAGACAATGCCCTACAACTTTATCATTGACATTTTTCTCGTATCTCTAATAGTTTTTAAGATAGGCACGCTAACTCCAAAACTTGCCGCTAGGGGGCGTTAAAAGCGGTTTCATCGGCAAGCGCCTAGGTGTTTTACTAGGGGTAGGCACCCCGTTTATGGAAATAGCTGTAGGCGTTCTAGGCCTAAAGGCCGTGATAAGCCTTACGACTGGACACCCTGTATAAGTAGACTGCACTGTGGAGTAATTCTTGACAATCATAATGTCTAGCATGGGAGAATTCAAGTTGGGCATGTATATTTCCCAATTTCCTTGAGCCTGATATCTCTTATGGTTTATTTTTTCTGGACTAACATAACTGAAAAAAAAGTACAAAGCCAAATGTAATGTTCGGCACTAGTTAACTAGAACTAGTTGCAACTAGTAGTTAACTACTGATTAACTAGTAGTTTAACTACTTTTGGTTTAAACTAGTTCAACTATTAGTTGAACTACTTTTTTTAATAACTACTAGTTGAAACTACTTTCAAAATTTCAACTACTTTCAAAAAAATTCTTGTTAAAATTTTCATCGAAATATAGAAAAAATTGTACTATAACAAATTTAATTAAAGATGGTAGAGTACTCAAAATACCATAACCAGAATTAAAGGCCCTTTTTGCGCGTTTTTTGTGATATAGATAAGAAAGATGTATTAGAATTTGGGCAAAAAATAGGTTATGAAATTAAATAGACTAGTTAACTAGTAGTTAACTACTTTGGGAAACAGTTAACTACTAGTTGTAACTAGTCCCAGGAAAAAATAGTTAACTACTAGTTGCAACTAGATTTTCCCAGACTAGTTAGTAGTTGGTAGTTAACTATTTTTTGACCACTAGTTGCCGAACACTAGCCAAATGATAGACACATAGATTTTAAAACGTAAGTTTATTCAGCATTAATGAATTATTGTCATCCTTAAAATTCAGTGGAAAATCCATTCTCATAACAATCTCAACAATATCGTAAGAAATTAAAAGTTTTTCTGCCGGAAGTATGACTAAACCCAACCAGGCATGTAAAAAACAACTGCTTGGTCTGAGAGACCCCCACGTGTTCCCTTGTAACAGAAAGGTGTGCATCCTCCCGGGTTAAGGTTACATGAATTTAAAAACTTGCTTTTTTTTAAGAAAATTTTAAATATTTAATTAGCAGTAACAAATACTTAATTCTTAAAAAGTTATTGAGATCTATTTGTATCCTTTAAAACCAAAGAGACCCTTTTAAAAAAACATAAGGAGAGAAACTCTTATAATTTGTATTAAAGATATAAAAAAACTTAATA
The DNA here is from genome assembly GCA_963680715.1 of Tetragnatha montana. Classification (NCBI taxonomy): domain Eukaryota; kingdom Metazoa; phylum Arthropoda; class Arachnida; order Araneae; family Tetragnathidae; genus Tetragnatha; species Tetragnatha montana. The sequence continues at coordinate 31,117,609 of OY796686.1, forward strand.
TGTACTTCTTAATTTTTAATTTCAAAGTTTCATATAAACCTTCTGGGATTTTTCATAAATGTGAGGCCTTTTTTCTCTTCCTACAACACCTTTACTTTAAAATTAGTTTTTATAGCAGACTAGCTGATATGCCCGCCGTTGCTCGGGGGATGAAAGGCTTATCAAACTGTGTGTTAAAAATAAATAAGCATTATCGTTTACATGCAATAGAGTCAACAGTCTTCCCGCTAGGATTCTTTTTTAATGCCATACCACTTCGTTAAGATGTAAAAAAACCCCTTTAAAAATGCCACCTGTTTAGATTTAATGTGTGAAATCCCCACCCCCGTTTTTAAAGAGTATTTTTCAAAATAGAAAAAAAGTCAAGGGACCTTCTGAACCCCATTATTTTTTTCTCTTTTGTCCTTTTCTCCCTCTATCCATTTCTGCAATTGGTATAAATGTATATTTGAGGCAAATTTCTCCGCCTTCGCTTCACAATAAAGATATATTATTGAACAGCAATGTCTATAGATAAAACTTATTTCCCCCTCATCCCGCTAAATTTTTATAAAATACAAAACAAATAAATATACTACATACTTTTATACTTTTTTAAGATGTTAAACAAAATCTTAAAAAAACCGGTGAAGAATTAGTGTTTATAACCATTTTTTAATAATGATATTTTTTTTAAATCAGGGGGAGACCCCCTGAACCCCCCTTTGCTGATTTATCACCAAATCATTCATTGAAAGAAATTTCAAACATGAAATAAAAGTAAACATCATTTGAATCGACACTGAAAATGCCTGTGATAAAATATTGTTTAATTTGAACTTTGCTGGAAATACTTAAATTTGATTAAATAGAAAAAAGAATAAAATTTTTCATTGGAACGGTTTTTGGTTATCATAAAAAAAATTGTTTAATCATTGAAAATTGTTTCTTTATCATATTTTTTAAAAATTCACCTGTTATAAAACATTTCAAAATAAATATTTCCAACAATAGAGTTTTTGCGTGTCCTGGAAAGAGCAATAATCACAATAAATTTAACATTGAAGGCTAAGCATAAGAATTTAGAAAAGGGACAAAAAAGGCTCCTTGGAATGCTTTGATTCAGAAAATTCTTTTTCGCAAACCTTCCTGGTTGTGTGAGGAACAACATGCTAAAATTTCATAACAATCACATTAATAATGTGGGTGCTAGGATCCAAAAACTAAAAACGGGAGTGAATATTCAAACCCCCGTGCACCCCCTCCAGAATGGAATATCGAAAAATCCAGAAATTACTTTCTTTGAAATTCACTCAAGAAGGTATTACCAACAGTTCAATTCGTAATATCGATTTCTCTGTATTGTTTTCTTAGAAAATATAAAACTTGGTTTATGCTCAGCAAAAACGGGTTTTTGGAATATTCAGACCTCTTAAAATTCGAATATTCAAAATCTGAAAAATGCCTTTCTAGAAATTGTTGCTAGGTGCCTTCCTGCGAAATAACAAAGATCTGGGGTCATTTGGGACGCTGCTGGGCTCAAAAACGTCGAAAACGCTCCAAACCCCCCTGTGGGTCAGAAAAAAGAAATTTCGAAAAATCCCTTCTTAGTGCGCCTATACACCGTAAGGTCTTCGACCCTACCAAGTTTTGAGTCTTTAGCCCCGGTAGATTTTGCTGTGCGTTGGTAAGTGAGTGAGTGAGTGAGTGAGTGGTAAAGCTCTTTTATTATTATAGAAGATGTTTCTAACCTAATAACATTTTGTGTTGTATGATTAATATAAAAAACAAACATTTTTTTTTAGGTGAAAGAAGTAAGAAAAATATGGAATCTCCTCCTTATTTGGTGCATCTAAGTTTTTGATGGTTGAAAAAAAAATTCATACACGTTTGTTTCATACACTTTTGAAGAAACTGTAGACTTCTTAAGTATAAGATAATTTTATTGATAGAGACCTTCTTCATGAGAGTAGCTAATGTGAAATATCCATCTCTTCCTCACTCAAGAAATCTTCAGTTTGTAATTTTAAAACTTATCATACCTTTTAATTTAATTTATCAAAACTAGAGTGTTTGTGTAATGTTGAATGTCATTAATATATTTTCTAAGAATTTAAAGTTATTTGCTATTGATTTTAAACCAAGTAGAATCAGACAATGATTATGAATATCATGAATGCTGGCTATGCCCATTGTGCCCTCTATATTTTTTGGTTAAAAACCAGTTATTTATGAGTTGAGCATATTCTTTCCTGCATGTAAAATTTTAACACTTCACGCAAAATAATTATTATACTTCTTAAAAATAGTTAATAATGGTATGATTTGTCAATTTATGGTATTTTTTGACATATTGGGGAGTTTGCAACTTGTAATAATATGTTTTAAATATTATAAAAATATGAAATTTGTGTTAAGTTTTGAAAACATAAGCATAGAATAGGTTTTAGGTTATAAACTCTGCAATATGGATGAAATTACGTGAAAGGACCCTTGATACTAGTAAATCCATACATTTTTTATTTTTAAAGCTCTTTTAGGTATGATATACTTTTATACACTATTTTCTTGACCATGTTTAAATTATGGTGTATAAATAAGTTTGGTACATATAAGGATCCATAAGTAGTATGTTCAATTCTTTTTCATACCTGAAAGTTTTTATGTTACCCATTCATCAGTTAAAATATTTCATTAAATTACTTAAACCAATTAAGAATTTTTTTGCTTAGTTTCTCTGAAAAGTAGTTAATTTAGTCTTTGTATAGAAATAAAATGTTTGCATCTGGTATGAATTGCTTGCATGTGCTAAATTCATTATGTTCAGATAGCAATAGAGCATGAATCAAAATATGTGAACGTGCCTGTATTTGTTTGCCTTAAAGAAAGTGATACTGTTTTATTGGTATTTTTCCATTTTGTGCTTCATCTATGTAAAATTTTAGCATGTTAATAACAATGAAGGTTTATCATTAAAAATAAGTGCCATTGTTTTTTAAGCTTTTGGAAATTTTTCTGTTTTGAGTACTGCTAAAAATAACTTTATAACTTGAGTAAATTTGTTCTTTTAAAAAGTACTATCATATGGGTAACAAACAACTGTGATTGAGTGTTTTTGAATCTTTAATGCCAATAACAGTTAGACTTTTGCAGTACTCAAAGTGGAAATAGTTCCTTGCTTTACTTAAAACTTCTCTGTAGTTTCTATAAGATGTATTTTGTGATGGGCTTATTCTTATAAATATCTGTAATATCATAGAATTAAAAGTGATAAGGAAAATATCCTTTTTGAGTTGATATTTGTCTATTATTTTATTAGTTAACATTATGCATAAATTAAATTTTAAATCTGGAGTGATTGTTTTCATACTGTTAGCTTTATTGGGATTTACTTCTATGGGCAGCACTTTAATAACATTTTCTTTTAGTATTATAATTTATTTGCAAGTACATCTTTGTTTTTTTTTTTTGTTGATAAAGAATTCAGAAGATAAAATGCTTCTATTTTTATTTTGTGTTGAATTTACTATGAAGCTATATATTTCTGCAATATTGTTTCTTTGCTTATTTTTTATATTTTTTTCTGTTTTATTTGATATCTGTACTTAATACTTTTATACAGATCCATTGCAATCAGCATGTTTTATTTCTGAATAAATTAATTTCTTTAACAATATCTACTGTAATTATTTATCTAATTTTTTCTATTCTCAAATTTACAATAACAAAGCAAATGTGGGTTTACAAAAGGTAAGTGCATAGATTTTTAGGAGATTACTTAAAATCATTATTTTTGTCTGTTCTTTAGTACTTAGTAGTGACTAAATATGATCATATAAGGTCTATAATTTTGATATATAATTATAATAATATATAACTGGTGAGGTTGCCATTTTATACTCATGAAACAACAATTTTGTTCCTGGGTATAAAGATTTCATTTGTGTTGCTTGTTCTACAGTCACTCCAGCAAATATTCGTACACCCAACAAATTTGCACTAGTATACCTCCTATTACGTCTAAATTACACGTGCAAAATCCAAACAAAAATTATCCTAACATAGTAGTAGTATGTTATTCTTCATTACAATCTAGCAAAAAAAATATCAAAACAGTTAGAAAAAAATTATTTAAAAAATGAAGTGATTTGAAAGCCTCAAACAGTATTATGAACCTCAAGAAAAAAAATTGCATGCACATGCTTTTAAATTAAGATTAGGAACACAATATGTCTTAAGTCTATGGTTGTACCAATATTTGTTTGGACTTTCAAATCGCTTCATTTTTTTAAATATTTTTTTCTAACTTCTGATATTTTTTTTCCACTTTTTTTTGGTAAATTTGATTATAATGAAGAATAACATACAATGTGAGGATAATTTTTTTTTTGTGGATTTTGCACGTGGAATTTAGCCTTAATGTAATGGGTATACTAGTGCAAATTTGTTGAGTGTACGAATACTTTCTGGAGTGACTGACTGTATTTCCCAACCAAGGGTTCGAAAATTTGGGCCCTTTTGATGCCCCCTCACTAAATTCCGCCTCCCTCCTTACGTGAGTAAAATAAGTTTCAATAGTTATTTGAAAAAATCCCACCCAAATTTCAGCTTTTTTTTTAGGTTTGTATGGCGATTTTGGCATTGTTTGCGATCCGATCTGCGGTGGCCGCGACTCGGCCTGTGAAGGCGGCTTATCCTCATTTATTGGTTGTACTGTAGACAAACTGACTTATAGTAAGATTGATCGTTCTTGCCTTTCCCGCAATGCATCATAAGTGAAGAGAGGCTGACTTTACAGGCCGTAACCTTCGTTAAAGTCGGCTTCTCGTGTTTGTTGTATTTGCTGCGCGTTAGTTGCGGGAAAATGGAATTGAATTTATTGGAAGATATATATTCGTTCAACTTAAAAGCTCAAGTTTATCAAGTTTCTTTCCACACTGATGGATCAAATTATAATTGGTAAGTTAAAAGTTGAAGGAAAATCTCTCTTGAATTTATGGCAGAAGCCTTAAAAAAAAGCTTCTATTTTCTTTATCTTTCATGTACCAATTTTAATTAATTAACACGTTAATACTTACTTAATTTAATACTTTTTTCAGCGACTCTGATATTTTTTTCAGTATTTTAATAAAAACTGGCTTGACACCTAAAAAACAGCCATTTCCATGCAAAGATAGCACTTCACTAGAATTTCACTTGAAAATGGGTTATTGAGAGTTAAGAGTTGGGTGTTAAAAAGTATAGTTTACACAGTTTTTATTTAAAAAAAGCTTAAGTTTTTGTATTCAAAAGGTCGTTTTCAAAATCCGAAAAAAACTCCACAACGCTTAATAAGCTATATTATCGTTGTTTTGAAGACGAACTCTTGAGGAGAAAAATAGATCGCAGTTTTAATTTTAGAAATAATTTGTAATAAATTTGGCTTTAATTATCTTAACTATTCCCTTTTTTATTTAAAAAAAATTTTTTTATTTGTATTTGTTTCTTAATTTTTGAGCATTTTCAAGCATGGGTTTTTTTAAGGAGCAAGTGGTTTTTTTTTTTCAAATTCGTTCTTAATTGACTGCCAATTTGTGATGGAGAGTTGGAATTAGAAATGCTAAGCAAAGCACTAAAATGTTAGGTAGGGAGCCGTTACAACAGTACTTTGTTCGATTACGATTTAATTATTTTTTATTAAGCTATTTTTAGTTATGGGGAACAAATTAAAAAATGGGTTGTTTTTAAAGGACAGCACAATCGATAAGTACTTATGTTCAATTAATCAGGAAAGCGTTTTTCTTTAATGGGTTGTCTTATTGAACCGCGAACTATTTTTGTTATACAAAGGCAGATTTTGTTGCTTCAATAAATTTTGCATTTAATCCTTCAAATACCTCCCGAGATCTCCATTGAATCCTCTAGTCTAGAAAATTTGATGCGGACAGAACTACTGACAGGGTTAAAATAAAGCAATGGAATGGTTTCGTTGCACTTTAAAGACAACTTTACATGTTTTTTAGATTGAGTTAATGTTAGGCATCAAAATTTACATCAACTTTTTATTATTATTCCTCACAGGTTTTCCCACAATAGCATCTCTTTATACGCTCTTTAGCGTACGTATGTAACCCCAACTTTCCTGAGTGATTCCGAATCGTTTTAGGGCTGTCAACATACGAACCACCCTGTTTAGCTCATTTTATGTTTGAGCTACCTAATTAATGTGAAATATGACAAAATTTATTTCCCTTCTCTGTAAGACCAATTACAAAACTCCGATGATGAACCCACAGTCACATTTCAAGCAAGCAATGATGGTCAAGGCCCATTCAAAACCTGTTGTGTTTCACGCTTGACCCCCAGGGAGAAACCACTGATGTGATGTCATATGATGCTGCAGATTACGGCACGGAGAACCAGTTCTCTCATTTTCCTATACAATTTGGGAACTAAAGGATTATCCATTCAATTTTCAGTTTTCTTACGCATTGCTTGTCAATGCGCAATCGGGAGGGATTCTTTTATATCTAGCGAATATCAAACGGAAACTTGTTTCCACTTCCTTTCCGATAATCACGGATTGCTGAATTCAAGTTTTCATCAGTGCAACGAACTTTTCTTGGCTTTTCAGTATGAAAAATTTTCTTTCCATATTTCACCCTATCGTCCCATGCTTTGTCCTTTGTATTGGAATTCTTTCAGGTGAGACCCATTTTTATTTTGGCTTTCAAGAATTAAGAATTCATATATTATTCACGAATCCTTTAAAATATCCCTCGATTATTTACAAGAAAGTAATGTTCGCAGCTTCAAATTCTCACTATGCACAAACTCTGATGAAAAAGTAGAACATAAGTAGGGATACCTTTTTTTTAGTTAAGAAACGATTAAGTAACATTTTGAAATCAAAATTTAATTAATGTGATCATCCTTTTTATATCTTTTATGTTAAATTTTAAGTTTGCCCCCTCAAAAACTTATTGGCAGCGGAAATTTTTTTTGCGGTCCCATTCTCTTATATGTTTGAAAACGCACATTGCATCTCCCTTTTTTAAAATTATAGTTTTAGACTAATAAAATTTTATGGTGTCAAACTTTGACTCATTTTTTTTAATACTAATCTTATTATAGTTTGACCGTCAGGAGAAAACCTTCTGAGGTCGTACGATATTGTGGCGTTTGTTTTGTTATGGAAAAAGATTATTCCACTGAATCTTGTGGGGTGATGGTAAACTCGTAAACGCTGAAAAAACGTTTTGTACCAAGTCTGTGTGGATATATATTATCATTTAGCTTTGAACTTTTTTCTCGTGGTGGTCAAACAGAACTATGATTTTTTTTTTGAAGCCACATGTACCTTTTTGAGTAAAAACCGTTCTGCAGTACTAATAAGCTATTATTAATAGACTCGCTGTATAACTTTTTTGAGGAAAAATTTGTATTATATTATGAGGTTTAGCTGTCCGTCTGTTGTGAATGTCCGGTGTAAGCTTTTAGAAAGACTTTAGGTGTGGGACGTTGGACGGACCCCCTGATGAGAGTCCAGCGGCTCAAACCTTAATTACTTAATTTATTTATATTAGCTTTTAGAAAGACTTTTTTTCAACTCTTCTCAGATCGGGTGACGTTTTCTGTCGGGGCAAATGATGACAACCCCAAGAGAATCGTCTGCTACTTCAAGTCCTGGACGTTCCGCGACAAACACCCCTACAACTACGACACCGGGGACATTCCGACGGAGCTGTGCACCGACATCGTGTACGCCTTCCTCAAATTCGACAGCAAAACCTGGGAGCTGGATAACCCGCGGAATGAAGGTGAAGTATAGTTTGTCTACCATCGGAAGGCGGTTTTATCCATGGCCACATCTAGATACATAGGGCCAGAGAAGCTCGAAATCTTGAGTGACGTTCTGCCTACTATTTCGCATCATCGTCGCTTTTTTGGACTCCAGTCTGAAGGGAGCGTGCAAGATTTCAGACTGGAGTTGCGCTGTGGTCCAAAAAACGATGATGACGCGAAAAAGATTTCGAGCTTCTCTGGCCTCATGTGTCTAGATGGCCATGTTTTAACCCCACATAAGTTAGGTTGGATCCCAATTTGATGGTGTAATTGATTAAATAATCTTACAAATCTCATAAATCTTGCGAATATTCGTTTAAATTTAGTTATGAGAATTGATAGTTGCCTTTGTTAATTTAGCTTTTCGTTTAATATGAATACGTGCTCATAAGAACGAATATATCATACATATTTAACATGAAGATTGGCATTGTTCGCTTATAGCATCTCTTTCACTCTGTTTGCCCTTTCTGGTAGTAAAACACCACATTTTTCAAACATTTCCAGATATGCTGCGTCTGCGGCAGTTCACCTCCCTCGGTTCGGGGTCTTCGTCCGACCCCAATTTCTTCCTGGGGTTGGGCGGAGCGGACGACGGCAACAAGTGGTCCAGCATGATCGCGGACGCGTCCAAGCGGTCTTCATTCATCACCAGCGTCCTGCGTCGCATGAGAGAGTTCGGCTTCAACGGACTGGATCTGGACTGGATGATGCCCAGGGCCGGGGACAGGGAGAACTTCGTCAAGTTGATCGAGGTAAGCTTACTGTGCTACCGTCAGGAGAAAAACCCTCGGCGCCATGCAGCGTGGTGGTCGTTATGGGAACGGGTTATTCCACTGCATTTTGGGGGTCATAGGCGTAACGAGGGGGGGGGGTTATTGGGGTTATAACCTCCCCATTACATCGACGTTTTTTTAAAACATGAAAAACTGAAAAATTTTCCCTTCACAAGGAACTTTTCTTTTAGGAAATAACCCAAAGAGCTTCAAAATGAATTTAAACACTACATTGAGACGAATTTTTAAAAAATTTCTGGGGGAAAACCCCCAAACCCCCCTCTAAAATTTTTACGTCTGTTATACTGTGTTTTTCCCTTGAAAGTTAAGCCTCTTAAATGAATTGCTCCTTTCGGAAGTTTTGCAAAAAGAATTGTGAGCATTATACCTATATTTTATGAGACACTTTTCAAAAGGGAGTAATATGTTGAAGGGGTTGACTGGTCGGAGTAACACCCCCCATGGGTCATCTCTAGTTACGCCACTGTTGGGGGTGATGGAAATTAGTTTGGCTCTGAAAGAACCGATATGGTTCAAATCTAGGTAGCGATCAATTAGTTTTGCATTTCGTTTTTATGCTAAAAGTTTTGATGTTGAGATGCTTGGTATTATATACCTGATAAGGTCTATTCCATAGGATATAGTGCATCTGATCTTCTAGCAATATAAAAGCAGACAAAACGTTGAAAAAAGAGCCATGGAGGTGAGGTACTGCTACCCGCGCCACACACGTATTCGCTCGGACAACCCCTTTTTACAGGGGGCCACAGTTAAATAACAGTTGACTAGTGTATCATCATAGGAGAAACTGATTCTTAGCCAATTATGTGCTTAGTTTTCCAAATATTGCAGCTTATTTTATACCAACTTCCCTCTTCTTTTAACTTGTCTACTCACAGCAACCATGTTCTAGGACCTAAGTTTTTCTCGTGGTGATAGGTCAGTATAGCTTACAAGCTTAGGTTGCGTTTCCACTTACCAGGAGCCTTGCGTTACATATGGAAATCTGGAGTACTGAGAAAAATAACAATCTCAAAATTGAGTAAATCAATGTTTTCATCCTGGTATGAAACTTTTTGCTTAAAATATGATTTTGAAACACCAGGCAGACTCAATTTCAAACAATTCAATAGTCACCACTCAAATTATACTTATTTTTAATTTATGTTTGAAAATTGGAGATTTTAGGAAACTATTAGAAGTATTTTTAATTTTTGGTGTGATAACGCTGGACACAACCATGCGACGTCACACCCAATTTGGAAATCACGTCGTAGTGACATTGCATTCAGTGGCACTCGGCGCACTCTGATTTATGAAACTGACCTTAAATACCTTAAACTTAATTTCTTAACTTTATATTCTTTAGGCCTAGGCTTAAAAAATTACTTAAAATTTAAAACATTAAAAAACGTAAGGAAATTTAAAATAATTACAAATGATATATTTTGGTCGAATTTTCCCATAAATTTTCATAAAATACCAATTTGTATTTTTTAGGATCTTGTGGACGCTTTCAAGCAGTTCGGATTCCTTCTTTCCAGCACTGTTAGCTTACCAGATGTTGTAAAAAATTATAACAGCAATGAAGTTTCTGGATATGATATTCTAAGACTTTCAGAGTAAGTAGATCCCGTTTTGAAGGGGTGATAATTCTTTAATGTCTCTTTAAATTATTAATATACAGAATATCATATAGGTTGATTTGCTTTTAAATACCATTAGTAAGACTAATTTGCACGATACTATTGCATAGAATTCCCCAGCGGTGAATTGACTTGATTCTAATTCGAATTTTTCAACCGCAGCGAATCAATTTTGAAACTACCTTGCAGAAAGTGCTACGTCTATTTCTTTTAGTTTTATATTAATAATAATAAAAGACTTTTAAATTATCATCCTATTTACAGAAATTGTAAGAAAAAATATTATTAAGGTTTTTTTTTCACAATGACCATCTCTTGTAAATATGATTGATGATGTTCATATTATCTGGGGAACTGTATATTTCCCAATTCCTCTTAGTAATATTTCCACCCCCCCCCCCAAGTTCCAAATCAGAGCGTTAGCAGAGTGACCGGTAGTTCCATAGTTGGAAAGACAATTAACCTGACAAACCAATCAGAGCTCTTGCTCACATCTTACGAAGTGGAATTGGTAAATATGCTCTGGAACTTCTAAATCGCTGGAGGTCATCTCACTCAGGTGAATGCTCCAGAAAGGCTAATCGCTAGCGTCCAGTGACTGGAGAAGGCTGACAGGTGTCCTGTAGTAAATTCAGCCGTAGTCAAGATCCTTAACACAGTCTTTCTATAATCAGTTACTGTATACTAACGTAGATGAGCTGCCTGCAACAATTTTCTCACGGATAATTTCATCTCAGTCTGATACGCATCGATTCCATTCGCAGGTTGCTCGACTGGATCAATGTGATGGACCACACTCTTCGAGGGCCCTGGAACGACTTCGTGGATGTTACCACCCCGCTCTACAGGAGACCGTTTGACGAGGGAAAATTCAAATATCTCAATGTGGTAAAATCTACATACCTAGATACTATACTCTGATTTTTTTAATAACTGTGAGGTATTTTTGGCACTCTTCCTTTAACCTTCCTTAAAAATATCCGAGCTGTATGGACATTTTAATGGTGTTTATAACATTTCTGGTATGATTTTAGAGCAATTTATTTCAGTCATGGATATAAATGAAATTAACCACTTAACGAAACGACCCATCCCTTTTAGAAGGTCTATTTAAAAATATTTCAATTTGTAGGAGTTTTTTTAAAATTATGTTAAGTATTTTTCTTTAAAAATTCTTACAAGTTTCTTTTGCAGGATATTTTTTCCACGAAACATTTCTTAATTCGAATTGTCAGTAAAAATAGGCAAGACCAAAAATGGCAAAATGACTTTTTGCAAAAATTTTAGATAGTGATTTAGAACTCATGGGTTTTAAATCACTATATCTCTTACTCTAAACTATTTATTTTATATTTTAATTTTTATTTGACTTCCTATTTTCATAAACTAAGTAAAAGTTTAGTTTATAAGTTAAAATTCAGTTTTTTTCCTATTTTGACCCAGGAGAAATTTTTGCTAGTGCGGAAAAGGAAATAAGTCCGTCAAATTTTCTTACTATCAACAAAATTTTTGAATACTTTTTTTTTCAAGTCGTGCTCTCTACTGCACCCAATAGAAAATTTTAAATTGACAGTAAATATTCGGTGGTTATAGAATACGTAGCCTAATATTATTTTTAATATTATTTTTTTTCTCTCTCAATTCTTAGTTCTTGAATTTATTCCCTTTTTAAACTCACGATTCATTTGATGCTGTGTTGTTTTAAAAAAAAACAACCAATCATGAATTAGTTGTGTCGTTTAAGACTAGGATTTCTAAAAGATGGGTTGCAATACTTTAAAGTTTGATAACACTTGATGTATTAATGGATAATTGTATGAGTTATTTCGTGAAGGCCCTTTACTTCATTCTAACCCAATTGCTACCTGCCCTTGCAGCACGATGGTCTGGAGATTATGGTGAGTTTGGGTGCTCCCAGGCACAAGCTGGTAATGGGCATTCCCTTCTTCGGACGAACGTACACCCTTCGAAGCAGCAGCGAGACCTTCCTCACTGCCGCTGCGAACAGATCCCTCAACGGGGGAGATCCGGGACCGATCACCAACACCAGAGGGTTCATGACTTACTACGAAGTAAGAAGAAGTTGGGTTGTTTTTGCATTACTAAAAATTTTAGCTAAGAATGGGACAGGTACCCATTAAAAGGTATTAAAAGGAGAAATTCTGCATGCATCCTTTATATCGTCAGCCTACATCAGGAGAAAGGCCCCAAGTCACTTTTGGAGAATCTTTTGACAAGTTGAAAAGCTGTCAGTGCGTTGGTGAAATTTCATGCCACAAAAGAAAATTTTCAGGTATCGCCAACTCTTCACATGAGAAAACCGTGAAGCATCCCTTCCATAACCTGTGAAATATAAATTTAGAGCTCTGTTCTTAATCGGTTTGCATTATTCCATTTTAGTGGTAGTGGTTTTCAGTCACCGCTTTTTAAATTAAGTGAAAAGTATTAAGTTGAGGAAAAATATTTACTCTGTAACGGGATCTATGTCCTGTGTGAGAAGTGTTTCTCTTAACATGAGAAAACCGTGAAGCATCCCTTCCATAACCTGTGAAATATAAGTTTAGAGCTCTGTTCTTAATCGGTTTGCATTATTCCATTTTAGTGGTAGTGGTTTTTAGTCACCGCTTTTTAAATTAAGTGAAAAGTATTAAGTTGAGCAAAATTATTTACTCTGTAACGGGATCTATGTCCTGCGTGAGAAGTGTTTCTCTTAACATGAGAAAACAGTGAAGCATCCCTTCCATAACCTGTGAAATATAAGTTTAGAGCTCTGTTCTTAATCGGTTTGCATTATTCCATTTTAGTGGTAGTGGTTTTTAGTCACCGCTTTTTAAATTAAGTGAAAAGTATTAAGTTGAGCAAAAATATTTTTTCTGTAACGGGATCTATGTCCCGCGTGAGAAGTGTTTCTCTTAACATGAGAAAACCGTGAAGCATCCCTTCCATAACCTGTGAAATATAAGTTTAGAGCTCTGTTTTTAATCGGTTTGCATTATTCCATTTTAGTGGTAGTGGTTTTTAGTCACCGCTTTTTAAATTAAGTGAAAATTATTAAGTAGAGCAAAAATAATATCTCTGTAACGGAATCTATCTGTGTCTTGCGTTTGGAATGGCTCTGTTAATATAAGGTAACAGTCCAGCCATTCTTTCCATAACCTGTGAAATATAAGTTTAGAAGTAATTATGTTCTTAAACGGTTTCGCATTAGTGGATGTGGTTTTTAGTCACCACTTTTTAAATTAAGAGAAAAATATTAAGTAGAGCATCTTCATTAACTCTGACTGAAATTTTGTTACCACTTAATAAATTAGGATAAAAATCCTAAGTTAAATGAAACGCCTGGGGCGGTGGTTGGGGTTTGTGGATGGAAGAGTCTATCAGGAAGAGTCTATCACTGTCCTCCTCATTCTTAAGACTCTTGCATTCTTTCAGTTTCTGTCGTAGGCAAAAGAGTTAATGTCTTGAAATGTTACAAAAAAGAGTGTAAAGTCATCAAAAAGAGTAATATTTTCAATTAATTTTACTGTTACGGTTACAGTTAACGTTGAAAATTAGAAAAATTAAGAACCCCCGTGAATTAAGCAGGAAAGTTTATAAATACCAATCAGTATTTATTTCCGAGTGCTATACCCGCTGAGAAGGCTCAGATTCGATCTGAGGGCCTTTCGGATGGCAGTCTGGTGTGCTAACCACCAAGCCATCCGTTCCTGCAGCTGCGACAGTCTTGTAATTAATTTGAAGTTGATACTTCACCATTTTAAAAAAAAAAAAACAGAAAATATTGCCGAGGATCGAACCCGAAACCTTTTGTAAACGACTGTCACCTACCTCAGATGGCAGTGCATTAACCTACCGTACCATCCGTTCTTGAAGCCTCTGGTTTATTTTAATAATTTAAAGTTAATATATAAATTCAAAATTTGAAATAGTGGTAGGCAGGTTTTGAACCCGGGTCCTTTCGATTAGTAGTATCACGATTTTGACGTCCAGGCCATTCGCTCACATCTCTCCAAGAATTTTAAAGCTACTGGAGAATATTAATTTCGATATTGTAAACAATAAGAAACATGCAGTGTGTGTTATCCAAGTCTTATTTTCTCAATAATGTTTATAGTTTATTTTTTGTATGAATTTTGTATATCATCCTGCGTCAACCTGCAACTTGACAGTCATGTGTGAATTTCACTAACACTTTTAGCGGTTATTCTTTACTGTGAAAGAAACATGAAAATATATTTATTTGATTTTTTTTGGTGATTTTTTTAAAATTTGAAAAAAAAAAAAAAAATTATAGCCCTTTCATTTTGAATAACTCCAGTTCTGTTAAGCTTAAAAAAATGCATCGATCTTTATAGATTATTTTTTAAATTGGAATTTCATATACAACCTGACTATAGCTTAAAAAATAAAACTTTTATCTAATAAATTTTTTTAATTTTAAAAATATATTTCTTATTTGTTTGTAAAATTTTCGGTTCGAGGCTTTTTTCTAATTTTATGAATTTGAGTGTGTATGAAGGACAACCAACCACTCCATAACTTTATTCATGGGTGGGCAAAAAGTCGATCCACTTTTGAAAGTTCCATAGAAACTCTATTATCATAATTTTTAACTCAATTTTTTATTGCCTTAAAAAATCCCTAAGACTGAAGGAGTCTAAGACTGAAAACCATTTTTATTCCGATTTTTTTTTTTTTTTTAAATTTTCAAAAGTGTACTGACTATTTGCTCACCCTGTATTCATTAAAACATAAAAAAAAATTATTGACATGAAACAAATTATTGACAACAAATTGAGTTCATATAGATCATTATATAGAGATAGGAGTGTTGTGTCATTATCCCTGCAAGAAAAATAATTGATTAGCAGGTAACAAAATGGTATAAGACGGCTTTTTAATATTTCAAAATACATTTCAACCAGGCGCGGATTCAATGGGGGGCACTTCGGAAAATGCCCCCTCCTTGGGCTGAAAAATAAAGGGAAAGATGGGAAAAAGAGAGAGATGGCGTAAAAAAGAAAGTAGATTTTGAAGAACAAGAATTTTTTTTTGTCATTTAAAAAAGATAATTATTTTTTCTTCTATTTACCCTTTTTTTCTCTTCCTTTTCCTTTCTTGGCCCATGGCCCCTTTTCTTTAGCCCTAGGTGTCACTTTCCCCAGATTCTCCAAACTTTTTTCGTTCAGCAAGCGCCTGTGCGGATCAAAAATGAATTATTCAGGATCAAAATCCCTACAATTTTCTAGGGGAGGATCCCCAGACCCCCTAAAAAATTTGCGTTCTTAAAAAACAGTTACAAGGTTCAGAGCCCGATCATAGGTTCAAAAATAGTTTCGCTTATACTGTTTATCAAACATGTTTGGGTTTGAAAATAACATTTTTTAGGGGATCTTTATAGAAAAAGTAAAATTTAGTCTATTTTGCATGCAAAGGTAGAGGTGATCCTCAAAAAGTGCCCTCCCCTTGGAGACCTGCTGGATCGGCGCCTGCGCCAAATTCGTAGTCAGAAGTGACTTTCTTTTGTAAGCCGACGACATGCTGTATTTTTAAAATCATCGTTTCTCTGAATGATAATTTTAATGTTTTTATTCAGATATTTAAAATTAAAAAAAAAACTGAATAAATGTATTTAGATATTGCATGGAGTTCATAAAAAATGACCAAGCCCAAAGAACTGTATACTTTTAGGACACATTTTTTTTCGAGAAAATTATGACAGAAAATGTATGATGTCATATCCGGTTACGGCAAACATTGTTGTTATTTGAATACTTGGATATGTTTGAAGACTAACTATCTTATTCACTTACAGCTACTTGACCAGTGGTTTACCAGCAGCTAAAGAAAGATAATGTGCTTTTCACTGACTCTGATTGGTAAAATTCATCTTTAACCGATGGTTAACCACTGGTCAGGTAGCAGATAAGGCCGTAAGTTGTTAAACAAATAAACTGCACATGCCATGGAATGAAAAATGCCCCCAAAAAATCCGTTGTTATATGCGATTGTGACATTTTTGTCACTGTCTCACTCTAAACAAGCTGAGATAATTTTGGGAGGACCCTTTTATTTTCTCAATAACTTTCGTTCCAACTTGAATACCTATTGGACTCATCCAATTAATATTTCAGAAACTGTGTTTTAAGCGCTATTTATTGATAGAACTTTCCTTCAAATGTCTTGAGCGTGAAATTTATGGTTATTCTTACCAGTTGTGCTTGATTTGATGATTGATTGATTGATGGATTGGATTGAATTGATTGATGCTAGATTTTTTAAAGTCACACATGTTTAAATATAATTGCGCTGTGCGTGAACAAGTCTTCATATGGATGTCTTTCTTCTTTTTTAGATCTGCCGAAAAGTATCGAGTGGTAAGTGGATCAGACGATTCGACCATGTTGGAAAATGTCCGTATGCATTCCTTGGGGACCAGTGGGTCGGGTACGAAGATGAACAGAGTATTCGCAATAAGGTAACCGAAATTACTTTTAACATTTATGCTCTTAATTGTATGATTACAAGAAATAGTGCATTGTTGGTTATTTATGCAGTAGAGGAAGGTAATGAAGTTTCTCTCTTATTATGACCGAAAATCAAATATGGATATTTCCTCAAAGTACAGAAATTACCCGTAGCACTGCTGCCGGTTATTTTTCATTTTTTTTTAAAGAAATTTGTTTTACAATTTGTGTTAAATAGTGCTCTATATTCTCATTTCAGATGGATCTCATAAATAATATGGGATATGGAGGTGCTTATGTCTGGGCCATTAACATGGACGATTTTAACGGATTTTGCGGCTCCAAGAACCCACTGCTTAATACCATGCATCAAGCACTATTCAAAAAGAAAGAAGAAAATATTGATGATACCGAGTTAATGTTAAGAAGACGGTACGAGGCCATGGGCATTATCCCAGTATCCACGTAGATTATGAAGATTTTCAAAGATAATAACACCCCTTGAATTCTGTGTCGTTTTTCTTGGCTGTAGAGACGACTCACAAAATATTCGTTGCATACTCTGCATGTGTGTCACAATGTTAACGTTTTCGGCATCATATTTTAAAACTTATTTTTCCTGCTGCTACAATGCTAAAAGAGGCAATTCTAAAAATAATAAGTGGTATTAATTTACGAGTAACTTTTAAAAGAGTTAATAACAAAATAAGGTTTGAAAAAATACAATTAAATTTTAATTTAATACTGATTTCAAAAGGACAACTTATGACAGCGAGGGGTGTAAAATTTCTGAAAATTGTGTCTTAAATCTTTTTACGAAAATTGTGTATCGGAATTTCTGAATGGTCTCTTGTGTTCTATTTATTGCATTTTTAGCAGGAAGTTCAATGGGTTTACTTATTCTTAGCCTGGAAAAATCTACAATTCAATTTCTATGTTAACCTTACTAAAGCATAGTGTATATTCACCATTGAGTATATAAGTTAAGAAATTATTTAAATAAATTATTATTGTATGATGTTGCGGAGGCATTTAGAAAAGTACTTTCTATGTATGTAGTAGTTTGGTTATTGTTTTATTTAACTAATTAAAGAATATTTATTGACTACGAATTTGACTCTATTCCTTTTTGCTAACATATTACCACAGTCTGCCTCCGATGTACACACTATAGGTAGGAATTGGAAAATTATGTAAGTCTCATATCTAGTACATTAGAAGCTCTTGATCTTACCCATGGACGGATTGAGGCGGGATATTAGGGAAACATGATTTACCAATAAGAAAACAGAACATCTTGAGAAAGTTTGGGGGGGGGGCATTGCTTTTTTATAAATCTCCCCTGTTTTTTTTTGGGGGGGGGGCATTGCTTCTTCATAAATCTTCCCTGTTTTTTTTTTGGAAGGGAGGGGGGTATTCCGCTATCCTTTACTAATGTGCAAGAAGACTGTCAACTACTTTGTCATGGTGGATAAAGGATTGTAATTACGTACTTGTAAATAGTTTATAGCTTATAAGGGAATATTTTTAAAAATGTATAATAAGCCACCACTTAGAAGATTAGAAAAAAATAATAAGGTCAGCATCCTTCCTTTTAGTCTAGTGGCATTCTATTTTTCCTTTGATGGAAATTTTCTTGACTGTTAAAGTGGCAGGCCCCAAATCTAAAATACATATACTTGTGATATAGCTTAAAAAATAAAATAGCTTAAAAGAAAATAAACAGTTAAAGCATTTATCTTAATAGTTTTATTTTAAATGCTTCAATTTTTCCACACGTATTCTAAATTTATTGAAAAGTTGCCCACTAAAATATAGCCTATATAGACATGTATCACATGCCTATATTATAAAAATTAAAAAAATAATAATAATAAATAAAATAAAATGTTAAAAATTAAAATCTTTTAAAGGATGCTTTGTCTCTTTCAAGTTAAATTTTTAAAGATGATTTATCACTGAATATTGTTAAAATATTTTCTGTTATATTTGATTGAATGATTTTATCAGTATTTTAATGTTCATTTTAATAAATTAATTAATGAACTAAAGATGTAATCATCAATTGTTTTTTAACGTTATATAGCTATATAACTACAATATCCACGGACAAATTATCTTGACAAATACGTCAAACGTTTTTAACAAGAATTTTAAAAAAGGTCGATCTTTGATGCCAAAAAAAATGAAAATTTGCAGTTGACGGGATTTGATCAAAGATCCTTTCGACTGGAAGCATTACGCTCCAGAACACTTGGCCATCCAGATGCTTGATGCGAAGCACACCTAACCTTAAAAATGCTCTTTGCTTTTCTGCATACTAACTACTATGGAGGAAAAGATAGTTTTACAGGGTAGTTTCTGTTGGCTTATCTGTATACTATCTCTTATGTAGGAAAATATAGTTTTACAGTGTAGCTTCTGTTGGCTTCTCTGCATACTATCCCCTACGGCCTACAATGTTGGAAAAGATAATTACACTTTAAAAAGATTTTTATTAAGTGTAAAATTTCTGCCTATTTGGATGTACATTGTACAATTGTAATAAAAATGTGCTTCAGACCTCGTATTGAATAAATTTTGCAAACAAATAATTTTAAATTGGAAAATCTTGGGAATTTAAGGTCAAAAGTAAATTTCAAATGTAATCTATATAGACCAGGGATTCTCGATCTTTTTCACTCTTTTATAAGTACCCATTTATAAGTATTTTGCTACCCCTTCTAAATTATTTAGTTAAAATGTTTTACATCTATTTTATATGTACGAATAATACAGTAATTTTTTATCTGTAACAATCAGGTGTAACTTACACTCACTTAAGATAAGCCAAGTAAAGACTCCAACCAATGATTTTACACCGTTACCATACTTTTATTAAAATATTAATACTTATTTGCAATATATTTATTTTTGTTTTCCCTGTATTTCAAGAGACCCATCGGTTGAGAACCCCTGATAAGCCTTTTATATATCGCTTAATGTCATCACATTTGGAAAAGATAAGATTGATAACAATACTTGGCTGGAAATTAGCAATCAATATATCTATTTCCAATATTCTGTAACATCTACACTTTAAAAAACCTATTGTTTTTTAACAGAATTCTGTAAAATTTGCTGCCAGAAAATCCCTGTAATTTTTGCAGGGAAATCCTGTAATTGCATACAAACCCAAACCTTCTCTATATTAAATAACAGAATACAATTTTTGAATTAACCTGAATATTTTTACAGTATGTTTATGATGGTTGAATGCAGAAGGTATTGTATTAAAAAAAAAAAAAAAAAAGAGTTCGAAGTAACGTATGTGGCAAAAAAAGAATAAAATAACAGGTACAGGAGATAATTTTGAATTTTTTTATTGTAATAGGATTTTGTCACTACTTATTTACTTAATATTTTTTGCGTGAAATTCTAACTTGTGTGTGTGCTTCACTAACTGCTTCCTAAAGTTTACGAAAATAAAAAAATATACTGTTGATTGATAAGCTTAAAGTCGTAAGATACATCAGGATGTCAGCTACTAACATTTTAATCTTTACCGGAATCAAAACACGTCATGCAATGGGATGACAAGTTTTTTAATTCCGGAAGTGAATGTGCTGATAGTAATAAATACTGACAAATTTCGGAAAACTTTACAATAGAGCTTAAATAAAATTATGTTACCAAGTTCCCATTATTCACATGGTCCACCCCCAGAAATATTTTTGAACTTTGACTCTTAAAAGCTGTGTTTGAACTCATTTTTAGTAGTATTTTGGGGTAATTGGAAGTTACAATTCAAAAGAAAATTCTCAAAACTTGATATTCCCCCACGGTGGAATGTGCGCATTTGGCACCCTTCGAAACACTAAATTAAATATTTTTTTTCTTAAATTTTTATTATTTGAAAGACTGAAGAGACATTTTTCTTTGCTGGTCCTTTGCTTTCTACACCGAGTATTTTTTTTATTTACTTCTCAATGTATACTTTTTACTTTATGTAACCTGACAGACCAGATTTTTTTTTAAAGGTTCAAAATGTTACTAACCGAAAGAATTTCAGATTTCACCTGAGAATAAGGCTGGGCGCGCACTAGCGACTAAAGTCACGGTGACCAGGATTACTAGTATCAAAAATATCACTAGAAAACAATAGATCTCTATGAAGAAATTCTTGGCAATCGGCCAAGTGTCACGTCGCCTAGTGCGTGCACTCTACAACTTGTTTCAATAGCCATGGCGACAATTTTGTCTTTGTCACCATGACAAAAGTCGCCCGTGCGCGCTCGCCCTAAGTTACAACTAACTTGAATCTAAAACATACTAGTCCAGTAACTAGATTTTTGTTTCGGGGGATGTCCAACTATGAAACTTGAAACTTTTTGCATTTCGTTTTTAAATTTTGGGGGTTACCAAAAGTTGCATGCTAAAGGGAGCCTCAAGACGATCTAGCAAAAAATTGTAAAATTGAGTTTTGAAAATAGTGTCTCAACTAGTTTTCTAACAGTTTACTTGGGGTCACTTCGGGACAAACAATTTCCTTGGGCTTCCCTTTAAGGAAAAAGGCCCAGTCCAATTTTAACAAAACTAATTTCTTTAATAGCGTTAAACAACCTGTTGCAGGTCTTAGCTGCCTCGACAGTACGCTTCTTCCAACTCAATAGATCCAGATCGACCCTTTGCCAGTTTTTAATCCTCCAGATTTTAAGTTCATTTTCGATGTCGTAACAAAACTAATAAAGAACTTAATTTTAAAAATATCTCTTGACCACTTTCGTGTTAAGAAAAAACTAGTTTATGTATGTTTTTCTCGTTTGACAGAACTTCACCAGAAAAGTGGGACTTAAGCAGAACATCAACGCGACCCACAGTTTGGACCTACAGCATTGGCTTATGATGTCTGGCTTCAAGTCTGTTATGCTAACTAAGTCAAATAAAAATTATTGGATTTTAATCTTAAAATATATTTCGCTCCTAAGAATGACTTTTTAGCAGGGTTTGAATTAAATGATCACACTTGATCGACAAAACCTGGTTCAATGATTGATTGATTTTAAGTAAAATCGTAAAAATCGGGCCTGGTTTGAGGCAAAGAACTCATGATTGGATTTTGAGTTTTATTAGTTTTGATTAAAAACCATGATTACTTTTGAGAGATACGATTTTACTCGGATAATAATCATTAATTTATAATGAAAAATATTTCGATCAAAAAATACTATTCAAACTGAGCTAAAACATATTCACACCACGCCAAAACCGCCAATCTAATTTCTTGAGGATAGGCGCGTTCTCTTCTGATTGTCAAATAATGATCCGTGTTTTTGAAGAACAACGCTGCCTAAATTTTTAAAAGTGTCAAATGAAAATTTTGATCTGATTTTGAATATTTTTAAAGTTTCCCTAATAATCAAGTTCAATACCCCGCTTTTTAGAGCTAAACGACCATACCTACTCAAAAATATTAACAAAACCCCTCACTAGGCAGAAAAAGATGTCTCTACTATAGCAAAAATTTGGAGAAATTTTGAAATATGAATAAAAATTAGGATTTTATTAGTAAAATTGAAAGAAGATGATTCAGTTAATCTAAAAATAAGTATAACAGTTTCCAAGCAAATAAATTGACATTTATTGAGAATTTAAGCGAAATTTTTCCTTAATGTGGCCACTATACCCCCATTACCTTATGTGATAATTAAATTTTACCGAAAGCATCACTTTACGTTGATTCTGAAAAAGGATCATTTCCTCTTCTCATTGTAGCTAAAGCTTTAATATTGATAAAGTTAAAAAAATTCCAAAAAGTACAAATTTAATTGAAACAGAGTTTATGTGTTCTAAAATGTCATCTAAATATTGGTACAATTATGTTATTATGTCCCATTTATAATCTCCAAAGAGTGTTGAGTGCCAAATATTTAAATAATGCCATTAATATATGTCAGATAATGCCAGAAAATATAGTTTATTCAAAGGGAGTGTTTGAGTTTAAGAGGCATCTGGATAGGCTGTGGGAATTGGGGAATTCATAATCATAGGACCAGCCTTGTTGGGCTATGAGCCTGTAGCTGGTCGTCAGATTTGTATTTGTATTTGTATAAATTATATATTGCTTTAATCAATAATACAGGTAATAATTTGGTTAGCAAATTTTGGCAGAATTTCGTTTTTTTGTGCCCAAAACAGCTTAACGATATTTACGGTAAAGATAACGTAATTAGTATCAAAGTATTCTATTCCAATAAAATTAATATACAGGGTGTTTCAACAAGTCCGCCAAAACTCTTCAAAGTTGGATTCTTTGCGAAAAGTATACTACGACTCAGTTTTGGAGCAAATCGTGACAGAAAAGGCATGGCGTTACATGCTATTTGCTCTAAAAAGGTTTATGGAAAATTTGAACATGGTTATTTGGATATGTTTGCTCATTTATATGATAAAAATTTCGGCACATCTTCGATAAGAGTCCTCCAGCCGCCATGTTAACCCACAGCTCAAATGATGACAATACTTAAGCATGTTGCTGTGGGAGCTGTGGGTTAACATGGAGGGTGGAGGACTCATAGAAGCTGTGCCGTAAAATTTAATCTACTCCACACAAAGAATATTTTTGAGTAAAACGTATAGGCGGACTAGTTGAAACACCCTGTAGAATTAGAAAATCAACACTTTTTTGAACCTACACCACTTTCAAAAGCAACAGCTCTTTTATTCAAACCAAAATGTTCGGAAAATTCTTACTGTGTACTCTTAACAAAATCTTTCTGAGCGAAAAGGGTGATAGTTTTAAGAAGTAAATTAGGATCAACAGTCATGAAGTCCATCCATTCTTTGGATCTCAAGACTTCGTTGAAATTCTTTAGAATAAAGTCATGCGCAACACATTTCAGATGGTCGTCTTGATGCTTGTCCGCGAGGGACAGAATTTTACAAATGTTCGAAACTGAAACGTCCGAACTCAGAACTGACACACATTCCCTCTTGAGAGTGGGGACCTGGTACTTGTCGGCCGCGTAGTAGAGCTTCAGAGCGCTCTCCCACTGCAGATCGTCCACAGTGCCCGAGTAGAGGAAAGCGAGGAAGCGGGTGAGCGTGGGGGTGTCCAGGTCCTCAATGTGGACTGAGCCGGACGACGCTTCTTTCATATCACTAGTGAGCAGGCTCTTGAAGACCGGGGACCGGGCGCTCAAGATTCCCTTGTGGACGGCGAAGGAGTCCTGACCGCAATGGAGTTGGAAATCAGAATGGTCCTGATCCTGGTAGAGACACATCAGTTCTTTTCTAAGCACGTCCACCGAATTATCATTGTGGGGTGAAGCGGTAGCACTCTGATTCTGGGGAAAATTTTCTCCTGGAACTTTCTGATTATCTGTCAGATTTATTTCGGTTTTATCAGGGTAACGCGAAAAGTAGGAATACGTTTTACGAATATTTCCTGTGACAATTTTTAAACTCAAGAGTATAAAAGAAACCTTATATAGGTCTTTTATTGGCAAGGGTTTAGTGCTAATCCATTCATATTTAACTCTTGTGAAGATATGTTCAGTCTTTTCATATTTTACGATAGATTCGTCACTGTGTAGATAAGTAATGCAAATTTGAGCCGGAGCTTTTCTCATGTTTGCACCACATGACTTCAATTTAAATATTAAATTCGCATCAGATGTCAAACCCGTTTTAAAGGCATAAAAATCCAATTGAGC
Source organism: Tetragnatha montana (assembly GCA_963680715.1). Lineage (NCBI taxonomy): Eukaryota > Metazoa > Arthropoda > Arachnida > Araneae > Tetragnathidae > Tetragnatha > Tetragnatha montana. Next base: position 31,141,995 of record OY796686.1, read on the forward strand.
CCTTTTACCATCATCAAGAGGATACTGAATTTCTGAAATCAAATCCCACGTTCCTGTTTCAAACGGGGAACCTTTGAAAATTTCACAGTTTAATTTCGAGGACGTGTTGTAAACGTCTATCATTGTATGTACGATGCGTTTAGAGAGAAAATAAGGAAGTGTTTTTTTGGCAAATCGTAAAGTTAACTTATCCTTGTGAAATGGCTCGTTTTCCCGAATTTGGGCGATGACATTTTCGAACATAGGCCCTGTGTATGAGAAAGAAGTTACTTCGCCCCTTACGCATATTGAATCCATTTTGATAAGCGATCCATCCGAACCAATGAAAGATATTTCACATTTACCAGAAAACCATCGTTTCCAAATTTTTCCTCCTTTGATAAAGACGAAGTACCAACTTTTGTATACAAAATCATGTTACCGTGAACATCGTAGTTCCAACGACTAAAGTTTTCTATGGTCCACTCGAGGATTCCGTAATTTTGTCCCATTTCAAAAGAGCGCTGTGAATTTGGTCGTCTGCGAAAATAGAGAATTCAACACAACAGGCAAGTGGAACACGTACTGCAAGCAACCTTAACAACACCAATAACACTACCGGAGTTAGACGACTAAGCTGTGTGATTTTTTTTTTTTTTTTGGAGAAAATAGTTTTTGATTCCAAGTTCCAAGGTGACGAAGTGATTATCACAGAGAACCTTGAGAACAGAGAGTTCTCGGCCATAGGCGGTAATGGAAATTGAAAAAGCATGGAATACTGTATAAGTTAAGGGCTATTTTGGCGCTGGGATCGCCTCACGTCGCGAGAGGCGGAGAAAAAACTTGATCATCCAATAACCCTCAGAAAGGACAGATTGAATGAATACGTCACAGCCAATCACAGCTTTGACCACCAAAATGTACTGCTTACCTCTCTGTCAATCATTGAATTTCCCGTACTGCCCTCTACCTTATACTTACCTTACCTTACCTTACCTTATACCTACCTTATACTGAACTTACCTTACCTTACCTCATACCTACCTTATACTGAAATTTGAAAATAGCCTTGGGACCCTCGGTTAGGATATTTCTCTGTGGTGATTATAAGGCTAAAACCCATATTCTTAATAACGAATTCTTTTTGTACAGAGGGGTTTATCTGAAATGATGCAACAAACTTCGAGGGATCAAAGGCTTATCACGACGAACAAGAATTGGTATTGAACAGGGGGATCGCAAATCGGGTTTAAGGGAGAAAATCACAAAAATATTTAAAGCTGTGAACCCTCTCAAATACGATCAGAAAAAGGCATTTCCTTAAGGCAAGGCTAAAAAACAAGGTAAAACGCTCGGTTCCAGCATTTACTACCCAAAACCGACTGAAATATTAACAATTTAGTTTCTCTATAATCTGCATGAATATACAAACAGTTTCTTTTAATCATGATTACTCTGCGGCCCGCCCGACTTGTGCGATCAGTCATTCATGAAACTTTAATGTCATGATGAAAAATTTTCAACATATAGCAAAACTTTTATTAGCCATGAATCATGTGCATTCTTCCCTGTTTTTAAAGCGACAGAGACACCTTTTGCTGTCTTTTCTTAAAAAAACAATTTTGGAAAGAAATAATATCACCAAAACTACCAAAATCATACACTATATTCCTAAATTTACCTTAATCAAAATTCCCTTTGTTTAAAATCTCCACCTATTACCAGGTTTTCAAATTAAATTTCAAGTCCGGAACGTTGCAAAAACCAACAGAAATCTTTCCGGATGACTTTATACGTATAATTTGCTACCCCTACTAAATTTTAAGTTAGAAAATGTTTTGCATCTATTTTATATATAGTATTGTAATTTTTTACTTGTAGCAATTGTGGGAGTAAATTATTATACTCACTTGAAATAAGTCAAGTAAAGAATCTGATGATCCATACTTTTATTAAAAAAATTATATTTATTTGCAAACTTATTTATTTATTTTTACCCCGTATTTGAAGAGTCCGATCAGTTGAGAACCCCTGATAAGCCTTTTATAAGATTCCACTTAATGTGATCACATTTTGAAGCCTCCTACACATAGGTGTAACGAGGGGGGTTATTGGGGATGTAACCCCCCATTCCATCCTGGATTTCTAAAATATGAAAAACTGAAAAATTTTCCCTTCACAAGGAAGGCGATTTAAAAGGAACTGTTATTTTCGGAACTAACCCAAAGGGCCTCAAAATGAACTTATACTACTTTGAAAGACAAAATTTTTAAAAACAATTCTGAGGGAGAACCTCCCAAACCCCCCTCTAAAATTTTTACGTCTGTTATACCGTGGTTTGCCCTTGAAAGTTAAGCCTCTTAAATAAAGTTTTCCCTTTGGAAGTTTTGCGAAAAAAATTGAATTGTTGTTTTCTAATGTCACTTAATTGGGATATCCAAGCTCCTTTCGCAAAGGCGAATAGGATTTAAGGCAAAGGTTGGCGGCTCCTGAGAAAGTAAGGCCCATAAATAGCAGAAGTCCGACTAAACCCTCATGATATGATGTACACTGTACAGGTTGTCCCAAGATAACTTTCCACTCCTTATAGATACATGTCATAAAAGTGGTGTCCATAGGTATATGAAAGTGAGCATGCCCTATCCGATGTGATAAATTTGAACGCGTCCTAGTGTCAATATTAGGAGTTATAATTTTTATTTTAAAGATTTGCTAAATCAGTCAATTGCAAATTTGTAGAGCAGCATCGATTTAGTAGGAAAAGACACCTTGAGCTGAGAAATGTCTTGAATAAAACACCTAAAACGCACGCTCAATTAAGTAGAAATTTTACGTCCTAAAACGTAACGCGCGAAAATGAGAAATTTTCATTTTTATGACTTAGGTAAATGACTAGCATTCTTAGATATTAACAATGAGAATTTCATAAAAAAAAGAGCGTTTTAAGACGTAAAACTACGTAAATTCAACTTAATTATAGCATGCGTTTTAGGCAGAGATATTTTTAACTCCTCTGAGGGAGTATTTCATTCCTTGAAAATAGGAAATACTCTTTAAATGTTTAAATAACTAGCCAGAAGTATTTTCACTCTTTGAATTTTTCACAAACGTTTAGCTTAAAAAAGGCACCACGTGCCCCACCGAAATCAACAAATGATATTTTACTACTCAAAACACCAACTGATCTCAGGAGACATTTCCGCCCAACTTCTGGCCAAAGCCAATTGCCAAAAGCCACGGCATTATCATACTTTTTAATTGTGTTTTCATATAGCCTTAGTAGTTTTTTTTTCATTTATTGTTCTGATGCTTAGGGAGTTTGATTGTGGTGTTCGTGTCTCTGTATAAATTGTTCATGCTATTTCCGTATTTCACTCCTCATAATTCAGTTTCACTCCTCCTAAAAAAGTCAAGGAGTACTTTTACTCCTCCAAAAAAATCCTAGGAATAACACTGGTTTTTAGTGTTCGGCAACTAGTAGTCAAAAAATAGTTAACTACCAACTACTAACTAGTCTGGGAAATGGACTCTAACCGCCTATCTGGTTCGAGACTTCACGGAACCAACACGTGACCTACAACTGACCTTGCAATTGGTTACCACAGATACTACACTAGTAGATCTACTAGTGTAGTATCTGTGGTAACCAATCGCAAGCTCAGTAGGTCACGTGTTGGTTCCGTGTGACGTCAGACGGTTAGAGTCCATTGTAGTTGTAACTAGTAGTTAACTATTTTTTCCTGGAACTAGTTGCAACTAGTAGTTAACTATTTCCCAAAGTAGTTAACTAGTCTATTTAATTTCATAACCTACTTTTTTTGGCAAAATTCTAATACATCTTTCTTATCTATGTCACAAAAAACATTCATACTTCGCGCAAAAATGGTTCTGATATTTGAAGTACTCTACCTTTGATAAAAATTTTTAAAAATCTTTTTAAATTTTAAATGAAACATTTTTTGAAGTAGTTGAAAATTTGAAAGTAGTTTTAACTAGTAGTTAATTAAAAAAGTATTTAAACTAATAGTTGAACTACTTTAAACTAAAAGTAGTTAAACTACTAGTTAACTACTAGTTGATCGGTAGTTAACTACTAGTTGCAACTAGTTTTAGTTAACTAGTGCCGAACACTACTGGTTTTAGGGGTTTTATTCAAGACATTTCTCTGCCCAAGGTGTCGTTTTGTTCTAATCGGATTCTGCTCTACAACTTGGCGAATGAGTTATTTAGCAAATATCTAAAAGTTTTTAATAAAAATTATTACTCCTGACATTGACTCTAGGGGGTGATGAAAGTTGTCGCATAGGATAGGGCATGCTCACTTCGGTCACTTTCTATACCTAGACACCTCTTTTTTGACTATATCTGTAGGCGTTCTAAAGTTAAGGGTAAGGGGGTTGACAGTTATTTGGAGACACCCTGAATATTTAAAAGCTATTTCTTGATTGCCTTTCCAAAAAGAACATTTATAACCAAAATAGAATTTACATGTAACTTCCATAATAACATTTATAAAAAATATAATCCAGTTATATAAGTTAAATCTACATGATTATAGAATACTATACTGGGTGTTTCAATTGTGAATAATTTGTAAGGAGTGAATGGAGAAAAATTTTTCTACAGGGGGTTTCAATCTACGGGGGCCGTATAAAAAGTTATTTTCTGCATCTTCTAAAATAGACCCCCCCATGGAGTTGAAACTGGTTTCATATAATTCTTCACCTCATTTGAAGAAAATTCGCCATTGAAAGTATGGGTCTAGGGGAAATATGCCTATCGTTACAGGTTTTTTGAAACACCAGTATATTATACCTATATTATCAGAATTTTTTTTAAAGGGAGTAATATGTTGGAGTGGTTGACTGGTTGAAGTAACACCCCCCATGAGTCAACTCTAGTTACGCCAAAACTTTTCCAGCCTGTGTGAAGTGTGCCGACCATCAGGCCACTCCAGACCATATTCGGGATTGTCTGGGGCTTTCCAGACTAGGTATTTTAACGGACCCAATTTTTGTATTGGATTTTTTGAGAGTGATGGGATTCATGGACCTGATTTAGCGTTGTTAAACACCGGAGATATGCAACAACAACATTTGGAAGAGATTAGAGACTGATAACAATACTTGGCTGGAAATTAGCAATCAATTTCTACTTTCAATATCCTGTAACATCTTGTGTCTCGTACATTTTCACCCAATTCCGCTTCCTTTGCACCTACGTAGTAGGTATGTATTTCGATGAATTCCGATTTCAAAAGCCCTGCTCCTTCCTTTTCGTTGAGTAAATGCTTTCCAGAGTTTGATGATCTTTAATGTTGGGTTCTTCGAATTGGAGTTTTTTTCCAGGTAAGTCTTTATTTTCAGCTCATTGAAAGTCATACATTTAGTCACGAACGATGAGAAAATGAACAAACATATGTTCTGAATGAAGTTATCTTCAAATACATACCCATTTTAAGAACTATTGAATAAATCTAAAGTTTAAAATTTTCATTGAACTACTATATGACCTTTTTTTGGCAGCATTTAGTTTGTTAAAACTTATTTATTATTTTTATGTGCCCTTCAGAAACATAATTTTCATAGTTTTCACATCTAGTTGTGATATTTACATACTTGCGAGCTTTTCTTTCGAGGTTTTTTTTTTTACCTTATTCTACTAAAAAAATGAATTTTCTCCAAAGAGTGTTTGTCACTTTTTATGAGAAGATAGAGAATTATACAAAGAAATTTTGTGAAAATAACTGACCTAACTTGAATATTTGTTATTGTATGTTTATGGAAGGTTGAATGTAGAAATCAAAAGAGTGTGAAGTATGTGATATATATTTCTTTGCGTGATATATCTTGATAAATTTTCCAAAGCCTATGAAAATAAAAAAGGTATTTAAGAAGGAAGATTGGGGCACCTTGGGACACTCCACTTTTAAGTCGAAATTTTAGAGTTATGATCTCGTTCTTATAGGTACTAATAAATAAAACTAAAATATAATATTCAACGTGTTTTGGAATCTTTGGTGCGTCTGGATAATTATTTACATCAGTTTTCTAGTTTTGCGTGGAGCAAAGTTAATCACTTGTAGTTTCAATAGCATTTGTTTAATAGAAGTGGTGTACTTATTTATTATAATTATGTTAAGATTAAAATACGTGTGTGTGCATCCATTAATATTTTAGAAGAACAATATAATTATTTTTCTTAATCTCAAAGAGAAATTAAGTTTAATATCCAAAGCGTCAAGTGGAGCACCTTCTGACGCTTAGGGTGTGGGGCTGCCTGGGACATGTCCAAAGATACCCCCAAACCTCTCATGAGTAAATTTTTTTTATTTAAAAAATTAATTTAAGAATTTAGAATATTTTAATTTAGAAGTTTGTGCTAAAAAGTATCTGTGGGGAAATAAAAAAAACAGTGGTTTATGTCTTGACACAAATGGGGAAAAAAGCGAAACGGTTTAAATGTAAAATATGTTTATGTCGGATTTAAGATTATTAAACATAGCTTTTTCACTAATTAGTGTTAATTTTGTATTTGCAAAATAGCATTTATAATTTTTAAGCTATTATTAAAAGTGTCCCAAGGTGGGGCACCTTGGGTCATTAAAAGAGGTTTTTTATGCTATTATGAATTACCTAAAAGAGATTATTAGTCGGAAAAACTTTTATAAGATGCGCAAAGGAGTATATTTAATATATATTAGCTACGTTTGAATAAATAGAATTGAATAAAAAAAATAGAAAAATAATTTAATAAAAACTGTCCCAAGGTGCCCCACTCTCCCCTACTGTTGACTGATAAGCTTAATTGCGTAAGATACATCAGGATGTCAGCTATTTTACTACCGGAATCAAAACACGCCATGCAATAGGATGACAAGTGTTTCAATTCCAGAGCTGAATATGCTGAAAGTAATTTTATTAACACTCTTCTGTAAATCTTATTAAATAGAGTTTTTCATAAAATTATGTTTCCATTATTTTTATGGGTAACTTACTTCCCTGGATAGTCAGTCCACGTAGTACAATACATTTAGAAACTGATTTTTCCCGTTCTAGAGCACATCTAATAGTTAGGTTAATTTGTTTACAGGCAGTGGTGTAGACAGAAAAAATTTCGGAAAGGGATACGAGTAGTTAAGTGCTTTTCTATGGTCAAAAAAAGAAAATTGCTGAGTGCCTTGATTTCCTACCCCTGTTTTCAGTGAATAACTTCTTCCTTTGTGGTTATCATAACAGTATTTATTTTGTATTGTGCATAAACCACTGGTCTTCCGTTCATATAAATGCCTTTTAAAGAGAACCGTGTTTATGATTGTCTCCACACTCAAGCACTTTAAGGATTAGTTTTTCCAACTTTAAAATTTGTTGTGTTATTCTGAATAGTTTTTAAGTTGAGAACCTCTCTTCCAGGTTTTTACCATAAATTTGGAATATCCCTTTTATTTTGGGTCCTCAAGATTCCCCATTAATTTTTTTAAGGGCGTAGAATCGGTTAGGTGCTCCATCTTAAACTTGTAGACGTAAAATTACAGATTGCTTAGCCTTTTATTGAATCGATTGCGGACCACTTACAATCCTATTATATACCGATACGTGTTCGTAATAATAAAGTGGTGACTGTTATCCCAACCAATTTAAGAACTATTAATGCCATTTACATGGATGTTAAGGCACATTTACACTCTTATAGAAGGAAATTAATAGAGTGAAGAGATAGATAAGGCAATTTACATCCGTCTATTTGGATGATACCTTCAAAATGAACTTCGAAAGTGAAAAGTCTAAATAAGTCTTTATTCATCCTTTTATCGTTCAACCACGGCTTACTAGATACTTATACAGGCTATCCGAGTACGGAAATCATTGCAAATCCAGATGGCAATACTGGACCAACTGGCAAAGCATATCCACAGTGTTGAAGGCTGTGGGTGATATAGGTAGGTCTTGTAGCGCTCCAAGCGGGAAAAGTTGTCAAATGGTTTTCATTGTTTAAAACTCGGCTAGCCTGTATAAGTATCTAGTAAGCCGTGGTTCAACGCACTACACTGCTATAAAAAAAAACTAGTATTGATTTTCAGCTTTTTTGTGTGTGTGCTGTTTGACCCTTCCGCGGACCACTCCCAAGGCTTTCGTGGACCATCTTTTGGGAACCACTGATCTAAACAGTTTCAGTTTCGTTCTTCCCTTTTCAGAAAGATGCTCTTGAAATTTTGCGTTGCCTTTGCACTGCTCTCAACTGCACGATCCCGGACTTCAAAATACAGTCAAAATGGAGATTTCGACTGTCCCTCTTTCCTCGGTCATTTCAAAAACAAAGGCTTCTGTCAAAAGCTCAACCATTTGGCTAAAATAGTAAAGACTGTCAAGGATAAAGTAGAGGATAGGACCGAAGATGTCAAAAAGCTAGAAGATCTGGTGGATTTTACCAATAAACTAAAAGAGGATTTTACCAAAGAAATGGATAGTTTGAGATCAGAAGTAGAAATTCTTAGGAAAGAACTCAGCTACTATAAGAAAAAAGATGGTGTCAAGGCGAAACCAGAGGTAAGAGATACCTGTTGAAATAATTGCTATTGTGTTGGGGGTAAAATAAATTGTAATAAGGAACTATTGAAGAATTACACCAAACTTTTAGTGGATGGGAAGGCATATAGAATTTGCGGCAAAAGGGAATACAAATTTGCGTGACATCACTCTTTTAAAAAGCTGGTTGAGGGTTGAATGCAGATAAAGATCTTCTCCTGCTTTTTGATTTAATAAACAGGGTGTTTCACCAAGTCCATGCACTCAAACTCTGCACAGAAAGATACCTTGCGTGAAGTGCATAAAAATGATGTCCCAAGAACTGTACCTCTACAGCGCATTTTTTAAAGAAAACTATGACGCCACATCCAATAAAAATGCGATGCGCGTGCATGAGCAATGGGTATTTTAAACATCTTTGTTTGCAAACAAATCCAAATAATAGAGCATTTTCAATCACGTGTCTCCGATCACGTAATCAAGCTGGCTTGGAGGATAGACAACTTTTCTTTAACATTAGGCTCCCATAGAGAATACGCGCTGCATTTAGTTTTTATAAAAAAAGTTCATTTAAAAAGATTCTTTAGGCTCGGTTAAAGACCGGAACGAAAGAATAATAGTTATTGAAGGTAAGTGCATAAGTTTTTGTGTTTTAGTAGTAAGCTAAATTTAGAAAAAGACTTATTACGAGGTGACATGTTTTTGTTTACATTTGTTAGAACAATATGCGAGTCCGATACATCTGTAAAATATTTATAGTATGCTACTGAAACTAAATATTGAATAATTAATAAATAATTAAGAATTTTAAAATATGTTAGTAGCATTGCGAATGGTACTTGCAATAAGAACACTGGCAGAAATGGTTTCAGCAATTAGAACACTGCTAAATATAAAATGTAGTATTATTGAATGACTTATAATATGCAGAGATGCCATTTTAGAGTAAATAAAGGTTACTTTAAAGTAAACTTTGGAGAAAAACATAAAACATCCTTATTTTTCAAAATTCACATCAAAAGTAAACAAATAAACGATGTGCATCCTATAGTTTTCCATCATACTGTCTGTCATCCAAGCCTCTGACGTCACAAGCCTGTGACGTCATGTGCAAATGCTCTATAATGTTCACATTTTCCATAAACTTTTTATTAGCGTAAACCGGATATGACATCATACTTTTTTCTCTTGCGATTTTTTTGAAACCTATAGAGCATTCGCACATGACGTCACTTGGAGGACAAAATCAACGTTGCTAAGGCTGTTGTTAGGGGCGGGACATAGAAGTATCCAATAGCAACATTCGCACATGACGTCACTTGGCGAATAAACAACGTTGCTAAGGCCGTTGTTAGGCAGAGTCATGTGATTGAAAATGCTCTATGAGCTGTAGAGGTACAGTTCTCTGGGCATTATTTATATACTCAACGCATGGAATCAGGCTAGGCACATTTTGAGCAAAATTGTTGAAACACCCTGTAAATTATTAGAATTTATAAAAAAAATTTCAACAAATATTATTACCTTTTAAGTAATTTTATTAGAAATATTTATTTTGATTATTCGAAGTAACCTGTTCTACAAGTTTGCATGATTTGTTTTTAATCAGATAACTATATGCACTCAGATGTGATATTTGGATTAGCGTTATCGACTTAATACAATCGTATACTAGGTAACTTTTTATTCTGTGCTTAATTGATCTGTCAACTAAAGCCTCTGTGTATAAAATTTCATTCTTTTTGCAGGGCTCTTTGGAGGAAAACACTAGTTTAAAATTTACCCTTATGGATAAGAGTAAGTGGTTTTGAAGGATAATACAGGGTGAACGAAAATACCGAAGACATTTTAAAAATTCATAAAATCTAGAAAAATAACCGAATTAAAAGAAAAACGGTTTGCTGTATCAGCATCGAATGGTCGGAGATTTCTTTAAGCCAGTTAATATTTAATACAAAAATATTTTGAGAACGACCTGGCCGTGGATGTATATTTATGGAGTTTCCTGAGAGAGTATTATCCCCCAACTTTTTCCAGGATATTTAATTTTTAAGTAAATGATGTATTTATAGAGCATTTTCAATCACATGACTCGGCCTAACAACGGCCTTAGCAACGTTGTTTTTGCCCGCCAGTGACATCATGTGCGAATCCTTCTATTGGATGCTCCTAGTTCCCGCCCCTAACAACAGCCTTAGCAACGTTGTTTTGGTCCTCCAAGTGACGTCATGTGCGAATGCTCTATTGTATAATTACTATGCTGACGCCATCTATAAACATCGTTATGAACTAAATTTTTCTATAGAGCATTTTCAATCACATGACTCGGCCTAACAACGGCCTTAGCAACGTTGTTTTTGCCCGCCAGTGACATCATGTGCGAATGCTTCTATTGGATGCTTCTAGTTCCCGCCCCTAACAACAGCCTTAGCAACGTTGTTTTTGTCCTCCAAGTGACGTCATGTGCGAATGCTCTATTGTCTCAAAAAATTCTCCAACCAATCGATACTGATAGAGCAAACCGTTTTTAATTTGGTTATTTCTATGAATTTTTAAAAAGTCTATGGACTTTCCACTATCCCCCTGTACTTTTATAAAATTGTGCTATTTTTTTCTTCTTTGACTCGTGACATGGTCAAAGAGGCGTGAGTTGCATGAGTAGTGGATGCGATCCTAGCGCCACCAGAGCTCCTATCCCAAGGCATACCCTATGATTTTATGATTTCCATTATTGCCTATGGCCATGGACCCTCTCTTTGGTACTCAGTGGTACAACCCACCTATTTTTTTGTAAGACAATGAGACGTTGTTTCAAAACTAATAACGCCTTAAAACGGACTTTAGAAACACCTGCTATAGACATTTTGCCATTCATTTACAGGATATAAAAATTTGTGGGATCATTTTACAGGAAATGCCGTAGAGCCCGAATCCTCTGCAAAAGCCGTGTTAAGTGGATTAGTTGAAATAAAGCTGAACAATAGTGAAATCAATGTTTTGGTGACTAATGTTTCGAGTTACGTCAATTCAATGCTGGAATTAAAGCCACAACTGAAAACACTGTCATCTGAAGTGAGGAATCTCAGGACCGATGCTGTGGTAAAATATTTATTCATATACTACCAGAAAAATGGTATAGTATGTTAATACGAAATGATGAATATTTTTTTCTCTACAGAGATCAAAGGAAAGAAGGAAGATTTGGGATGAAAATTTGACTAATGTGTCGAACTCTGTCGCTTCATTACTAGAATTAGAGCCACAAGTGAGAACACTGTCTTCTGAAGTGTGGAACCTCAGGACTGATTCTGTGGTAAAACAGTTATTCTTAACCAAGAAAAAAGGTGTTCTACGGGGGCTGTAGGTAAAATAAGGTTTCCAAGGAGCTGTCGACGCGAGGAACGCTGTTATGAAGAATTTGGCCACACTGACGTGTACCTTGGCTCCTTTTCTACAAGTCCCCAGCCCGGGCAGCTGTCAGTTATGATTATTATAGGTTTGGTAGCTGTTAAGAGATGGAGCTTCCACTCGCTTCTCCCGCCACACTCTGAGATCGTATTTTTGTGTGTGAGAAGTATTGCGGCTGTAAGCATTGAGTCATTCCTACATGTGTGCAGTCTACGGAGAAAAGTGTATGAGCGTACAAAATGTGCGCAAATGGTACAGAGAATTCAAAAACGGACGTACAGACGCCCAATACGATCAACGTGCTGGACGGGTCTATGGCGGATGGATAACCTGGGTTGGCGGGAGGAACGAGCGAAAAGCTCCAACTTTAACAGCTGCCAAACCTTTAATAATCATCACAGACAACTGCCCGGGCCGGGGACTTGTAGAAAAGAGCCAAAGTACGTACATGCCAGTGTGGTCAAATTCCTCATAACAGCGTTCCTTGCGTCTGCAGCTCCTTGGGAACCTTATTTTACGGACAGCCCTCGTATGTCAATACGAAACGATTAAAAAATTTATTTTTCCTCTACAGAGATCGGAGGAAAGAAGAAAGATTTGGGATGAAAATTTGACAAACGTTTCCGACTCTGTTGCTTCATTGGTGGAACTACAGCCTCAAGTTAGAACATTGTCGTCTCAAGTGAGGAATCTCAGTCAGCGAGTTGAAATTTTGGCCGATGCTCAGTTTAAAGTGACGACAGGTTAGAGCGAAACGATTGTTATTCGTAGGGATTGCCTCTGAGAGGTAACCTAGGTTAACTTTTATACAAGGTGATTCAAAGCTCATGGACGAAACTGCTAAGGGTTGTAGACTAAAATGGGCTTATGTGGGCAAACCATTGGGGGTAGAAGTACAATTGAACAATGTTTTGTCCTCAAATCAACAACACTTTAGTTTGTTGCATTTTAATTTTCTTCACCCTATTGCTTTTAAAGATTAGTCAAGAATTCAAATCCATATTATTTTCTTTCAGCAGGCATAGGTAATTTAAATATCCAACTTAAGGCCAGCACATCATAAAACCTGAATACCCTCATTATGAAGTTCGATACGATAAATCATGTATATGTTATGGGCAAAGTGATTAATCAGGCATTATTAATAATGCCCGAAGTGGAGGCGGGCAAAGTGATAAAGTTCATTCATAAATTCCACTGAATTTATCACATTGCCCGTAACATATATAATATAAAAATTATAAGAAATGAGGAAACTAAAAATATCAACTCAATTATTTCTCTCTAATTTTTATACCATACATGATTTATCGGACTTCAGAACGAGCATTTCCAGGTTGTATACCATGATGAGTTGACCTGATAAGTCAGAACATCTTTAAGCACTATATAATGATGAGTGATTTTTAAACTTTTTATTTTTATCCAAGATAAAGGGACCCTTTCTGCAGATACCAAGAGAATCGTTTGTTACTACCAAGCCTGGACGTACAGGTATAAATACCCCTATAACTACACCACCCTAGACATTCCAAAGGAGCTGTGCACGGATGTCGTTTATAACTTCCTAGGAATAAACAGCGAAACGGGGGAACTGCAGGGATCGCATGAAGACCAGGGTATCGGTAAGTATTCTGCATTTGCATACAAAATTATTAGGTAGTTTATTATTGAGTTGAGTTGTTGGCTGAAATTCGCGTACCGTCAAATTGGGTAACTTTGGCCCAACCATCGGTCACACAGCTTTTATTTGTAAACAGGGTCATGGAAGTTAAAACCATATAGAAGATAGATAGTGGCGGAGTGAGCAATGGTAACCGTAAAGGGTGATTAAGATAAGTGTCAGAAAGACTGCCAAATACCGCAAACACGTGACCGCCGTCACATCACAGCGGTTTACAGGGGATTCTTTTCACTGCCGAAATTTTATGCTGTGCAGTGTTGCTAATGCATGCATTCTTGGCATCGCGTTTTGTCGCCAAGCTTTGGCGCATGCCTGTAATTGTTTTGAAATTGCTAATCAAGCGATAACAAGCCAACTCATCGCCAGAAGCCCTCCTATGACGGGCACTATTTTTAGGAGTCCATTCAATGGGAATACTCAATCCTCTTTTATTTCTCATCTATGGTTTACCATAGTAAAGTGAGGGGGCATCCATAAATTACGTGAGGTGTTTTTTCCAAAATCTGGACTCCCCTTCCCCCCTTGGTGAGATTTAGTGAGATTTTGCTGGACCCCCCCTTCCCTCCCCCACGTGAGATTTTCCTACAATTTTTTAAAAATGATTTTCTATCCTATTCATTTGCATTTGGTGCTTTATAGCACCTAAATAAACCTTTACATTATTAATGATGTGGGGGGAAAGAACATTATATTATCATCCGGTCGAAATTTGTAAAATGACAGCAATAAATAGAAGTTAACTCTCTGATAATTTCTTACTTAAAAAGTTGACGTGAGATTTTAATCGACCCCCCTCCCCCCCTTGGTGAGATTTTTCCAAACCGCTCCCCCCCCTTTTTTTTTTTGACCTCACGTAATTTATGGATGTCCCCTGACCAGTCCATGTTGAATCAATTGAGATAATTTACAGAGCGATTAGCGACGTAATAAGGAAGTTTTACACATAATTAAAACATGGGCTGCAGAATTATTTTAGCTTGGGGTCAAGCATAGGGGAGAAATGGAAGTGGAGTGAGCATTTCCATTGAATCGACTCAGAAAAAGCGTGCCCGTCATTAACAGGGCTTCTGGAGATGAGTTGGCACGTTATCGCTTGGCAATTATCAATTTCAAAACAATAGACGACATTAGTGTGACGTCACTTGCTTGTTTGGAAACGTTGATTCTATCCGTGATTGGTTCCGTGATTGGAAGTAAATCCGTACGGATTCGTACGGAACCAATCACGGATGGAATCAACGTTTCCAAACAAGCAAGTGACGTAATGACTAATGTCGTCTATTACAGGCATGCGCCATGGCTTGGTGACAAAATGCGACGCCAAGAATGCATGCATTAGCAACACTGCACAGCACAGCATAAAAGTTCGGTAGTGAAAACAATTTCCAGTAAATCACCCTCACATGACGGCGAGGCAGTCAAGAGTGCAGAATTTCTGGAAATTATCTTAGCCACCCTTTAGGGTTCCCATTGCACACTCCAGTTAGATTCTTTGCAAAAAGTATACTGACTCATAGTTTTGGAGCAAATCGTTACGGAAAAAGGCATAACGATACATCCTGTTTGCTTGGAAAACTTGGTAAGGGAATGGAAAACTTGAACATGATTATTTGGATATGCTTTTGCACACACTAATATGTTAAAAATATCCATTTGGCATGCATGCGCCCATTGTGGAATGGAACAATGAATAAAAGTTGTTGTATAGGTATAGTTCTTTTGGAAAATTAAATCTACGCAACGAACGGAATCTTTTTGAGTTCAGTACGGGTGGAAGTGGACTAGTTGAAACACCCAGTAGAATTAGAAAATCAACACTTTTATGAACCTACACCACTTTCAAAAGCAACAGCTCTTTTATTCAAACCAAAATTGCCATTTCGGCACATCTTCGATAAGAGTCCTCCAGCCGCCATGTTAACCCACAGCTCAAATGATGACAATACTTAAGCATGTTGCTGTGGGAGCTGTGGGTTAACATTGAGGGCGGAGGACTCGTAGAAGCTGTGCCGTAAAATTTAATCTACTCCACACAAAGAATATTTTTGAGTAAAACGTATAGGCGGACTAGTTGAAACTCCCTGTAGAATTAGAAAATCAACACTTTTTTGAACCTACACCACTTTCAAAAGCAACAGCTCTTTTATTCAAACCAAAATGTTCGGAAAATTCTTACTGTGTACTCTTAACAAAATCTTTCTGAGCGAAAAGGGTGATAGTTTTAAGAAGTAAATTAGGATCAACAGTCATGAAGTCCATCCATTCTTTGGATCTCAAGACTTCGTTGAAATTCTTTAGAATAAAGTCATGCGCAACACATTTCAGATGGTCGTCTTGATGCTTGTCCGCGAGGGACAGAATTTTACAAATGTTCGAAACTGAAACGTCCGAACTCAGAACTGACACACATTCCCTCTTGAGAGTGGGGACCTGGTACTTGTCGGCCGCGTAGTAGAGCTTCAGAGCGCTCTCCCACTGCAGATCGTCCACAGTGCCCGAGTAGAGGAAAGCGAGGAAGCGGGTGAGCGTGGGGGTGTCCAG
This sequence comes from Tetragnatha montana, assembly GCA_963680715.1. Lineage (NCBI taxonomy): Eukaryota > Metazoa > Arthropoda > Arachnida > Araneae > Tetragnathidae > Tetragnatha > Tetragnatha montana. The sequence continues at coordinate 31,158,132 of OY796686.1, forward strand.
TAGGGCGGAGCGAAAAAACGATATTTTTGATTTTGATTAGAGCCTAGTGCGGAAAAGTTGTGTACTGGTGAGTTAGTCACGTGTGCAAAATTTCGGGGAAAACAAAAAATGTCCTCCGTCTTTAAAATGGCCTTGAAATTTCAAAAAAGTGCTGATTTTTTTACAAAACAACTAAAAAATCAAAAATGAAACCCTCATATTTTGTTCATAATTTTTTTATGAAGAACTAATATAGTTATAGATATAATGTTCCAAGTTTCATTCTTCTATCCCCCCTCCTTTGGTAGTAATAATTTTTAATGTTCAAAGAACTTCTGTAAAGTTGTTTTTTCTGCATTTTTAAAAAGCTAATTACTCTAGAACTATACAACTTAAAAACCTGAAATTAGTCACATTTTATTCGTAATTTTATGCTCTTTCATTTGGTGTGCATCATAACCTTAATCCTTTCCATAATAATTTCCCAAACTTTTGCACACATGAAAAATAATTTTTTTTTCCGTCTTTAAATCACTCTTAAAGTTTTGCAGCTTTTTAGCGTATCGTTGATATTGTTGATTTGTGCCTTTTTTTACGCAACTCTTAGCTTTTTTTCTAGAAAAAAACCCCTCAGATCTCACCACGGGGAGGGTGGGTGCATCGCGAGTTCCACCCGTGCCCACCCATCCATACGGACCCAACCATTGAAGACTTTATTTTGACGGGAAGAAGGACCAAACTTTAATTTAAGTGAGCATAGAAGGAAAGATGTATCAGAAAACAGTCTTGGAAGAACATATTACTATGATTAAAGAACTAGGAAGCAAGTACCTTGGACACATAACACCACCCTCGTCATCAGCTTTGAGCATATCTCATATGATATTGCAATTCATGGAGAATGAGAATATTGGCATTCATCAACTAGAAGCAATAGAGTGCGATGGAACAATTGTTAATACTGGATATAAAACTGGCGTAATTCGTTGTCTTGAAGAAGCCCTTTGGTAAACCTTTACACTGGTTTATCTGCAAGTTACATGCTAATGAACTGCCACTCCGTCATTTAGTGCAGCATTTGGACGTTGCTACGAGTGGCCCAAAAGCATTTTCTGGCCCAATCGGTAAATCATTGACAAATTGCAAAAATCGCCCAGTTATGAGTTTCGAAGTTATTTCCTGTGAATTTCCCAAAATCGAATAATCTCAGCTCAGACCAGCGATATCTTTGGGACATTTGTCAAGCTGTAAGAAATGGAAGCTGCTCATCCAGTTTATCGCATAAAAACCCAGGAAAAATGTCCCATGCACGTTGGTTAACAACTGCAAATCGAATATTACGTTTGTATATTAGCTCTTTAGATCCTTCAAACAAACTTCGAACTCTTGCAGATTTTATTATGAAGGTATACGCACCTATGTGCAGAGATGGGCAGATTCGGATTCGTAAATACGAATACGAATTTGATTTACAGAACTTAATATGTCAATCCAAATACGAATACATTCGTATTCACAACTGTAAATTTGAATAGATTCATATTTGCAAGTGTGAATCCGAATACGAAATTTGGATTCACAACTATGAATCCGAATCCGAATGGATTCGGATTCACATAAATGAATACGAATCCGTTTGGATTCACACGTGGATTCACTGAAAAATTCTATTAAAAAGGCCGATGTAAATAAACGGCACTTCAACGCTTTGAAATTTAGAGGCTTTTGCAGGGTGTAAGATATTAAGGAAAAATATAAACTAAACACTTTTAATTTTTAATTGAATTAAAATATTGAAAAAACAGATAAGTACATTAAAATTGAATAGTACATAATAAAACTAAATAAATCAAATATTATCTATTTTGAAACATAATTAAAAAAAAATTATATCCTTATATCTGCTGAAATAACATGACAGTTCGAGGATGATGCATTTGCTCGCAAAACCACACGAAATTGAACGTACATATTGAATAGTACATTGAATAATACATATAAAACTAAATAAATCAAATATTATCTATTTTGAAACATAATTAAAAAAAATTATATTCTTAAATCTGCTGAAAAAACATGACAGTTCGAGAATGAAGCATTTGCTCGCAAAACCACACGAAATTGAAACGTACATATTGAATAGTACATTGAATAATACATATAAAACTAAATAAATCAAATATTATCTATTTTGAAACATAATTAAAAAAAATTATATTCTTAAATCTGCTGAAAAAACATGACAGTTCGAGGATGAAGCATTTGCTCGCAAAACCACACGTTGCTCAAATTTTTCGTCGTTTAGCCGGTTTGATTTCGGTGTTTTCGCCATCGTCGCATAAGAAAAAAGTCTCTCGACCTGTGCGCTCGAAGGCAGTGGGGTATTGTATTTCCTGAAAATTTTGTGAATGATGGGATAACTTCGAAGTATCTCCAAACTTGACTTTTTTTCTTCCAAGTACCGTTTCATTATATCTTCAGCTTTGTTCATAAGGTCGTCAGGAGGAGATATAGGCGATGGAGCGACGCCCTCGTTGTCGCCAAAATCATAAAAGTCTTCTAAGGGCGGATCTGTTTCCATGACGTTGTCCTCATTTTCTTCGGGATCGTTCGCCAAGTATTCGTATATAAGACCCTTGAAATGGGTTAACAACTCTTCAATTCGATCATTAACACTAGGCCACCATACTTTTTTAAATCTGGGGTAAGAAAGTGCTGCTACAGCTGCATTTTTCCCTTCCACCGTGTTCAATTCGAAGAACGTGGCAAAGCGGCGGTTCACACTGTGCAGGTAAGCAAATGCAATCGGGCCGCAATATCGAAGATTTGACGTAGCCAATTTCTGCAGTTTCAACCTCATAGCTAAAATTGTCGGCAATAATATCCCATAATATCCTTCTTTGTCCCCTTGCAATATGTCTATGGCCTCGGCCACTGGCTTTGAACATTTTACATATTCTTCGAGGTAGGTGAATTCCTCATCGGTATAGGAACACGTCATTTTCAACTTTAGATTAATCTCCTCCATGTGACATTTTATAGCCAAAATCCCCTTCAATGAATCATAAAGGCTATTCCAACGGGTTTCGGTGGGCCTGGGGAGAGATCGAGCTATTATCTCTTCAAGAACTTCCGCGGTTTTTGGCCTGTTTGAAATACGCCACAGGATGTTGCACTTTTTTATTATCGACTCATGCAGCGACAACAGGCCTGCATTTAATTTGATTTTTTTCTCAACGTCAGTGCTTGCACATAATGCCAAGGTGTGGGCACTACACCTTAGGTGAAAAGGTAATTCGACAACATCATCATCGTCAACGGACACCCACAGTTCATCATCAACGTCTAATTCTTCGTCATTGTCTTTTACGTTCGTGGACCTCAGATGAACTCCAAAAACCGTAAAAGCTTTTACGAAGTTGCTCCCATTGTCGGTCACCGTAGCAACAACCTTATCCGGGGACAATCCATACTGAAGATTAATGCTATGCAATTTGGTAGCGATCCTATCGTAGGTATGGGATCCTTTGAATCGCCTGCACGCTAGAGCTGTGGACTTTCTTTCATTATTTTCGTCAATCCAATGTGCTGTGACCCCAATAAAACTCCTCTTTCCCGATGACCATACATCAGCAGTTGTGCAGAGCCAAGGAACAGATTTAAAAGTTTCTATTGTGTCCTCAACATGTTTTGAATATTTTGCATCTAACCTTCGTGTTAAAGTACGCCTGCTCATAACCTTCAACCCTCGGTTACTTATATTAAGAAAATTAAAAATTTTGTGGAAAGTTGGGTCATCCACCGATTGAAGGGGCACCATAGCGTGGATGACGTAATCAACAATCAAACAATCAAACCTTGATTGTTGGGAGGTTGACGACGACGCATGGTATCGAGTTTCGCGAGCACGACGGGGGTTTGTGGTTACAAACTCTTCCCTAGCTAATGAAAGACTTTCTTTAAAATCTTCCACGGTTTCCGTGGTGTGGTGACGTTGTAAATGGCGTATTAAATTGGACGTGTTCAAAACACTCACCTTAATTTCTTTTATTTTGGAGGAAACATTAGCATGACATTTTAAGCACTGTGCTCTTATGGAATTTTGAGAGCCTATTTCAGTGGAAATAGCATCTTCATTGATATTAACTGGTTTAAAAAAATTCCCACTCAGTGCGGTTCTAACCGAGAATCGCAATTTTCCCAAAGGTCCGCATTCAACAGTATTGTCCTCGGACTCCTCGGGCTCGGAATCACTAAAAATCTCACTTTCGGAGTTACTCATGTTGACGTTCGCTGAAGATGTTCACTTCACTTTTCCGTTAATACTAAATTTGACGCGTCTGTAGGTGAATCACCTCACATCTGTACTAACATGAACGTGATCGCATAAGATAATGACTCGCAAATAGGATTAAAATATAATTCCTATTCGGCCGGTCCTGTCTGGTAAACAGTTGCGATTAATTAGAAAATAAACACGAAATGGGATACACAGCGTAGCTTTTTATGCATATTCTGTTTTTCGTGTTTTACTTGGTCAGTACTCAGTAGAACTAAGTATGTATTAGTGAATAGTAACAACACTAAAATAGTCGAACGGTTAAAATTGAAAAAAAAAAAAAAAAAAAAAAAACTTTTTCCATTTTTTTTTTTCCAATATTTTATTTCAATTAAAAGTGTTTAGTTTATACTTTTCCTTAATATCTTACACCCTGCAAAAGCCTCTAAATTTCAAAGCGTTGAAGTGCCGTTTATTTACATCGGCCTTTTTAATAGAATTTTTCAGTGAATCCACGTGTGAATCCAAACGGATTCGTATTCATTTATGTGAATCCGAATCCATTCGGATTCGGATTCATAGTTGTGAATCCAAATTTCGTATTCGGATTCACACTTGCAAATATGAATCTATTCAAATTTACAGTTGTGAATACGAATGTATTCGTATTTGGATTGACATATTAAGTTCTGTAAATCAAATTCGTATTCGTATTTACGAATCCGAATCTGCCCATCTCTGCCTATGTGGTTTACTATAAAATCGAATCCACACTGCACGAATGGTTCACAAAATTTGTGGAAAACTATAAATGTGTCACTCTACCTCAAGAATGAGTTAAAGAATGTAATTGATCCAATTATCCAGAGAAACGGGTATTTTGGCCATCCAGAAGCTATAGTACTCCTGTCTATGATCACTGACGAAAAGCAACACATTCGAGAAATAGGACTCCGGAGAATTTTAAAGGCAAGAAAAGAATAAAAAAGGATGAGATTCGACAGTACATAATTCCGAAGTTGAATTTTGAGGCAGCTACATATGTAGACAAAATTAATTGGGAGAATTGTACAGAACCCACAATAACTGCTTCTTTATCTGACGCAAATTTAAATAATTTGATTGTTAGTGGGGAGTCTATTTTGCAACATCTGGGTATCTTGAAATATCCTTATCATACTCAGAGTGTAGAACGTTTCATCAAAATCGTAACAGAGGTCTCTGGAGCTGTGTGTGGGGAAAGTAACCGTGATGGTATGATTAGAACCCGCACGCAGTCCAGAAAAACGATGCTCACCTTTGGAAACCAAAGGTGCGTACCGTACCCGATAAAAACAAAGGAGTTAGTGTCCATATGGTGGGCACGGGTGGAACTAGCGATGCAGCCACCTCCCCGTGGTGAGTTCTGGGTTTTTTCTAGACTTTTTTTCGAGAAAAAAAAAGCTAAGAGCTGCATAAAAAATGCACAAATCAACAATATCAACGATACGCTAAAAAGCTGCAAAACTTTAAGAGTGATTAAAAGACGGAAAAAAAAATTATTTTTCATGTGTGCAAAATTTTGGGAAATTATAATGGAAAGGATTAAGGTTATGATGCACACCAAATGAAAGAGCATAAAATTACGAATAAAATGTGACTAATTTCAGGTTTTTAAGTTGTATAGTTCTAGAGTAATTAGGTTTTTAAAAATGCAAGAAAAACAACTTTACAGAAGTTCTTTGAACATTAAAAATTATTACTACCAAAGGAGGGGGGATAGAAGAATGAAACTTGGAACATTATATCTATAACTATATTAGTTCTTCATAAAAAAATTATGAACAAAATATGAGGGTTTCATTTTTGATTTTTTAGTTGTTTTGTAAAAAAATCAGCACTTTTTTGAAATTTCAAGGCCATTTTAAAGACGGAAGACATTTTTTGTTTTCCCCGAAATTTTGCACACGTGACTAACTCACCAGTACACAACTTTTCCGCACTAGGCTCTAATCAAAATCAAAAATATCGTTTTTTCGCTCCGCCCTAGTGTCCAGGTCCTCAATGTGGACTGAGCCGGACGACGCTTCTTTCATATCACTAGTGAGCAGGCTCTTGAAGACCGGGGACCGTGCGCTCAAGATTCCCTTGTGGACGGCGAAGGAGTCCTGACCGCAATGGAGTTGGAAATCAGAATGGTCCTGATCCTGGTAGAGACACATCAGTTCTTTTGTAAGGACATCCACTGATGTATCATCAGGGCGGAGCGAAGTGACAGCACTCTGATTCTGGGAAAAATTTTCTCCTGGAACTTTCTCATTATTGATCAGATATATTTCGGTTTCATCTGTGTAACGCGAAAAGTAGGAATAAGTTTTAGGAATGTTTCCTGTGACAATTTTTAAACTTAAGAGTATAAAAGAAGCCTTATTTTGCAGTTCTTTCATTGGCATGGATTTCATGCTAATCCATTTATTTTCACCTCTTGTGAAGATATGTTCAGTCTCTTCATATTTTACGATAGATTCGTCACTGTGTAGGTAAGTAATGCTTATTTGAGCTGGGGCTTTTTTCCAAGTGTCACCAAATGTTTCCAATCTAAATATCAAATTCGCGTCAGATGTTAAACCCGTTTTAAAGACACTAAAATCCAATTGCACCTTTTTACCATCATCAAGAGGATATTGAATTTCTGAAATGGAATTCCACGTTATTGTTTTAATCCGAGAGTTTTTGAAAATTTCACAGTTTAATTTCAAGGAAGTTTTATAAACGTCTATCATTGTATGCACGTGGCGTTTAGAGACAAAACGAGAAGACTTTTTCCGAAATCGTAAAGTCAACTTATCTTTGTGAAAGGCCTCATTCTCCCGAATTTGGGCGATGACATTTTCGAACATAGGTCCTGTGTATGAGAAAGAAGTGACTTTTTCTTCTTTCACGCATATCGATTCCATTTTGATAAGCGATCCATTCGAACCAATGAAAGATATTTCATATTCACCAGAAAACCATCGTTCGCAAAAGCGCATAACTAAATGTTCCTCCTCCCCGCTGAGACCTTTAGGAAACAATTCTAGAAATTTTTCCTCTTTTGATGAGGTTGAAATATCAACTTTTGAATACAAAATCATGTTACCGTGAATTTTGTAGTTCCAACGACTAAAGTTTTCAATGGTCCACTCGAGGATTCCGTAATTTTGTCCCATATCAAAATAGCGCTGTGAATTTGATCGTCTGCAAAAACAGAGAATTCAACACAACTGGCGAGTGGAACACGCAATGATAAAGGAGGATTGCGCCCTTTGGACGATAAGAGATAAGGCTAAAATCGATATTCTAAGTAAAAAATTCTTTTATCGTTATCAATTAAGGTTGAAGTTAGTATCGATATCGACACATCGATTATCATCGGCGTATAAAAAATTAGTTTCTTGAAAGTATCGATTCTGCCTAAGCCGAGAGTGAATCATAAACTTCGTTATCTTTCCATGTAGTTTTAGTTTCTCGTTCGAAAACAAAAAATACCCTTTTTCATAGGATATTGAGCTCTATATAAGGAGTTTCAGATAAATGTTTCAAAACTTCTAGGAAGAGTTCCTTTCTACCTTTAGACCACTAAAAATTAAGCACGCGCGGTCATAGTATTCATAGTATTCCAGTCTTAACTATTAATTTTCTTAGAAATGTTTTTAAATAGAAAACTCTTTCCAAAAAAGAAAAAGAACTCAAAATTTTGAAAGGTTAACTATGTATGTTAAATTTCTTCTATTCCTTGTCATCGTCCCTTTCTTTTGTAAACCAAAGATAAAATATACTCTCTCCTAATAATTCCAGATATGGTGCGCCAATTCGCCTCCCTTAAGCTTGTATCTTCCTCTGGCCCCAATCTCTTCCTGGGGGTGAGCAGCGACTTGGATGGTAGTTCCATATGGTCCACCATGATGGCAGATGCGTCCAAAAGATCAGCATTTGTCCTCAGTACATTGAACCGAATGAAGGAATACGGATTCAAAGGGCTGGATCTGTATTGGAAGTTTCCGCAGTTCAAAGACAAGGAAAACTTTGTGAAACTTGTAGAAGTAATCCAGTCTTTAAATACAATTCTTTAAAAACAGAGTTTCTCAAACTGTGGGTCGCGACCCACTGGTGGGTCGCCAATCAGTTTTTGGTGGGTCGCGGCAATAGATTTTGAATTTTTCTGAATGTATAATAACTTTTACGAACGTGTTGTTGGTTTTTGAAGACTATCAAATTACTATAAAACTAAGAAATAAAAAGAGCCATAAAGGTGGACACAAATTAGAGCCAAGCGCCGTAAGCATAGACCTTGGCCGTAAGCGAACAGACGCGCACGCGCAGCTCGTAGCGCGGTGCACCTGTGCGTGCGCAGAGCGCGTTCGCGTCTGTTCGCTTACGGCGCTAGGCTCTAATTTGTGTGTCCACCCTAAGAAAAAAAATTCGGTATTGAACGCAAAGGACACAATAAAAATAAAATACATCGTCGGCACAATGACAAAAACGCGAATCTGCCATGTTAATGAATAGAAGATTCGTGTTTTTGTCATTGTGCCGACATAGTATGTGTGTTGCTTGAATGTGCTGATAATGCAAAATTAGTCGACTCGAATATTCAAATAAAATTTTTAAATTTAAATAAATTTTTAATCCACACCGGACAGGGCCGTATCCAAGGGGGGGGGTTTAGGGGTTCAACCCCCCCCCCCCCCCGAAATTTTGACATCAATTTTTATACTACTATTTTTCTTGAAAATTATGTCTCACAAGGAGCGATCCTCTTCGGGTATAACCCAAAGGGTCTCAAAATGAGTCAAAATCCTACTTTTAAGGGTAAAATTTCCAAAATTTTTCTGGTGGAGGACCCCCAAACCCCCTCGAAATCTATTAAGTACAGTTTTCCCCTCAAACTTAGGTGTGATTTACAAGGAGTGGTCCTCTTTGATGTAACCTAAAGTGTCTCAAAATGAGTTAAAATGCCACATTAAGGGGCAAAATTCAAAAAATTTTCTGGAGTAGGAACCCAAAAACCCCCTCAACATTTTGCCATTTATTACAGTATACCTTCGTTTTACCTTGAAAATTCGACCGCTTACAATGAGGGCGGCTCTTTGGGGTCTAATCTTAAGGGTCTCAGAATGTGCTAAAACACTTTTGAGGGGCAAATTTCCAAATTTTTTTCTGGGGGAGGATCCCCAGACCCCCCTTTACTTGGAATTCATATTGTTTATACAATTTTGAAATTTAGAGTATCAAAATTTCAATCCAGAGTTGTCATCTAAAACTTAAAGTATAAAAGTACCCGTAAGGAAGTACCTCAGAAAATATTTGAGTCACCCCCCCCCCGAAACAAAAGTCTGGTTACGGCCCTGACACCGGGGAAGCAAAACAAATTTTATGAATTTTCTTGGAAAATAATGTAGCTGCAATGTATCCAAGATTACTAAGAACCTAGTTAAAAAACAGTTTTTAAGAGTCAAATTTCAAAAATCTCTCTGGGGAGGACCCCACAGACTTCTTTTTTATTGTGTTGCTCCCACAATCCAACAATTTGACATGCGCTTGCTCAGCCTTTTAATTTTCTAAAAAGTTACTTTAATCCCTAATGCATACATTTGATTTATTATTGAAACAAAATAGTTAGTGACCAAACCCTATACACACGAAGTCTTGTGGGGAGGGGCGTGGGAAAATTACCTGAAGATGAGTTGGGTCGTGTTAGTTTTGATTATAAAAGGTGGGTCGCAATGTTGAAAAGTTTGAGAACCCCTTTAAAAGAAAGTTAAATCGCGTAAATACAATTTTAAGGGCAGATGGACTGAACATGGCCCTTTAAATAGGTACTTTTCTGATCCCCAGGCCCGAATTTAGTGCTTTTTCCACCCTGTGCTATACAATTTTCTTGTTGCGCCCTTAATATGAGTTTCTTTTCTTTTTAGAAAAACTACTTTTTAGTCTTAATTTTTCTCAGAAGTCACCGTATTTAATTTTACCAATTTTAGTTAGGTCAAAAGAGTCACCTTTACTACAAAATAACCATGACAAGACAAGAAACTTTATTGTAATGGGCAGAGCCCGTTTAAAATAACCATGAATCCAGGATATAAATATCTAATTTGTCATATAGCCCGGGGACCCTGGGACGCAGATTCATACAACCACCCAAACCTAAAATATTAAGCCCCCTCATATTTCAACAATGTAGTTGGTAACAGGGTGCATAGTAAAGTCCTTTTAACCTGAAAATACTTGAGGAGAAAGCTACAGCTATGCAAGTTAGGTAAAGGCGTAAAGGTACAGTAAAGTGACTATGCGCCACCTAATGTAAGCAACCGCAGCGCTCCCAGTGACGAACTCTGGAAGTTAGCCATTACAAATCGAAAACGAAAAAAGATAGAGGAAACATTTTAATGAAAAAGGTTGTTGGAAATATCGTAAAAAAAACGCGTCGAAAATTCATGCTTGAGGCGTGAAAAATTGCTATCTTCACTTGATAATATCTCCTTGAATACTTGAGATATTTTCACAAAACTTTTTACGCGTTTTTTACGATATTGCCAACAACTTTCTCACTGAAATTTTTGCTCTATCTCTTTTTGTTTTCGATTTGTACTTGCTAACTTCCAAAGTTCGCCACTGGGGGCGGGGCGCTGTGGTTGCTTTCAGTAGGTTGGGCATAGTCACTTTGCCATACAGTTACTTTACTTGCATAGGTGTTAGCGTTAGCAAGTATTTTCAGGTTAAAGGGACCAGGGTTGGAAAAAAACACGTTTTTTTCTAAAAAATACAAAAAAACATGTTTTTTTTTGTTTTAAACGTGTTTTTTTTTGTTTAAAACGTTTTATTTGGTTTTTTTACCCTCGACACAGAAATTCTAAAAAAAAAAACCATGATTTAAAAAAATTAAATTAAGTTTTTAAAATTGAAAATGGATTAACAAAGCTACCCCTGACATCAGATGGCATCTTGAGCTTTTTAGCACCTGTTTCTTGGAGCTTGGCCGAAGTAAAATGATTGTTTTGGAAATATGTTACTATGTCAACAACTTCAGCTTTAATATTAGAAATGTCAATATATTTTGCTAAAAGGTTTAAGATACGAGCTGAACATTTATAAGTTATTATATGCATATTCATTTCAGTCCTTTTTAGTTCATTGCATATTTTGACGACATTAGCAGCATTGATCGTATAAAATATTAAAATAAAACAAAGAACAGGTCAATTATAAAAAAAATATGATTTTCAAACAAGTTTATTTGTATTCTTTACTAAATAACTTTCTAGAAAAAAAATCAAATAAAGTCAATCAAATAAAAATCAAAATCAGTTTTATATACTAATGCCATCTGTTCATAGAAAAAGAATTACTAAAAAGTACATGTGTTTTAAACAATGTTTTTTTTTTGCTTTGTTTTAAACGTGTTTAAAACAAGTGTTTTAAACAAAGTGTTTTAAACGTAACAACCCTGGTTTAAACCAAATGTTTTTCATAAAAAAAAAAACTAAATGGTTTTTTTTTTTTTTTAAAAAAAAACTCATAATTTCTTTAGCTAAACTTTTGGGTTTAAAGTCATTTATCGATTCAAATATTGTGTTTTGAGCGAAATATATTAAATGCTTCTGACATTAATGCTGTAAAGCTATGCAATTTTTTGAAAACAATTAGACAATTGAAATTTTCTTAGAAAGACTCCTGGTTTTATTTATAAAAAACCAATTTTTTTTAATTCATTAAGAACTAGATATTTGAATGTATCATAAAAACCAATTGGTTTTTTTTAATCCATTGAGCATCGGATTTTTAAATATGCATTATAAAAACCAGTTGGTTTTTAATGCTCTAAAAAGACTCCCTTGGTTTTTTTTACAAAAAACTTATTTGGTTTTTTAGTTCATTAAGAACTGGATAATGGATATTTAAATGCATAATAAAAACCAATTGTTTTTTTTAATCAAATAAGCACCGAATTTTTAAATATAATATGCATTATAAAAACCAGATGTTTTTTAATGCTCCTAAACAGACTCCATTGGTTTTTTATGGTTATATATAATTTTAACTTTTTTTAATTAAATAAAATTAATTTTATTTAATAATTTAAGTCACTTAATTAATAGCTGAATTGATGAACTATATTTATTCAATGCATTCATAAATGAAAACAATCAGAAATATTTGTATTTATGTGTTAGGGAAAAATTTGTGTAAAAAAACCCGGTTTAAACCAAACAAACCTGATTTTAAAAAAAAAAAAACCATTTTTTTTTTCCAACTCTGATAGGGACTTTACTATGCAGTATGCACCTTAGGTTATGCCCAGAAATGTGGATAATAATGTGATTGCAGCACATAAAAAACAATCATTTCATTTGAAGCCTCACACCTACTATTTGTCCGGTCCATTATTGTAGTGTGTGTACTACAACTCAGTAGCACCTTCTTTAGAGGATATTTTATTTCTTATCTGTTATATATTTGGGCACCTCCAAAAAATAATTATACGCCACTCTATATTATTTTGTTTGCTGTTATATGTTTTTTTGCATTTTATACTGCATTTTTCAGGAACTCGTGGACGCTTTCAAACCGTCGGGGCTTCTTCTAACTAGCTCTCTCCTCTTGCGGGAGACAATACTAGATACTAACAAAGGGGTTTCAGGATACGATATTCAAAGGCTGACAGAGTAAGTAGTAATTTTAAAATATACAGCATGGCTTTCCAACTTCCAAGTACTCAAGGGCCGCATCGAAATCTCAAGTCAAGTGGCCCGCAAAGTAATCTGGCTCCTTTTTTAGCCATGATAAATTTTTCATGAGTCTTTAATATGGAACTTTTCAGGCGAGAGAGGGACGAAGGTTATTTACATATTGTGAAGGTATTACTGTATTTTCAAAAATTTCAGGGGATATATTAAGTTTTTGAATTGAATTTTGAATTTTTTTAATACTGAATACAAATTAAAGGGGTCATCCTCCAGAAAATGTTTGTAAATTTACCTAAAAATAGTGATTCACCTAATTTTTGAATACTCCATTTTGCCCCTCCTCACGTGATAAAGGTTGACTTTAGCTTTTATAACCCCCTTTCTACGTCCAGGGGAAATTTCAGGGTATAACCCCGCCCTCTCGAAACCTGAAACTTTTATTTGTTTACCATAGAAAACGACTAACCAAAGCTACTCCACAATATAAGAGGTAAATAGGGGGATTCGAGGGTTCTCCCCCGAAAAAATTTTGAATTTTAGTACGCTAAAAAGAGTTCTGAAGCTTCCTTTTTGGGGTTTTCAAGCAGCTTCGCGGGCCGCACAAAATGACTCGGCATGGCGCCTGTTGGAAACCCCTGATGTAGAGAATCTGATGAAATAGATACTGGGTAACCCTGCAAACCGTGTCTCCATCATACTTGTTCAATTTAACTTTCGTTCATTTACAGATTATTCGACTGGATCAATGTGAGGGCTTATTATATGCGAGGTCGCTGGAATGACTTCGTAGATGTTCACAGCCCGCTTTACAGAAGATCGATTGACACCGGGATATTCAAAGACCTCAATGTGGTAAAATATCAATTTCAAGCGCATTTTTTTTTTATTTTTTTTTTTGTACCAATACAGGGTGTTTCAAACAAGTCCGTCTAAACTCTGCACAGAAGGATTATTTGCGTGGAGTATATAAAATTTCCTGCACAAATTTCCAAAAAAAAAAAACTATGTTCACATTTTTGATAATAACTTGTTTTTAGCGTGAACCAGATATAACGTCACACCTTTTTCTGTAAGATTTTTTTCGAAAATTCTGGGTCTTATAGGGCATTTTTTATGTACTCCAAGCAAAGATGGCCAGTTTGGGCTGACTTGTTGAAACACCCTGTATCTCGTCGTGCCAAACTCATTTTATAAGGGGATATACATTTATTGCAACTATGAATCGACTACTTAAGAAAAAATTAATTTTGAAGTTGGAATGCAGGAATAGAAGGGGTTATTACAGCATTCCATGTAGTAAACTTAGTGTTTTTGCACAGTTTAACACACAATGAAAACACCATTTTAAACACACGAACACCCAAAAGAACCACTAGTGTTTTGGGGCTTTAATACTATTTTCTCCTTTTAATTTTTAGGTTACAAAGTGTATTTCAAAAATAAACAAATTAAAAAAGTTTACTCTTTCGAAGAAAAGTTAAGGGATTGTTTTGCTATAAAAGTGACGACTGGCGATAAATTTACTGATCGTGGTGGCGTACTATTGGTTTACTGTTTCAGTCAGGGGATCAGAGGCCGAAAGGTCCTATGAAATGACCTCTCCCTCTTCTATGCCAAACCACTTACTGAAGCTGTCCCTCCCTATCAAATAAATACATACATGGGCAGATATTGAAGGAGGACCCGTGCGATTTTTGTGATACAATTATGAGGCTTGGTTTTTCTGAAAGGTTTTTTCACAATGAATACAAATCCGGTTGGTTGATCCCTCATATATGGTGCAGAGGCGCGTGGCGAGGGGCGCAAATGGCGGATCACGTTTCAAAAACCTCAATATCTCTAATATTTATAGCTAAATAAATATTTTTTCAAGCTTAAATGTTAGTTTATTACATATTCTAATATATTAGAAGTGGTGGTACTTTTTAGAATGGCGGATAATACCGAAAATTGGGAAATTCCAAATTCACTCTTTAATGGGGTTTCCCGTACTATTTATCAAGTTACAATGGTGGGGGTTAGTTTTTCTAACAGCCGTATTGACTATTGCAAGTTAAACCGAAAGTATGAGTAAAACCTCGCATCATAGCGTTAACGTTATCGACCAGTCTTACTCCCGAGTAAAACCACGGCTTACTAGACTAGATACTATACCAAGGGCGGATCCAGACCAGATTTTCGGGGGGGGGGGGGAGCCATGTCAGAGTCGAAGGGTATTATATTTGAAATTTTCAGTGCCTCAGAAATTTTTTTGAAGAGTGCTTGCTTTTAAGCAGCTTTTTAGGGGTTTATAGTAACTAAGAGGATATCCAGAACCCATGCCATTGTTTTAGAAAGTGTGTGGGGGGGACGAAACCTTTTTGTAGGGGCATAACAATACTTATGTTTCGCGAGCTGTTTGGCTCCCAATTTTCCGAGTATAACATAATTAATAAGCGAAACTTTGTTAAAGTTAAAAAGGTTTAATCAGATAATGCTAATTCAAATGCAAAAGGGGGGTCTGGGGGTCCTCCCCCAGAAAATGTTGTGAAATTTGGCTTCAAATAGAAGGTTTTTTTACTCATTTTTGTACCCATTGGATACCCATTGGATAACACCTAAAGAGGGCATCCTAAATGGAGAGGAGAGAAATAAGTTCAAGGAGAAAACAGTAAATAAGTAACCCTGAGAAATTAATAGGGGGCCTGGGGGGTAACCCCCTAGACAAATTTTGGAAATTTGCCTCATCAAGTTTCAATAAAGTTGCCAATAAAGTCTCAGCTCATTTTGAAAGCATGTTAACCACAGAATTTTCAAGGATGAAATTATAAAAAGATGCCAAATTTTGAAAAGGGCTGGGGGTCCTCTCCCAGAAAAGTTTTGCAAACGCGCCCTTTTAAACTATAGTATTCATCTATTTTAAAATTTCCAGAAGGGAACAGCTTCTTTTAAGCGGAAGAATTTTCAAGGGAAAAACACTCTAAAACAGATGTCACATGTCAAAATATTGAAGGGGGCTTGGGGGTTCTCCCCCAAAATTTGTTTTGAATTTTGGCATTAAGAAAGTGTTTTTTAAGCTATTTGTTAGGGTTTCTCGGGGGGGGGGCATGGCCCCCAGCCCCCCCCCTGGATCCGCCCCTGTACTATACAGGCTAGCCGAGTACGGAAATCATTAAAAATCCAGATGGCAATACTGGACAAACTAGCAAAGCATATCCACAGTGTTGAAGGCGGTGGGTGAGGTAGGACTTGTAGCGATCCAAGCGGGAAAAGTTGTCAAATGGTTTTCATTGTTCAAAACTCGGCTAGCCTGTATAGAGTATTTTCAATCACATGACTCTGCCTAACAACGGCCTTAGCAACGTTGTTTATTCACCAAGTGACGTCATGTGCGAATGCTGCTATTGGATACTTCTATGTCCCGCCCCTAACAACAGCCTTAGCAACGTTGATTTTGTCCTCCAAGTGACGTCATGTGCGAATGCTCTATAGTATAGTATCTAGTAAGCCGTGGTAAAACCAAGGTAAAATAAAACCTAAGTTGTGTGACACCTCAACTTTGCCGAGTAAAACCCGATTTAAGTAAACAAAATGGCCGCCGGCAATATGTTAGTAGGGTTAGTAGAGAGAATTAAGGTTAAATGTGCGAAAATACAAACCTTTTAAGCTATATTTAGGTGATTCATTTCATTTGTAATCACATTGTTTGCCTAAAATTTGTAAATTTAATTATGATAACTGAAATTGTTTGTAAACATTGAGTGCCGTGTAATTTTTTGTTCCTCATCATTTTGACTGGTTTAATTGGTAGTACCTATAGAGCATTTTCAATCACATGACTCGGACCTAACAACGGCCATAGCAACAGAAGATGTTACAGTTTTTTGCCCTACAGAGGTTAACAGTTACAGAAAATGACAAGCCGTGGAATTCTTCTATTGGATCATTTGCAATCACGTGATCCCATACCTAAAAACCTCCTTAGCAACAGATACCTCGTTACCTAGCAACCGCCTTAGCAACAGTTAAAAGCCCTACAAAGGTTAACAGTTAATAGAAAATAGCTGGTCGTGACGTCACCTGAAAACACTCTATTGTTTCACAAAAAAATATTTATTATAAAATACTAGATGTATTGACGAGTTACTAGGTAAATATTAAGTTTAAAAAATTTATTTGTGTACTTTTCTTTATAGAAAGTTGGTTAACAATAGTTATTGCTGAATATTTTTAAAGAAAACATTTTGATTAAATTATTAATAAGTTAGAATAAATAATTTTTTAAGATAGTTTTTTTTCATTGAAATGACCTGTGAGGTATTTGCGGCCTTCTATTGCCTTGTCCATCGTGACGGTCCAATCAGAAACGGGCCTACTACTTTCCTACATTTCACTCGCCGAAATTCGCCTTAAATTCGCCGAAATTCGCCTATCTTAATTTCGCCTCATCCGAAATTCGGATATAGATTTTAAGGTAGAATTTTTGCGTTTTCACAAACTTAATATGAAATAGAGTTGTAATAATAGAGTTACAAGTACCAAGGGGGTCTTTTATGGGGGTCCTCCCCCATAAAATTTTTAAAAATTTGACCTTAAAATAACAGGGTTTTAACTCATTTTGGTGCATAAAATTCCATATTATATAGTGTAAAACTTTTCATTTTGGGGGGAGGGCTCAAGCCCCCTAGCACCCCCCCCCTTGGATCCGCTAGTGAGTACGGGAAACCCCATTAATGAGTGAATTTGGAATTTCCCAATTTTCGGTATTATCCGCCATTTAAAAAGTACCACCGCTTCTTATATATTAGAATATGTAATAAACTAATATTTAAGCTTGAAAAAATATTTATTTAACGATAAAATATTAGAGATATTGAGGTTTTTTGAAACGCGATCAGTCATTTTACGCCCTCCACTACGCGTCTCTGCACCATATTTGAGGGATCAAACAACCGGATTCGTACTCGTTGTGAAAAGACCTTTCAGTAAAACCAAGCCTCATAATTGTATCACA
The DNA here is from genome assembly GCA_963680715.1 of Tetragnatha montana. Classification (NCBI taxonomy): domain Eukaryota; kingdom Metazoa; phylum Arthropoda; class Arachnida; order Araneae; family Tetragnathidae; genus Tetragnatha; species Tetragnatha montana. Next base: position 31,176,088 of record OY796686.1, read on the forward strand.
AAAATCGTACGGATGACTACTTTCTTACCACTTGCCGCCACACTGTTATAAAAGTGCGGCAATTTTCTGAGAAAAGGTTAGGGAGACAATGCTCCCTATGACCTCCTCATGAATATATCAGACCCCAGATCATTCCTTGACTTCTTAACCACTTGTTGGGGGGGAACGTTATAATGGGCATTGAAGGCGAACTAGCCGTTCGCGCACAATGTCCAATGATTGTCCACAATGTCCTTCTTGTTTAACTTACAAGCCTCCACTGTAGATAATCGTATGTAACACTGCATGGATTTTAAACTCTTTTCTTTTCAAAGCATGATGGCTTGGAGCTTATGGTGAGGGAGGGGGCTCCCAAACATAAATTGATGGTCGGAGTTGCTTTCTTTGGACAATCTTTCACACTTCAGAACAGCAGCCAAAACAACCTCGATGCCCCGGCCAACGTTTCCGCCAATGGGGGTAATCCGGGACCTGTCACTAACCGAAAAGACAATCTGGCTTATTTCGAAGTAAGATACACAATCGTTATTTTAGACAGTTTCAAATCTTAGTTACGAGTGATAAACTTTTAAATTTATTTTGTGGATAAGGGCCAGTAGAAAGTTTTACAACGGCTGGAGAAAACACGCTTTAGTCTTTTGTTCGCTAAATGACCGCTAGTGGGAAGAAGCGTGCTTTCTCCTGGGTTATAAAACTATCTACTGTCCCTAAGAATCTAGTCATAACAGTGGTTCTCATTTAATGTTTTTTTTTAAGTTCCAGTACAGTTAGTTATTAATTACATAGTATCTATTACGTCAGGGGACACTCTCATGTATGTCCTTCTTCTATATCTAGATCTGTCAGGTGGTTAAGAGTGGCGAGTGGACCAGACGATTCGACCACGTCGGGAAATGTCCGTACGCATTCCATGGTGACCAGTGGGTCGGATACGAAGACGAACAGAGCATTCGCATTAAGGTGTGCATTTTGTTCCTTATGGCAACTTCGTCATTTTTAATTCTTTTTAACTTTTAGAAGTATTAATCTTATCTTTCCGATCACTAATAGATAAGTACTTTCCGATCACTTTTGCTGTACTTAATAAGGTAGAAAATCTTTTTGAGGTATTAAAACAGTTTTCTACAGTGTGTTTTGTTTACTTACTATGGGGAACAACGGGGTCATTCGTGCTTTAGCGTCCTTTTGTAGGGATGTATTTAATTTTGGTGTAAAAACTAAAATTTTAACCTGGGGTTTTTTTTTCACTATTTTTTCAGTTGTTTTGGGGCTATTTACTATGTTTATACCACATAAAATTTCAGGCTTTAATGGGTAAGAGACAATTTGAAAGCGTCAGTTCGATCCTTACTTAATTGTGAAAAAAAATATTTGCTTGACAAAATGGTGATGCCAAATACATTAAAAAAAAATTTATTAGTTATTTCCTTTTTCTCGCTTAACGAATAAGCTTTGGTGACACCGCTCAAACCAAACATATTCAGAAGGTTCCCAAATTATAATGCTGCTTTTTCAAGGTTGCAAGGTATGGAAACATACACAGCACAGTAGCACAGCTCATACCAAATATGTCAATTTTACGTAACTGCAACTAAAAGTAAACGAAATTTGGCTATACATGACGAAAATTGGACGAATTGTGAACGTTTGTGCTACTTGTGATAGTGTTAAATTATTTCCATTTCAGATGCGCTACATCAAGAGCCATGGCTACGGAGGCGCCTATGTGGATGCCATTAACATGGACGACTTCAATGGGTTTTGCGGACCCAAGAATGCCCTGCTTCATACTGTACAAGAAGAACTTTCCAAAGAACGTTGATGGTACTGGATTAAAGCTGAAGAAATGGTGCTTGAGTACCCCCTCCACCACTTAAATAATACGTATTTTAGGTCGTAAAAAAAATTGTCGTTTCTTTCGCCTTGTGTCCTCTTTAAAATATAGAAATAATAAGTTACATAGAGAAAAATCTACAATTCAAAGTCTTTGTTACTTAGCAATAGTTACTAAGAAATTTCAATAACACCTTGCTAAAATTTGGGCATGTTTCGCAATATTTGTTACAAAAGGTTTATTTATATTTTAAAGATGTTTTAAATAGCACAATTTATTGTTTACAAAAATATAACTAATATGCAGGGCCGTATTTAGGCACGTGCAACATGTGCTCTAGCACAGGGCGGCAAAATTTTGAGGGGCGGCAGATTACAGCCATTCAAAATGCTACAAACTACAGTTTTTTAAAAAAAATGTACCATACAGTTTTCACTACGGGAGGATTCTATGACCTATAATTCTTAATTGTGTTTTTGTGTGTTAATCCCTTAACCAGTAGCGGATCCAGGTGGGTGGAATGGGCAGTAATTTTGACATCAATTTTTATATCGTTTTTCCCCTTGAAAATTCTGCAACTTATGAGGAGATATCCTCTTCGGGAGAACCCAAAGGGTCTCAATACTTTTTACGGTCAAATTTCAAAAATTTTCCTGGGGGAGCACCCCCAGACCCCGCTCAAAACTTAGACGTCTGATGTTTACTTAGACAGTGTTTTTCCCTTGGAAATTTTGCCACTTACAAGAAGCAAAAACCCTAAATACGGGCCTGCTAATATGAGAATTTAACAACTTCATTTACAATTTATGATATTTTTTTTATGTCTGTCGTTTTCCTGCATGCAATCCAATATGTAGGAAAATATAGTTTTACAGGGCTTTTGTAAGCTTTCCTGCATATTTTCGGTGATAAAAGAAAACGTTTTAGAGTAAACGTGTCATCTGTTAGGTTTTGAATCTTTGGAAGTGGGTAAAAATGTGATTTTTCGTAGAAGAGGTTCGTAAAAACGAGTGTCGACGAGTTCTCTTACAGTGCAATAAACTTAACTATTGAAGCCATCATCAATTAAAAAGTCCCTGCAATCCATGAACTAGACTTTCTTACCCAAGACAACCTGATAAGGAACAAAGAAATAAATCGCGAAATGAGACATTAAAGAAGCTTTGTCCATCGGTACTATCCAAAATTAAATAAGGAGAACGAAAAAAAGAAACCGTATCAGAGTCATTCCTCCGCTGTGACGCACAAACAATCACTTGCTTTACATCCTGTCTCTTATTGAGGGGAGCAATAAATATTAAACGAAATGATTTCGCGAAAAGTACGGTCAATGTTAGGGATTTCGATTGATGGAAATATATTTTCAAGAACGCTTCAAAATAGCCTGGTCAATGAAAACAAGATAACCAAATGGGTGATGTCCTGTTTCATCTCTTCCGCTTTCATCCCCTTGTCAAATTTTGTGCTGTTTCACAGTGGCGGCTCGTAGCTAAAATTATTGGGGGTGCTGCTCCGGTGCTGATTTACCAAGTTGACACCGTATTTTAGTTAAACAATAAAATTCCAAATAAAACTCTGCAAAACGTGGATAGAGTTAACAGAAATCATACGAAAAGACGCTTACAGTTGTAATTCCCAAGCATCATCGTTTCTGTTTGTTGTTTCTTTTGTTTTCATTTTCGTTTCTTTTACTCACTCTATTTTCTATATTTTGAAGTTAAAATTCACAGCAGATACGCTAAAAGAACAGAACACACCTTTTTTCTTAATTAAACTTTAAAATTAAAATCTTACACGTTATTCCATCCATATACGACGAGTTACTCTCTTGCACGCTACTAGAATGACTGAAAAATTACATTATCCAAAATCAAATTTGAAGTAAAAAAAGAATAACATAAAAAGGTAGGAATAAATAAGATACATTACTGATATGTCAAATAAGCTGAATAGAATTAATAATTACTGTTTAAAAAAGAAGTTAAAAAGGAAATCTGTGTTTATAAGTGATTTTTTTTAATGAATGAGCTGGTACAACTGGATTTATGATCCTTGACCATGCTGTAGTACCCTTACTGTCACAAAACTCAATTCTTGGCTATGCAATTCCATATACTTCATTTTTTCTATAACGTCGAAAAAAATCAAGATGGGAACAATAGAAAATTTTGATTTTACACTTAATTAACATTCAAAAACATGTCACACTCCTATATGTAACTCATAAATTACTCATTAATTATACTTAAAAAGATGAAGTTTATTTTATACAGTACCTCCAAGCTCGCTGAGAAATTTCGAACCCAATTTGTTATGTATAAAAAGAGATAAAAACCCTGGAAAACCTGGGAAATTTTGGTTGGGGGTGCTGCAGCTCCGCAGCCCCTATGGACAAGCCGCCACTGCTGTTTCATCCCCTCGATAATTTATTACTATTTATTTGTGCGCTTTCGTCCCTTCCTTCAAATTTGGCGCAATCAATATATAGTTTGGTTTCAAAAAAATGTTCTGTTCCCAGAAAGTCGCATTATTAAGCCGATATCCGTCCTTTTTTAAATATCAATCTAAACAGCTCATTTGTTCTCCCTGCACTCATTTGCCCGAATGTGTATTTTCCAAGTGACCAGTGGTCGCGGACAGCATAATACAAGGATAATTGCAACAATTCCATTGTATCAGATAATGATAATATACCAAGTCTATCTATATACTAATTTATGAAATAAAAAAAATCTTTTTAAAAAACCCGTTTTTAAAATGTACTAAAAAGTATCAAATAATTTTTATAACTCCTTTTAAGACGAAAAACATGGATATCAAGCATTAGGTTAGGTATTTGATTCTCTCAGCACTCCTCATGCTGCTATTTTTTTTATTGTGTATGTACAGATACATAATGCATGATCCCCACGTTTTTCGTTTTACAAGGAGTTGTAAAAATTCTTTCATAGACGAGTTCCACTGGAAGTTGACTGGAAGTAAAATGTTCAAACCTCTCCGGTAGGAATATATAGTAAATTAACCCATTCACTGTGTATTTAGGTACCCAGTTTTGCATTTCAAGGCATTCATTAATCAGTAAAAACTTTAAAAGGAAAAACTGATGGTAAAGATAGAATTTTAGTAAGATATCATGGGAAATGAAGATGTTATGCAAATTTTTGTATTGAATCAAGACAAAATAAACTGAAGAATATCAACTAATTGAATGTGGAATTAAAGTATTTTTATTAATTAACAGTGTAAAAAGTAACTGACAGGTAACACCTTGACATACATTATAATATTTTAAAAACGAAACTTTTTAAAAGTTATTTATTTTAGTAATAATTTTTTATTTGGTATCCAAGAAAAAACTGAAGCGTAACAATTGTTCACCTTTTTAGAGGTTTTATGCCAATTATGGTAAACTCAACACCCAGGGGATCAAACAGGACAATTTTTGACAAGGAGACGAAACAGGAAGAGACGAAAGAGGACTAAACCATTAAATTTTTCATTCAAATTTATCAAATATCAATCAATAGTTTCAAAATCCTAGTTTCCTTTATTTCCTTACCCTCTTAAAGTATCATTTTGCAATGAGGATAGAGAAATCAAGATGATAATAATGGTTTGAAGGCTGATTGAAGGAGTTATACTAGATTCTGCTTTGGATACAGAGGTAGAGGTAGGTCCCTGCTTATTCCAAATTTAATTTAAATTTTTTGAGATAGTAAACTAAGGGAAAGGGAGATCATAGCTCCCTTATCGTATAGTTCTTCAAAAGAAGTAGGCTATGATGATAATAATAATTTAAGTACAGAAAATGAGAGAGAATAAAAAAGAACAATACAGGATGGGTGATGACAGAGAGAGGGTGATGAAGGAGTACTAATGAACTAATTGAAGGATAGAGATAGAAAGAATTAGGTAGAGACAAGAGATTGAAAGAATTATTGTAAATAAAAAGGATAAGAATGGGGGAAGAATATGATACAGCGGTAAACGTGCAAAAGGGTTAAAACCCACAAACTTTAGAAAGCATTTTTCATTTTCTATCAGAAAACTTCGTCTTCGTTAACTTTTCCATTCATAATGAGCATAATAGGTTTTAGTCAGGAATTTCCCAATTTTCACCTCTGTAGAAAAATTATCAAACAAAAAGTAATCGAACATAACACAACCCCTTGCCGTCATAGATTTTTAATTTAAATCAAGAAAGTCTAAATTACTTCGCTGAAAAAGCGAGTAATCTTCTTGGAAGTCTTCTTGGCAACATTTTCTTTCTCTGACCCCATGGGAAAATCATTAAACCAAATTCAACTCACTTTTAAAATTAGCAAGCCAAACACCATAGCTGATTTGATAATGTTAATTTAAATAAAAAAAAGTTTAACTGACTAAAAAAAGTTTTAGGCAATAGGTCACTAAACAACCACCACAGCGTCAGGCCCGTAGCTACGGGGGGGCAGGGGGGCTGAGCCCCCCCCCTGGCATCTTTGTTTGCCCCCCTAGAAAATTTTCACAAATTCTGTCCAAAAGCAAGGCTTGGAAAACACTACTTGTAAATCCCTTTAAGCATGGAGGGGGGGGGGGTTATGGGGTCCAGACCCCCCCCTTAGCCTAAACCTTATGTCAGCCAAACAGAAAGGTTCCTGTCCCAAATATCCAAAATATGAGTGAAAATAAACTTTTTCGGGTCAAATTTCACAAAATTGTTTTGGGGAAAACCCCCAGACCCCCTTTCTTGATTGAGGACATGTATTAACCACAAAAATGTGTGATTAAGTTCACAAAAATTCACATTTGCCCTACATTTTACTCGGAAAGGGGGAAAAACTATTAGAAACATTTGGGGTACCAGAGCCCCTTTGAAACAGTCTAAGTATACCAAAAACAAGTTAAAACCTTTTTTTTGTAGGGGTAAAGTAAAGTTCCAAAAATTTTATGGGGAATGACCCCCAGATCCCCTTTTGCCCTCGGAGAACTGAGGGATCAGCCGATTATGCAACCGGAGGCCAACCAGTCGCTTCCGAATCTTCCGCCGTCACCAGCAACGCCTGTCCCACCACCACAGGCTTCACCAGATCCTACAGAATTCTCTCAGACTCAGACGTCCCCTCCCGTGAGTGAACCAAACCTGGAGGAGCGTCAGGTGACATCGAATCCATCACAGATTCCCAGTCCGAAGGTTACACCGAGTCCGCTACAGATTCCGAGTCCGAGGATAGCACCGAAGTTACCCCCGAGGACTCCTAGACGTTCAACTCGCGTCAGGCGCCCACCTGAGCGCTTGGAGTACAAGCACAAGTGAACTTTGATAAAATTATTGAAGTGTGACTTTTAAACTTTTCGATTATCTCATCATAAGTTTTAGAATCTAACTCCGCCGGAGAAAATAAGTCGATTAGCGTTGATACCGATTTGGTCCCTAAAATAGTGATTAAAGTAGAAACTTTCAGCTCTTCCGTCACTTTATTCAGAAATGCTTGACCCTTAATAAATACGTATCCACGTCATCAACATCGGGATCAAAATCTGCTATTTTCGACAGATTCATTTTCCCTTTCAAATGAAGAACGATCAAACTTACGACCCTTACCCAACCTCAGAATACCATCCGACCGATTCGAAACTCTTCGAAAAACCAAGCGACCATCTCCGTCGCCACATGAAATAACCTAGCCGAGTCTGGGGAACAAGAACTAGTTTAATGAGAGAGAGAGAGTATATATGTCGGTAACGGGGTACCAGCAGCGTAACTAGTTTAATGAAATTCAACACAGGTTTATATACAATTGTAAGTTCGCCAACTTGGCGCGTTTGGCAAGGTTTGGGGATATTACACTTGGAACTCTATTTTTAATAACTTTTTTTAATATTAAGTTCATAAAAATATACATCCAAAATTCAGACTTAGTGACCAAAACTATAGTTAAAAACCTGATTTTTTAAGTCAAACTTCCAAAAACTTTCTGGGGGAGGACCCCCAGACCCCCCTTTGGTACTTGTATTTTAGTAACTAACAACTTTTCCTATATTAAGTTTTTAGGGCCTAAATTATCACCTAAAAAGCTACATTGGACCTATTAAACATGATGTGTGGGAGGGCTGAGGATTAATTTTGGGCCCCTCCCGAAATAAATTTCTATATACCATAAAATTATAACTTACATAAATCCAGGAGTAATACTAACAATTATTTAACTTGCCCCCTCTGAAAAAGTCTGTGCCCTCCCTAAGGGAATTCCTGGCTACGGGCATGCACAGCGTCTGAAGTAGGATGTTGCCAGTTGGAAAATTAATATAGCACATAAGGCATGTTAAGAGACAATAAGCTATAGGTTGAATGGATTCAGATAAAGTGATATATTCATATATTTAACCCCAAAAAAGTAACGGTGTTGGGTAGCTATCAAATACATTTCATTCAAAAATAATGCATCTCTCTATATATAATGAAGGTGTCCGTGCCTGGGTTCCTGGGTTCCTGGGTTTGTCCGGAACAGATTTGGCTCAATTTCTCCAAAACTACCCGTCCGAATCGAACCAAACTTGGTACACATACGTATGGGGACGGGGGAAAGACAATGACATCATTTCCAAATTTCTAAAACCACCCCTTCATCCCCTTTTAGGCCTTTTTGTAAAAATCGCCTTACTTCTCCACTAAAGAAGATCTGTTTAACTCGCATTGTTGCAAATAATACAACAAAAACAATTTTAAACATAAAACAAAGTATTTAAAGATAAAACTTGGCTAAAATTGTTTTAAAAAGGTTATTAATAATTTAAAAAATTAAAAACGGCCCTTATAAAAAACTTTATAACAGTATTTTCTTATTAAAAACTTCATTTTCCATGAAACTTTAAGTTGAAATAGAAAGTTTTAAGAATTAGACTGGTTAAAGTAAAGATTACATCATGCAGTTTTTTTAGAAAGTTGATGATAGAAACACTAGATCAATTTGTTATTTAACCTTATAATTTGTTTCTTTGGTGTAGTTTAACGGGATTTTTTTTTTCAATTTAAACAGGGGGTATTTACAAATTTTGGGATTTCAAAAGTCTGTAATAATTTTAATGGATTTTTTTTCACTTAGAATGGATAATTGGGTAACTGTCGTAATTAAATGTGCAACACCGGAACTGGATGGTTAGGTTAGATTTACACAGTTGGAACCGGGAGGGAAAAGGCACAGGGAGCACGGTGATGAAAATGCACCGGGAACACCGAGATGAAAAGGCACCGGGGACACCAAGATGAAAAAGGCACCGGGATATGAAAAAATACTGGGAACACCGGGATATGAAAAAATACTGGGAACACCGGGATATGAAAAAATACTGGGAACACCGGGATATGAAAAAATACTGGGAACACCGGGATATGAAAAACTACCAGGATGATTGGTAATTATGGTTACAGAAAATTAGGCATGTAACTTGAGAAAATTTTAATAAATTGATACACTCCACCCGTGCAAGGCCGGGCATATCAGCTAGTTTAAAATAAAATTACTAAATTGTAAGTTGCCTCCTAGAAGATTTTCAAAAATGAGGCACCCACGAAATATTAGCAAAGATTTTCAAATTGATTTAGAGAAATTTTTAAATATTAAAAACTATCTCTTTAAACAGATAGAAAATATTAAAAGTTTCAAACCATTTATAGGTCGTGCTACTATAGAGCATTTTCAATCACATGACTCCGACCTAACAACGGCCTTAGCAACAGAAATGTTACAGTTTTTTTGCCCTACAGAGGTTAACAGTTACAGAAAATGACTGGCCGTGGAATTCTTCTATTGGAGCATTTGCAATCACGTCACCCCATTCTTAAAAACAGCCTTAGCAACAGTTAAAAGCCCTACAGAAGGTACACAGTTAAAAGAAAACCGGTTGTGACGTCACCTGAAAACACTAACAAATTATAGGAAAAGTTCAAACCTGAGTCTTCGAAACACTTCGGTACTGTCGGATACCAGTCTCTAAAAAACTCTATAAAGAAGCGGTACGCTTATCGAAAAAGCAAGCGGTTCTTCTTTTTTCCCCAATCCTCCGCTCGCGCTTAAAGCACACTGCCCTTGTCCATGTGGGAATTAGAATTACACGACTGGGAGCCAGCAACATATTTTGTCACCCATTTCCTCTCAAGCGATATTTGGTGGAAAATTTCAGGGAGTTGTATCATATAGCCTGGTGAGCGTCAGCTGCTTGTCCGTGGGTGGGTTGAGCGGTGGGAGCCTCCCAAACAAACAAACAAAAAATAATAATAATAAAATTTTCAGTCATTTCCTCCCGGCTGAAACTTAGATACATTATAGTAGACCCAATATCTAGAAGAAAAAAATTCGTCAGCTGGCTGTAGGGCGGTGGAATAGACGTCAGCTGGTCGTTTTAACATTTGGAGCGTCTTCCTCAAAGATTATTATCAATGAAACTAGCGATAACTTGAAGGTATTATGGAAACCCAACCGCTTCAATTATTTTCTCCCGCTTAATTGAAGCGGTTGGGTTTCCACAATACCTTCAACTTCAAGTTATGGATGTGGGTCAAAATCCCGACACTCAGAATCCCGACAGATCAGGTTCCCGACGGTCGAAATCCCGACAGTTCATAATCCCGACAGGGTCAGAAACCCGACAGTTCAAAATCCCGACAGGGTCAAAATCCCGACAGGGTCATAATCCCGACAGGTCAAAATCCCGACAAGGTCATAATCCCGACAGGTCGAAATCCCGACAGGGTCAGAATCCCGACAGGTCATAATCCCGACAGGGTCAAAATCCCGACAGGGTCAGAATCCCGACAGGGTCAAAATCCCAACAGGTCAGAATCCCGACAGGTCAAAATCCCGACAGGGTCAGAATCCCGACAGGGTCAAAATCCCGACAGGTCAAAATCCCGACAGTGTAATGTCACTCTTGAGCCGTGAGAGCATAAATAATTGAATTTTTTTGAAATTTTAAATTTTTTAAAATTGATTAAAAACTGGTTTAATACTACACTCCTGCACGTGCAAGACTTTTTTCTAGGCAGCTTTTCAGTGCTGACTACAGATGTTTCTTCAATACTGTTGTTTGAAAGATTTTAAAATTTTAAATTTTTTAAAATTGATTAAAAACTGGTTTAATACTACACTCCTGGCGCGTGCAAGACTTTTTTCTAGGCAGCTTTTCAGTGCTGACTACAGATGTTTCTTCAATACTGTGGTTTGGAAGATTTTAAAATTTTAAATTTTTTAAAATTGATTAAAAAACGGTTTAATACTACACTCCTGCGCGTGCAAGACAATTTTCTGGTCAGTTTTTCAGAGCTGATTACAGATACTTCATCAAAACTGACGTTTAAAAGATTTTAAAATTTTAAGTTTTTTTAAAATTGATTAAAAATTGGTTTAAAATTTTAAAATCTTTCAATCGTCAGTTTTGATGAAATATTTGTAATCAGCACTGAAAAACAGCCCAGAAAAAAGTCTTGCACGCGCAGGAGTGTAGTATTAAACCATTTTTAATCAATTTAAAAAAATTTAAAATCTTTCAAACCACAGTATTGAAGAAACATCTGTAGTCAGCACTGAAAAGCTGCCTAGAAAAAAGTCTTGCACGCGCAGGAGTGCAGTATTAAACCATTTTTTAATGAATTTTAAAAAATTTTAAATTTTAAAATCTTTTAAACGTCAGTTTTGATGAAATATCTGTAATCAGCGCTGAAAAACTGACCAGAAAATTGTCTTGCACGCACAGGAGTGTAGTATTAAACCATTTTTAATCAATTTTAAAAAAATTAAAATTTCAAAAAATTCGGGATTTTGACTTGTCGGGATTCTGACCCTGTCGGGATTTTGACCTGTCGGGATTTTGACCCTGTCGGGATTCTGACCCAGTCGGGATTTTGATCTGTCGGGATTTTGACCTGTCGGAATTTTGACCCAGTCGGGATTTTGATCTGTCGGAATTCTGACCCTGTCGGGATTTCGTCGTCGGGAACCTGATCGGTCGGGATTTTGAACGGAACCCTCAAGTTATCGCTAGTTTCATTGATAAGAATCTTTGAGGAAGACGCTCCAAATGTTAAAACGACCAGCTGACGTCTATTCCACCGCCCTATGACTGCTGACGCTCACCAGGCTTTATGATACAACTCCTTGAAATTTTCCACCAAATATCGCTTGAGAGGAAATGTAACCTTGGAGGAAATGGGTGACAAAATATGTTGCTGGCTCCCGGTCTGTGGTGGATTCTATACTCTGTGACTGTGGTTAGGGAGAAGGAAAGTTAAGCGGCTCTAAAGAGCAAGCAAATACCTCTAACAACTTTCAATTTCATGTCGTGTCAGCAGTATTTTTGAGATTTTAAGAAAAGCAAGCAAGGAGAATGGAACAATTGCATGCTGATCTGATCAGTGTTGGGTACAATGGACAGGCTATGGATTTTCATATATTTACTGATGCTTTTAATGAAGGACAGCCAAATATGATTTACGCTGACATTATAAGGTGGTTAAGTTTGCAGCTTGGAAGTCTTTGTGACTTAGAAAATTGTATTAGTTCCATCAATGATGAAAGTGATCTAGGAATTGGAATTTTAGTCGAAATTAGCTCCTTATTAAAAGAACTTTATTGTCCTTGGAAAAATATAACCACTGGACCTATTGAAGATAGGTTGTTCAAAAGAGAGGATAAAGTTTTGGCTATTGTGTATCTATCTTCAGAGTTAGAAGCTGCAAAAATGATGGCTTTTAAAAAGCCAAAGAAAAAAGAAACTCCTTTAAAAGTGGAACTGAGTGAATCTAAAACTGCTAGAGAACTTAGAGAAATGCTAGTTTCTTTAGGCTTTGGAAAACCTCCTGATGATATTTCACCTCAAAAACTGTTTGGAGGAGTAGAGAAAAAGTTGTATTCCCTGTGCAATAACCAAGCCCCTAAGAACTTGGTTGGAAAACTACTGTTTTTTGGATCTCTAACAGAAAAGCACTGGTTTCAATTAGAAAAGTTATATAAAGAAGATTACCAAGAATACAAAACTCGCAGAAATCTTTTACTCACTCGACTGGATGTGACAATTAAATCATTTCTTTGGGCTGAAAGGCTTCAGAACAAGAGTGAAGAAGTAGTTCACTTGTATAACAAGAAAAAGCAAGGGATGTCTGATGAACCAAATGTTTCAATTTCCAATATTCTTGCTGCTACTGAAGATTTAGCACTTGTAGAAAAAACTAGCAATGCCAGTGTTAGAAAAAATATCAAGTCTTCTATTTATGGTGTACGAATCGGGGAAGTACCCGATCGGGGAGGTCGCCCGTCTGAGCAGCAACCACCTCCTCCCGAAGTTCCCAGCTGGCAGAAAAATGAGACTTCATCAAGGGGTGGCCGGCAGCAGTTTTCCAGCTATAAAAACACTGGCGACAGGGGCCCTCTCAAACGAGACGGGGGAAGTCACTCATTTCAGCACAATGGGGCTGACAACAGAGGTAGAGGTGACTACCATAATGCTCAGCAACCCATGTACCAGCAGCCTGCTTACCAGCCTGTGTACCAACCTGTTATGATAAGTGGACAGTTAGGCTATGGATTTGGTGGTTATATGCCTGCTGGGGATAATTTTCAACAGTATGGTATGAGTGACGGAATTAACAATCAGTATCAGTCGAGACCAAACAGTGGTTCTGGCATGCGTTCAAGGGGTGGTTACGAGAGAGGCTCCAGACCTTATCGAGGGCAAGGACGTAGGGGAAGACAGTAAATGGGGTAGCCTAGTTCTTCCTTTGGATTAAAACTTTTCAGCTTTCCAATTTAGAAGAGTTTTGTGGTAATTGTGAAGATTGTAATGGCATTACGAGAATCTTGGTTTCAATAAATGAAAATGAGAGAAAAGCATTTGTTTTGCTTATACCATTGTGAATTTTTTATACCTACTTTAAGAAACATCTGATTTTTGTAAAGGTAATTAAGAGGACTTACAATTATGAAAGAATTATTTCTAACATCTTACAGAATACAAAAATATATCAATATTTGTAGGCTTTCAAGATTTTGTGATTTGTTTTAAGGTACTAAATTGATTTCTATTGTCAAAGTATTCCAAAGATCCCCCCAAAAAATAATTTTTATATTTTTTCCATGCAAGCAAGTGTAGTGCAGGTGTAGTTTTTCATACACTTTTTCCAGATCTGAATGTATACTCTCCTTAAGCAAGATTTACTGGGAGAAAATATACATTTAAAAGAGGAGCCTAAATTCTTTTCATATAGTCGTTAAAAGCAAATGTAATACCAATAGTTTGTTGTCTAACTGAAGGACCTTCTGAACCTGACATTTAGTTAATTTTGATAGAACTTAGTAAAATTAGGAGAATATTCTTAAAAGAAAGGATGCCTATCACTTTAGAATTATCTGTTGAGAAAAATATTTGAAATAATTCTTTAATATTTATTTTACAGAGAATGATTTATTGTGAGAATATTCTCAAAGAACTCTTAATTACTGAGTAATATAGATGCAGTTTAATTTACTTTCTACTTAAAAATTATTTCTGAAAGAATAGTTTAAAATTTTTGTTTGCATAATTTAAAATTCAGTTTCATTAGTATTTCCAATTCTAGAAAAACATTTCTATATATACACATTATTATTTCCTTCAAAAACGCTATTTAATAGTTGGAAAATCTTAAGTTAATAGAATGTAACTGGCTTACTCTGCCTTACCTATGAAACATGTTGTCTTATAAATTAAGCAGTGATTTTAAAATATTTTTCAATTAAATGTGCTTCCTTTTACTTATGATGACTTCTCATTGAAACTTGACTTATTCCTATTACCCTCCATTACTGGAGCATAGGGCCTCCGATATAAGTTATATATAATACAATACCAATATAATAAATCCAAAAGTTAGTATAATACCTTGTAATTTTTTTATAATTATTTTAGTAACTTCTAGGAGAATATTCTCGAAAATTCTCCTCTAAGAGAATATTTCCGAGAATATTACATCTCTACCTTTATTAAAGTAATAATAAAATCTATTGTTAAAAAAAACCTCAAAAGAAAGGAAATTAGAAGAACATAATAATTAACTGGTTGCCACCCAGAATTTACAAAAGTTAAAATGTCACTAGTACAATATACTCTCGTTTCTTTCAGGTACTAAAGAAAAATGATTTTGGCTGCTTGGCTGATAACTAAATTATGAAACTAACTATGAATAAGGCTAGGGGGTGTGTAAAATATATACAATATATTAACTTCTTAAAAAGGACTATATAAATTCCAGAAAACACTACTAGTCTATTACAAGTACAATCTAAACTGGTAATAAAGTATTTACTTAAAACAAATTGCATTAAAAAATATATACTTCAAATAAACACATTTAATGATTTCATTTTTCAAAGGATATTATTCTAGGTCAAAGAAAAATGTGAACTTGTTTATAGGCTGGCTTAATATTAAAGATGCAACATGTATTTGTTAACAGTTATAGTAAATAATTTTCATTATTTCAAGTACATTAAAGTATTATGGAAAATATTTTATAAAAAGACATTTAAGTTCAGTATCAGAGGGATTAATATCGTATTTAAATTAAAAATAATTAACACACTAACCAAACAAAAACATAATATATATAATATTGTAATCAAAATACAATTTTTGAACAGTTGTAACTTGTATATGGGGCCATCCAACAATGTCACACTTTTTCACCAAATTTTTGACCCCCTCCCCTTGCTTATGTTAAGTCACATTTGGACTCAGGGTTGGAAAGAACCTACAACCACACATTCTCATTGAAGCCAAAGTGTGAACCACGTTTTGATTTTAAAGTGAACTTGCATTTTGATAGAATAATCTTTAAAATAATGTCAACACATCTGACAAGAGATTTAACGTGAATTAAAGCAGGAATTATAGCGTTTCAGAAAAATAAACAAAATAATTTTAATTTGAATCAGTCTAATAAATTATTTTATAACACTATAAAGGGCAAAACCACACATATAAAAAGGCAAAAGAAAATACAAACAGAAATTTATTTGAGTCTTTTTTGCAAACTATGGCTACAACTGAGAAGAACAAATTAGTAAAGGATAAAAACTATCTTTCCTTTTCTTTGTCCCTGTTATCATAATATTCATGATAATAATCTTCATCATCAAGAAAATCATCATCCTCTTGGCTAGGCAATCTTACCTGAAAAATAATAGTTCATTGTTAACTTAAGTTAAGAGTGGGTAGTTGACTTTTTTAATAAAACTATTGAATAAAAATAAAACTATTCAGATATTCAACAAAAAATAGTTGCATTCGTAATTTTTAATATCTAGTTACCACAGATTTTTAAGTTTGTTTGAGAATTGACTAAAAGTGTAAAACAAAGCAAAATAAGCTTTTTTAAAATAAAAGATTATACAAAGCGAAGAACTGGATAACTTCCCTTACATGTATTAAAAATATGGCAGTTTTGATAATGAGAAAATGATGAAGCAAAATACTCTTAAACAAATCTTTCCATAGAAAAAACAACATTTCAGTTTCCCCAAAATTTTACTGTTCTTAACTTGGTTACACATACACTAGTGTTAAATTACAAGTCCAGGAACAGTTAAAACCTCATTAATTTCCGTTATTTTCAAAGTCAGAAAAGAATTATTCAAACTGATACAATGGCTACCTATACAGGGTGTTTCAACAAGTCCACCCAAACTCTGCACAGCCATATTCTTTGTGTGGAGTACATTAGAAATGCTCAAAGAACTATACCTTTTTCAGAAAATCATGATAAAAAATGTATGAAGTCATGTTCTGTTTACATTAAAAGAGGGTTTAAGGAAAATGTGAACTAGATATTTGGATATGTTGGTACATTAAGGTGTTAAAAATACCTATTGTACACCGGGTAATGAATAGTTAGTTTTAATCGGATATGACATCACATTTTTTGAAAAATAAAAGTTGTCATGGAGGTATATTTCTTTGAGGATTTTTATGTACTCAAGATTTTTTTTTACTAGAGTTAGGAGAGAATTGTTGAAACACCCTGTATACTACAGACTTCTAAAAAACTAAAGACCAATTTAAGAGTTAAAAAGTTTAAAAAAAATCATAAATAAAAAAATACAAAACCTATATAAACTTCTAGAAGACCCCAAATGTAAAAACACCCTCATATACACCAGCCTTTAAAAATGAAAGATTCACAGTAAAGATACTGATATATTTTGTGAATTAATGTACAAAGGGTTTAATGTCATTACATAATTTGAAAGCACATATATTGATGACATCGCATGATAATTTTGGGGAAATCTAATGTATGAAAGTTATATATCATGCCATAGGTATACTTTCATTGATGACATTAGTGTATATAGTGTACATCAGTGTATTCTTATAGTAAAAAACCCAAACCTAGTTTTATTTTACCAATCTCATATGAAAGAATTCCTTTTACTAAGTTTTTTCATTTAAAATAAGCAATAAATGAATATTGAGGAGGTTATAAAATGAGAAATAATAATTTAAATGAAAAATAAATAAATAAAGGAGATTTATAAAAATGTCAGGACTTGAAAATATAGAGCTTAATGCAAACCTTTGGAGGAACCCACAGGTGAAATTAACCAGCTTTAAGAAGTGTGAAAGACTTGTAAAAAAGAGAGCAATTTGATTTTAATGAACAAATAAGCATTAAATAACAGAGGGTTCAGATTCAATAATGTTAAGGGACCACACACACACTCAAAAGACATGCCAAAAACAAATCCAATCACCCAAACATCCAAGATCACTCACCTTTGAGTCACCAATTCCTAGCTTTCCTTTTATTAGAATAAACTACAGGCTTTTTTCGCTAAAGATAAAATAAATTTTGAAATTCCATGGATGGATTTGTTCTATTTTTAATGATCAAGTTAGCTTGATGTTAACAAGACTTATTGGTGTGCTTTAATATAAATGTATTCTAAAACAATTAAGGGATAAATAAATTTATTGATTTCATTTAAGAGTATTAAGTATATAAACTGACTTTTTTTTTAAAAAGAAAATGAATTTTGAAAGCATTCTGTTTATAAAAAATGGGTAGCAGTGTTCAAAAGTTGGGAACCCCTGGTTTAAACTGTTTATAAACAAGTTTTTGACACTTTCTTATTATTTTAACTTAAGAGCAGTAAAAAGAAATTTTCTTAAGGTTAATCATACAATTGGTCCACAAAGAGAAAGTTGCCTGGTTTTACCAGGATTTTAAAGATTATGTAGATAATTGAAAAAGTCCCTAACTTGAAAAGTCAGTAGTTTACAAATATGGACCCTACGCAAATTTTACATTATGGTAGACTCCTTTTAAATTAAATGGGACTTCCAATACATTGGTTAAAGTGGAGAAAGAAAAAAAAACATTTAATAGATGATGGAAATGTATTCTTTATAATTCAAAGAAACATGTATCAAATGTGTTAATTTATATACAATAAGAAAAGATAATAAAGAAAATTCAGATATTTTTTCTGTTGAAGGCTGGAAATTCTTTGTAAAAATGGGCATTGGCAAATAGTTTTACCATTTTTTATATTTGGTACTAACTTAAACTAAATGCAAACAGTAAAAATGGATATTTGGTATAAGAAGTGCCAGTTAAGAGGGACAGTGTACAGAGTATATCCTTCCATGTTGTAAAAGTGAAATGTTACTGAACTTACTTTAACCATGGTGGCAAGATATGCCAGCATCAGAAAACCAGAAAACACACCAAACAGCACCATATCCCTCACTTTATGAGGAAACTCTTTTTGTTCTTCCGATTCTTCAGCTTCCCTTTTTCTGATGGCTTCTATTTCTATAAGAGTATGTAAACAACATTAAATTCTATCATAAAACTAATGGAATAGTATTCAACAAAAATAAAATAAGTAAACTTTGATTTCTAAATTTATTATTACAGTAGAACCTCAACTATCCAACCTTTGATTAACCGACTCATCCAATTTTATCGGACTATCTATGTGCCAACTATCCAGGTGGGTAGCCAGAGGGGGGGATTTGGGGATATATCCCCTCCCGAAACTTGAAAATTTTCTTTTTTTGACCATAGAAAACCATTAAAAATACCCCATATCCCCCCCCTCGAAATATCAATATCCCTCTATAAAATTTTTTTCTGGCTACGCCACTGCAACTATCCATCGATTTTATTGACTGTTTTATTCTAGAGTTGCAGGGTAGTTTTATAGTTTATTAAGTGTTAAATAAGAAGTTTAAGGGATTCTGAAAAACCGATAAAATGACAATAAGTCGGATAAGGAAATGTTTTGCGGGTGCAATCGAACAGAAACTAAGTATTAAACAGACTTAAAAAATGGGGAAACAATTTATTTTTAAGTTTTATTTAATTTTAAATAATATTTTAGTGCCTAAAATGTTTTTAACATTATCTTCATCAAAAATGTAATGCTTCTACTTAACTTTGATTTATTACATCTTTTTGAACTCTGTAAAATACTTTTTCACATTCCTCTAGTTATCCAACCTTTTTAAAGTTCTGACTATTGCCTGATCTCAAAGGTGAAGGATAATCAGAGTTCAATTGTACTTAAAAATTAAAAAAGATCACATGTTATGATCACATCTAACACTAAGCTAATTGGTTAAAGATAACATATTTAAAAGCAATATATAGCTTGCATCATCGGATAACCTTGTATCTTTGATTTGGGGAATCTATAGTATGATATAGTTGAGTGAGTTTATGCCAAAGAATGACATCAATAACAGATTGGAACCCTTAGCACACAGTAGTGAGTAGTAATAAAACCCTATTCATTGACACCAAAAAAGAGGATATTTGTGGTTTCCCTGGGAACATCAGTGACACTGTAAGGTTTAATTCTTTTACTTTCATGTTATAAAAATAAAAATTAATTTCATTATTGAGTGAAAATATTCTGTTAAAACTACACCTACTGAATTGACTGTGGGTTGGGAATAGAGCAAGTGGAAACTTTTCAAATTTTTCTCAATGGTGATAGCATTAGAGTAAATTAATAAAATATACATATCGGTCTTCTTGTGAGCCTTTGGAACACCTGCTGTTTTTTTCTACCAGCTTACTAAAATACAATTCTATCGGTCGCTCATGAAAATCTGTTTGGCAAGGAAACAAATTCCGCAGTCTTGTACTGTACTTTGTGGACAATATAAATTTCTAATTTGGTGGTAAAAAAAATATTCCTCAAATCAAAGATACGAGGTTATCCGATGATGCCAGCAATATAAGGTTATCAGATTTTTAAAACCAGTTAAATGCTATTCATATATTTAATGGGTTAATGAAATGGCAATTAATGAGCAGAACTATACTTCTATTTTGATAGACTAACAGCAGATAGATATTGAAAGTACTTATAAATACACTCTGAATTTTGTAATCATATAAAGGACACAAGAAGAAGAAAATAATAAATGCATATTACATTTACCTTCAGGTGTTAATGGAAAGTACCTATTCAAGATTCTTTGTACGAAACTTTGCAGGTTTGTGCATGCCTTAAGATGATTTTGTAAAGCTGCATTTTTAAAAGGAGCTTTTAATAGAGGAGCCAAGAAGCCAAACACAATGGCATCAAGAGAACAAGGACTGAAAGAGACAAGATATTTCTAATCAACAACTGCAATAAGAAAAAAAGGGTAATGCATTAAGAGAAGTAAACAAAGACTTACCTGTCCCCAAAAAAGTAATCTTTGTCCCCTAGTCTATGGGAAAGTATATTTAGACATTCTTGAGCATCTTTATATATCTAGAAAATTATTTGAGAAATAAAACTAAACATAGGCATTGAACCAAACACAAAGTTGCATAACACAAAAATGTACAATCTTGCATTCAATAGGTTACGAGGTTCCCCCACCTGATTAAATGGAACTTTTAAGTTTCAACCTTTAGTGTGTGGTTTGTAGGCAAACTTTACAACAAAATCATAACAAAATTTCAATCTAGATTTTAGCATTTAATTGACAAATATAGAAAAATACCACAAAAATTATGCACGGTGAATAAATGTATGGAAACCAAGTATTCATCTTTTTCATACTTCTATTTAAGTTTATGTATCTCAACAACCTGGGCTTGATTTAAGGATGAACAACATTTTGGAGTACCTCTCTTCAGGAAAATCAAAGGTGGATAGGATAGTCAAAGATATTTAATATAATAATAATAATCATTTCTGAGTTACTACAGTTTCTTCACAATTTAGACAACTGGCACCACTGCTTCCAATCTATTACTAAGAAATTATTAAAGAATTCAATAGTATTCAAAGAAAAGCATCATAAGCTTGTAAAATGGTTATGTGTTTTAAGATTTCAATGGAATTGTTGCAGTTTTTTTAACATTTCTGAGTAAAAGATTACAACTTTACTCTATGTTTCTGTTTGCAGCTTTTCTGGAAAAATATTTTTTTAGTATGTTATAGTTATAACTAATGCATGTGGTCAACAGAACAAAAGTGTAAAATTGTGTTACTCCAATAATAAATTTTTAAACAGTTTATTTCATTAATAAACTGTATTGCCCCCCAATATTGACTTTTATTAACTGAACCAAAGTTAAAGTTATATTAATAAATACTAAATGCTGGGTTTATGTTTAGAGATTCAAAATTTTTTCCAACTTCGAAATAATTTCGAATACAATCCAGCCCACACTAGTACCATTCTGGCTTCTCTCTTCCTAGAAATTAAGCCTAGGCAACAACTACTTATTTCATACATAAACCTTCAATACATCTTTTTTATATACACAATTAAACCATTTCACATAGAAAATATATTCCTTGACACATTTCACTTCATAGAAATACTCACTACTAGTTCTTTTTGATCATCTTCAATTAAATCACTATTCCACAAGTTGTCAATAGTCGATTGTGCTGCCCTCTTTTGATGTCCAGGCAAGAAATAATTCAATGGAAATCGAAGGACTTGGGCATACCATGGCCTTGTGACCTCAGAGTAGTTCTTTTCATCAACCCACCATACATATAACTTTAAAAATAATTATACAATTATAAAGCAAACTAAACAGTGGAATTTGAAAATTATTATCTCTTAAAACATGATTGAAGAGTGGATATAAACATGGTTACGGCTGACTGGATACTATACAGGCTAACTGATTTGTGGAAATCCTTAAAAATATAGATGGCAATAGCTGCCATCTGGCAAAGCAATTTTACAGAGTTGAAGACGAGGCTTAATGGCTCAAAAATATGTCTGGCAAGAAAATGATAACAGGAGATCTATTTAAAAGTCTTTATTGTTACCTTGATGTATTGGATTGTAATGGTAACAAGGTGTACCAAGATAGGCTCACAATTGCCAACAGTTAGCAGTTACGTCATGAAAACAAGCCTTTATTTTTCCTTATTTATCAGTTGGTTATCCTATTGGTTAGGACTTCATACACCCTTTATGCCGCAATCCTAGCTTGAAAAGCTGTTAATGTTTTCATAATTCAAAACTCGGCAAGCCTGTATGAATCTAGTAAGCAGTGACATGGTGATACCTTGATTTAATATTATTCAAAGAACCAAAGAAAAATAACTTTATAAGTAAGAAAACATTAAATAAAGAGTTTTTTAGCATCATATGTACACAAAATTATTTGGGACCAACAACCTTTAAATACAGGAAGCTGTTAAATAAGGTTGACAGTGTACTTCATAAGAGTTTTAGGCTAAATAAATTTTGTTTTCATGGAACTTTTTAACTCTTTGAATATGCAATAATTAGGGTTTTTAAGGTTGCTTTAGACATAATTACAGCTAAATAGGTAGAAAAAATATTTACTCTTTTACTAAATTACAGCATCCTTTTTAAGAGTTCTTCCATGTATCAGAGATTGCAATAATAGAGCATGTTTTAAATAAATAACCTAAATATTATTATCTAAGCATTGTGCTATGAAATTTCAATGTACTATATCATTGAAAGTGTAGTACATTATATTCTGTGATAAAAACAACAATTGGTAGGAATGAATTCCAACTTGCTTTAAAAATCCTCACAGACAAAACTCAAAACGGTGGTTATACATGGTAAAATTAATGCACCACATAAAATGCAGAAATATTTGCAAATTATTTTAAATTGTTCTTAATATATAGTTTGAATACACTGTAACAGTACAAGGCTTACCAGAGCTGGATAGAGTTTATCTCTTAGAAGTGCTGTATATGCAATGATGTCAGCACATTGCTTGGGTGTCAAATCCCCATCAGCATTGTAATTCTAGGCAAAATAAAAATAAAAAAAAAAAAAACAAATAAGTAAATCAACCATAGCACTTTGAGAGTTATTAATTAAAATGAACAAGAAGATCATTAGAAATAAATCCATATACCTGTACTAAGATTTTTTCACATTTGTACACGAGAACTAATACCACATGCAGGCACACAAAAATTTTTATTTAAAAAAAAAAAAATTCTTACTTATGTTCAGAACAAAAGAAATCTGGATTTTGTTTTTTAATAAGTTAAATAACAAAAAGAAGTTTTTGGAGAATGAATATCAGATATGGAATGGGATAAATAATTTTGTAAATGTTAGATGCACTCATTTCTTAGATTTGGTTCATATATTGTTAAGTATAGATTAGTAAATGAGTAATTTTTATATAAAATAACTTTAATAGTCCCCTCCAAAACAAAAAAATTTCTTTTTGACCAAAGAAAATGATTAAAATTATCCCATATCCCACAGCAAAATTTTTTTTGGTTATGCCACTGGCTGCCAGCGAGTATAAAATGATAAAACACCTATTTAGGTAAATTTTGCTTCCTTGTATCAAATTTACCACAGCCCTTATAAGCTAATAAAATAATAAATAATTCAGGATAAAAAATATAGTACTAAACTCATTAGCTTACTTGCTTTTGTAAATATGATACTATATTGTCAAAGGTTGTCAAGGTGTTCTTTTTTCCATGTCTAAACACAGGAAGATGACCTATAAAAATAGATGCATTAAGTACTTACAAAAATGACAAGGATGGATTCGAATACACAAGTTTCATTGACATTTTACTTTGATTTAGGACAAACTCTAAAAATACAAACTTAATATTTGGGTAGCTTTACTAGTAGGATTAATTTACGTAATTTAATAGGGCTGAAATAGACATAAACTGTTTATAAAAATTTCTAAACATCTTGATTTTTTTTCCTCTCTCACTATCATTTCAAATAAAAACAAAAGAAGAGAGCAAGCAAAGTGATCAGAATGAAAAATGCAGTTTTCAAGTCTAAAAGTTTTTAAAGCAAAGAGCAGTTCCATTAGGTCCTATGGCCCACATTGTACCTTTTAACTACCTTTATGAAGTATAATTTTACTTATCAATTGAACCGTCTGTTTGAAAAAGGGAATAAGTTCAAAAACGAAGTTTTGAGAAAATGAGGTGAAAAAAACTGTATAAGTGTTAATGGAATTTTCATTGAACAAAAAACATGAATGGACATCTATTTTGCCAACTACAAGTGGTTATATCTGCCTATATAGAGGGTAGATATTATCTCCTCTTTGCATTCATGTGTAGAGAGCAAAGCTTGATTTTTTGAACACAAAAACTGAATTTGCCAATTTTTGGACTTATTTCCTTTTTTAAACTAATGATTTAATAATGTATATTACATTTGAATACTACTTTAAAAGCTTAAAAAGTACTGATTAAATAATTGATACAAAAAAGTGAACTATTGTGAAGTTTTTAATCACCATATCTTGAAAGAGGCCAGTTTGTTTTCTTCATTGTCACAGGAGCACCAGAAAATTTTGAATACGCCTATGAAAGTAAAGGAAACATTTAAGTACAAGCATGATATAAAAAATGGCTAGTTGGTGGTTTAATAAGACATTGAAACCAATAATTTTTATCAAAATGAACATCACTTTTAAAAATAATGATACTAAATATCTAATGGTTCAATTTCATTATCTGTCCTATTCAATGTCGCCAATTATTTGGTCATCAAATATTCAAACACTGTGAAAGTTTTATGGTTGCCATTGATTTGTATGTTTATTCAATTGGTTTATAATTTTAAACAACGTGTCTAATCTTTTGCAAACAAACAGCTTGACAGTTATTAACAGGTCAGGGAACAAAATTGAACCAATTTAATTATTAATGAAAAACTTAGTTTCAGAAAAATTAGCAAATTGTGTACAATGTGCTTCTACAAGGTAAGGGACAAGGGATAATTAGGTACAAAATACATTTCTCAGTTTGTTCTCTGCAATGGCAGAAACAAAAATAAACCTAGCGATAAAAGTAATTATACGTGTACTCTCTAAAACATAGGAAGAACATAATTATTTGAAATTTGAACCTGGATAGCACATAAGCGCCGGTAACCTTCTAAAAATCTTTCTCACCATAACTTGGAGGCATGTGAGATCAACTGATGGGAGAGTCCAATCCCCTTGCCAAATATCCAATTCCATTTCCAGGTAAATATGTAAAAACAAGAGAAAACTAATCAAAAATTAAAGAATTCTCACACCATTCAAGAACCTGCAATGTAAACAAACAAACTAAAAGCCTAAAAGCAATTCGAAGTAGCGGAAGTAGCAGTGTGGATTTTCAGAGTTTTCCTTAATTATACAGAGGGCGAGAGGAAGATAAGCATAAAGCAGCTAAAGCGACACCTAGAACACTATTTGAAAAGTCTACTAAAATGCAATAAATTTTGAAACTACAGAAGAAACACGAAGAAAATTTTTCAAAAAGTTATTTCTAAAGAGTATAGTGTGAAGGGAAAGTCCGTAGAAATTTTAAAGATTCATAAAATGTCGAAAAATAACCGAATTAAGAAACGGTCTAGCTTCGACATCCTTTAGTCGGGGGATTTTTTTTAAAATACGTCGGTGAAGTCGTGACGTCATCAACATGGCGCTGGGGACAAACAAACCCAATCTCTATGGCGTTTAACATGGGAGTGTTAAAGAATAATTTTTTAAAAATATTAATCGTCATTTCTTAGGGTATAGAACACCTTTCCCACATAGTTAAAGGTATGGCAATCATTTATAAATAATCGGAGTATTTTTATTTTGCTTTTCTGTTTGAAAATTCAACGATAACATTTTAGGTCCATTGGTACCAATGGAGTCTAACACGATAGTGTGAAAAGATATTAGTTTTAGAATATTGTCCTTCGTTTGTTAACTTATAAAACCACTTTACAGTATATTTTAAGGTATGTTAATCATTTAGTAACAAGTATAATTTAGATTTTCGGTCTCATTTTTTAAGATTGTAACAAGAAATTTCATCTCCATCTGTTTATCATGCGAGTGTGAAAATATATGTTTTTATATAATATTCAACGTTCTTTGATATATCACACCACTTTTGAGCATAGTTAAAGGTATGTTAATCATTAATTAATAAGCAAATGTATTACTTGGGCTCCACTTTTATGGATTTAAATAAAAATTAGTATCTCCATTAATGTTATCAAGTGAGTGTGTAAATAGTTTTGTTTTAGATATTTATCATCGTTAGCTACACTTTTATTATTTCATTTTAGTATTATATTGTTTTGAGGCTTTGTAAAAATAGTACTATACTGTATTTTCCTTAACTTTTTTTAATTTTTTTGTTTGATCTACATTTCTACCCATTTATGTTATTATTGCACAAATAGAAGCATTTTAGTAACAATGAGTATCAATTAGCTCAAAATTATTTATTATAGACAAAATAAGAGTTAACAAGTTTTTTCCCATTCTGTTTTAGGTTCTATTTATTTATATTAGAGAATTGAATCACATCCAAGTTCCAGCTCACAGGACATTTTACATGTAATGAATGAACCATACTAAATGGTTCTTGGTTTTGGTGACCACTTTTGTGGCATCAATTCTAAGCGCTTTTTGGTTGATCATTTATATTTGTAAATCTATTTGTGTCTATGGTTTAATACCTGAATTAAACCAGTCTACCAGATGTTTTAGGGAATGGCGACTTACAATGGAGTTGAGGTAAGCATCTTATTAAACATCGTGTGCTCTTTCAGCGTTTGCATTCCGTCTTTACCTATCTATAATTTTCTAGAAAAAGCAATCTTATTTTGTTTTTGTTTTGTGGCAGTTTTGTGTATTTTAATTTATCTGATAAGTTTCCCACAATCTCCTAAAATGTGGACCCCAGTAGCTGACTGGATTTTCTCAGTAACTGCCCAGTGCCCATCCTTTTCAACCATATTTGTTGTCAACCTTTCATATATTTTTCATGAAAATTTTTAATATTTTCTCGATCAATAAAGAAGGTTTTAATATTTTTCTAATGGCAGGTAATTTTTAAACAGTTACCTACAGTTTAACTAAGTTCATTAACCCAGATAATGCCGAAGCAGTACTTTTGCTTTGCGTTACCCAGTGGGCACCTGTAGACCGTAGCCACTGAGGTGAAGTACTGTTGCCCACGCCACATTCACACAGCCACAGCCCCTTTTTACAGGAGGGCCACATTCATCACACACAAGGACAGAAACTAACATACATGCCAAACGGGGATTCGAACCCCAGACGTACGGCTTTGCAGTCAGATGCTCTGACCACTACGCCAGTGCGTCTGCAGAAGATTTTAATTAAAGTTATAAAAATAAAGCATGAGACATGTATGCTATTCCACGAATATATATTTCCAATAATATTACATGGGACCGGTGGTGTAGCCAGAAAAAAATTTCAGAGAGGGGTATTGATATTTCTGGAGGGGATGTGGTTTTAGTGGTTTTCTATGGTCAAAAAAGGAAAGTTTCAGGGGTGGGATATATCCCCAAAATCCCCCCCCCCTCTGGCTACGCCCCTGCGTCAAGCTATTATTGTAATTGACTAAACATTAAATTTATCCAATTCTTAAAATTGTGTCTTGCATTTTAATGACAATTTTAGGACTGAAAATTCGAGTGACATTTGCTTCTTCCAGGCAACTATGTAATTCTACATCATTCCTAGCTTCTCTCTTGACTTGAATCAGCAATTACCAATCATTTTGGGTCGGTATAGGATAGGGATTTTTTGACAGGAAGAGGACAGGATATTTGAACTTTTCAATTCAACAGGTTCAGTTTTGAAACATTTAAGTTATTAATCTTAAAGTGTCTTTGTTTTAGTTTAAATGAATATTATAGGATCTCCATGTAAATAAATATTTATTGCTGATTTGAAGTAAGAAACCAAAGTGGATTCTGCCAAAGGTGAGAGTAATCCATATATTTAGTGAGCGTTGTGAAGTTGTAAGTGAGCGTTGGCAAGTTGGTGAAGTTTTACATCCAATATTTTTAATCTTGCACATGTCTGCCATGTTTAACCAAAATTTAATTTAAAATTAACAAACAATTTGATTATTTAGTTTTTCTTCAGGTAATAATCACTCAGATAGATGAGTGTTAAAACAATCAATCAATATAATATACACTACAGTGATGAATTCAGTAAAATCAGATCAACACTAATAAATCCGTCATAAAAACAATTAGTTGTGTAATCAGTTTAATACAAACATGCAAAAGAATGTTGCAAAATTAGCTCATAATGTGATAATTTTTTAGAGATCTAAAAGTATCTGAGTAATAAATGACTGCTTTTAAACCTTTCAGACCTATTCACCCCAATTTCTCATTGGATTCAATGTGAGCCTTGGGAGGCTTCAGATAGAAAGTGTTAAAGCACGGCTTACTAGATACTTATACAGGCTAGCCGAGTACAGAAATCATTGCAAATACAGATGGCAATACTGGACCAACTGGCAAAGCATATCCACAGTGTTGAAGGCGGTGGGTGATATAGGTAATTCTTGTAGCGCTCCAAGCGGGAAAAGTTGTCAAATGGTTTTCATTGTTTAAAACTCGGCTAGCCTGTATAAGTACATCTAGTAAGCCGTGGTTAAAGGAACAAAAGTATTTCCTTTGTATGTTTAGAAATTTCCAAAATATGGAATTGGGAATATTTTCATCTATTAAAATTATTTACAAAACAATCACTTATGGTCTAAGTAATAAATATCTGTCATTACGGATCATAATCAGTTTTAAATTTCATAGCCAGATAGATACTGAGAAAATCAATCTAGTCAGCTACAGGGGTCCACATTTTAGGACCTTGTGGGTATCTAACTTATCTGATTAATTAAATTACACAAAACTGCCACATCATAGATATTAAAAACAAAATACGATTGCTTTTTCTAGAAGATTATAGATGTAAAGAGGGAATGCAAACGCTGAAAGAGCACACGATGTTTAATAAGATGCTTACCTCAACTCCATTGTAAGTCGCCACTCCCTAAAACATCTGGTAGACTGGTTTAATTCAGGTATTAAACCATAGACACAAATAGATTTACAAATATAAATGATCAACCAAAAAGCGCTTAGAATTGATGCCACAAAAGTGGTCACCAAAACCAAGAACCATTTAGTATGGTTCATTCATTACATGTAAAATGTCCTGTGAGCTGGAACTTGGATGTGATTCAATTCTCTAATATAAATAAATAGAACCTAAAACAGAATGGGAAAAAACTTGTTAACTCTTATTTTGTCTATAATAAACAATTTTGAGCTAATTGATACTCATTGTTGCTAAAATGCTTCTATTTGTGCAATAATAACATAAATGGGTAGAAATGTAGATCAAACAAAAAAATTAAAAAAAGTTAAGGAAAATACAGTATAGTACTATTTTTACAAAGCCTCAAAACAATATAATACTAAAATGAAATAATAAAAGTGTAGCTAACGATGATAAATATCTAAAACAAAACTATTTACACACTCACTTGATAACATTAATGGAGATACTAATTTTTATTTAAATCCATAAAAGTGGAGCCTAAGTAATAAATTTGCTTATTAATTAATGATTAACATACCTTTAACTATGCTCAAAAGTGGTGTGATATACCAAAGAACGTTGAATATTATATAAAAACATATCTTTCCACACTCGCATGATAAACAAATGGAGATGAAATTTCTTGTTACAATCTTAAAAAATGAGACCGAAAATCTAAATTATACTTGTTACTAAATGATTAACATACCTTAAAATATACTGTAAAGTGGTTTTATAAGTTAACAAACGAAGGACAATATTCTAAAACTAATATCTTTTCACACTATCGTGTTAAGACTCCATTGGTACCAATGGACCTAAAATGTTATCGTTGAATTTTCAAACAGAAAAGCAAAATAAAAATACTCCGATTACTTATAAATGATTGCCATACCTTTAACTATGCGGGAAAGGTGTTCTATACCCTAAGAAATGACGATTAATATTTTTAAAAAATTATTCTTTAGCACTCCCATGTTAAACGCCATAGAGATTGGGTTTGTTTGTCCCCAGCGCCATGTTGATGACGTCAGACTTCACCGACGTATAGTAATAAAAATTTTTTTTAGGTAGTTCAAAATTATGTTGAAATATGGCGCTACTGTAATTCACGGGGTTCCGTGCACAGGGAAAAATCCTAACAGAGGGCCCCCAAGGTTATTTTCAAATTTCTGTATAAGGTACACGGTACAGGACAGCACAAGAAATTCAATGATTGACAGACAGGTGGGCAATAAATTTTGGTGGTCAAATCTGTGATTGGCTGTGACGTGTTCATTCAATCTGTTCTTTCGGAGGGCTATTGGAGGATCAAGCTTTTTCTCCGCCTCTAGTGACGTGACGTGATCCCAGCGCCAAAATAGGCCCCTTAACTTTTACAATATTTCAGACTTTTTCGATTTCCATTACCGTCTATGGCCGTGGATTCTCGGTTCTAGTACTTTACTGTGTGGTTTCGTGTAGTATGTGAAATCGTTCTTTGCAAAAATATGGATTCGAATTGGGCCATGAGGCGAATGAGGGGTACGGAGGAAAAATTATTTTTCAGGATATTTCTTTTTTTTTTAAGTAAAGGATCTTTTCAATGTAATTAGTTTATCAACCATTCTGTTTAATGCAATTCTGAGGGTCATACTGAAGGACAGCACGGTGGGTTACTATCGAAATAGAACAAGGAACTCCTCAAATTATGTTGATGCCACATTTACTACCCTTATTTTAAACAAAAAATTTTATTATCGAAAAAAAATCCCCCGACCAACCGATGCCATAACTAAATATCGTTTTTTAATTCGTTTTTTTTTCTTCTAGATTTTATGAATTTTTAAAATGTCTACGGAAATGTTCACTCTATATTAAAGGAGATAAGGAAAAGCTGATGAGTAGGAGATTTCTTGCTGAAAATACCTCCCTTTCTCCTGTGTTGATTTTCATGACTATCAGGGAATTAATTTTAGGTAATCATGAGTCACTTTTACAAGAGCCTTGCATTGGGCATTGTGTCTGCCCCCCCCCCCAAAAAAAAATAACAGCCAAGAGCTTAGCCAAAGGGGGACCTGGAGATTTATCCCTTATGATGTCAGAAATTTTCCTTTTATGAACACAGAAAAGGTATAAATTTACCCCATGTCACCCAAAAATTCTAACATCTCCAACGAAATATTTTCCTGGCGACGCCACTAATCAGTCACTCCTAAAAATTGTGTGCAATATACTGGTACAGCGGACCAGTGATTTGTTGACCGTAGAAGTCCGAGCCGTTTTTCAGCAGACCACCTCCAATTTCGAACACTGCTCATTCCTAAAATAGAAAACCAACGAGGCAGCTGGTTCTAAACTAGATAATAATCGATATTTTGGGTATGGGTATTTGTGTATCTAATACCTAATTACCTTTAAGGACAAAGTTATTTTTATCTGTAGGTATAACTGGGTTTTGGAAAAGTTATGAAAATATATTGAGTATTCAATGTGCATAAAAGTATCAATTGTATCCATCAGTATTTTTAGACCTGCTTTTTGTTGGCAAAAAACCTATTCTCTCTGATTCATTAATACCAGTAAGTATTCCCTGATGAATCAAATGAATCCATTAGTGGTTCATCACAGAGATACATCGGCGCAAATGTTTATTCCCAAGTGAAAGAAACTGCTTCCAACAGCCTAATGAATGTCATTAGCTACACTCTCAAAAATTCTCTTAGAGCTCCTATTTAGGTAGTAAATATATTCTAATTGCTGTATATTATTCAGTATTTTTTATGTGAGTTCGAAATTTTTAAGGATTGATGCTATTGAGAAAGACACGTTAACAAAAATTGGTTTTGAAAACAATTTAACGAGGATTTAAGGCTTGGAACAGTTTCAAATGTGGGTAAATATGTCGTTTTGGTTAAAATTAAAAGTCTTTTCAATCCAAACAGTTAAGGGAAATCAGGAACTTATCAACGTAAAGGAAATTTTCAAACCCTCTTATTTCCTTATCTCCCTAAAAAAAATTATATCCCACTGGTGTGTGTGGGCGTATATCGAAAAAAAAAATTAGATCAGAACCAATAGCGCGTTCAGGGGTGCTATGTAACCCTGAGAACTTCAAAAAATTATGTTCTTCAGACCAAAAGCGGTTATTGAGGGCTTCGAAGGAGAGAAATTGATTCATTAAGGGAGAAGGGGGCCATGGCCCATCACAAGCTTCTAAAAAATAATAAAAAAAAACTTTTTGTGCATGCTAATATTTAAAAATTTTCTGAAAGAAGGCTCCCCACACCCCGTTTTTGGCGTAAAATTTTATATTAACCTGAATACTTATTTGGTAAAACAAGGTTAAGTGTTCTAAAAAGCTGTATGTGATCCATTATGTACCCACATGGAATTAACGTATAACAAATCTTTTGTACACCTCCAGAATAAAAAAAATTCTTTACTTCCCGGAAAATGGCCCTCTCCGAAAATCTGTCCAGGATTAAGATCAAATTGTAGCTATGGCGTCAAAAATATACTATACTTTTCATTGCATAGATTGTTACTGTATGAAAGGGGGGTGCGATGGAAATTGCCAAGAGTGAAAATTTGAGAAGAACTGGCTTATCGACTTTCAGAAAAGGGAAGAGAGAGTGAATTTATAGGAAATCTAGAGAAAAAAAAGGAGGATCGTCCCTCTCTAAAGCTCCTATGCTTCCACGCATTATCTATGCGTTCTGAAGGAATTATATCACCTGCTTAAGCTTAAAAATAAAATGACCTGAATAGGATAATTTTCCCTTTGAAAATTAATAGGATTTTCCCTCAATGTCTATTTGTATTTATGTTTTATGTAAATAAAGTTTATTATTATCAGGTATTACTAAAATTATATTGATCCTTGTAGAGCCCTGAAGGAGTTTGTATTAATTCTGGAAATTTTAGGTGCGTTGTTAATACTATCCTTAAATAGAGGGCAAAACATATTACTAATTAACACTTCTAACTAAAGTAAAGAAGTTGAAGAACTGCTGTATAGTATCAGTGTTTATAAAAAATAATAGAAATCTCTCAAGTATTACTTAATAAGAGATAATTTGTGAAACTCTCTAATAACGTTGCATAACGCTAAATTTCCACTATAATACTAATATCCCGAGCTTCCTTTTCAAAAGGGTAGGTCCCTCGCTGCGATTTATCACAACAGCCGGCAACAGGTGCTCCCAGGCTTAATTAAGGTTCCGGTGGTGGTCAATCGGCAGATTTCCGCAAGGGACCGTTTGATTGAGTTCCGTTGTGTACTGTGCCAGGAATCGATCAGGGGGGTTATTCACAAATTACATTCACACACGTTTAGAGCCTTGAGACAAACCAATAAATAATACGCAAAAACTTTGAAAATGGGGAAAAATGCACTCGTGTCCAAAAATGTAGGATAAATTATATTTTTGTAACAATGCCACAAATCTTAGTTCTTTATCAATGAAATTCATGACTTAATAAGAGTGGATCAAATTATCCTAACAATAGGTTAAGGGTGTAGAGAGGCCGTCCATTGATAATGAATTTTTAAGACATTCGGAAAGATAACAGAAAAATCATTTATAGTGTGTGTGAGTCATTTAGCGAAAACTGCCCTGTCTTTTGCATGGAATAGGATATTCCTAAACTGTATGTATGATTTTAAGTGCGTGGTATACCTTTAAGGTATGATTTTTAGGTTTTAGGCAATATTAAGTGACTTCTTCTCAATCTTCATTTTGGGCGGATTTTAACTCTTCGATCCTTTATTGGCGGGTAAAATTCCCTTTTTACACCACTAGTTAAGATTTCATTTTGTAACGAAACCCAAGAATCAATTATTTGGAAAATAATTCAAGTCCAAAGTCCCAGTTCTGCATGGTTATTGAACTTTTTCTTTTTAAAAATATTAAAAAAAATATTTGTGTGATAAATCTTATATAGACACAAAGAGTCGTTTATAAAATTATAGATAGTACTGCAAATTTAACGTCAAAAACCTCTGGGGAATTGGTATTTTTTACTCTGATTAACCACTGTCACTTAACTAACTGTGCCATCTCCTCTCATGTACAGATGTTTCCGCATTTTCACTAGTACTACACCATGGCGTCTAAACCACTCAAATTTATAGATCCCTGTAGTGAATCAAGTTGACATACAGAAATGAGCACATGCACGGACGTAGTTATAGCTTTTACAACGGGGGTTCCAAGAAACATCATTCAGGGGACACTGAAAGTGTTGCTAAAACAGGGTTTTCCAACAGGCGGGCCGCAGCCCGCGAAGCTCCCTGAAAAGTAGCTTTAGAAGACTTTTTAGCGTACTAAAATTTTGGGGGAGCCCCCCTGAAAACCCCCTATTACACTAAGGAGTTGCTTAAGCCGGTTGTTTTCCATGGAGAAAAAGTAAAAGTTTGAGGTTTCGAAAGGGAGGTTGTATACCCTGAAATTCCCCCTGAGCTTAGCAAGGGAATTATTGTGCAAAATGTGAATTGGTGCGGTTAGTACATGCTCTCAAGCAAAAAAGGGGGGTCTGGGGGTCCTCCCCCAGAAAATTTTGTGAAATTTAATCCGAAAAAGTTGTATTTTCACGCATTTTTTTGGGCTAAGGGGGGGGGGTCTGGACCCCTTAAACCCCCCTTTATATACGTCCATGAGCACATGAATCAAAGTGAAACATTTATTAAAAATTCTTTGAAACATTTCACCGCGAGTTGAAACGTCATTTCTTTTCATTGATCATCCATTTCAGAAGCCTCTTCTAGCTCAAAAGATACGAGTCGTTGACGTCGAAGAGTAGGATCCAGCCAGCCTCATTAATTAACTAATTCCTTCTTTAACGGTATATTGGAGGAGTAGTATTAATTTATAATTACTAGTTCGAAATGATTCACAATGAAGACGTGATTTTTAAGCCACGACCTTTCGCATTTTAATCTGACTTATTTTATGGAAGTTTCAACTTCGCGAATAAATTTTCCAGTCAAATGGGAATTCTTGTTTGCAGGATATTGGAAACTAAAGTATCGGGAAGAATGCCGTTACGAAAAATTCAATTTTGGGAAAAGTATGTTTGCATTTAATAATGATCTATTGTGTTGGATTTCAGAACGCTTTAAATTCTGCTATACTCAAAAGACGAACATACTATTCAATATTAGTTTAATGAAAATCACGAACTGATAGTAGGTACTATTAATCGTCGTTAGTGTTATTTAATTAGATAAGGGTTAGATCAGATTATAATTTAGAAGAATGTATAATAATTTTAAGAAAATTTCCGAATACGTTGGAATTTATAAGTCTAGGATGAAGTTGGTTATTCTATCATCGTATATTTAGATTTAAAGAAAATTGTGTAATAGTGTAGTAGTTTAGAAAACTATCTTTCTTCTCCAGGGATAATTTATCTTTGATTTTTAAAGTGATATAATAAAAACATTTTTTACTCACATTCACATTTTCTTCTTTTGAATGAAAATTGCCTCAATCATACCTAACTTTAACCAAGGTTTTCGCTTGGAAACTATATTTACTATTCAATAACAGGATCAAAGAAAATATTTAAACTTACTACCTTAACATGCAAAAAGTGCTGAAAATCAAAAATTGTTTTTTTAAAGATTTTTCGTTTTAGTATATAAAACTAATTTTTGGAAATGATTATCAACACAACTTATGATTATTGTGATGTTTTCACTTACCTTCTTCAGACCTAATCCTAATAGTACTAATTCTTTCTTTGTCAAGGGCAAAATATATAGATTAATTGTTTTTTGTCAAAATATTGCGTCATTCAACATTAATTTCCCAAGAATTAATTATATGTTCTTAATCTGTTTCATAACTAAAAATGGTCCCACATACATTTTGCATAAGAATATAAATACCTTATTTAAGTGTAGAAGAAGGCAAGTAACATGGAAAAAATTTAACTAGTGATTATTTACGTAATTTAACAGACTTTTGATTACTCTGAACTCCATTTTATACTAACTGCTAAACTATACCTTAGGAAGCCAAGTGGAAATTCTTATAGAAATCACGGTAAAACACTTAGCAAGTGTGTGCTTGCTATCCCATCTCCCGCATTTTCCATTACTAATCCCACATTCTCAAGAGCTAGATCTAGCTCACTAATTTGTATTTCTTATAACTTTTAATTTAGATCTATTCAAAAATTGACTCATTTGACCTCAAATCAGTACAAAGAACGTTGAAGAAAAATAAGGAAAACTGTGTCTCCTTTTTTAAAGGTAAGGGGCGTTGTATTAAGGAGGGTGGCAAGAAAACTGTAGAACAGGGCAGCAAAACCTCTAAATTCGATCCTAATCCCTTAGGCAAAGAAAAAAAATTTCGTGTACTATAGGAAGAAACCCTAATTTACTCACATGTTTTGTAATTTTATTTTGATCCAAATTTAGAAAATAATTGCGGGTGTATGGTACGTTAATTTGTAGGTGCCCGATTTCCCTGGTAAAATTGCAAAGAATGTGAGAAAGGTTATGAAATACAATAGATAGTTGAATACCATACACTCATGTAATGAGGGTGGAGTATTAGCATTAAAAATTAAAGGGAAGCAAATCTTGCTAAACCCCTAATCACTGCTTTAAACCTCTTGAGGGTTATAGTTATCTATTTGATTGCAGTATCATTTAATACACCCTTAAAAATCCTAGTGCTACTTCTTCTAACGCAGCATTAGTTAATAAAAAAAGCCACTATAATCGGTTATAAGGGTGCTGATCCAAAGAATACTGATCTTAGCAAGAACTCTCTTGGGGGAGTTTCACAGTGTTGTTGAACGGATGCCAGATCCCTTGAAGACAAATGATTGGCTCCTGTTCGCATAGCGATACAGATTAAATTCTGCTTGCATCGATTCTAATCTGCAGATAGCGTCTGGGCGGCTGTGAGTGTGGATTTAGTGGTTTCGCAGATGATAATTTAAGACGATCTCGGCAGTAATCGGTGGTTCTGGGTTAGGGTGATAGTTAGCATTAGTTATTAAGTCTGGTCGGCGAATGTCAGGTCATTAATTCTTGATTAGTGGAGAGAGGTTGTTATGAAGAGAAGTTTCCCCCAGTTATAAAAGTTTAGTAACATTTTTTTTTTGTTATCATTTTCTGATTATGAAAACACCCCTTGGGTTTATAATTCAGAAGTTTTTAAAATTCAAAATAGCTTAAAGGACAGAGACACTCACTTAAGCATTGAATTTTAAAATTTTCCTGGAAACTAATTATTGAAAGTTAAAATCACCTAAAATATATTTAGAAATTTAAAAATATGTTTTTAAGATATAACATTAATATATAACATGAAAACATTAATAAAATTTTTCGTAATGTAGCATGTGTGCTATTTATGTTGTTTGAATCAGTTTAACTTTTAAGTGATTCGATTATACTAAGCATTTTAAAGTAAAGAAAAATTAATCTCTTTATCTTATCTTTTAATGCTACATTATGGGATAACTGAACCTTTTAAAAAATGATAAAGGACTAAACTTAGTTTCACTAATATAATTGAATCATTGGGATCCAAAATAAATCAGAATGATTTCCCATTTTAATCAAAACTTTAAAAGCTGTAAAAAGATTGATTATATACACGGATAAACGTTAGGTTTTCCCATAAGAGTCATAGTTATTTATAAGTAGAAATTTTTACTCTTATTATAAAAGGAAAACCACAAAAATTTTTCAAGTACAACATGTGTAAATCTCTCTCAACTGTTCTTCCTATAGGTACTGTTTGTTTATAAGAGATAAGACAGTTTATCTTTAAGACTGATGCAAAATAAAATTAATTAATTTCAAGGTCTTTTTACTTTCTTTCTAAAACTAACTTATTAGTAATCATGTAGTAACTTTCCTTGTCCTATTTTGCGTTTTTGATGGTTACTTTAACTTTATATTTTTTTCCTCACAAAAAGTTAAGTTGTTTTACTTTAAGTGTGATATCCACGAAAAGTACTACCATGACAGATAATAATTACATAAACTTTTGCTGCTACATTTCAATCTATAGTTCTGTGATATTTCGTTGCTTTCTGTATGTTCTTCTATAAGATTTTTTTAGGTTCAAAAAAGGAAAGAAACGAGAAACTAACCTCCTAGAAAAAAGAGCACAGTTAAAGAAATTTATCAGACAATTTCCCAGTCTTTAATGTTTGGAGATATGGCTTACAGAATATTGCATACAAATGTAGCACAAATAAAAACATTTTAGCAAGAGGAAGCTCAAAGAGCATTGAATATAAATCCACAAAATTGTGTTCCATACGAATAACTTATAGTAATAGAAGAATTGGCATTGCTTTGAAAGTTCTTCCTGAAAAATAGCTGAGTAAACTCTTATAAATTGTCCAAAATTTTTCTGTAAATGCATTGGATAGAAGCCTTGCAGAAACTGAAAAATACTTTAGCGTTGTCTTTTTGAACTAGATGTACCATACATGGTGGCCACTCCAAACGTGGTGTTACTGCTTATTTCTAAATCGTTCGTTATATGTAAATGCATCTGAACCGAAAAGTTTGGAAATTAGCCACCAGACCATGTTAAGAATGGATACATTGTATTTTCTAAGACATTGGGCCATATTTGAGAAACAGGAATTATTTTTCATGTTGTACCAGTACAATTGCTTTTCTCATTTGCAACTAAAATACACAAAAAGGTTTTACAAATCAATACATATAAGTATATGTTTGTATATCAATTGGACCAAGTAGTTGAACACGTAAAAATGTAGCATTTATTACTATGAACGCATATAAGCTTTTAGATAAATTTTAGAAAGTGTTTTACAAAAGTACAGTAAACAAAGCTAGATAACTTGAAAATAACTACATGACTATGGAACGTTAAACTAAACGCCTTTTTTGAGTATAAAATTTTTAACTAGCATACAGCTGAGTTATGTATTTAAATAGTTTTATTCAATCAAGAAATTAGAACATAAGTATTTTAAAATGTTTTGTCCCTTAATATTCACTTTGAAAATACCTTCTAGAGTTTACTCAAAGTAAAATGTATAAAACATTATTATAAACGGTGGTGCTATATTTGCTACAATCTCATTCTGAATAGTTTTAAAGGACAGAAGTTTTAGGCTATGGGACTTAAATAAAAATAGGCTGGACACTTTTTCTAAAATAAAATACATTAAAGAAAAAAATCACTTAAATTGTCAAGGTATGGAAATTTTTTCATTATGACCTGAATTTGGAAGATGATATTCTTGTCAAAAATTAAAATAGTACTCAAGTGAATATGAATTTCTGTCGAATTGCATTTCTCAGAGACGTCACCATTTCACATGAAACAAAGTACAATACAGTTAAAAATCCTGATAAAACTGGACAATATCTGTTAACAGAGTCTTAAAGTCTTGAGCTAAACTTGAACGAACGTAAAAGCTTTTCTACCACCATCAGCTAATTTGTTTATGTGGTCAGACCTCGACTTACAAATACATTTTTTTTGGCCACAATTTTCGGATACACTGAGAGCTATTTTTTTTATTTTATCAGTTATTAAAGTTTAAAAGTAAATTAATTTTTAGCTTGCCTCATACTTAAAATTTATAGCTGTATAAGATAAATTCAATACATAGAGTCCCTAAAGCTTAAGTAGATTAGACTGATGAAAGTTTCAGTAAGTAAAACTCAGGAACATCAGAGTGTCTTTTTTTATAGAATCTGTATGGGATAAAGGGAAAAATTGCTAAACTTATATTTAAAACGTTATTTCCCCCTTTTTCTTTTCCTTTTTTTATTACTTTAGAAATATCACCTTTTCTGTTAAATTATTATTTTTCTGAAGGAGGTCAACAATTTAAGATAACAGCAATATTTTAAAGATTTTTATGACACCAAAATTAAAGCAAATAATTGTGTACAAATCTGTACTTAGAATGGAGAGTTGTCACTTATGTTCCTGAAAATAAAATGTTAAAAAAGAATACTTTGTTACACATTAAATTCTGTTTTTTTTTTGTAAAGGGAATAGTGGAGATTATTTATTTATCCTAGTCCCAGAATAAATTTAGCACACAAATTTAGCATTTCCAGCACGGGGTATGATTTTTTTTGTTATCCTGGGGAGAAGATAACACAGTTTTAATCTACGGATCTTTCAGATCTCTGATTAATCCTTTGGTCGGGGGTCTGACCACACATCTTCGAAACGATAGATAATAACGAATCAGCCAACAACGAATGATCGTAAATTTTCTCGCCGATGACGATGCATGGCAAAAAAACAATAATATGAAACGGATAATGGAATGATGTCTCTCAGCCGGAGAACAGAGGAGGAAGGGGAGGGGGCCCTCTCCATCCCCGCGGCCGCACCGTCGGGTAGTTCTGGAAATGCAAAGTCACAGGTGGTCGAGGGTGTCCTCCTGTGTTCTCGAGAAGAAGGTATCACGTGGTTCCTTTGCGCACAGAACTGGCCCGAGCCAATGAGTTCATCAAAATTTTTTTTTATTTTTAAGTAAATGTAACAATTCCTGAAAAAAAAGTACAACAGATGTTAGGCTGTGTTTTTCCCTGTTTTCGAATCATGGAGCATTCAACAAAAATGGCGCTTAACTCTTTCAATACTAATTTGCCCGAGATTACAATTGAATACTACGGAAAATTTGGGGCGGCGAGAATTGAAAGAGTTAAAGGCGGGTTTACAAGGAGCGATTCGGGTGACTCGACCGTCGGGACTGGTCGAAACTTCCCTTTAAATGCTGAATAACAATGCAAAATGCAAAAAAAACAATGGCAGGACGTGGCATGACCAGATTCTAAATCAATAAGGAAAGCAGTAGGAGAATTTCACATGCAGCGATTCGAGCAAAATGAGACCGGGAGGTCATGGTATAAAATTTCCTACTGCTTTCCTCTTTGATTTAGAATCTGTGTCATGCCATTTGTCCTTAGTGCTATGACGTAGTATTATTACGTCATCATTTGTAGGGAATTTGTTTCGACCAGTCGCGTCGCTCGAGGCCATTCTTAACCCGGGTTTACATGCTGCGACTAGCGGGCCCATTCTCTGTTACGCGACCGTCGCGATTGGTCGAAAGTTTCCTATAGATGCTGACGTAGCTACTGCGTCAAAGCGCCAAGAACCAATGGGAGGACTAGATAATACATCTATGAGGAGAACGATAGGAAATTTGCAACTTTTTTGACGTTTGGTCACGTTGTCCCGTTCTAGTCGCTGCATGTAATTCAACCCTAAGGCGTATCATGACGTAATTCAGTCAAAGAAGAGGTTTAAAAAAATACTTGGATTATTACTGCTTTATCCAGTTTTTTATATCCCTGCATAAATAGTTATAGAAAGAATTTATTTTTCTTTCTTCTGTCTTCTGAAGGGTTCTTAAAATTGAGATACTTCATGCTGCGCATTAAGCCACGATATATACATACAGCTAAAACTTTCTTAAATATGGACCTACTACACTATTTTTGACTCAGAGAATGTTTATGTTGCCAAGAAAATGGAAATAATGCTCTACGCCATGTGTATAAAAATAATCCTTAAGAAACAAATATACCCAAGTTTTCATCAATGATCCAGAATCTATTGCTTTCTAACTCATCACACTAAATTCATTTTTGATGTCCTAGATTCACAAACAAGACAACAATTCACGTTCAAACTTAACTTCACCTAAACAGACTCCTCTTAAACTCTCATCTATCATCCAAAAGAAACATCCAAAAAATCGACAAAGATAGTTTTCTTCGTTCAAATCGGTACATCCACAAAAGCGATAAAAGGCAATTGCCACCAACAAATCGAAGCAACCACCCCACCGAAACCATTTTTCAAAACGACTCTGGACTTCTTTCGCGGCGCATCGTTTCACTCGTCTTGTTTCTTTCCAAATTGTTTCCATGCTATTATTTATTTCTTTTTGGGA
This sequence comes from Tetragnatha montana, assembly GCA_963680715.1. Taxonomy (NCBI): domain Eukaryota; kingdom Metazoa; phylum Arthropoda; class Arachnida; order Araneae; family Tetragnathidae; genus Tetragnatha; species Tetragnatha montana. The sequence continues at coordinate 31,218,231 of OY796686.1, forward strand.
AAAGTTGGTACCCCGTGTTTGTCGGCGTCAGGTCGCATTTGGGACGACGTCTGGACGACACTTGGTCACTTGGCAAGCGGCCACGGGTGATGCTTGGGATAAGGTTGCTACTTTGTGTTTGTGGTATGGAATTCTGAATTAAGGTCGTATTTAAGATAAGTTATATTGAAGTTTTGGACGTTTGTTGGGTGATATTCATGGGAATTTCCAATGTACAAACTCTAGAAACCGCATTGACACATTAATATTGAATACCATATTTTAAGAACTTTTAATATTTTCCCAATTAATTAAAACTGATTTAGATAAATAAAAGAACAAGATGACAAAAATGGCATCTAAGCTTGTTGTTGATAGCTATCACTTGTATTCGTATTTTACTCCTTTGTTAATACGACAATGAAATGATTAACTTTGAAGTCATTGAGTAAAAAGAACTCAATTTGCATTTAGATGATGTTTTTTTACCTACCTATGATAACTACATTTGTATATCTATAAAGTAGCTTGCAGCTAACCTGACCGGAGGTTAACCGGCAGTCAAGCTTCTGATTGGCAGTTAAAGAAGGAAATATAGTTAGTTTATCGGCCAATCAAGAGGTTTCAGTTAACCGTCGTTTAGGTTAGGGGTGAATATGGCCGTCACGGTACTGGAGTTGGAAAAAATTACGTGAAAGATATAGTAACTCGGTGGAGAAAACACAATCAAGAAATGAAAAAAAAATTTCTGACAACGCAAGAATTACCTTTGGTTTTCTAAACAATTTTCCGGAAAATCTTGGCTTAAATTTCAAAACCCTAGAGGTTAACATTGGAAAAGGTGAACCTCTTATGCCAACGAGGGGAGGAGTATCGAACGTTTTCAGAGTTTTAACTGTTCAATTCGAGATGCAAATAAATGGATTTCTAACACTGATACCTGGTATACCAACCAGGTACCAACCTGGTACCAGAACTGGTACCATTGGGTTCCTCACCTTAATGCTCGTCCTCTCCCTTCTCCCCGTTCTGAAGCGAGGGTTCGACCGTCTTACGGGTCTTGTAGCCGCGGAACGTGGACTGGATCTTCAGAGCGGCTTTCTTCACTTCTGGGTCCTCTAGGTCGATATCCACCTCCTCCTGCAACGGTAAATAAATGTCAACTACGGATATGCTCATTCCTAAAAAATAACCTGTAGATTTTACAAAGAAATACTGTCAGCTATGCTATTGGGAAACCTCTGTAATTTTTACAGTGAAATCCTGTTGTATTTTCCAGAATCTGTAGTCAGACTACAAATAAATCGTATCATGTACAGAGACAACCTGTATCGGTTACAATTTCTCGGTAGTATAGCTACAGATTCTGTGTAAATATAACAGGATTTTCCGGTACAAACTACAGGGTTTTAGAGAAAAAATTTAGCATTCAGTTGAATGAAATTAACATTTAAGTTGGTATTCCAATTTATAATGTTCTATTGCACAAATAAAATTGAAAATACATAAAACTGAGCATTAACGTAGCTCTGGTTCTTGATGGGGAAAAAATTCCAAGATGTTCCAATATAAGTATGGCAGTATTTTTATCTTAAAAAACAAATTATATGTAAGTGGACCAATTGTACCCTAAGCTTATTATAATTTCAAAATAATTTTTTCTGAAAAAAAAAATCTATAATTGTTTAAATTTTAGATGTAAATAAGTAAATAGAGATAAAAGGGTCCGTTTAACAGTACCTCTTCTTGGTTGTTCGCCTTCTCAGCCGAAGTTCCATTGCTTTCTTCAGCTTTTTCCGGTTCTTTTGGCGGGTCGGATTCTTCGGCCGGCTGCTTTTTCCTCGCCGTGAAGTTTCTGTACGAAGCTTGGATTTTAGTGGCAGCTTTTTCTAGGTCTTTGTCGGTTAAATCTATGTCTAGCTGAAAAACAGACGAAGAAAAAGAGTGAGTATACTTATAGTCCAACTACGAGAAAATCTTTGACAGAAAAAAAGACATTTGAAAAGAAGTTCAAATATAAACGATAATCACACAGATTTGGCACAAAACGTTTTTTTCAGCGTTTACCCTTACCCCCTAAGTTGAGTGGAATAACCCGTTTCCATAACAATCGCGCCACAATATTGTACGACGCCAAAAAAATTTTTTCGTGGCGGTCGGACTACAGTCAACCTTTCGTTGGATTTCATATTGAAATCATCACATGTATTTCATATTTATGCCATAGATAAAACCTACACAACTAAAGTGGGATCGCGTATTATGAAACCAATAAAACTTATTTTTTTTTATTGTTACGCAGGCTCTTAGAAACGGTATTTTCAAGTAGTATTTACACTTGTAAATCGGAGAGGTGATACATTTCAGTTCAGCATTTTTATATTGGTAAATTCTTGTGCAAGTCCTCAAAGATTTACAAAAATGCTTAGTTTTTAATAAAGTTTCTTAATTACTTCAAATTTTAGAAACATTTAAAGTGGGATCGAATCACTTAAGAAAAAGCTGGTGAGGTATAAGTTCTGTATACATCTATACATGAATGGAAAGTGATTTTTGTTTTATGTATAAGGCTTACTTAATGACACTTGTAAACTGTATAACACACAGTGGCAAATTCAGGAAAAGTTTTGGGGTTGTAGCCTAAATCCCGATTTGAAAAATTGCTTGTTACTTTTACATTCTTGTTATTCACATAAAAATCTATAATTATTTTTTTTATATTTTTACAATAGTTTACACTTGTAAAATTCGATATTCACATTTCATTTTCAAAATAGATTCCTATATACCACTTTATACCTGGTAGGACAGGATATTAACAGATACTTTCTGATATCAAACTATATTTTTTCCTCGAACTAATATTGTCACAAAATCAAGTAATTCTGTATGATGCTGGGTTTTTTTTTGTTCTTTCTAAAAGAATTCAGACTTTAATGCCATGTTTGTCATTATTTTACTACATTCTAAAAAGAAATTAACTTAATTAACAATCAAATCTAAATAAACTAAGAAGTATAAACCTTCCAGTTTTAAAACTCATTTAAACGAAACATTTCATAATAACTGTTTAATGCAATTAGCGTTACGGGATTTTGCTTATTGTAAAGAAAAAAAAAGTTAATTTAAAATTAGAAAATAAATAAAATCTCTTAAACACTCGTTCCCCCATAGGAAAACAAAAGGAAACTAATTTTAAGTAATTGATGAGAAAAGGTTCATTCATATTTTCCTTTTCTTGGAAGACAAATACTACTTCTCCAAGATTAAATCGCAATTTGAATACATCACATTAAAAAAACAATGCGAATAAAAAAGGATCGAGAAAATATTTAAATCTGACCCGAGTCATCTTTCTCAGCTTTATTAAAGTACAATTTGTCTTGTTCCCCCCTCTTCTTTAGCATTGATTTATGGCAACAGTGGAAAATAAAAATATGATAATTTTCGTTCATTCGGATGGTAAGTTTATATCAATGGGAAGACTTTTTATAGAAATAAATGCGATTTTTATGCTAATTAACTACGCATAAGAGAGGGAGTTTACCATTAATACAGATCTCATTTGCTTCTTTTGATGAATGCGGGAACGTTGAAAGATTAAAGGGAATTAGTTTTGTATGATTTGAAAAGAAGTTATTTTTTGGATGTTCACTCTCATGGAACAAATAAACTAATCAATATTTTTACTATGTATCCAAAAATAGACTTAAGTTTATTTTTTATGTTAACAGAGTTCTAGTATGCACCTATATGAATTTAAAAAAATAATATAACATTTTCGGTCCAATTCCGTTAGCTGTTCCAAGTCGCTAAAATATTTTATAAGGCAAAACTATTCAAATATCGTCAATTTTTTATAGTTGTAACTGATATAATTGTACCTGTATTTTAATTGGTTGGTAATTTTGGCGATATTTTAAAACAGTTTGGCGATATTTTATGGAACAGACAACAGAATTGAACCAAACTTTCTTTGAGAATTTGAGAAGCTCTGTAAGAAATGAAGAGGGAGAATGCATGCGAATTTTGCATGTAAAGTAAAACCTTAAAACAGACAAAAAAAAAAAAAAAAAAACGCATCCTACTTCACAGTTTGTTAAAAAATTCGAAATGAAAATTAGGAAATGAGTAAATACCTAACATAAAGTTTTGTATATTCCCTCTAATAAAAAATAAAACAGCACGGTTTTGCACTCTCTTGAAGAAAAATACTCTGAAGTAGGTATAAGTTGAAACAAAAAAGGTTAAGGAGATTTTTAAGAGTTGGAGCTGAATATAAAAAACATATTTTTTGGGAACTTAAATCCTTTTAAGGACTTCTCATAGGGTTTTCTAAAAAATGGAATAAAAACTCAGTTTAAAATATTATTAAATCCCAGATTCTTTTCAACTACCAGACACCTTACCTCTATATCTGAAGAAGAGTGGCCTTCCATCTCGTTGTAGAGATATAAATAAAAACTCAACTGCAATTTTCAAAAAAGGCTCGGTGTTCTGGGGACCTCTGAGGTTTGCCGGCGCACCGAGGGGCGTTTTATACGCACTTTTTAAAAGTGGGAGTTGGCAACACTCCATGCTGTTCGGTGTCATCTGTTACTTTAATGGCCCCGGTGACAGGGGGTGAGATGGGATGGTGTTAAAAGGAAGGTTTCAATTATTACGTGGGATGTTGGGGGATAACAGGGCATTTTTCACTTGGAGAGGCCTGAGATATATCACTCCATTAGGGTCTCGATTCTGCTGTAGAAAATGACTTATAGGAATTGATTATTTGGCGGGAAGGGAATATTTCCAGTAAATAACCTATCGGAGTGTTTATTAATAAAGAACTCGCACAGTCCATTGAGTCGGAAAGACAGCTAATGTGTTTTCATTAATGGTAATTTACTTTTTCTTATCTATCGTCTTTCATACATGAACTTTATAATGAAAAAGAGAGAGTGGGGGAGAGGAGAGAGTAACCTACAGAATGAGGGGGATTAAAGAAAGTGAGGGAGAGTAGTTAAAGTATCTCTCTCTCCCTGCTTCTCAAATAAAGAAGAAATAGTAACGGGGAAAGAAAATCAAAAACAATATTACAGAGTATAAGATAGAGAAATTGAAAATAAGAAGACATAAAGAAGAAAAATTAAAGAAAGTGGAAAAAGCAATTTAAATGGCCACACATAGTTTACTATTCTTAAATGATGAAGATATATGGGTACTATTATGATACATTCGATTCTGGATAAATTGTAATGTTTCTAAATTTCATACTTGATAGAGATTAATGAAATATAAAAGTAGTTAAACATTACTTTACATTTAATCAAAGCTATATAAGAGTCTGAAGTCTTTTATGAGACAGTTACTTTGATAGCTGAGGGTTACATAGTTGAGGTCTTGGCTAGTAAAGGTCAAGCGTTTCGCCTGAAACTTTGTCAGGTATCTTCAAGAGGAATTGAGAAGAAAATCCAGGCATCTCTGAAGATGCCTGACAAAGTTTCAGGCAAAACGCTTGAGCCTTTACTACCAAGACCTCGCCAATATCTCCCGAAAACTCTGAATTTGAATTTTGATAGGCCAAGAAACCCTTTATGTTTTAACAAAAACACTTTGTAGATAAATAAGTGGCATGTTCTTTCATAAAAAACCATAAAAACCAAGCAAAAAAATTAAAAATTATTCCCCCCATTGAAATCTCTTGAAAAATAGAACAAATTCCAGGTAGTATCCTAAACTCAGTTCCATTTCGAAATATACTATCTAACAATAAACATAAACTTTTCAAACAAATTCCCAGAATTTGATTTACTAAATCGTGAAACTATACTCCATTTATTGATACAAAAAAAATTGTCAGTACAGTTTATTATTTAAAAACTGTACTCCATTTATTGATAGTAAATAATTGTCAGTACAGTTCATTACTTAATTTAACTCATTAGTGCCTTGCGTCTCTAAAAAGGGACGTTTTTTTTTTTAAATCTCCCTATTTCTACAAATTCTGATCTTTTAAATCGAAATTTGCACTGAAGTATCTCTAAACTTCATAGAACATAAAAAACTCAAGAAGAAAGTAGAATTAAAAATGTTTTTTTTACTTTTTTTTTAGAGTTAAAAGATAGAAGTTTTCAAAATATTTTAGTTTTACCTTTTTTTTTTTTGCACCCTCGAAAAACGTACCTAAAAAGGGACGCTATAGGCACGAATGCCCCCGTGTTTATTCCCTATAGTGAAATGCTAGTGTTTCCTTATTTCTGAAAAAAAAAAACGTATTCTATTCTTATGCAATGAACTAACTAAATGACTAATATTTATAAAACTACTTTAATTTTAGGTTAAAATTTCATTATTTTTTTACATTTTTTGTGAAAATTCTATCATTTTTGGTAAATTAATGACATAAAAAGTGTCTTAAATTATAAGAGATTAAATAATTTATATTAATTGAAAGGAATAAATTAAGTATTTAATTATATTGAGATCACATATATTCAGGTTACATTTTAATTAAAAGTTTAATAATTAGTAGTTATAACTTTTAGTCATTAAAATTGTCAATAAAATCGCTTTTGTGATATATTTTCGGCCTTCTTTTTGTTATAAGAGGTCGCTATTCATTGTGCTCTATATTTATGCATTAATGGGTTAGTTTATCGTCATACGTTTCAACAACAAAATACACGTAGAAAACTATTTAACTATTCAAATTGAAATCTAACTATAGAAATAATAAATTTGCTATTTAGATAAGTGTCTCCAGACATTCAATTTATTTTCCCTGAGCATTTAATTCACTTTTGATTGATGTAGTCTGGAATACAAAATTAATAGTTAATATAATTAAATCGATTTAAAATACTTCAATCTTTTAGTCAACGGTTTTAGGAATGTAGAAATCAATGGAACTATTTTAAAACTAATTAGTGATATATAATTACTTAATTTTGAATTAGGAAGTGAAATTAAAATTATACCTGTAATAGTTTTTGAAGAAAAGATTTTACAACATGAAACCCAAGAGTTGTGTTATGAAAACTGAAATAGTTAAGATTTTAATTATAATTCCCAGTCAAAATAGTATGAGTAAATATATTTTATGTACAGTTTTTCGATTGAAAGAAAATTGAGTTAATTTCATCAATTAAAGATGAATGCTTGAAAATAGTTTAGAAACGTTCTTTTGAGAAAAGTTTTTAATACGTTCTTTTCTTTACCCGCTCTTTTACTGGTGAAATATCAAGAAAGAAAAAAAATAGTATTTTTATTTTAAAACATGAACTAAATTAGATATTAAATATAAAATGATAATTTTACTTCGAATATTCGAATTATGTATTAAAAGTTTTTAATACATCCTGAAATTATATTATAATATTAATGATAAAAAGCTTCAAGAACTCTTCATGCTTTACATAATAATCTGGAACAGCTTTACTATTCTTTTGAAATAGTTTTTCTTAACTTATTAACTTAAATCCGTTATTGATCAACGTCACCCTCCGTTAAGAGATCAAGTTTTACTTCACAAAACATTTCCAACCCACAAAGCGCAAAATATCTCGAAAATATTCTATCCGAAAATCCTCTTCTCATAACAAAAAAAAAATCCGAGCAGAATCAAACGGCTTTTGCTCTAGCTCTCTAATATATCTTTACACTGACTCGATAATATCCGTGGAGGCCATTTTCCATGGATTTCTCTTTCTTCAGAAAACGCTATTTCGGGACATCCAAGAAAAATAAAACATTCTTTAGAATATAGAAGCTTTTCCACGGGAATCCGATATAATTTATCAATGCGTGACATGGGTAATCTTTGATAAGTTTCGAAGAAGAAAAGGTCAGATGTAACGACATCAATGGCGCCGTAATAAATTACCGGAGTTCAAAATTAAGGTTTGGAGAAGGATTATTGAAAATAGGCTGACTGGGGGTTGTGATAAAATATTTTAGTTACAAAAAAGATTTAAGTTCATATTTTTTGAGAGTTTAGTGTTTACATAAACTTATTACACTAGACTGCTATGTTACTTGACTCTGGAGAAGCAAAACAAAGAAAGTAGTTCCCAGCGAGGTGTCTGAATTTTGAGTGATATTAAGAACTTCAATTTAGAAATATGTTTAGTTTGTCAAAGAAATGTATATAGCGTCTTTTTATCACGATTTGCGTACCGAAACTATTCCTAACATGCTTTCTGTTCACTCAGTTTTTCCTTCCGATTTGTAAAGTCGGAGGGTCAAGAAACGTTGTAGTCTAGTATTAACTTTGGTATAAAAGGGGATTACAGTCAACTAACTCAATGGTTCTTTACAAAGAATACTTTATTACGTGACTAAACATACAAAATTTTTAAACTGTTTGTGCCAGAGACACAAATAATGAATTCCTCTGTAAAATATTACCTTACTATTTTAATAGGTTTTTTAAGTTACTAAAAGTAATTCTTCAAATCAAGTTGATGTCATTTTTCAATGAAATACGGTGATATGATGCTAATAACTCTCCCTCTCTCTCTAACTCTCTCACTCACTCATTCAATCTGAGTTCTGTTTAAAGCTGGGTCCTAAAAACTCTTCTGTGGTTTTGATATAGATGCAACTTAATAAAGTTACTAACATTTTTAGTCATCAGAATGAAAAAAAATATAAAAACTAATAAATGATATAGGGTCACTTGGGGTAAGTGGGTCCCTGGGGTAAGTGGGTCACCCCCCTCAAACTAAACTATGTAAAGGACATTTCACACTTATTCACATTGATCATGTTACATTTTGTCACACTGATGGGTTTTGCATATATTAGAATTTTGTGTCATTTCTTTTTAAGATTATAGAACTATTGTAAAAAAATTTCCATAATTTTTTTTTTGGAGAGTTCAAGATGCATTTTTCCAAGAAGTGTTTCCAGGAAAGTTTTCACTATATTTTAATGTTTTTTCAACTGTTGTGCCAGGTTTGACTTAAAATACATACTACAATTTGAATTTTCACAAAATCTCTTGTTTAAAAATTTTTAAGAGGGGGGTCCCACTTACCCCGTAATTTAAGCAAAGTAGGGGTAAGTGGGTCCCCTCATGATGGGGTAAGTGGGACACCCTAGACTCACCATTTTAATGTTTATTGAAACATTTATTAGTTATTTATTGAAATTTTATATTAATTTTGCGTTTTAATATAAGCTGTGGTAAGTAAAGAAAACTATTAAGTTGGGTTTTTTTTTTATTCACGTTGCCGAGAAATTAATTAAAACACACAGTGGGGTGGGGGAATAGTTTCGAGGGTTTCTTTATAAGTCTCCCGAACCATTCGAACCTGAAGAAAACATTCTGTAATTGTAGTGTTCCAAAAAGGGGCCCCACTTACCCCAACCAACCCTATTAATTTAAATGTGAGTAGATATCTCGTACATGGATTAAGTTACAATAAAATATTTTGTACCTAAAACTTCTATACTTTATCAAGTAAGACCCACTTGACCCACTAAGACCTTTGCTTGCTTTCAATCAAAATAAAAAGGGGGTGGCCCACTTACCCCTTCCTATGGGGTAAGTGGGACCCCCGTCTCATTTTTTACAAAAAGACCAGTTAAGAAAAATGTAGAACATTATTTTAGAACCTAATTATAAATTTTTGTTTATTAATAGTGTCTTAAATAGAATATGTCATCAAGTTCAAATTGAACCTCTTCAAAAAAATTTTATGAACCTTCAAAAATGTACTGTTCCAAAAAGGGGTCCCACTTACCCCAAGTGACCCTATAATAAGTCAGTTTATCTCATGAGCCTTAAGGCTCCTTTAGACTTTTCACTTTCGATGTTCATTTTGGAGAGACCATCCAAAGCAATTTACTTTTCAATTCTTCACTCCTCCGATTTCCTTAAGTAAAAAAAATGGATCCCTCGGCGAGGATCACTTTATGATGAACATCAAGTGTGAAACAGTGTAAATGAGCCTTCCACTTAATAACTTCATCATAAAACAGCCTTCATTCCAAACAGGTAGGAAGTAAAGGCTCCGCACTCCTAAAGGGCAGTCGTGGTCCATCATTGTTGATCCAAACTTATCAATTTCGCGTCCAAATCCCGTCTATCCGAGGCGAGGCGCTTATCTCTGCAAATGGGAAATGGATGAGGATCCGCCAGATTGTGAGATAATGCTCTTCCGAATTGCAGATGAGGCCTGCTTCAGATTTAGGGAGGAGATTGTTTTCGTTCGGATTTCAGGAGCTATCTTTGAAATTTCATGGGATATTGTTTTTAATATTATCATCATTTTTTAAATACTTTTAATCAAATGTTAGGAATACATTGGGTAATTAGTGGATGATTCGGAATATAATGGGAAATTATTTTTTAATTTTTAATCAAATGGTAGGGATAGAATGCTGGAACCTCTGTACCAAACCTGCTTATAACTATCAAAATACACAAGACATGACAAGAAAAAAAGGATGACAGCATTTTGTCTGGTTTAACCCCATTCTTTAAATTTTTTTTGAGTGCTTTCGCAGTTTATTTGCCGAGCATGTGAAACTGTTTTCTTGCTGGCTTTGAATCTTTCTTAGAATCTATGCCTTGTTTTTTTCTTCCGGTTGCGTTGGCAAAGCACTTATAAAGTATAGATTATTCAGTTGAACTCTAACCAGGATTTCTTTTGTTAAAACAAGAAAATAATTTCAAAGGGGTTGGTGCCGAATCCATGGAAGGGTGTTGGGAGTTCAAATCGCCTGTATGATATTAGTTTTCTGCTAAACAATCTAGCGGTGTAGTAGGAACGGTCCTCTTCGGCTCTCAAAGTGGATAAAAACACTACAAAGAGTCAAATGCTAAAAATATGTCTGCAGGAGGGTCCCCAGACTCCCCCTATTTTCTTGAGGCTCACTGTTCATATTCACACATAATTCATTTCCATCCTTACCCTTTAAAACCTTACTTTCCTTCTTACCCTTTAAAAAATTAAACTGTTTATAACGTTTCATGAGATTATTTTTATAAAACTGGTAGTGATATATTTAAAATGAATTTTATTCTAGCCCTTAAATTTTAAACAACTTAAAAAAACTAGTAAAATATAATATGTCCTTTAAATAAAAAAGTATTCTAGTACAAAAGAGTTCTTTCAACTCAATTTTCATTAAAGAAAACGTAGCTTGAAGGCAAAATGATAAAATCCTCTTTTTTGCGCATAAAATTTCACATTTATGAATTCATTTTAAATCTTTTTAAATATCCATTATTTATAAACGGCAGTTTTTATAATTCTATTCTCTCATGAGTTTGTACTTTTTAGAGAAAAAACTACGTATTCACACTCTCGTTTTTAGGTTTTATGATTTTGTAAAGGTTGCGCTAACATTAAAAGTTACCAGTTTTTCTTCTACGACAAACAATTTTCATCGCTTCTCAAAGAAAATTCTCTATAGAATGACATAGAAATAATACTTGAAAAGAACCAGATATACAATGGCTGAAAATACGTAAAATGTCGTAAACATCCTTTTTGGAACAAGGATATTTTATTGTATGCGTCAAGTATTGTTAAGAAAAATTCTTTGTATCTGGAGTATAAAGGAAATAGCAAAAAAGTATTAAACGTCAGAAACTAATAAAATGAAGTTCTTTTGAAAAAGAATGTGAGTGAAAATAATTTTTAAAAAGATCAACAGTAAAAATTTCGTTTCATGGAAATATTGTTACTAAGAGATAGGTATGAGATTTTTCATTTAATAAAAATTACGTCTGAACTGAACACAAACCAATTTGCCAAAGTTCTTCTAAAATGTTCTATTTAAAATCAACATTTTTAGTTAAAATATATGAGTCGTGTCTAGTTTCAAAATCAGATAAGTCCCTTTTTCCTAATTTTTCAATAACAACAAAAAAAACCTAAATATTCAAACAAATTATGCACTTACAAAACCCGAATTTTTTATTTAAGATGGTAGGGTATAGTTACATTATTAACATGCATAAGCTTAAGGATTTAGTTGGAGCACTTTTCAGCATAAAAAGTTTTAAAACACTGTTGTCGTGTTCGTCATGAAACATTAGATTAGATCTATATTTTTTGAAGCTTAAAACTTGGCTATTTGCTAGATCTGCATTTTAAAAATCAGAACATAACATAAACTGAAAATTGAAAAAATTGATCTATCTGGATTTAAAACTAGACGACTCATATATAGTATAAGAGATGGAAACTAACTGATGAACTGTTAATTGCAGCTTATTTTATAACTTAGTTAAAATCTGAGGTTTTTTCATAAAATAAGCTGATTTTAACAATTTTAATAAGTCTACCAATATTTCATAGAAATTGTTACAAAATTTCCTTTTTAAAACTCATTTTTAAATATTAATTCCAATTAATTGATCGGTAGATTAGGTAATATAGCAAAAATTGTTCTAACAGTGTGAAATAAAACAATGAAATTTTATCTGATTAACTTTTTTCATGAAATTCTTACACTTCTATGTGTAATTTAAAGTACTAAGTTCAATAGTTAATTAATTTTTTTGTTGAATAAAAATGACACTACTTAATAAGTTATTTATAAAAAAGTTTTTTTTTAATATTTCAGGAAAGGTTATTTTTCATAGTATCTTTGATAACTTAGTATAGCTGACTTAACTGTTTTTATATTCTAGATCTATTCTATGATTCTTAGATAGTGAAGAAAACTAGTTCACAAGTTGAAAACAATAAAAGTCAAAAGATCATTGGAAATGCTCAACTGAAAAAAATGTGATATTTTCGAGGGCTAGGTATATTTTTTACGGACGGTATAGAAAATTGTCTTTTAGACTTTTTGTCTACTTAGTTAGTCTTTTCACATGTCAACAGATTCGTTCGCACAACGGATTTTGTGGCTTTTTTTTACGAGATTCAGCCTTTTTTTATAATGACTTTTCTAAAGTAAACACTTTTCCTTATTACATAGAAGTTTGTCAGCCTTTTCTCCTTTCCACTGAATTTTTTATCAGAAAGCCACTGTTTCAGAAAAAAATGCAGCCATTTATAACTACAGAGGCAGTAATGCTTTAAAATAAATCCTCCACCAAGTGTTTAGACGTTTAGAGTTTAGAGTATATTTAGTTTTTTGAAGCCTTTGGGAGAGAATAAAAAGTTTACCAGTTAAATTAAATACAGTATGGTTTAGTTACTACATAACAGGGGTAAAATATTTTCAAAATAAGAGTTTTCATTACTTATAAGACTATTTTCATGAAAATAGTACATATAACTCAGAAACTGTTTTAACTTACTCAATTTCTGAATTGAATCCCACTTGTGTGTAGAGGTATTATTATATCAAACAGGTAGTATATCAAAAGGGATGGTTGCAAAATTTTAAACAAGATTAAATACTATTTTAGAATATCACTACATCAACAGTACATCAACAACAACATCAACTACATCAACAGTACAATCAAAAACAGTACATCAACTTTTCGAAGTTTTGGAGTAGTTCTCAAAAGTTTATCAGTAGGTAAACTAAATGTAAGATTATTTAGTAATTAGCTTAATATTTGAGAAAAATCTTTTAGAAATATATGATCCTATACATATACACGATGTTTCTTCCAAATCCACACAAACTCTGCACCGAAAAAACTATTCATACATCTAAGTCTAAGACTTAGACGCATATCTTTTTTTTTTTTTTAAAGTTACATCACATCCTATAAAAACTTTATTAATTTATTCCACGGCAAGAGTATGCATGGATAGAGGATATTTTTGATACCTTAATCTGCAATCACAGTTAAATAACCATGTTCACGTTTTCAATAAAACTTTTCAACGTAAACCGGCAATATATGACGTGATAACTTTTGTCTCACACTTTTCTTGTAAACCATGGGTGTTAGAGGATCAGTTCATGAGTAATTTGTTATGTAAAACATGGTTTCTCATGGCTGTGCAGAGTTTGGACAGACTTGTTAAAACACCTTGTATAATTCATACACTACTATAGTTACAAATGAGCGACACAGAATTACTGTAGCCTAATTACAAAATGTCACATGAGCATAATATTTTTCAAACGAAATACGGGGATCGTTGCAAAAAAACCTGCAAAAACTAAGTTCCCTCTTTCACTTAAGCCACTGTCATTCAGAGCGGCTCACATATGAAAGAGAATGATAATAAATAATCATGATAATGATAATAAAAGCGAATATGTAATCGTTACCAGTTCATCTGTGTTGGCAACTGGTGTAGACGAAGTTGGCTTGGAGGCATCAGCGCTCTCTTCCGCTGGGTGCTCTGGTACCTCCTGGAGGGCCTGCAGAAGAGAAAAAAAATTAAATACTCATTAGAGGACGTCAATAAATAACGTGAGTAGTTTTTTTTCCAAATTCTGGACCCCTCCCTCCCCCTTGGTGAGATTTTGCTGGACCCCCCTCGCCCTGCAATTCTCACGTGAGATTTTCTCAATCACTTTTAAGCAAATGAATTTCTTTGGTATCGTTCCCACCACGCCAAAAACACGAATCTGCTATGCATAAGAATAGCAGATTCGTGTTTTTGGCGTGGCGTATATCGTCGGCACAATGACAAAAACACGAATCTTCTATTCATTAACATGGCAGATTCGCGTTTTTGTCATTGTGCCGACGATATGTTCTATTTTCGTCTTATCGGCATTACACTTAAATACAAATTCGTGTTGAAATCAAAAACATGTACTAATTATGTAAACATGTCTTAACTTGTAATTATCACGAATGAGTGGCTAATAATTCGCTGTTTTGACTAATCTGCACTTTTTTCCTCAACTTTTTCTAAAAATATAAAAAAAATATTTTCTAAACTAAAAGTTGACGTGAGATTTTAATTGACTCCCCCCTCCCCCCTGGTCAGATTTGGTGAGATTTTGCTATACCCCCCTTTTGGAGCTCACCTAATTTATGAACCTCCCCTTCAGCTTTTTCCTTTGTTACGAATTTTAAGACTAGTGTACCAAGTTGAATTCTTTTTCCTTTCCTCACAAAGAGCATTCGCACTTGAAGAGCACACTTGACGACGTGGAGGACAGGCAACAACGTTGCTAAGGCTGTTGTTCACCCGTTGCTACAGAGGTTGTTAGGGGAGGAATCTTGTGATCTCAAATGCTCCAATAGAAGCATTCGCACATGACGTCACACTTGACGACGTGGAGCACTGTAGAGGACAGGCAACAACGTTGCTAAGGTCCGAGTCATGTGATTTAAAATGCTCTATTAGGAGATTTCCAAGTAGTTTTATTTAATTTTAAAAAAGATGAAAAATGAGAGCTATTTCAAGCTCTCATTATTGTTTGATTTCACCATAAAAAATTTGATTATTAATTATAGAGACTCGTTCCAACATCCCTTTTATGACTTCAAGTAATATTTTAAGTTTTTTTGTTTAAGTTGTTGGTTTTATCAGCTCTCTTTAGAGAATTACGTAGCCCTAACTCAAACGTTGTACACAATACTACTAGAACGTAATATACACACTACAATATTACAAAACGTTCAATTTCTAAGGAAAGCGAAGGAAAATAAATCGTTACATAACACCTCTCTCATATTAAATGGCATCTTTCTTCTGTTACATCTCACATCCATGGATCCTCAAGAGAAATGTACCATCGTCCGATTGGACCATCTCCAAAGGAACAACCCCCCCTTTTTTGCTCTTCTGATGTTTTATTCCATTCTTAAGCTTTCCTGAGCGAGGCTTACTCGAGGCTTTGGAGAAAAGAGAGCGCAAAAGCGAGATTTAGGTACTAGTAACTCGGACGTTTTCGGTGTTTGCTCGCAGATTACACCGCTCGAGGAGTTTTCTCTTGAATTCTTACTCTTTCCGATAGATTTACTTTCATTACTATTGGAGGAATGAATGCAGTTTATGGAGATGTTGTAGAATTCGTTGTTTTTAATGGTATGAGCTGTTTATTTTATACTCTTGAGCTTTTCCTTTTACTAAAGCATTGTTTCGGTATAACTGTTCATATTCATCTTTCGTTTTTCTTTTGGCAGTAGCTACGAAATTATTTGTAGGAATATTGTGGGTTTGAAATGAATAGCTGTTTCCAAAAGGATATTGTAAGGCGTAGTGTTCATGTAGTTTTTTAAGACTATAGTTAAATGTATAAATAAGTATATTTTAACTGTAAGTAATTGAATAGTCAGTTTAAAAAAGATAATAAGTCCAAAAACAAAGTTTTGAGAAAATAAAATCGGGGGGGGGGGAACTGTATAAGTAATGGAATTTTCGTTGTATAACCACCAAATTTCTACTGGAAGTTCAGGTCCCTATTTCGAAAACAGAACAATCATCGAAACAAATATAAGTAAATTCAAAAATATTTTACAGTTGAAAAAAGTTGATGAACTTATTCCATTTTTCAACCTTATGAAATTTCCGATGAAAAAAATCTTAAAAATCTCTTTAATCGACAAAAAAATTTTATTTCGGCATAGTTCACAGCACAAAAGGGAAAAATAGAAAGATGAATAAAATTAAAAATTATTATGAAACTGAATTATCAAGGCACTATCAATGAAGTAAGTGAATATCAAAGGAGTTAGACATTCATTGGATAAAAAAAGGGGGAAACAAACTTGTAAAATAAAATAAAATTTTATTTTGGCTAAGTTTACAGTACAAATAATAAGAAAAGAAAGACAAATTAACTTAAATTTCAAATATAATAAAAAAATACAATGAATAAACATTGATTTCCCAATTTCAAGTGGCTATATCTACCGATAGGGGGTAGTTATATTTTTTTCCTCTTTACACTCAAGTGTAGAGCGATGATTGTAGATTTTTTCGCACAAAAAAAAAGTCTACTTGCCATTTTTTGGACTTATTCCCTTTTCAAATTGGCGTTTCAATTATAAGTCGATCAATAATTTAGTTATTTATTAACTTCCAGCTTAAGGGAAGTAATAAATAATTCTACTACCATTAATCACAGGATAAAATCAAATCCATAAACAGGTGAATGCTTAAATACTATAAAAAGTAATGAAATAACCTATAATCAAATAAAAATATCCATACTTCAATATTCCTAAAAACAAATTGTTATTCTAGAAATAAAAAATAAAAATGACTGAAGAATCATTTTTGTAGACAATTCAATTTTCCCAAGCAAATATATTGTAAAATTGAAACACCATTATTCTATTAAAAGCAAAAACTTCACAAAGGAAGCAAATATAACTAAACACGCTCCAAATCTAAAGTTGATCGAAAATCGAAGAACTTAAAAACCATCAGCTTCCTCTGATCATTTCCGAATGCTAATGATCCCATGTTCTTTAGAATTTTGGAACAATCTAATCTAGTGCATAAAATATAAATCTAATGTTTTTCAAAGTGAATTTTCATTTAAGTTTGAGTAACCTTGGCTACAGTCCCGATGCCATTAAATTAACTCTAATGCCATTTAATACTCTTTCCATGTTTTGAATAAATTAACCATTTAAGCTTGACGGGAATATTAATAACCAACACACTCTTTATTGGTTTTAAGAATAAAAAATTTACACAATACAATTTTATGAAGGGGTATAATAAGAATTTATCACAAGTAAAACTTATTTAAAATATTCTTAAACACACTTTAGTTTCCCATTAATATTCAATACTTATTGCTAAAAAAAGAATTTTATGTTTCGCATTATATCATAAACATTCATAAAGATTATCATTATTATTGCTACTTGGAGAATAGATTTATTAAAATAATATGTATGAAGAAATTTAGTTAACCAGAAAGCATTAAAAGTTTAAATATCTGCAAAATATTTGAAAACACAAACATATCTTTTAAATTTTGAATAAGTAATTATTAATTTTTACATTCGAATTTAACATATTATAAAGTGTTATACGGAAAATAGAATCTACGTTCAATTATGTTATTACTAAATACTAAACAAAACGGCTAAACACTAAATAAAATAATGATAAAACAAAACTTTATCATTGATGCTATAGAAGTTTCATTAAAATATGATTTTACCGAGGATAGATAGAGTATTATTAGTTATAGAACATTTACATGATGCCCTAAATTGTAATTAAATGTTTTTTTATTTCTTCATGTTTATTTGTTGTAAACACTTTCTTAGATTTTTGATTTCATGGTTTTATATATTTTTAAAAGACACATCATGTTCACAAACTTTGCGACATCCCTCATTAAAATCTGGCTGTTTCAATGCTGAAGAAGCATTTTATTACTTTTATAGTGTGTAAATGAACTTTGGGAAGTGCATATTCATTTACCAATTTGTAAATCTTACAAAAACTAAAAAAGGTGTTACTAGTTGTTATCTGCAATTTTAAAATGACAGTAATGCAATGTTATAGCAGGCTTAACTTAGCATCCTTCTGAGAAGATAAAGCTTCTAAAACTGGTGTTGAAAATTGATACAGAAAATTCTGCTTCTGGGCTTATGTCAAAGAGAAAGACAAATGTATAAAACATAAGTAAACACTGCAAATACTCAAACACATTTAAAGATACTTTTCTGCCCTCAAATTAACAACACTTTAGTTTTGTATAGTCAGCTAGAACACTTATCACTTTATAGTGTTGTGATAGTGTTCTGAGCATGTTAGAAAACTGTTGCTATCCAGAAATGCACTCTTTATTGCTGTAAAAGTGTTTCTTAAAATTACAGAGACAGAAAATCGCTTCGATCTAAATTTAAAAGCACATTCAGATTCTAAACACATTTTACAACACCATTTCTGAATAGCAACACTTTTCAGACATGCCTAATCAGAACACTATATCAACACAGTAAACTACGGGTCGTTACCTAATAACACAATGTGTTAATGTGAGGACAAAACAGTGTTCTTAAATGTATTTGTTTTTGAATCTTTAGTACTCGTCAATCCAATGCCCATCTCTCTCCTGATTGGTCAATCGAAATCATTTGATGATGCTCTTCTTTTTACCTGGGAACTTTTCAACCAATCCTGGTAGAGATAAGGAACGGCTTAACTGAGACCACAGAAACTTTTGCTTTTGCAGTGACTTAAATAATACATTGTGAATGTCCCCGCATGAGGAATAATTAGTAAACTCTGTATTTTAAGCTCTGGGATATGGAAGAAGTATCTTAATCATGAATGCTGGGTGTACTGACTTCTCCGTTGGGCGGCGGGGGCAGGACTCCGTTGTTCTTGAGCGACTTCCTGGTCTTGTAGCCGCGGAAGGAGGCCTGGATCTTCTCGGCCGCCCTGTCCTCAGACATTCCGCTCTCAGCTGCAAAAGAAGACGATCATTCAGCGAAATGAGTTCAGTTATTTTAGTCTTCACAAGAAAAGTAAACTTTTAACAAAAAATAAATCTTGGATGCCTATGATCTAGAGGAATGATTTTCATAGCGGCTTTTCAGTGAAATTTTGATTCTATTGAGTTTGAAAGATCATCTTTAACAACCAACCGACATTTTCCTATTGGTTTCTTTTGGTCTCATCGTGCTGTCAAAACGCAAGGTGCAGATAAAGTAGAAAAGTTTTTATTGTTCGCTTTCATAATATTGTTCTAAATTTTATTATGGGATTTTCATTTACATTTAGTACACTTTAACTTTTAACTTTAATAAATATGTCCTTTATATGGAAATATATATATGTCCTTTATTTATAACAATATGGCATCCCTGCGTTAAGTGACAGGTGGCATGACGGACACCCTACCCTTAACTACATCGCATAAACTAAATTTTAATTAAAATTAAAAAAAAAATACTAACTGAAAACAATTTTGAGTGTATTGATGCTAAATTTTGCTACATTCTGATATGGAACATATCTCCTGAGCTTAATTGATCAAACGCAAGAGAAATAGTAACACAATTTCTAAATCTAAACCATTAAAGGGACTTTTAAAATTATTTTTCTATACTCAAAAGGGTCAGAAAGCGTTTCTCCAGTTTCAGAAACGCTATCTCAAACCAGTACCAACAAACATTCACAGTCGTTCACACAAAGAATGATCAACAAAATTCAAAGAAAGGGAATAAGACACAGGGAGGATAATACACAAAAAAAGAAAAAGATTCTTGCAAACGATTTTTATGCATAGACAAATCCAGCAAACACCTCAACCCCGCTGCAAAATTCGCAAAAGCGGAAACGATCTAATTTCAGACCCTGCCGAAAGATTCCGACCCCGAAACTAGCCGCAGAAACCCGATATCGGAGAAATTTCGAAGAAGAGACAGGCCGACCCACAAATAAAACCAGAGAATATATCGAGCGGTCCGCCCTAACTTGCTTTGTGAGAAGTTTGTATTGAGAGAGGCGCTGCATTGATTCCTATTTATTATGACAAGCAAGTGATGCTCTAGGTGGTAGTAGTATCTTTATAAATATGGGTTTAATTTATGGCCAGATTGTGGATATTTATGATCTCTGCTTAAGGTTTTACAGAACAGTCGATATTGAGCTCCATAGGGTATAAGAGTGGGTTTACAAAGCATTCTAACAACTAGGCAACGAGGTTCAACAGCTATTGGATGAGGATAGAGGTTGTGTAAATTTAAAAATAACATAATATTTGTAGTTTTTCCTTTAGACGTTTCTTATGATCCTTTCTCATACATTGTAAAAAATCCCTTAAAATTTACGGTTTTAAACTGGCAGCTGGGTTGGTTGTGGAAAACCGTAAAAATTACAAGGTAAATCCATACAAACAGCGGTTTTTACTTTATAAAGCAGAAAACATGGATTAAAATGGTAAAACGCCGTTGTTTTTAAGGATTAACTTTGTAATTTATGGGGTTTTCCACAACCAACCCAGCTGCCAGTTTAAACCAGTAAATTTTACGGGATTTTTTTACAGTGTAGAAACATTTTGAAAAAGCTGGCGCAAGTTGCATTGTTTTTAATTCCAATTTGTTTGCAATCCTATAGTTAGTTTTTAAAAACTTAAGACTTGAAAGAAATTACGCTTTTTCACAGTTTAAGAGTTTAAAACTGCAAAATTAAAATGTATTGTGTTGTCATCGTAAACATGTAGTTTTAAAAATGTCTTTAGTTATTTTTAGTGTAATTTTTATTCATTTTCCATTTATATTTGGAACAGTTAGAAGTTTATTAGTAGGGTGCATATTGATCCACTACCTGGGGAAATTAGACACCACAAACCTCCCCCAACCTTGTGGTTTATGGGGTCATAGATAGAGAGAGGGAGGGAGAGGGTCGAGCTAAGGAAATTCATACTCAATAATAGTTTTTTAAAATTAATCATAGGAATTCCATAAAACAATCTTTCGTTGTTTTTTTACCTAGCACCAGGATTTTAGAGAGGTTCGTATGCAATCATAAACTGCCAAATCATCCTATGATATAGGGAAGCTTTCAAATAAATATGACAATTTTAACAGAGGGATTCGTAAATTTTGCGTATGCACATTGAGCACTGTAGCGGGTAAAATTAATAAACTCTATGCAGAGTGTAAGAAAATCCGTCCAATAGTTTTAGGATTTTATTCCCACATTCTACACTAAAATTTGCAACATCGTCATAACATGGCTGAGGAACTGACATGCACATGAAACAACCCATAAGAAAAGGGGGTCTCGTAAATTTGTGTGAAATAAATCTCCGAAAGTCCCCCCACCATGTTGTCCACGATGAGATTATCACCACACCCAATTAAATCAGAACACGGGTATAAGATTGACATAATTTTAATTCAAATTAATCCGGCAGTGCGCGGTCCCAGTTAGCCGATAGTCCTTCCCGTCTTTAATTAGCTTTGGGCTGCTGTAATATTCCCTCCCCACCCAACTTAACGTAACTCTATTAATGGGATTGATGTAATGGGATTATGTTCCGAGAGAATACGGAATTTGCAGCGATCGATGCTGGTTAGGGGGAAAGTTGGGGACTTTAAGGTGAAAGGAGGGAAATTTGGGAGGATTTTGTTTTTGTTGAGGAAACGGCCTTAACTAACGTTTTAGCTCCTTTGCTAAACCTAGCTCTAGTTGCATCCCGTGCAAGTGCAGTGGGTGAAAGTTAATTTCACATGATTTTATCAGGCATGCCTCAGTTACGATCTTTTTTAAGTTTCTTCAAAATAAAATTGTATGGTTTTGTATTAGAACATCCCCTTGTCACAACCTCATGTTTTCCCCTATAACAACGATATATTTTCCAATATTAATGTTATTTCTACTAAAAAGCGATTTAGCTCAAATCTTCTCTAAACAAACCACAATCCTTCACAATCTGACCCGAGTACTTCTCATACATTTCTACAACACAAGGGTCAAAAGTTGGTTTGGGGCCAAACAACATCATTAAGTTCGGCCAAAGTGATATTTTGGAAAGTTTTTGGCTTAGCCTCAAAAGACACTTCAAGATGAAATCCCTGTTTATACATAAAAAGGAGAAAACGGATTCACAGTTACAATGGAAATGAAACCGAAACCCCATAAAATAAATGACGCTGCAACTTCTCAGCTCGGTCGTTGACTGTGACTGTGTCTGAGCACAGTATTTACAAGAAAGTGAAGTGGCTTTAGAACATTTATTTGCAGCTTCAGTATTTGAGAGAAATATCAGATCCATACTTGAAAATTTTCTATCACATGAGTCATGAATTAAGCTAAAGGAACGCATAAAAAGATTAAAAAAAAACAGAATGAATAGGAAATATTATACTTTGTTAAGTTCATTAACATTTTCTAAATGTATTTTATCATTTCTATATGTATAATATTTATAATTTGTTACTTGTACTTCCTCTTACATATAAAAATTTTGTACTACAAGTTCAACTCAATGTATGGGTCAGTGGCCTTTTTTTGCCTAAACTTATTTAATTTATTATTACTTATTTTTAATATATTTTATTGGAAATACTAGTTATTAGTTTTTTTATGTTTAGTTCTATTAATTTACTCCATTATCTCGAAAATGAATAGAAAGTAAGTACAATTTTCAACTTTTTTAATGAATATTTAAAAAAATATATTCAAGCATTATACACTAGTTGGAATATTAGGTAAAGGTTCAGCGCGCAGTAACTGTTCAACACATGATGAAAAAATACTGAAATAAAAAACATTTTATAGCATTCTTGTTTATACTATAAGTTCAAATTTATGAAAATAACATTTTAAGTTTATCTTCAAACCCTAAGTTAGTGTTCAAAAAGTTTTCAATCGTAGTTAAAATTGTTGAATGAGTGATATTTTAAATGTAAATTGTATATTCATTAAAGCATCAGAAAAATGTAAATGCAAAAATGTTAGAAAATATTTTTTTCTACCCAATGAGTCCTATTCCCAGTATAAACGTGTAATTTATCCGACATTAAGTGTTTAGCTATTATTGATTTCAACCTACTTAACACTTAATCTTATTTATATGCGTTTTTACTTTCATAAGCTTCGGGTAGCCAAAATAACAGCCTTTTCCTTTTTTTAAGGAAAACATTTCCCACTCAATACAAGAAGATTTAGTTAGCCTCTTTCGAGACAACTAAACTCTCTCTTTCCTTAGCCAATCAAGGATAAGAGTTTCTCTTCGCAGACGTCTAAGAGACGAACGAGAGAGACGAAACCAAGACAGCATCGTAGACGATGTTTGCTTTCGATGTGCAAACTATTTAGTTTTCTTCTTTCACTAGTCGTTCATTGCAAATTAACCCGTGTAATTGTACGTTCTTGTTTACAGTATTTCTTGAACTTTTTAATTGAATTAATTAGTTAGGAAGGTTGTAAATGATAAAACAAATTGCGAAGTTTAAAGGCCTCGTTATCAATCATTAAAATATGTTAGACAACAAGTTTTTATAATCTTTTGATAAAAATCTTTTTAATGCTAGGTACGACATATCATTATATTTCTCTTTCATTTCTTCAGAAATCTTTAGATTTCTAAATTCATCTACTTTCTCAAAATCTTGTGTACCTATGTTTGCTTTTATCTCATAACTAAAATCTACTAGATAAATTTTATTGCGAAGTAAAGTAAGTTTCTTTTAATATTGACTTTTATAAATATCAGGATTCTAAACGATTTCATGCATTCAATTTTTATCCAAATACTACCTAACTTTCCTCGTTTTATATGGTATAAAATTTTCTTTAATAAATAAATAAATGTAAAAGGCTCAATGAAAAAAGAAATATATCATTCCAAGTAAAAAAATATTCCTAAAATTACATGAATTTGCGTCCATCCTTTATAAATTAGATATTATAAAAAATATTACAACTGACTAAATACCTATAAGAATATCTGAGTAGAAGATTGAAGTTTCAAAAAACTATTTGGGTTTGGCATAGAGCATTTCAATATGGATTTTTTTTTTAAATTTTAGCTTTAAAACTGCTTTTTAACGAAATTCATTAAAATTGTGAGTTACAATATAACAGCAACATAGCATAATACGTATTTTATTATTCACTAAAGCCTAATAAAGAGTGAAATTTCACATAAAAATTTAAAAATAATAAAAGTTTTGGTAAAGTTAACTAATTTTCAATAACTAGAAAAACGTTAAAGCTACATAGAAGCTATAGTAGTTTTACTCCAAAATTTGTAAATTAAGAAATAGTAGATAAAATAATTTAACAGCTGGTTCTAATATTTTTATTATAAAACTGTTACTCACAGTCATGAAAAATTAGTACTTCCCGAAAAGAGTTTTAATTAATAACAAAGAAATTCAAATAAAGTGTAATTAATTAAAAATAACCTTCATTTAGGATAATTCAATTTAATGAATTTTAAATTTGGAGAGTAAAAATACAGTTTCACTGGAACTGTACCTCCATTAACGGCCGTATTCACCGTTAAACTGACCGGCGGTTAACCGGCAGTCAAAACTTCTGATTGGCGGAAAACACACTCCGACACAGTCTGACGAAGTCAAAACATGTCCACTACCAATGGTACAATATACCACTACCAATCAGAAGTTTGACTGCCGGTTAACCGCCGGTCAGATTAGCAGTGAATACGGCGGTAAGTACTTGAAATGTGAATAAAACGACGCAAAATGAAGTGAATCTAAAAATGGAAACCATTTCAAGATAATTGAAAATGGATCACTTGATTAAAAGATAAAATATCCGAGGCAAAATAAATATTCGTATCGATTGTGCTTAATCAAGAGTTATGGGAGCAATCTTCACTTCATTGTTCGTTCCAGGTAGTAGTTAGGGGAACATAAATAGAGAAACTGACGTTGACAAATGAGCAACTAAAGGTTACACACACTTTTATTCATTGTTGAAGGTTTCGTGGAAGCTGAGTACATTAAAAAGGTGGCCATGTCTCAGAAAGTAGTTGTACACAGGTTATTCGGAAATCTGAAGGGAAAGGGTTATTTTTGTTTTAAGTTCAACAACCGGTTTTACGCATTTAAATCATTTTGGTTTAAGTGAAATTTTAAGAAGTATTCTTTTTTTTCTTTTTATTCAAATTCTATTCTGTTGATTTTTTCTCATGCTGTACTTTTAAATGAGTCAAATGTAGATAATTTAGTTTTAGATGAAACAATGTGTTTTTTTTTTCAATTAAGTTTGAATGGAAAAACACATTGTTGCTGTAAAGACAATGTTTGAGCACTGCTCTTGTCAGCTCCAAATTTCTTCAAATAAAGCAATTTTTAATTTAAGAACATTTTAATTAGGGATTAATTTTTTCTTCTTAAAATTTCCCACTCTCACTCTTTC
Source organism: Tetragnatha montana (assembly GCA_963680715.1). Lineage (NCBI taxonomy): Eukaryota > Metazoa > Arthropoda > Arachnida > Araneae > Tetragnathidae > Tetragnatha > Tetragnatha montana. The sequence goes on from OY796686.1 coordinate 31,243,904, forward strand.
TCTTGTTTTCCTCAATTTTCTCCACTCTCTCTCTCTCTTCTTTCTTTCCTTCTATTCGTTTCATTCTTTTAAAAATCATTATCTATCTAAATTTACTAAAATAATCTCGAAAAGTATACAGGGTGTTTCAAAAGTAGTTTCACAGCTTTTATTTTGAACCAACGTCTCCTAGGGTCATGAAAGTAAGTTGTGCTCCTAGGTAAGTGATCATTGGGAATCCATTGAGACAACTTAGCGACAAAATAAGAAAGTTTTAAAAATTATTTAAAAAAATAAAGGAGATAGGACAAAAACTTCAAAGAAACAATTGACAACTCAGGCAGTATGATAGAAACGCGCAGAAAAAAATTTCACGCAAATATCTTCAATGTTTGAGGAGTTATAGCAAGGAAATACAGCACTTTTTTATGCTTAAAAAAAGTTCGAAAAGTTTTTGAGTGCTATCATGTAGTTTTTGCGGTTTTTTTTTAAATAAAATTTTTAACTAAAAGATTAAAAAAAACCCTTGCAAATTTGTGAACTTTTTCTTTTTTGAGGCCTGAAAATCTGCTATTTTGTATTTTCACTTGCAAATATCTCCTTGAACATTGAAGATATTTTCATGAATTTTTTTTCCTCTCTGTTTTGCATGATATTGCAAACAAGTTCATCATCGAAGTTTTCATACTTTCTCCTTTAATTTTTAATTATCATTTGTCACTTTCTTATTTCGCCGCTGTAAGTAGTATTAATTGATTCACCATGGTCACTTACGTAGGGGTACACTTTATTTCCATGAGTCTAGGAGCTGTTGGTTCCGAATAAAGCTGTGAAACGGACTTTTGAAACACCCTGTATGTGTATAAGTTATAAGGTAAATTCAAAATGTGTCAAAAATCATTAACCCTTTTAAGTTTTAAAACCCCACGACATTTTATAGACAAAAGAAAATTTCCTTTAATGTTTCTTTTAATGTTTTTTTTTCAACCAGTGTTCCAAAAAAAGTTGAAAACACCATAAAGTCATCAAAAAAAATTTTTAGATGCTTAAAAAACTTAACACCAAGCTTCTTTAAATTTTCCATAAGTGTTTGGACCTTGGTAGTTTCAGAGAGAAAGTATTTTTCAGGGAAAAAATAATGAAAAATAAATATCAGTAACGTCGGCAGAAACAAAATCTTATTTTGAACTAATACCACTAAAACCACCCTTGAAAAAGAGAAATTGTTTTCTTCCAGTCTTCCTTTTTCCCTTCCCATTTTAGAAAAGAAAAGAAAAACATTTTTTTTTTTTGTTACAGTTTACGGGACAAACAAGATCTAAACAGAAGATTTTCTCCTTTTTTATCCCGTTCTTTCACGAAGAAAATTTAGACTTCTTGAAACAAGGATTTTCTCTTTGAAAGTGGATTTTATGTATAGAAAGAAACCTTCTAATCAGAGAAAAACATTTTTAAATAAGGCATGGAAAGGCTGTATTTGATGATGTTTTCGTAACGAATCTGATAAATAAATAGTGTGTAGAGTACTGTTTGAAGCTTCTTTTCAAAACAAAGCTTTAAAAGTAAAAATCGTTAGTAGGATGTTGAGAATAATTACTCATTTAGAATTATTCTGAGGTTCAGGAGAATAAAAAAAAGGAAATCTTTATGAAGTATAATGCATAAAACATTTAAAATAATAGTATAAGCGTAGATTTCAGATTCAGATTTTAAGACCAACAAGTTTGTCCCTAAAAGCTTTAATTGAAATAAACAAATGTTTAAATTGAACATTATGATATTTTAATCAGCAAATTACTACAAAATATATTTGTTCAGTTGGAGAGGAAATACACAGTCCAACATTAGTGCTAGGAGATAAATGGATTTTTGTTTGAGTAATATATGAACTAGGAGAAAAATGGGTTTTTTTTACAAATAATACTAACAATTTTATGGGTTTTGTAAGTAGTAGGTAAAGTAGTAGGTACTACTACTGGATAGTAACACCAAGGATGTTTAAAGGGAACGTTATACTCATTTCGAGATAAGTGGATTTTCCTTGTGGTACGCCCACGATACATTGTCTATTCAAACATAAACCAGAACCTTAAAATGGATTTGATTCAACTTTTTTTGAAATCTCGATATCTTGTAAATGCGTACTGTACACCTTTTTTTTTCAGCTAATACACTATCAACTTTTACACAAGGAATAACCATGACAGGGACTAACTTACAGGGGTAGACAATCATCTGGGCCTTCCAGCTTTAATGGTGGGCGCGCGGTAGTGATTTAGATAGAAATAACTGCAGTATCCTGCTCCATAATGATAATATTCTACAAACCTTTTTTTAACAAAAGCTTTACATAAAATGCTGATAAATTAATCTTTTTATGGCGTAACTCTTCTTTGCAAATACTATTACAAAGTATAATTTACACTTCGCTACTTTAAAAAAAAATTCATGAAATTCGATTCTGTGTGCCCTGTTGGCAGAGGGAAAATTATACTACAGGGATACAGGAGTGGGCCGAAAGTATATAAGACTAACTATCCCTGGCCCTAGACAGACTAACATATGGCCCACCACTACCCCATAAGGTTGTCGACCCCTGATTAATATTACCACTATACATTCCCTATATACGTTACGATGCGCTATACAGACTCACAAAATAACAAAGACAGCGATAGGATCTATCCATTCCTGCAGCATCCAGACAAATAAGCCTTTCCGATGTTCTTGGGGGCCGTAAATGGACCGTAATGAACAGCACAGCGTCTGGCATTTATGGAGGGAAACTGGCTTTTCATGTCGTCCGCTTCATAAAGATGCACTCTGGCTGATTGGAGAAAGAGATACTACAGTACGGCGTTACAGCAGAAGAAAGAGTAGTTAGTGGATGTGTTCATTATATGGTGGGGCGGGGACACACCTGTCTGGGGAGACTTGTGTATAAGACTTGGAGAGAATTGATGGAGATGGATGGAGTAACTTTTGGATGGACACTCTGTGGGATGTAATTAGTTTATTTGTTACTCCAATTTGCGTTCTCTTGTTTTAATTCAATACTTCCGAAGTGTGTTTAATTTTTCAATCTCTGGGTTTGGTGGTTTCTTAGAGGATAGAGAGACGAAAAGTCAGTTGAAGGAGAGAAATAGTCAGATAGTAACTTACGGAATTTTGGAGGTGTGTAATTCTGAAAATGACTTATACCCTTATCGTTGATGAAATAAAAGTTGTTTTCGCATACAGAGCATTTACAATCACATGACTCGGACCTAGCAACAGACGCTTTGACCTACAGCAGTTAACAGTTAAAAGAAAATAACTGGTCGGGGAATTCTTCTATTGGAGCATTTGCAATCACGTGACCCCACACCTAGCAACCGCCTTAGCAATGGATACCTCCGCACCTAGCAACAGACGCTTTGACTTACAGCAGTCAGCATTTAAAACAAAATAACTGGTCGTGACGTCACCTGAAAACACTCAATACCTTTTTTTACTGAAATAAAATATTTAAAAAACATCGTACACAATATTATTACGTTGAGCCAGAAATTTAGGAATTTGTGAAAAAAACACTAATTTTTTTATCAACACATTTATAAAATACATAAGTTTGCTCTTGAAAGTGAAGTTTTTAAAGTTGGGTTTGGATTTTGATGGATTCAGAGTAAGTTTCAATAAGTTCAAAAAATATATAGGACATACAAATGCTCAAATAAATTGTAGTTATAGATTAATAAAAATACGTATGGGTATAAATAGAGTATGGATGTTAAATAGAGCAATTAAAATACAGAATAATAGTTCATGAAAATATCTATTAATATTGACAACTGATATCTCAATGCGCAATCTTTTGAGCAACATGTTTACAACCTATCTGATTCAATACCTCACAAATTCCTTCTCTACAGAGCCATGGTGTCTCGATCAAATTTTGTGACCCTACAAAAAGAACCACTAACTACCGAGTCAATTTATATAGACCATCCCAGGTAAAAAGATCGATGCGAAGAACCAACCAAGAAACGCACTAATGTCCGTTTTTAACCATGAAATCGCTCTGCTCCATTAACCTATCGATCTACCAGCGTTTCGCTTTTTAATACTCCTCTAAACGACAATGTACCGTGTCCATTATTTGACAAAAAGATTATTATTATTATTTTCCGAGGTCCTTCGGTGATTAATGTCAAACCCCCCCCAAAAAAACTTGTCAATATCTTTGTCGTGTCGAGCGACCGTGACACCGATGTTCCTTTTGTTCTAGAACGATTTTTTTTCCTTTTTGGTTCTTTAGAATCACGTTGTTCATCATTAGAGTCAAATCTGTGGTTTTTGGGGCACGTTAAAAGTACGTGAGATGGAATTCGTCGTTTAATTTTCTTTGACAGGGATATTAAGAAAAGTTTTGAGATTTGGTGAGGCTTTTGGAAATATAAATTTTAAAAATAAAGTTGAAAATTACACATAGGATTTCGAAGAGTTTTCATATTGTTGAATAAAATCTGATTCCTTTGATATACATATTTATATGTGACCTTATAAAAATATCACAAGTAGAAAATTACCTATTTTATTTAAATGCATTAAAAAGAAATTATAACAATAAGGTAGTATAGCTTAGGCGCTGCTACAGAGGGACCAATGTAACTAAAATCATGGAATGTTTGAACTCTATAATTTTATAACTAATTACAATTAGGATACTTAATATTAGCCGTTCGCAAATGCTTAGTGTTCTAATAAATTGCCAAAATAAGTAAATATCAAAATTAATAACAACTAAAATATCTCAATTAAAAATGTTGCTTAAAATATTTTTAATGTTTTTATGATGTGTAATTAGCAAAACGTTGACAAATAAGTCCGATTGGCCTGAATAGCTCCAGCTAATCCCTAAAGTAGATATAGTTAAAAATTAAATATTTCCTTAGAAATTAAGTAACATAAAAGCTATTTTCCATTGCTATTTAATTTTTATCATGTCCAGATTCTTTTGAAACGAACCTATGAAGTGACCTAATGAGATATAAAATGTGGATAAAATGAACAAATATGTTTCGTTCTCAGGATTTTTTATTCAAATTTACAAATAAAATAAAAAAAATATTCTTATAGAAATAAGATTTCTTAATATAAGAGTTAGGTTAAACTGAACCCCAAAGGTTTTTCTCCTTAAGTAAATTTTCATGTTTCATAGAAGATTAACAAAATTAGATACTTAATAAGAAAATTCATTAAAAATGCGATAACTTTATTTACTAATACATTCTACAGATTATACTAGAATTTTGTATCACAATATTCAATTTCTCATTGTTTTCCTTTATTTTATATATTTTTTACAGCAGAAATTTTAAAAGATCGGTGATGTTTTATTTAGAAATGCTAAAAAGCAGACAACCATTCTAATTTGGTCTAAGGACGCAAAATTTATTTTAATCATCTTTAAAACTAAGAGAGAAAAATATAAATGAATCCCGTAAGAAATTTTAAACTCTAAGCGAAACCACAATCAATTATGAAACTTCCAACACAAGTTAAGATGTCTTCCTCACGCTAAAATTTAAAATCATAAATATAAATTAAAAGTTATTCATTAACGATCGAAAGAAATAATTCCTTTCCAAACAAATAATTGGAATTCGAACACGGTCCACAACACTCCATTTTTAAAACCAAATCATCTACATCCTTCATTCGATTTGGTCTTTTGTTTAGAGCAATTCACGCACACACACGAGCAATTCATTCGAATTATATTTATTTTTCCCTCAGTCAAAAACAAACGATTCAAAAGGCGGCTTCCTAACACATGTTTAAATCGGTGAAAGAAAAAGGGAACTTATGGGAAGACTCTCGGTTCGACACCCGCCTAATGAGTTTCGTGGGGTAAAAAGAACGCGGGAAAAAGGTTCGAAAAGAACACGGGAGGAAGGAATAGAATGTCAGAAAGAGAGTAAAATGTCGTTAGGGTTAAGAAGCGGCCAAGGGATGGCGGTGGGTGTTTGTTTTTATGGTCGCTCTGTGAGCCGTTTGCGAAGGAAAAATGTTCTAGAATGTTCTGGAAGGTGCTTATTGTTTTCCCGAAAAAGAGAAAAAGTTTTACATGGTGTTTTATCGCTGAAGTTTATTCTTCCTAAAGTTAAAAGCTCTCCATTGGGATGTTCGAGGGATTTAAATCTTGTAATGATGTTTTTCCTCACAAACGATTTTCGAGGATTGTTTGATGTTTTAAATTTGTAATAGAAACTTTCTTGGCATATTTCTTTGGGGTGATCTTTACGTTGAAAACCACAAACAAACAACATAAAGGTGTTTTGAATTTAAAGTAGGAATAAAAGATATTGCAGTTGGAGTAAAATAGTTTCTATACCCTAGAGAGGGATAATAGATCAAATGGAGCATTTCATTTCTAATTTTCAAGGATGTCACGCTGCATCCTTCCTTTACAAGTTTAAAAAAAATTCAAAAGTTATCGGGAAATTGAAATCACATGCTTATAAAAACTCACTGGATTTCATTAAAATTATCCATTCATATATGAAAGTCAATAAAATCAAGATAGGATTGCAACTAACTTTTTAAGAATCAGGGTATATTTCACTAAACAAGACAAGGTTTAAAAATAAAACATAAGAATAAGCCAAAGTCATATAAAATCTATATTAAAACTAAATAAAAGCCTTTGAAATGATTATATGCAGTCACAGAATAACTTACTCTACTACTAAAATTAGGGATACTGATTTTGTTTATTTTTTAAAAAAAATCTTGATAAAAAGGCATTTAAGTTAGAGAGAACTTTTTTTGCTAATGAACACACACAGAAAACAAAACCAATTAGGTTAAAAAAAGTAAAACCATCTTCGAACAAATCAAAAACTATTTTCCTCACATTTTCACACTCCACGCAATCAAAAAGATCATAAAGAACTGACCTAAAGGACACTATTTCATCGATCCGGTGACTTTTCCAAACATCAAAGATATACGGAATCCCTCTTCAGAGAGATATAAAGAAAGAAGAACAGATATCTGGAGGCGATAAGAGCAGGAATCAACAAGAGGCCCGAAATTTAGATCAAATCTCGCTGATGCCACAAATCCGAGTCGCTCTCCAGGAATAAAAGACTTTATTCCCGTCTGATGACAAAAAAAAGATCGATTCTGGGGAAACAATCTCGATCCTCCTTTTTGCTCGTAATCAGCGAAATTTGAGGAAGAGTGGGGTACCTAACAATCTGGATTATGAGTCCATATCTATAGAAGAGTCCTTTATTTTAAAAGTGGGGTAAAAACGGTGGCGTGATATTAATGGGGTAACAGTTGGCCATGTTTAACAACTTTTCAACAACTTAATAATATTAAAGAACCTTTTACTATCAGACATATCCAAACTCAGGATAAACGAAACTGTCTCTATTTCTAATGCCCCCGAATTCTTACTTTCACTTTCTATCTGTATTAATACTTTACTTACGAATTTATTTTTCTTTATTTCTAATGTTCTCAAAATATCTTTTATTTTCTTCTAAATATTTTTCCTTTTAATTTCTCTACCGCTATCTTTCCAACTTTTTCTATCTTTAATTGAACATTGAATGCTTTAAATATATTTCTTCTGTGATATTCTACTTTAAAATACTGTAATTTTTTTTGCCTCAGCTATACTTCTTATTATTGCTGTCATAAAATATTTCGAAATATCTTTCTTTATAGTACTTTCTACCCATTTCCCACTCTCTCTCATCTCCTATTAATTTTTTGAATCCATTCTCTTTTTCCATTCCTTTTTTTCCTAATATTACTAATATTCTGTTTACTATTCAATCTCATCTTCTCTGTCTCACTCTCTCACTTCTTATGATTTCTTTCTTTTTATTATTATTGTATATCACATCTCTTTCTCAATCTCCCCCATTCCTTCTCTCACATTTTTATTCTCATGAAATTTCCCGATATAAAGGTTTTTAATTACAGACACCGTCTAACTACTAACTCTTAAACAATTTCACCAACAAAAATTGATTTTAATCATGCACCATCCAGGTATAACAATATTCACTTTTCTTGACTCTGACTTATATCCCTTTCGGTAACGAAGACCGAAAATTTCCCCCTTTTTTCCCCAGATGCTACAACATCTCCGATGTTTCAATTGGATTTGCGTCCTGGCTTCCAATTTGGTTATTCTCGCATAAATTAACACCGAAATGAGATTACTGGAGAGTTTGTTTGATTAAAAGAAATATGGCCGTTCCCTAAGGGACTAGTGGACCGAAAGTCACTACGAAGTAAACAGTCAGTAATTACTGCTGGAATGGACTGTTTTTGATATAATTTGGGTGTCGGTGGCTTAAGTGTGTTTGAAAATAGAGTAATATACGTTTATATATTTTTTATTTTACAATTAAGATTAAACACCACTGATCCATATTCGTGTGAACCATTTTCGCAACGCCGAAGTAAACGCAATAATAAACACTTCTAATCAAAATAGTTTTGATTACATTTCGTTTGTATTATGATTGTTTGCGTGAGGAAAAGATAGTATTGTAAAAGTGTTACTGAAAATTTCAGAGACAGAAAATGTGTTACTATAGTTACTGTAACTGTAGTATTTCAACAATATTCACTTTCAGATTCTAAACTTATTTTACAACTGTAAAAAAACGATTTAATAAAATTAATTGGAAAAAATAAAAAAGTATAATAGACGTCAAAAATACTGTAAAATTAAAGGAGACCTATCATGCAATGCCAATAGATAAAACACAATGATATATAACAGAAGTTAATAGACCTTGACGTCGTGTCACAAGATATCACACGTGGTACAGTTGAATGTTTGATTTTCAACATCACTTTTTAAGAACACATTTCTAACAGTTTTCAAACATATTCAGAACACTATCACAACACAATAAGTAAAGTGGTCTACCTAACAACACAACTAAAGGGTTGTTAATTTTAGGACAAAAAGTGTTCTTAATTGCGTTAATTTTTGTATGGAGCGTTGGCAGTGTAGGAAAATGGTTATATTTTTGGATTAATGAATAATTATTTCTTTTCACCAAGCCATAAAGGCGTTAAAGAGAACGAAGATGTAGATGCTATGGCACCTTCGGACAACGAATATACCGAAACCCTGAATTGGGTCTCAGCCAACGGATTTGTGAAGAAAAAAAGAGAATTTCCAGACGAGTGTACGAGAAACGAATGGGATTCTTCCTTGAATACAATATCCTAAACAAAGCAATAAACTTTAAAATGGCAAAAAAAAACCCAGAGAAACTGATGTACTTCTGTCTCGTTTTTTTTTTACAAAGATGCTCCCTCAAAAAATTCCCTACTACACAAACTAAACTTAAAAGAACTTTCTCTGTCTGCCTCCTGTGACGTAAATGAAATAGAACATCTCTACACAAGATGTCGTGAATTTTATCAATTAAGGAAGAAGCTGGTAGATAAGATTTTTAGAGACAATGACAACATTAATTTCACAACTTTATTACGAAAATCAAGTAGAACCAGAAAAGCAATAGAGAGGTCTTCTTGCGAGAGATATACACAACTTTATATAGACATGACTTTTTACTAATGAAGTAAGGAATTGCACAGGAACAAGGATCTTTGTAAGGCAGCGGTTCTTAAACTTTGGATCGCCGCTGCCCCCCTTTGTGTGTAACAGCCAGACATCGCGCCCCCCCCCCAAGATTTTGAACACCCAGAGCCGCAACCAGACTTTTGTTTCGGGGGGGGGGGCGGGTGACTCAACGTTATTCCTAAGGTACTCCCAAACGAGTCTTTAAGTTTTAGAAAATTTAAAAGTAGTATTTAATTTATATTCCACACTATGTTAAAATTTTACAATTACTCCCATTAATAATGGAGAGTCTGATGGGGTCTCCCCCAGAAGAATTTCGAAAATGTGCCTCAAAAAGTAGTGTTTTAGATCATTTGCGACATTTTTGGTTACACTCAAAGAGAACAGCTCCTTGTAAACCACAGAATGCTTAAGGAAAATATATAAATAGAAGTAAAATTTAGTGGGGGGGCTGGAGGTCCTCTCCCAGAAAATTTTTGGAAATTTGCCCCTTTAAATTAATGTTTTACCTCATTTTAAAACTCTTTGGGGAATACTCAAAGGTAACTTGAGTGTTCCCCAAGGTAACTCGCGGACCCTCTAGGAAGACGCTGGGGACCCCCGGGGGTCCACGGACCACAGTTTAAGAACCTCTGCTGTAAGGAAATAAAATGGGAGAAAGAAGACGAAGCGACTCAAGTTCCGGTCTCTACCTCAACAATAAATAAATAAATAAAACTCTCGAGACACAGTCTGTGGTGTAAAATAACAATAATTGATATGCATTCATGTTATCAATATATAACCTGGTTCCTAAACACAACGCTTACATTCCCCCTTGTTTGAAGAACACATCAAGTGAAAAGAACAGGCTGCAAACATCCCCATGCCAAGCGAGACTAAGCCCTCCAATTCATCCCACTTAGCCGAGCAAATCCCAGGAACGCAAATGAACTTCATTCATCAACCCCCGCTGCAAAAACGTGCCCGGCACACAATTATGCCCGATCCCGCGTTCCGTAACCGCCCGGTTAAGCCCGTCGTTAGGAGAGATGGATAGAGGCTCCCTGTTCTCACAAACGTGGAGTAGTTGGGATGTTGCATGAAGTTCTATGTGGTAAGAAGCATAGCAGCCCCGAGTAGGTTGTGTTCTACTCTACAGGATTGAGATATTTTTTACATTATTAACCCTTTATGTGCTGATCTTTGGAAAAAATATTTGTACTTGTATGAGATGCATGTAAGAAAACAAAAAAAAAAATATTAGCAATTTAAAATTTTAAAATTGTTTAAATTTTCAGTGCGGCTAATGTATTAAATAGTAGATTAACAAATGTTTTATTAAGTGCATTTCTATTTTATACCACAAATTACACAATTTTCAGATTTGTTATGAAATATGAATAGTACTTTTTTTTCTTCCAGATTTGTCAACATGGTGGTTAAAAAAAAAGGTAAATGATTCAGAAAACAAGTCATTAATATACCATTCACACTATTTTAAATCTACGATTGTATAAACAATTAAAAGAAACATTAAACTATTCTATCTAGGAAAAAATAAAAACTAAAATTTTTATTAAACTCTAAATTTAATTTTTAAAAAATGAAAAGTTTGCAATTACGTAATTAAATAAAATGATTTAATTAAAGTAAATTTTAAAAAAATATTTCTAAAAGTCAAATTAAAACATAAATTTTAGTTTTTCCTCTTTCCAGGAGAAACTAAGCGAAACACAGATAGGGCCATTTGGATCTGAGTTACAAATTTCGAGACATTCAAGTATTATTAGCTGGGGGATATTTAATAAAGGAAAATCATAATTAATTGCTACTTTAATTGCAAACGGTAGTTTTATTAGAATCAATCTTAATAGTTTAATTCAGAGTGAAGTTTAATTGTTTTCAAAGAGCGATGAAAAGTGACGTAGTAAGGACTTTTGTCATACGTCACAATTTTAAGCTTCTCTGGCCTTATAAGTCTTGTTGGCATGGCCGTGCTAATGAATTGTAGCGTAGCGAGTTCAACGAGAATATATGCACTTGATTAGTAGAGCAATATCAAAAGATGATCAGAAAGGAAGCAAGTTCTGTAGAACGAGTTTTTCCTTTAGATGAAACAGTATGCAGAAAAAACAACCCTTCTCCACTATTCCTTCTTTCTGCCTTATGATGTTTTAAAATTAAATTTTGCGCATATAATCACATGGAAGATTTTCTTAGTTTACAATTTGGACTAGTATTTTATTCTCTTTCTTTATTGTAGGGGGGGGGGGTCCAGGACACTTCAGAGTTTTTTTCCCTTTTTTAAGTTTAAAATTTTGGAAATTTGTGTGAAGATTAAGCATTAAATTCAATGTAAAAATTACGACTCAACACTTCTCAGTTTTGAAAATTTTAAATTCAATTTTTGTTAAAAAATAGGGGTGATTTAAAATTGATATAACTCAATCAATCAATTTTCTGAATTTTTTCTCCAAGTAAAGCAGAAACATATTACCTTTAATTCCGATTCAGCATTTTAAGAAATGTTAATATTCTTAAAAAATATGAACAATTAAGTAAAAAATTCTTGAAATTTTCATGTGAATTTTTGAAAAAAAAAATAATATTTTAAAAAGTAAAAAAAAAATTTCGAATTTTCTGAACTTATATTAAAGTAAAGTATTTAAAAGGTAGGTATGTATTTCAAATTTCAACTCTTTATCTTCAACGGTTCTTTACTTGACGTTGGGAAACGTTAAGTCAACGTTAACGTTGAAAAAATGCATCATAGAGAAAAACGCATTTGAATTGTAGAACGTAGAATGCTAGATTACCAAAGCAGCCTGCAATAAAGGATTGAATCTCTAGTTCTATTTAGGATGTAAACATAATCCAAACATCATTTTAAGCAGAAGAAACTGGGTTAAGTTTTAAAAGCATTCTTTTTAAGTCTGACAATTTTATGGTGCAGACCTTATTCTGACAAATATGCCTACTTGCCTGTGAAACTGTTTGAAGTATTAAATAACCATTAAAAGATTAAGCATTCAAAAATACTAATCCTCCATGGTTTATATAAATAACACTTATCCCATGAAAAATTCTATTTACTCATGGCTGTATTTACGATAGCTTTTTCCGAATCGATAATTCCTCCATCTTCATCGAATTGAATTAATCCCATTCCCTCATCGACATTCTTCCTCTAAACAAACACTTATCCCCGAAACCAGTCACATCACAGTTTTGACTCGATTGACTCCAGTCCTCCCAGGGGTGTTGGAATTCCGAGAGCAAACGACAGAAAATGATTCTGCTGGAGCCCATATAAGAACGGCCGTGACTTGGCGAAGGAAGTGCCAAGATCAACAAGAACAGTTGGAAGATGGAAGGAAAGGAAGAAGAACAGATCTTTGTTTTGTCCATTGGTTCTGTCTGTATGAGTAGTAGGCTGTTTCTTAATGTAACAGTTCCCTGCATTTTGTTCGTATTCGTAGATATAGAAATTGTAACAATTTCATGAGCACAAAGCATTTGATAAGTTGTTAAAAAGGGGAAAAATGACTTAAGATATTTAGAAGTATTACATGGGGAAATGTGTGTTTCATGATGGTACACTTATACATCATCACTAACTCATAAACTACTATATAATATTATTTTTTTAACACAATTTTTAATAAATTTGTTTTAAAAGTTAATAACTGTCAAATAAAATGGATGTATCAGTTCATTTTTAAAATTTATGAGATTGAAACACAGTTGGGGCATAGAGAGAGGAATAAAAGACTTTAACAATTTTCTGAAATAGAAAACTTCAAAAATATGTTATCAGGAACATATTTCGATTACTGTAAGTAAGAAACCTTTGAACTATAAAATACCCCACCTCTGAAACAAATGTCACCTAAGAAGTACCTTTCATTCACCAATTAACCAAAAACAAATTAATTAAACCGTTCTAAAAAAGCACGGGGACAAACAAATTTAATGTTGCAAAGAGAGAGAGAAAAAAAACCACACGCACCAAGTCAAACAATAAATTCGTGCTACTCAAACAACGCACAAATCCCAGGTACATCTTAATGACTGCAGGAAAAAAAAGTTCCAGAGCTTGGTAGAAAACAGTTAGTTCCCTCGAGTAGATTTATGTTCCTCACGTTCACCAGTCCCCCCCCCCAACGGATTCCTTTCTAAAGGGTCACTTTATCACTTTGCTCATTAAGTGCGGGCCACAGATTAACGGAGATTGAATTAAGAGCAATTGAAACGTTCCTTGCTTTCTCCACTCCTCAGTAAAAAGAGGAAAGAAAACAATTAAAAGAAACCATGCCATTTTAATTTATTGGAAATTTGTTAGTGAAAGGAATTGGGTCCTTGATTTAAACTACGTGAGGAGTAAACAATGGTGTTGTAGGAGAAAAGTGTTCTTTGGATTCTCTGTTTGGATACTTTTTTTCCGATTGGGTCGCTATTTTACATTTAATGACTTCCTTACTATGTACTTACACTTAACAAACCACACTTATCGTAGTGATCATCTCCAGGAGTAATTTTCAATCGAGTTATTCAGAATGACAGTGGGATCATAATTGAAAAATTTCAGGTAAGCATGTGTGTGTATTGGGCTTTCTTTTTTACTGCAATAATTAGCCTGTAAGTGAGCAGCTCGAAAAATTCCTTTTCTGTATAAGAACAGCCGTCTTAACGGAAAACCTTAATTACTCAAAACTAGGTTCAGTGGATTTAGGACATGGTTTATGAGAGAGAGACAGTCTTGGGTATTTTGAATCTTAAATTCAAAAGCGCTTATCCCATAAACATGCCGAATCAACAATTTGAAAGATCTAAAAGGGCGATGGTGAGTTAATAGAGAGCAATAAATTACAAAACAACTTAAACTACTGAAACTAAAAGAAACCACCAAAATTTGCTCCAATTATCGAAAATTTGGAATCAAAGGTTTTCTAGCTATTTATTTTTCACTTACTTGTAACTGTCTAATTAATTGTTTATTAAAGATCATCTTATGCAACACACATTTGGACAAACAATCCAAATGAAACACTCTAACAAAACTTCTAATTTAAAAAAAAATTATACATGCCTTTTTTACATGGAAAATCACCCTTGGAACATCAGGGTAATCAAGCTAACGACTTCAAAGAAAATGTTCACCCGCCTCCACCCATCCTGGAGGCAATTTAAAATTGATATTAAACGAAAAGTGAAGAGAAGGATGGCAACCTTTTCCTCCTCTACCTTAATCCATAAACCGAGAAAAGTACCCAGATTTTGCTTTTTGAAAGCAGCAAGTGAATGAAAAACGCTGCTGGGATAATGACGTTAGGCTGCGTTTTTAACATCAGGATTTTCATTACTTTTACAGGTATTTTAAAGGAGCTGTTTTTTTTTATGGTAACTTAAAAGCTTTTTTTTTCCTTTTGCTCTCATTAATGGATTGTATTGGGTTTTCTGATGAGTTAAGAATAAAGATGTTTTAAATTTAACGCAAAAAACACTTTTAATGGGTGCTTTTGTTAAGTTTAACTGTTTTAACTTGAGAGCATGCAAAAGAAGGGACACCTTGAATCACAAGTTGATTGCTATCTTACGAAATACTGGTTTTAATCTGTCAAGCAAACAAGTATACATACTTCTTAAATTGCAAAGGAAAAGGAGAAATTTAAAGGTTACTATCCTAGTACAGTAAACTTTTTAAAAGCAGATTATTTTAGGTTTTTACATCATAAAAGATAATTATAACATGAAGCACATTTTTTCTCAATGTCGATAAACTCAGCTACGTGAAGGGGGTCAACAAAGTAATTATGTGTGTAACACTAGATCCCAAAGGTAGACCTGGGCTGTAACTGTAACTTCCGTCGTCGCGGTTGCTAAGCAACACTCTCAAGTTATCGAGAAAGAATGGGTCTGGGGCTTGACTTGGACATTCACCTTGAACGAAATGTCGTGTCAAGTTCAAAAGGAAAACTTTGTGCCACGTTCAGTGTGACCCACCTCTTTGAGCAATTAAGACAGAAATCTCCGTTCGTTATAAAAGGTTGGTATGGCATGTAAGAAGAAGGTTGAGTATCTTGTGAAGGGATATCCCTATTTGGTACTTTAAATCTACTGCTTTTCATATTCTTCGCTTATACCGGGGAAAATTGGTAAACCCATTTTCGTACAATAATTGGTGATATGGGAAAAATACTTTTTAAAGCGTATCACATTCAAAGTGTCCTTCATTAAGAGTTATAATAAGTGAGATACAAATTCTCCTCTTTTTTTTCTCTCTCTCTTTCTCATGGAAATAATAATAAAGTTAAAAAAGGTAAGAGTTGTAATGAAAAAAGACAGATTTTATGTTGAACATAAAATCCCACGCATTGAACACATAATATTGAACTAGTAATTTTTATAGGCATTCCAAGGTTATAAACACTTTTATATAGTCTCCTATTTTATTATAGTAGGTATGTTATTTTTTTTCATTTAATGGGATATATCAGTTCTTTTCACGAGTAAAGTTGTATTAATTATAAATTTGATTACTTTTTGACCAGATATTGAAATTCACGGAAATTTATTTTTCTTTTTACACATTAGAACCTTATTGCAAACTAGTAGGCTCTGAATACAAGCAATTTAGTCGCCAAATATATTAAGTAGGTTTGAGTATTTTGTTTAAATGATGGAATTAAAAAAGTAAGAATATAAAGGTCTTGATTACAACGTTTGGTTTGAGAAACCTTTTCTAGCTTAAATAGATAATACAATGTTCTTTTACCATTCATTTAATTTCGTTTGCTCCATTGAAAAGGAGACACGCACGAAAAAAATATTCGAACTGAGAACTACGCAAAGAATCGATACAAGAAGCGGGCTACCGATATAGTCGAGAAATGTCAGAAGCTCACAAAAAGACCGTGAAACTCCTAGAAATTCCTTCTGTCAAGGGGGCCACACCCAAACCCCATTGCCACCACCACACCCGCATCGATTGAAAAATAATAACGCCTCACTACACTGAAAGGTATCCACATTTTTCTGAAAAAGAACCGTTTAGTATGCAGAGCGAGAATTTGTGAAGCGTAGTTTGGCATCATCAAAGTAATCAGCTTTATTGGAGTGCTAATTGTATTCGTTTCATTGACTGATGCTGTTTGAATAAGATATAGTTGATTGTTAGGGTGCTATGGGAGTAAACAATGTTGAAAATAAATCTATTTATATTTTTATTGCGTTGGTTTCATATTTCGTCCTCCCTATAATGGTATCACATTTTCACAATGTTTAAAATGAAACCTAAATTTGAAATTATTTCGAAATATCATTTCAACATTTTGGTTGCACGCAAGATTAGTAACTATTTTACTACTATCACAAATCAAACAGACAGTAAGAAAGAAATGGCAAACTAAAAATACTGAAAATTATGTAATTAATATATTTTTTTCTTATTAAAAATTTCATAATTTAATACATTTACCACTGCCACATGCATTGTTTCTTTAATAATAAAAAGCCTACAATATCTGTGGGCCTAGGTGCAGCCATTTTGTTATGAAGAACAAAATGCAAAAGTTAACTTAACGAAAAGTTAATTTCTACCTTTTCCAAATAATGAATTAAGGTTTGTTTGAGTTGGTTTATATTGTTTTTTCATTAAAAGTGATACTTATTCCATTCTTAGCTTCCAAATAACAATCCTGTGTATAAGGAATATATCCACCAAATTAAAAAAAAAAAACGGTAAATTTTTAAAAAAATATTGGAAAAACGTGTTCTATTTTGTTACTATTTTTTTCTCTTAAACATTATGGAACCTAAGTGTAAAAATACAGATATGTTCTCCTGAAAGTTCTAGAATTGTAAAGAATTGTAGAACGTAGAATGCTAGATTACCAAAGCAGCCTGCAATAAAGGATTGAATCTCTAGTTCTATTTAGGATGTAAACATAATCCAAACATCATTTTAAGCAGAAGAAACTGGGTTAAGTTTTAAAAGCATTCTTTTTAAGTCTGACAATTTTATGGTGCAGACCTTATTCTGACAAATATGCCTACTTGCCTGTGAAACTGTTTGAAGTATTAAATAACCATTAAAAGATTAAGCATTCAAAAATACTAATCCTCCATGGTTTATATAAATAACACTTATCCCATGAAAAATTCTATTTACTCATGGCTGTATTTACGATAGCTTTTTCCGAATCGATAATTCCTCCATCTTCATCGAATTGAATTAATCCCATTCCCTCATCGACATTCTTCCTCTAAACAAACACTTATCCCCGAAACCAGTCACATCACAGTTTTGACTCGATTGACTCCAGTCCTCCCAGGGGTGTTGGAATTCCGAGAGCAAACGACAGAAAATGATTCTGCTGGAGCCCATATAAGAACGGCCGTGACTTGGCGAAGGAAGTGCCAAGATCAACAAGAACAGTTGGAAGATGGAAGGAAAGGAAGAAGAACAGATCTTTGTTTTGTCCATTGGTTCTGTCTGTATGAGTAGTAGGCTGTTTCTTAATGTAACAGTTCCCTGCATTTTGTTCGTATTCGTAGATATAGAAATTGTAACAATTTCATGAGCACAAAGCATTTGATAAGTTGTTAAAAAGGGGAAAAATGACTTAAGATATTTAGAAGTATTACATGGGGAAATGTGTGTTTCATGATGGTACACTTATACATCATCACTAACTCATAAACTACTATATAATATTATTTTTTTAACACAATTTTTAATAAATTTGTTTTAAAAGTTAATAACTGTCAAATAAAATGGATGTATCAGTTCATTTTTAAAATTTATGAGATTGAAACACAGTTGGGGCATAGAGAGAGGAATAAAAGACTTTAACAATTTTCTGAAATAGAAAACTTCAAAAATATGTTATCAGGAACATATTTCGATTACTGTAAGTAAGAAACCTTTGAACTATAAAATACCCCACCTCTGAAACAAATGTCACCTAAGAAGTACCTTTCATTCACCAATTAACCAAAAACAAATTAATTAAACCGTTCTAAAAAAGCACGGGGACAAACAAATTTAATGTTGCAAAGAGAGAGAGAAAAAAAACCACACGCACCAAGTCAAACAATAAATTCGTGCTACTCAAACAACGCACAAATCCCAGGTACATCTTAATGACTGCAGGAAAAAAAAGTTCCAGAGCTTGGTAGAAAACAGTTAGTTCCCTCGAGTAGATTTATGTTCCTCACGTTCACCAGTCCCCCCCCCCAACGGATTCCTTTCTAAAGGGTCACTTTATCACTTTGCTCATTAAGTGCGGGCCACAGATTAACGGAGATTGAATTAAGAGCAATTGAAACGTTCCTTGCTTTCTCCACTCCTCAGTAAAAAGAGGAAAGAAAACAATTAAAAGAAACCATGCCATTTTAATTTATTGGAAATTTGTTAGTGAAAGGAATTGGGTCCTTGATTTAAACTACGTGAGGAGTAAACAATGGTGTTGTAGGAGAAAAGTGTTCTTTGGATTCTCTGTTTGGATACTTTTTTTCCGATTGGGTCGCTATTTTACATTTAATGACTTCCTTACTATGTACTTACACTTAACAAACCACACTTATCGTAGTGATCATCTCCAGGAGTAATTTTCAATCGAGTTATTCAGAATGACAGTGGGATCATAATTGAAAAATTTCAGGTAAGCATGTGTGTGTATTGGGCTTTCTTTTTTACTGCAATAATTAGCCTGTAAGTGAGCAGCTCGAAAAATTCCTTTTCTGTATAAGAACAGCCGTCTTAACGGAAAACCTTAATTACTCAAAACTAGGTTCAGTGGATTTAGGACATGGTTTATGAGAGAGAGACAGTCTTGGGTATTTTGAATCTTAAATTCAAAAGCGCTTATCCCATAAACATGCCGAATCAACAATTTGAAAGATCTAAAAGGGCGATGGTGAGTTAATAGAGAGCAATAAATTACAAAACAACTTAAACTACTGAAACTAAAAGAAACCACCAAAATTTGCTCCAATTATCGAAAATTTGGAATCAAAGGTTTTCTAGCTATTTATTTTTCACTTACTTGTAACTGTCTAATTAATTGTTTATTAAAGATCATCTTATGCAACACACATTTGGACAAACAATCCAAATGAAACACTCTAACAAAACTTCTAATTTAAAAAAAAATTATGCATGCCTTTTTTACATGGAAAATCACCCTTGGAACATCAGGGTAATCAAGCTAACGACTTCAAAGAAAATGTTCACCCGCCTCCACCCATCCTGGAGGCAATTTAAAATTGATATTAAACGAAAAGTGAAGAGAAGGATGGCAACCTTTTCCTCCTCTACCTTAATCCATAAACCGAGAAAAGTACCCAGATTTTGCTTTTTGAAAGCAGCAAGTGAATGAAAAACGCTGCTGGGATAATGACGTTAGGCTGCGTTTTTAACATCAGGATTTTCATTACTTTTACAGGTATTTTAAAGGAGCTGTTTTTTTTTATGGTAACTTAAAAGCTTTTTTTTTCCTTTTGCTCTCATTAATGGATTGTATTGGGTTTTCTGATGAGTTAAGAATAAAGATGTTTTAAATTTAACGCAAAAAACACTTTTAATGGGTGCTTTTGTTAAGTTTAACTGTTTTAACTTGAGAGCATGCAAAAGAAGGGACACCTTGAATCACAAGTTGATTGCTATCTTACGAAATACTGGTTTTAATCTGTCAAGCAAACAAGTATACATACTTCTTAAATTGCAAAGGAAAAGGAGAAATTTAAAGGTTACTATCCTAGTACAGTAAACTTTTTAAAAGCAGATTATTTTAGGTTTTTACATCATAAAAGATAATTATAACATGAAGCACATTTTTTCTCAATGTCGATAAACTCAGCTACGTGAAGGGGGTCAACAAAGTAATTATGTGTGTAACACTAGATCCCAAAGGTAGACCTGGGCTGTAACTGTAACTTCCGTCGTCGCGGTTGCTAAGCAACACTCTCAAGTTATCGAGAAAGAATGGGTCTGGGGCTTGACTTGGACATTCACCTTGAACGAAATGTCGTGTCAAGTTCAAAAGGAAAACTTTGTGCCACGTTCAGTGTGACCCACCTCTTTGAGCAATTAAGACAGAAATCTCCGTTCGTTATAAAAGGTTGGTATGGCATGTAAGAAGAAGGTTGAGTATCTTGTGAAGGGATATCCCTATTTGGTACTTTAAATCTACTGCTTTTCATATTCTTCGCTTATACCGGGGAAAATTGGTAAACCCATTTTCGTACAATAATTGGTGATATGGGAAAAATACTTTTTAAAGCGTATCACATTCAAAGTGTCCTTCATTAAGAGTTATAATAAGTGAGATACAAATTCTCCTCTTTTTTTTCTCTCTCTCTTTCTCATGGAAATAATAATAAAGTTAAAAAAGGTAAGAGTTGTAATGAAAAAAGACAGATTTTATGTTGAACATAAAATCCCACGCATTGAACACATAATATTGAACTAGTAATTTTTATAGGCATTCCAAGGTTATAAACACTTTTATATAGTCTCCTATTTTATTATAGTAGGTATGTTATTTTTTTTCATTTAATGGGATATATCAGTTCTTTTCACGAGTAAAGTTGTATTAATTATAAATTTGATTACTTTTTGACCAGATATTGAAATTCACGGAAATTTATTTTTCTTTTTACACATTAGAACCTTATTGCAAACTAGTAGGCTCTGAATACAAGCAATTTAGTCGCCAAATATATTAAGTAGGTTTGAGTATTTTGTTTAAATGATGGAATTAAAAAAGTAAGAATATAAAGGTCTTGATTACAACGTTTGGTTTGAGAAACCTTTTCTAGCTTAAATAGATAATACAATGTTCTTTTACCATTCATTTAATTTCGTTTGCTCCATTGAAAAGGAGACACGCACGAAAAAAATATTCGAACTGAGAACTACGCAAAGAATCGATACAAGAAGCGGGCTACCGATATAGTCGAGAAATGTCAGAAGCTCACAAAAAGACCGTGAAACTCCTAGAAATTCCTTCTGTCAAGGGGGCCACACCCAAACCCCATTGCCACCACCACACCCGCATCGATTGAAAAATAATAACGCCTCACTACACTGAAAGGTATCCACATTTTTCTGAAAAAGAACCGTTTAGTATGCAGAGCGAGAATTTGTGAAGCGTAGTTTGGCATCATCAAAGTAATCAGCTTTATTGGAGTGCTAATTGTATTCGTTTCATTGACTGATGCTGTTTGAATAAGATATAGTTGATTGTTAGGGTGCTATGGGAGTAAACAATGTTGAAAATAAATCTATTTATATTTTTATTGCGTTGGTTTCATATTTCGTCCTCCCTATAATGGTATCACATTTTCACAATGTTTAAAATGAAACCTAAATTTGAAATTATTTCGAAATATCATTTCAACATTTTGGTTGCACGCAAGATTAGTAACTATTTTACTACTATCACAAATCAAACAGACAGTAAGAAAGAAATGGCAAACTAAAAATACTGAAAATTATGTAATTAATATATTTTTTTCTTATTAAAAATTTCATAATTTAATACATTTACCACTGCCACATGCATTGTTTCTTTAATAATAAAAAGCCTACAATATCTGTGGGCCTAGGTGCAGCCATTTTGTTATGAAGAACAAAATGCAAAAGTTAACTTAACGAAAAGTTAATTTCTACCTTTTCCAAATAATGAATTAAGGTTTGTTTGAGTTGGTTTATATTGTTTTTTCATTAAAAGTGATACTTATTCCATTCTTAGCTTCCAAATAACAATCCTGTGTATAAGGAATATATCCACCAAATTAAAAAAAAAAACGGTAAATTTTTAAAAAAATATTGGAAAAACGTGTTCTATTTTGTTACTATTTTTTTCTCTTAAACATTATGGAACCTAAGTGTAAAAATACAGATATGTTCTCCTGAAAGTTCGAAGATAACACCTTAAATTCCAATGAAAACTATCGCCTCGTAATCCCGGAGGCCTCATCTGCAATTCGAAAGAGCATTATCTCACAATCTGGCGGATCCTCATCCATTTCCCATTTGCAGAGATAAGCGCCTCGGGTCGATAGGATTAGGACATAGATAAGTTTGGAATCAACAGTGGACCTTCCACTTTTATGTGTGGATGCCTTTATTCCCTAGCTTTATCCTGTTAAGGATATTATAATGAAGTTAGTTAAGGAAAAATAGAGATGTGGTTTATCAGGCATTCGGTTCAGATATACAATCTGGTTTTAGGGAGGTTTTTTTTACATTAGGTCACTTTTCTTAATATTTACTTTGTTGTTGTTGTTGTCGTATGCCACTTGGAATATCCAAGCTCCATCCGCAAAGCGGATAGGATTTAAGGCAAAGGGGGTGCGGCTCCTGAGAAAGTGAGGCCCATGAAATGGCAGGAGTCCGACTTAAGCCTCGGATGATAGCTGTCGCCACCATCTATCGCCACCTCCTCAATTTTGCCATGTCTCTGAAGGGGAGGGAAATAGTCTCCAGACACCTGGACCCGTGGTAAACTGCGCCATGACGGACCACAGGACTTTCGGACCCACAGATTTAACGAGCACGTACTCCGCATATACTCGGTGGGTCTTCAGCGGTGTCGGGAATCGAACCCGGGACCCTCCGATCCCGAAGCCGATGCCTTAACCACTAGGCTCCCCACGGCTATTTACTTTGTAAGAAGATAAAGTCCACAAATTTAAGGAAAATTTAAGAAATTCCGGTTTCATTATACAATAGGGTGCCACTTGTTTTTTTGTTTGTTATACTGGATAGTGGATTATATTGGCCAACAATAGCGGCCAACAATAGTGGCACCCTGTTGTATAATAGCACCGAAATTCCTCTTTGACGAAAATATTAATTTGTGTAAAGCATTTTTTGTGCCTCTTGGAAGGTAGGTGCAATATATTATTATGACATTATTTTAAATCGGAATTGGCGATGTTTTATTTTTCTTTATTGAAAGAGAGACTTTTTCCCAATAATTGTTTATGCTTTACATTTTTCATTGTTTAAAATCCAACAATAAATAATACTTTGTAACAATGGTTACTTAATTTACTTCTTCAGACGAGATAAAAACGACTTGTTTGAAGTTGCTATTCGATTTTACTCTCGTGTGATATTACTAAAACTATTTAGTGATGATTAAACCTTCGTTTTTTGCGGGTTTGTGTATGTGCCCATGGTTTTGGGTATTGTTCCAGCTGGTGTTCATGGGCAACCCAGTTTATGTGCCACATCTGATCGCTTTTGCTGCTCTGTACAAAGCTATTTACAGCGACGGTACTTCTTCAGATGTGGATTTGAAACCTGACTCTGAAGAGTCAGATGTCCCAAAAGGAAACACTACATGTAGCCTCGATGAATTGGGCTTGGATGAGGCTGGTATTTCCCATGAGAAAGTTCATTGCGAGTCCGATGTTAATGAAAACCTCACACCTGGGGAGGTGATGGACACAGTCTTCAAACCAGACGAGGACTGCAAACCCTTGGATGGCCCTGACGAGCTGAATGAACTGGACACTGGACAGTCCTACCAGTGTGGATCCCGTGGTTTCTGCCGGTCTTGCGGTACCTGAGGAGGACTGTAAACCTCTGGATTCTCCTAATGTCTATCTTGACAGTGGGGATTCATCAAGTGCCCCAGATGTTCCCCTTGAGCATCTTAGAGATATTCCACGACGAATCAAGGCTGATTGGGCAGTTGGAGGCGTTCGCTTGAGGAAGGACCCTCCCCAGCGCCTTATCGTAGATGTCCACAAGCCGAAGTTCATCCAGACATACCTCACAAAGGCTGCTGAAGATGACTGGCCTCTCCCCACCTCCGAGTTCTTTTACAACTACAGGTATTTCTATATGAGACACCGAGGGAACTGGAAGGAGATGAGGAGCAAGGGGGTCCACCACCCTGTCCTGGGGGTCATCGAGGAGGACAGCCAACCTGTACCAGTAGCAGGAGTGAGCACCAATGGTCCTCCAGTGGGACGGAAGTCCAAGAAGATGAAGATCTTTCGTCGAGTCAAGAAACTGTTTGGGAAAGAGTGACGATGAGCAGTTTCTGATTTGCTGCTGATGATAATGTAGATATAGTGTATATAGTTTTGCGTGAAAGTGTGTTTTTATTGTGATGTGTTCAATGGCAATAGAAATAGTTATTATTCAATAGCCCAACCTCAATAGCCCGGTTATCAATAGACAATAAAAAAATTTAAAAAATATGAGTGTGTTTATTTTGCTTTTAAAACTCTTAATTTTTATTACATTTATATATAAGTTGTGTGGTTTACAGATGTATGATGTATATTTAATTTGTTAATCGAAAACATTTTTATTATTTATTTTATTCCTTTTATATTAGAATAAAAACGATGTGAAATAAAGATGAGTTTCTTAAAGAATCAAATCATTCGGTTTTTAGTGCCTTTTTAGGTAATTAATTCTAATGTAAAATGATAGTTTTAAAGGTAAATATAAAGTATTAATAGATGACTAATACTTTATTTTCTATAAGTACAGGTTTTCCTAGCTCGATTCAAAATTTTTCATTCACAAAAGATTGGTCAAGAATGATACTGTACATACCTCAATAATTGAAAATTAAAAATAGTAGAAACGAATTATATAGTCACTCAGCTTTTGAAGAAAAATGAATAATACCCCCACGAATCCTACATTAATTTCAATTCCTCTCATATCTTTCTATTTTGAATTAATAGGTTCCCTTTTTACTGCAAATTGAATTTCCCTTCCAATTAAGGGACTTAAGGGCGAATCATTAAGTTATTACTCGATGGAAATTAGCTCATTACAGTGCAGATGAAACGAAGCAAAAACTTAAGAGCACTAAAGAGAACCGACATTAAAATTACCCACTATCGTAAAAGCTATAGTTGTTGATTGTTTTCTCATAAATTTTCAAAACTCATTTTATGGTAGGCGCTTCAGTAGCCTGAAAATGCATTTAATTTCTGTGACAGGTTTATAACACTTGAGGTAATTTCTGTTTGTGTTAAAGATGGGAAGTAAAGTTCAAATTGGTTTCGCATTTGCTTTAAGAGGGGGCTTTAGGAATTTCCGAAAGACTTAATCAGTTAAAAGATGGGTATTTTTTGTTAAAATTATCTAGCAAAGAATTATTGCTTAAATGTGATTTAACAAAAAAATGTAGCATAAAACATTCATGTGTGATGTAGTAAATGTAAAGAAATTACATGATTAAGTAATAATGAGTTATTTCATTGTATTATTAATAAAATAAATATACAAACTGTAATAAAAGCATAGCGACATAGCAGAGGGGACATACTGATTTGAGATATTTATAAATAAATAAAAAAAAAACATTACAGGTGTTTAAAGAAATAAAAAAACTTTTAAAAAGTGAAGGATGAAAATTACTTGCCTTAAGTGTAATATATTCATTTTAATTAATCAAATCAGTTAGATTAATTAAATTTATCAAAAGTAACTCACGTAACTACTATTTGCTTCGTCAAAGTCAAAAATGAAAAGGTCTATTCGTTCATTATTTTTATAAAAACTAATAATACACGTTTGAAAATATTTCTTCTACATTTTATAAATAATTTTTTTACAGAAAATGTATCATAAAAGATTAAAGCCATTTAGAATTAATAAAACTAATTTTTAGAAGTTTTGCGAACTTTCTAGAACTGATTTGGCTTCCTTAAGGTGTATTCTCTTTAAGGTTGTGCATGGTATTTCAATAAGATTGAAAAAAATTCCACACAGAATGAAACATTCCTTTTAAAGTAAATGAATTAATTATACTAAAATTATAAAAAGTTATGATAAAAAAAATTAAAATATCGATATGTATTAAAATATCGATTACATTTTATAAAGAACATATATTATAAAGGGCTTATTCCAGAAAATAACACTGAAGAAAAAAAAACAGCAATTTTGTTTGAAGATTTTTAAAGCATTTTAATAAAGAGAGTATCTAAAATTCGGGCATAGGAACCCCCAAAATATTAAACCCTGTTTAGTCAGGATACAATAGATTTTCAAATAATTCCAAACCATCAAAACATATTATAAACTACTCCCATAAATAGTCCTTCACGAATAACGCTTCATGCCCCAAAACCCAAACGATTTCCAGTTCCATTCCAAAACACCGCCCTCAGATTCCATTTCGAATACAAGAGGAAAAAAAAAAGTTTCGAAGAATCCATCTCAACCCCCACCGTCCCATAGCTCATGTTTTACGTCACAGATCGAGTATAAAAAAATAACAATAATAATCTCCAAGTTTCAGGACATATATGTATGATTTGTAGAAAGGGCTTTGAATCTCTGTTCGCATTGTAGCAATCGTGGTCATCGCTTCATAGTACCACTGTGAAGTTGGGTCGAAGCTTCCGGCGACAAGAATATTTTGTCGGCGTTTGATATTTTCACACCTGTTTCGCACAATCCCATTTATAGATTTTTTTCTGAGATGGAAGAGTTTCGGACAAATACTGTTTTTAGACTCCACCCACACATAAAGAAGTTAAATCACGTAAAAATGTAGGAATTGAACCCTGTTTTTTTATATTTTTAGGGTAACAATGGGCTCTATATCCCAAACAAATGTTTTGAAAGATAGTATTTTCACTCATTTTTAGTCTTAGATATCTGGAACTCGTGGGTGACACCCAAGGTAGAATTCCCCATTTGGCTACAATTTTCAAGGAAAAAGCAAATGCTTAAATAATAGTAAAAATTTCATCTGTAATTGTACTTAAAGGGTCCGATGTCCTGCATGCCCGATGCCATGCAAGATATCACGCCGAGAGGGGGACGGGATGGCCTGTTCGGTTTGCTCCTCTGCCTTTCACGCCAGCAGTCTGCGCACTGCTCCGTCGTGAGTTCGATTCTCACCTCGCCCCTGGGTGTATTTTCCTTCTTTGTGCCAGTAAAAATTCTGTTATGTCTGTCTTACTTGACGAAGGTGTATAAGCGGATCCTTGAGATCAAGCACACATACCGGAAAATATATGTAACCAAAAAACCAAAACCAAACCAAACCATATCACGCCGAGATACATCATAAGCTCACTGTAAGCTGTACTTTATATTTGGATGAAGCCTCGCGGGTCAGAATGGATAAATTTAAAGATAAATTGCCATTTAAAATTTTTTTAGTCATTCAGCAGCTTCAAAACAAGTGCAAAAACAAATAAACGGGCCACACAAATCAGCCGTACATGGCCCGAGGGCCATAGATAGGGCACCACTGGTTTAACCAAATAAAAAAATTGCTGAAATTGAATAATGAAGGTTCAATACCATAATGCAAAGAGTTTTTCATAGTGTAACTGGGATAGATTTAACAACAACAACAACAACCGAGAAATAACGTGGGGAAGTTGTTCCTTTCAAAACCATCACAGGATTTTAAAATCATCCCAAATAATATTTTTTTTTCATTGAATGATTTGACAATTTTCTCTAATGTAGAAAATTGTCTTCGTTCGCACTTTTCAACATATTTTTTTTTTACTAGGTGAAAGAGTGACACATTAAAAACACCTCCGGTCAAAAAAAAACCTCTCCATTTGACGCACACTCTATCGGCACACAAGGATTCCCCACCAAATCTCTCCCTACACCTAACACCCCTACGTTCCAGCCCCGTATAAAAAGCAACAGCAACCGGCCGTTTCTTCTACCTTGAGGTATTCCGAAAAGATCGATACCAGGAGACCCTAAAATAACTCCGTAAACATCCCCTGCTCCGCGAGACGACGGAGGTATTGAAATTCCGACCCCCCCCTTTCGGGGGTCCCGCGCCTCATCACGGGGGAGGAGGAGGAGGAAGGGATGAGGGATGCGGATTGGCTTTGAATGATGATTTCGGGATGATTCCGTGTTTGTGTATGAGAGAGATTGGGATGGTTATTTTGGTACGGGACGGTCTATGATTTGTTGGGATGGAACGGCAATGTTTAGGTTCCTCTCACATGTACACTCTTTTTTTCATTTGTCCGTACATTTTTTTTTTTTTATTCTTTCTTAAATTTCCAATTTTCCTCTATCTAGATTCCTTCTTTCTTTTTCATTCTGCCTCTTTACTTTTCCTTCCTTGTCCTAATTCAGTTTCATCTCTTTATGTGTGCATCATATTATCGCTTTTATTTTTCTCTTTAACTCTCTAATTTTCATCTCCCTCTTAATTGGGTTTCCATCACTCTTTCTTTAATTCTACCTTTTAATTCTAAATCTTCCCATAACTATTAAATTTTTCTCTTTCTATTTCTTTCCAGAATTCCCTTAATTTGTTAACCTATTCATTTATTCCTTAATTTCAAAGTACTTCTTTCTTTTTTAACACTGTGGTTTCTGTTCTAATTCTTTTCTATTTCACGATGCCTCTATAGCAGTGGTTCCCAAACTATTTTGCTCGTGGAACCCCCCAAATTGTTACCAATGATCGTGGAACCCTGAATATTTTTTAATCAACGACTTTTTCCCAATTTAATATCTGATATTAAATGAAACAAGCCAACTTCATGTTAAAAAAGTTGTGATTAAGCGAGTTCTAAGAACCATCAGGGGGTCTTGGGGTCCTCTACCCCAGAAAATTTTTTTAAATTTGACTGTAAAAAGAGGGTTTTAACTTGTTTTGGTACACTTAATCTGAATTTCGGACAAAATTTTTAAGAATTTAATACATATTTTTGGTAGGATTTGCATTTTGATGAACTTAATATAAAAAAAAAACATTCTTATTTTCTTTAAGGAAATAAAATTTGTCACGCGGAACCCCTAAATTTTTTCGTGGAACCCACTTTTGGAACCACTGCTCTATAGCATCATTTTTTCCAATATCTCTAATTTATTTTCTTGGATTTCTAATTTCATTCTTTTTTTCTTGCTCTCTCTCTCATTCACCAATCTTCTTTCTTTTTCATATAAAAATAAGATGAATACTTATGATACGTTTGAACGAGAGAGATTATGTGTGGTATGAGAGGTTCATATTTTTTTGAATGAGGAGTTTTAGAAATGATTTTACAATTTACTTATTTTATTCTCCATATCAAATTCTAACACTCTTTAATTCTCTTGTCTTCCGTCTTTTTTGCATTTTGTCTCGAATGTTACATCCTGAAATCTCATTAAACGTCTTCTTTCGTTCACCCTTTTTATCCCATACTTAAGCCTGATATAAAAAGTAAAGGATAAGATAATAAAGGGGAGATATTACGAGGGTAAAATTATGGAATCAAACAGAAAAATGAAATTGACGTTTCCTTACAATTTTAGTTTGCTTTAATACTGGGGTTCATTAAAGAAACCACCAAACCCAAGCTTAAAATAACACAGAAAGAATAGAATAAAACCCAGCAAGAAAGACTTATTTGAATAGAACTCTTAAGTAAATGTCACACCTTAACTAAAACGCAAAATTTGCTTTTTTTCCTGACTCGAAGACTAAAATGTACTTTCCTTAAGAAGTCAAAACTAACGAACCCTCATCTTCACAGATTTTAAGATGTAATACAACTTATGACGTCAAAGCAGGATTTCAAAGCCATCCTTTCGGCATCACGCAAAACGGGAGCCATTATTTTCGTTACCATCATTTAATTTCAACACAAAAAAATCGACGACGAAATCGATTCAAATGCAATCAAACCCATCCATCCAATTAAACACCCGAGAAACCGATCCAGAAGAAGAAAAAAAAAATCGATCCTCGGACACAAAAACGATCCCATTAAACTTTAACATATCGCTTCCGGAGCAAATTAAAAAACGCAACACATCTCTCCGGGAGCAAGTCGCGTAATGAGAAGGAGTTCTAAAAAAGGAAATCCAGGAGCTGGATAAATTGGGAGAGAGCAGGAAAATCGAATCTGACTCTGCTGGAAAACTGGGAATAAATGATGCAGAAAATAGCCCTGGAAAATACTCGAATGCTTTGTTTACCTGGTGCTATTTTAAGACAAATCGATCTGTAGAGAGGAGAAGAGACATATTATGATGGTGTTGGGGAAACAAAGGTTTCACGAATCGGGTAGATCAAACATTTTGGTCCCTTCTAATTATATACTGCATACGGGGAGGGTCTTTAATTTATCTAGGTCTATTTATTGACAATATTCATAATATGCAGGGTGTCTCAAAAATTCCTCCCAAACTCTAGATTGCATAAAAATATCCTGACAAGGAAACATTTTTAGGCCAAACGCACAGAAATGGACGAAAATTTTGTGCGGGTTAGTAGATGACTCAAAACATATACTGTGAAAAAATTACCTGCGGAATTACAGTAGAAAAGCTGTAAAAAATTCTTCAAGGTCATCATTTTTAACGCCAAATGCAAACCTACTAAAGTCTGTCTGCCCTAGCAAGGCACGAGTGGCAAACCTAAAATCAGTACCCACAGCAGAAAAAGCAGTGGCGAGTGCAGGGTATCGGGTATCTAATAGAAGTGAGATAACCATCTTTATGGCTTTTTCGCCACTGTTTTTCCTGCTGTGGGTACTGATTTTAGGTTTGCCACTCGTGGTGGGGTTTACGAATAGGATTAGAATTTAGGTTCAGCAAGGAATAAAGAGACTGAATACGAATGATCGACTCACCCAGATATGAAGGTTGACTTTTAATGACGAATTGACTTACAGATTTTTGATGCTTTTGAAAGGACAGGTTTGTTTACCAACACGTCTTCCGTTCGTTTTAGTTCTCGAATCGAATAGTCTTAGTCTCCTTCGTGGCGCCCTCTTCCGCCAGAGTCTGAGTGCTCCAGAATCGAATCTCCATACTCCGGGGCGCGAGAAGAAGTCATCGGCAGTCGAACCAATCGATTTATGGCTCGCTTGGTTGTCCCCGACATCATTTGTAGAACAGCAACTCGATGTATGCCATCCGTACCAGGAACCAACTCCAGAATTCTTGCGAGAGGCCATGACAGTGGAGGCAGGTGGTCGTCCAGGACTATGACTACATCTCCGATATGAAGGGGGGACGTACTTCGGTTCCATTTTTGGCGTGATTGAAGCTGATGGAGTACGTCTCTGGTCCACCGGTTCCAGAAGTGTTCTTTCATCTGCAGGAGACTTTTCCATCGGGAAGAAAGAGATAATCGGTTGGCTTCGTTGAGTCCTTCTGGAAGCTCCAGCAGTGGTTCTCCGATCAGGAAATGACCGGGGGTAAGTGCTCGAGCGTCAGACGGATCGGTGGATAAGGGTATCAGAGGCCTTGAATTTATGCACGCTTCAACTTGGCACAGGAGAGTCGTCAATTCTTCAAAGTTCAGCAAAGATCTTTTGCACGTTTTAATTAGATGTCTTTTGGCTAGCTTCACATATGACTCCCATAATCCTCCAAAATTGGGGGCATATGGAGGGATGAATTTCATGGTGATGCGTTTACTGGTCACGAATTCTTGTACGGGTGTCTCTTGAAGGATCTCGAATAGTTTTCTCAAGTAACTAGCTGCACCGACGAAGTTAGATCCATTGTCCGACCAGATTTCTGTAGGGTACCCGCGTCGAGCAATAAAACGTCGGAGTGAGGCTAAAAAAGCTTCAGTAGACAGGCTAGATACGAGTTCAAGGTGGACCGCTCGTGTTACTGTACAGATGAACAAACAGATATAAGACTTGAATTTAGTTGGTTTTCTAACATGTTGACACTTTGTGATGATGGGTCCCGCAAAATCCACACCAACTCGTTCAAAAGGCCGGGATTTAGTGATTCGACCAATGGGTAAATCGCCCATTTTAGGATTTGAAGGCTTGGAGTTGAAACGAATGCACGTGACACAGCCTTTGATTTCTCGACGAACCGTTGAACGTCCATCAGGAATCCAGTATTTCTGCCGAATGAGTGATAAGACTAAATCAGGTCCTGAATGGTGACTTGACTCATGAAAATGCCAAATAATCAGACTAGTGATGTGATGCTTCTTGGGTATGATGTAAGGGAATTTTTGATCATACGGGAGGGTTGGATGTTTTGATAACCGACCTCCGACTCTAAGTAGACCATCTTCATCTAGGAATACATTCAGCGAAAGCAATTTGCTTGACTTGGGAATAGGTTTGTTCGATTTTAAGCATTTAATTTCAGTGTAGAAATCAGTTTGAAGAATCTTGACCAGCATCTTTTCGGCAGAGTCTATTTCTTCTACTTGAAGTGGACCTTTAGACTTTTCCTTCGACTTGCAGTTTCTGATGAAACGATGGATATAAGTAAACACTCGAATCAATTTAGTATAGCAAGAGAATTTGTTCCAAAGGGAATTCAATGGATTAGAATTCATTACGTCTGAGGAATGTTGCGATTTAGAATTGGACTTCTCAACTTGAATGTTCAATACTTCAACTGCTGGTGTGACTTCAGTCGGACTCTCTTGAGTTATCCACTCTGGACCATTCCACCAATTCGAGGCGAATCTTAGCTGTTCAGGGAAAAGTCCTCGAGTAGCACAGTCGGCTGGATTCTGTTTTCCCGGAATGTGATTCCACACATCAGTTGAAGATAATTTTCGGATTTTGGTTACACGATTTTGAACGAAAATGTTTCCTTTCGTTGGAGGGTTGTTAATCCAACTCAAAACTATGGTTGAATCAGTCCATAGAAAGAGTTCCGGAATCATATAGGTTAGTGATTTTCGAATGCTAGTGATGAGCTCGGCAAGGAGTAGAGCTCCGCAAAGTTCCAACTTCGGGATAGTAGTGTCCTTTAATGGAGCGACACGAGTTTTTGCACAAACGATTGATACTTTGTCTTCTGTCTTCAAATAAACCACGGCTGCGTACGCCTTGGAAGAAGCGTCACAGAAACCATGTAACTGGATACTAGAATTTTTGTGAATGCCGAGGAATCTAGGAATGGACATCGATTTAAAGTGATGACTTTCTCGTTGAAATTTACACCACGTTTCTAGAATGGCTGGGGGAACAGGATCATCCCAAGAAACTTTCAACTTCCATAATTCTTGGAGCATGATTTTGAGAATTATGATTGACGGAGAGAACAGTCCTAGAGGATCAAAGGTCTTGGCAATTTCTGATAGTAGTTGGCGCTTCGTTTTGATTGTTTCATTGAAGATGACTTTAACTTGAATCGAGTCTGTTGGAAGATCCCAGCAAATTCCCAGGACACGCTGTTTGGATTCTCCATCACCTAACGAATGCTTGGATTTTGAAGCCACCAGAGATTTGTCCATTTCTTTCAGGATACCTTCATGACTACTGGACCACTTGCGAAGAACGAATCCTCCAGACTTCATCAGTTCTTGAATTTCGCCTATCAGTTGCTTAGCTTCATCTTCCGAGTCAGCTCCTGCTAAGAGGTCATCTACGTAGAAATGATTTTCAGCTACGGCTGTGGCTAACGGAAATTTCTCTTTTTCATCCAGACACAATTGCTGTAAGGTTCTCAAAGCCAAGAATGGTGCGCAGGAAGTTCCGTACGTAACAGTTTGAAGCTCGTATGTTAATAAAGGGGCTGATGGTGCTTCACGCCATACAATTCTTTGATACTTGCAGTCTTCATCAGACACCAGAATTTGACGATACATCTTTTCGATGTCCGCTGCAAACGCTACACGAAATGATCGGAAGCGTATAAGTTGGGTGAAGATTTCTGTCTGTAGTTTTGGACCTGTCTCCAGAACATCATTTAATGATTTTCCATTACTGGTTTTGGATGATGCGTTGAATACCACACGGAATTTTGTCGTTTCTGAATTTTCATTCTGGATCATGTGATAAGGAATGTAACAGTTCGGTGATTCCTTTTCCCTTTCTGTTGAAATAAGTTTCATATGACCAAGAGAAACGTACTCATTCATGAATTGATTAAAATTTTCCTTTAACTTCGGGCTTCGGTTTAGTTTATTTTCTTGTGCGAGAAATAGTTGAATCGCTCTAAGTCTTACTTTCCCCTAGAGAAGAACTTTTCTTGAATGGAAGACTGACTACGTACCGACCTTCTTCATTTCTCTGCACAGACTCTTGATAGAATAGTTCACCAGGATTTCTGTCTTCCTCCTCCGTCTTCTCAGAAGGGATGTCTTCAATCGTCCAGAATTTTGTAAGTTGATCACTTAGGGTTGAGTTAAATACCGATTCTTGTGGTTGAATAGTTGAGATTTGGCCTGATAATAAATATCCTAATTTCGTGGGAATAGCTGTGGGTGTCCCTGATGGTCCAACTATGGGAAGTCCATCTAAAAGGAGTCCATACATATCTGCTCCCAGCAAAATGTCTATTTCTTGTGAAATATAGAATTCAGGATCAGCGAGTAGCAGTTTATCTAGATGAGGCCAGTGATTGATTTTGACATTAAAGTTGGGTAGAGGTGAAGTCACTTTATTCACAACCATTACTTCAAGATTGAACAGGCTTGAGGAAAAGTAGGGAGAGAATTCTATCTGGCAACTGTGGACAGAAGTTTCGGCACAAATACCATTAATTCCAATGATTCTATGATTTCTATTTTGTAATGGCAACTCCAATTCGTCTGACAGCTTTTTTGAAATAAGAGATAATTGTGACCCATTATCAATTAAGGCTCTGCATTCAATAAGTTTTCCCGAGTTCGATTTCACCTTTATTAAAGCAGTTGATAAGAGTACTGAGGTGATGTTTATATTCGGTTGTATTTGAATTCCTCTCGAGACTGCTACGACGTTTTCCTCGTTAATTGGATGGTTTACTTCATAAATATGCAATAAAGTATGATGCCTTTTTTTGCAGACTTTGCACCCCAGACTTATTTTACAGCTCTCAGTACAGTGATTTCTTCTTAGGCAGTTTTCACAACAGAATCCTTCAATCGCTTTTATACGTTCTCCTACTTTCATGCGATTAAACACAGGGCACTTGTACAGCGGATGGTTTGAATCTTCGCGGCATAAAAAACAAGAAAAGAAGGCTTCTTTTTTATCTGCGGTAACGTTATGAATCATCGCTGGCTTGATTTGGTTTTGCGCTCTTCTATTTTCTTTTTCAAAATAAGGCAATTTTCGACTGTTTGGAATGAATTTCTTTTCAGCATTACCAGATGTAACTTTGTTTTTTATTGCTTCCGGCGTGTTTAGTGATTTCGCTTCTCTCTCAATGAATGTTCGAAAGGCTTTCAGGGTGGGGAAAGAATCATGGTTCAAGGTCAACTCCCAGCGGTGAATGATATCTTCGTGGAGTTTTGAGACGCAATGGTTTATTATGATTAGTTCGGTTAATTGATTTGTTTGCAAATCTAAAACACTCAGATTTCTTACACATTCGTTGCATGTATCCAAAAGCTCATACAGTTGTTTTGCAGAATTAGCTTTAACTATTTTCAAACCAAATAGTTTATTTATTTGAGAGTTCACTAATTGGTTTTTATTATTAAATCTTTCACACAGCACTTCCCAACAGTTTTTAAAGTTTTCTTCTCGAATTGAAAATCCCCGAATTAATTTTGACGCATTGCCTTTCGTGCATGCAACTAAATATTGTAGCTTATCAATATCTGACAATTCTGAATTGTTAATGACTGTTGCATGAAATACCTCTTTGAATGAAATCCAATTTTCTATATCTCCGTCAAAATAAGGTAACTCAAGTTTGGGCAATTTTTTCGATAGCTGATTCTTCATATTAATGCTATCAGCTTGAGTTAGAGCTTTGTTTTTAAGATTAGCCGTTTCCAATAGTATGGTACAATTAAGTAAAACATCCTGAATATCCAAATACATATCAAGCTTTCCATCACTACTGTCTTGATCCAACTCCGTAAACAACGATTCTACCTTTTGCTCAAAATGACTAACTTTCGTTTTCAAAACACTAAGAATGGCTTCTGAACTATCTGGATCTTCAACCGCATTTTTAATTCTGGTTTTAATTCTTTCTACCTCTTTACACACGTTATCAAAGTTCTGAATAGCTTTTAGTATTTTCGTTTTAGACGACATTATCCATAGGGCTCTTGCTTCGACGGACCAAAAATATGGTGGGGTTTACGAATAGGATTAGAATTTAGGTTCAGCAAGGAATAAAGAGACTGAATACGAATGATCGACTCACCCAGATATGAAGGTTGACTTTTAATGACGAATTGACTTACAGATTTTTGATGCTTTTGAAAGGACAGGTTTGTTTACCAACACGTCTTCCGTTCGTTTTAGTTCTCGAATCGAATAGTCTTAGTCTCCTTCGTGGCGCCCTCTTCCGCCAGAGTCTGAGTGCTCCAGAATCGAATCTCCAACTCGTGCCTTGCTAGGACAGACAGACTTTAGACGAGATATGCAGAGAAACCGCCAATTTCTTAAATGAACTAGCCGTGTTTTCTCAGAAGCAGAGTTAATCCGCCAATCAAAAAGGTTCATCAAATGCACGCCAAGTCGCCAAATGGTGCTAACTGAATGGATTCGGCAACTCAGAACCCAATTTTCAATATTAATTTACTTTTCTCCTAATGAAATTCCGCAGCTAATTTTTCACAGTATGTTTTTTGAGTAGTCTTCTAATGCCTGTAAAATTTTCGCCCGTTTTTTGTGAGTTTAGCCTGAGAACGTTTCCTTGTGAAAACTATACCTCTACGATGACTTTTAATTTTTGAAAAATATGACGTTATATCCCATAAAATTAATTTATTTCATGGTTCTTGCATGCATGCACTATGGGTATTTTAAACATCTTATAGTGAGAAACTAGACTCTTATTATATTTTGTTTGGAAAAATGTTACAGCACATCTCATGAAAAAGTTATTTTTTTTATGACGGGCCGCATCCATGCACATCTGCGCAGTGAAAAGTTTAGACATTTTAGTCTGCAAAGAAGTAGGTTTCTGTTTTCAGTAACTATTTTTTTTACATAAATCGGATATGGTGACTCTTATTTTTCTGTCGCAATATTCTTAAAAGCTATGGATCGTATAGCGAAACTGTTTTCTTAGGGCAAACATTTTTTGTACTCCACTCAAGGAGAATCTGGCTCTGCAGAGGATTTAAAGTTTACTTTACTTTAATGCCTCCTTTTTAATATTAGTTAAACCTGTTACACACAGTCATTACAATAAAAAGAGATCAATAATTATAAAATACAGTAATTCAAATCCACACAAAAATAGAAATAACCTTTAAGATTGTTTATACATAATAATGTAGACAAGGAATTAAAAATATAAGGAAAAGAAAGGTTTTATAAAAGAACAACACATCAGTGGTAATATAAGTATTTTTTTTTTAAATCCGGAAACATGTCGGATTTTGGACTATTCTGGAATTCCGGTTACCGGATGAAGGAGTTTTTCTGTAAAAATATTTTCCACTGCAGGCTTGAAATTCATCTTCTTTCTGAATAATTTGGTCACTTTTTACTTCGCCTTTAAGTTAATTACCATTTGTTACAGCGAAGACATGGTTAAACGGGGGGGGGCGAGTCTACTGTACCTCAAACCTCTACCTTAATTACTGCGAAATTCCCATCGCTCTTCAAATCGTTCTAATTACTCTTTATCAGTTTACCCGAACTCTTTCACAAACAGCATTATCATTCATGTATATTTCCGAAGGTTCTCCCCCATTTGTTGAGTTTCAGAGTCATTAGCAGAGAAGCTTGGAATGCCAGTCGACTGGCTTAAACCGAGTGCTCTTATCCGAACAGTTTTGCTTCAGGAGGATAATAATGAATGGAGAAGGCGCAAACTGAAGACAACAATGGCTTTGGAAAGACGCTGGAAAGTCTCTGATCGTTAAGTGAGCTTGAAATATTCATTTGAATCGGATAGCGAAATTCAATTAACGGGTGGTTGTAGTTCTCTGGAACTGGTGAAGTGGTTCGTCGATTTTCTGCATAAAATAATCCGTTTTGTGTGGTTGATGGCAGTGATAAAAGTTGGAATGAAATATTCGCACTTTCAACCTAATGTTTCGCTTTAATTTGGTTGGTTTTTGTAGGGCTAAAGGCTCATATATAAGAGGGCTTGGAACTCCAACCAAGTCCCTTCAATTTTGAATAAAAGAGAAAGTGGGAAAGACGGAGTAGAAGAAAAACAAAAGTAGAGAAAGAGGAGGAATAACTAATAACTAAAATAAAGGACATATCTTAACCGACTTTTTAATGGTTTGCCATCGAAAAAAGAGTTTTTACCACAGTTGGATGGATATAAAGGGAAAAGTGGTCCTTATATCCTTAAACCACACTTAAGAGATACTCATCATAGATGTACAAACTATATAAACAGAAATGTATGCTTAATTTTTATTCCTAACTAAATATAAAAAAGTTTAAAAAATAGGTTCATCAGGTATGAAAATAACAGTTTAGTTTAAATTTGGGCGATACATCATAGGACGAGCTTTCAAAGCATTTTATTCAAGAATCATATTTACTATCCAACATAGAATCCCGCAAACCACACTGACCTTCTCCATCATGACAGAAAACACAGTTTTAAGCTCATAGTACAAATTTAACGAGCCAATTTTTCTTTGACACTGTGCCTCGTTTTTAAAATTAAGCTTAGTTTCAGCAGTTTAAATTTAGAAAAAACTCTTCATATTCATCATTAAATTCTATACATACTCTTTAATGCATATTACACGAAAAGTATTTTTTGAAGTTATTCCCAAGTGTTGTTGTTGGGTTCGATTGTGTTACCAATAGATATAAACTAAATAAATAAAGTTCTGATGAGATCGATACCATAAACACCCATCCATCCATAAGAAACAGTCCTATAGTTTATTAAATGAGATAGAGTTCTAAACCTATACACGATCCAGAAATTGCAATGAATATTCATTTGAAAGAACCATAATTAAAATATTTCAATTTTAAATCGAATTGCAAGTACATAATAAAATTCCAGTCTTAAAAATATTTAGATTGACTTAACAAAATAATCTATTCAAGTTAATAAAACCTAATTTGAAATTCTATTGACTATTCACAAAAAGCTAATTCTTTTTAGGCATAATAAACAATCATTACATGTGAATCAGATTCTAGAATGAATAAAATGAACAGTTAGGTACGTAATTGAAAAAACAAACATTGACAAAGTGTCCTTGTTTACAAACTATACACAATTACATACTGAGACCCAAAAAACTAATGAAACCTTTGTGTCTTTCCAATACAAATCAAATAAGAATTACAGATTTCAAACAGTTTTTTATTAAATGTAAATCCTTATTCTTCAAACAATTAAATAAAACAACTCGTTCAAAATGCCACTCACTTAAGCATACTATTTACTTTCTGCCTAAAAGAAACTTGAAATGTCTTAAAGGGGACTTTTTTAAGCACCCAATTCGACACCCACCGTGTTTTCGAACAATCTTTAGAACGTTTGAACGCGCCCGGAAAAAGAAGCAATTCTTCTGCCGTAAAGTTGAAAGTTTTTTCAGTATTTGTTCGGGGAGAAAACGTCAACATTCATAAATGTATTTTTTTTTTTTAAAAAGAGAAGTTTTTAGAACATGAAAAAAAAATCATTGAACCATTTTGTTCCCATTCTCCCAAGCTTCTGCTCATTCCAAAAATCGAATTTATTTCCAGGTTTCTTTTGGAAGTGGCCATTGTCAATCTTTATTTTTATTCAGAAAGGGAGGAGCTGAACTGACCTAAGGATGCTTTTCTTTATTGGTGGAAAGGGAGGATATATAAATAAAAAATTGAAACACATATGTGTAGGGTTGAAAGTGTCTTTAAAGTAGGTTTCTTACGTACTTTCAATCGTTGTTTAACGCAATACTTAATTTAATTTAATTTTAATTCATCAGTATGCTCTAAATTAGTTGGTATGTTCGCGAAACATGTTTATCGTTTCCAACAATTTAGCAAATATCCCAAAAAAACTCAAAAATTTATGTAAATTTCGTGAAATATACAGAAAAAATGAACTTTAGAAAATATAAAATTATTGGAAAAAGAACATGTGTTAAATAAAGTGAAAGAGAATGGTTTTGAATTTTAATGTTTTTTTTTTACATTAATATAAGAATTTCGTTTACGTCACTGTTTTGTAAAGAATGAAATGACGGAAGTTAATTATAATTTTTTATTTTTACTCATACGGGTTTTCTACACAAAATTTTCAACATTATTTTATTCTAGCTTATTAGCTAGATTCTAGTAGATTAGCTTATAGCTTATTAGATTATTAGCTAGGTGTGAAGAAGCTAAATGTTCGTATTGTCATACTTGTATTTGAAATTTAACCACCTGTTCAAGTAGATATAACACTTTAAATTTAGACAAAAAACATTTAAAAGTTTGAATTTTTTTATCTTTCAACTTATATTAAGTTAATCTATCCAAAATCTGAAATATGTGTAATTCTAAACTTACAAATGTAAAACGTCAAAAATATTTTTTGACTAGTGAATAGTTCTAAGAGGAGAGAGATTTGATTAAAAACGCAAGAGTTTCTCATATTTTAAACCACCTCCATTTTGAAATTTAAATTTAAAGGCGTCGGACGATTTCATCAGTTTTACATTCGTCTCCTTTTGAAAATCGTTTTAGGCTAAACTGCATACAGCTATGATTGCATTATTTCTCAAATC
The DNA here is from genome assembly GCA_963680715.1 of Tetragnatha montana. Taxonomy (NCBI): domain Eukaryota; kingdom Metazoa; phylum Arthropoda; class Arachnida; order Araneae; family Tetragnathidae; genus Tetragnatha; species Tetragnatha montana. The sequence goes on from OY796686.1 coordinate 31,285,022, forward strand.
GCATATCGCGTAAACAATCAAAAACCACGAAAAAAAAAAGTCCTTCATCACAAACTACTAATAATAACTTTTTCAACTAATAATCCCACAACACACACAAAAAAACACAGCAGAGAAGAAGAATCCCACTCACCTTTCATCTTCCAAAACAGTGCAAACGAACCCAAACTGCAAGGGGAAAAAATCAACACATTCTCACCAAGAACCTAACGCCATTAAATTTCTCCCTTGGATCCAAAACAACGACGCCCACCATCCGGCAACGGAGCTTCGCGAAAGAATTCGAAGCGCAACCTCTCCCGTTTTATGTCTGGAAAGTTCCCGTTTTTACGACTTTTCGAAAGGGCAATAAAGCGAGAGCTTCGGTAAATGTCAAACGATCACCATGGAATGTTTGAACGGAAATGGATTATTTTCCGATCCGGGCTCAATAGCGGTTATCGTCATCGTTCGTGTGGTGATGACGATACAGATGGGAAGTCAATGGTGTGAAGAGGTGTTTAATAAGTGTTAAATGGGGATTTGAATAGATACTCTATACAGGGCGTGTTTCAAGTCCGCCCAAGCTTTGCATAATATCCCAAAGTGCCCTATTTTCCCCAACTGTTAAACCAAAAATAAAAGCCTATGGATGTCACTTTTAGCATTGTACAGAAGCGATTAAAATGTTTTTAGTTTGCTGTCACAAATAATGTTGGACTTTCCTCTCTTTTTTCCCATTGTGCCAAACAAAATGGCCCCCATGCATGTTTTGTTAAATAATGTGAAGAAGAAATTATTTTCTTCTTTTCATTATTGAACAAAACATGCGAGAGTGGGAGGATTTTCTCATTTCCCTATTGTTCAATTGATAAAAAATACTCTGAGAAATTATACTTTATTGAGTAATTTACTTTTCAAAAACCTATTTCAGGAATATTAATGAATGATGCAAATAAGTTCTTACACTTCAGTGAAAAGCAAATGATTATAAATATTCACTTAATTCAACAAAATATGTAGTAGTGTCTTTTTAAAAACTTGCCTTTAAAGCTTATTTTCCCTTAATCATATAAACATTTCTAATTTCTAGATGTAATTAGTTTACATTTAGAAAATATCGAATACAAGCCTTTAATATAATTATAGCTATTCAGCTGCCTTTGAATAGCATTTTAAATGTTGATCATAAATTTCAAATCAATGATGATTTTAAATCTACGAGTAATGAATTAACGAGAAGAGGTGTGTGTATTCCTATAGAGCATTTTCAATCACATGACTCGGACCTAACAACGCCCTTAGCAACAGAAGATGTTACAGTTTTTTTTTGCCCTACAGAGGTTAACAGTTACAGAAAATGACTAGCCGTGAAATTCTTCCATTGGAGAATTTGCAATCACGTGATCCCATACCTAAAACACGCCTTAGCAACAAATAAACAACGGCCTTAGCAACAGTTAAAAGCCCTACAGAAGGTACACAGTTAAAAGAAAATAACCGGTTGTGACGTCACCTGAAAACACTCTATAGCCACGAATTCAATCGGGACAGTTCACAAAATTTATATTACGATGGGAATTCTAGGTATATGAGTGATATGGAGTAATCTTAGACAAAGAGGATGGGGAATACAAACATTTGGAATTTCACACTTAAAAAACTGTTTATTCCCCTTCTAATGGTACATTGCGAAAATATGCATTTCCCGTAACAATTCTCATGTAAACGAAAATAAAGTTAAAGATTAAATATATTTTGATTTTATTTTCCGTTAAAAGCTGTCTCATCACAGTGAGGAAGGGTGCACTGAAAGGTTTTGTGACAAAAGAGAAATGATGGGTTGGTTATAAAACTCCAGAAATTTATGTGACAAATTTTTGAACAGCCACTTTCAGAAGACTCCAATATGTTACTATCACGTTCTTTTCAAGACAGTTAAGGAAAGTAAGGAAACAGTAAGATATAAGAAAATTTAATGCTACGATATGCTTTATATAAAGAGGTTTTAGATAAGAACACCTCATATTTTTGTTTGTTTTTGTGTTTGCTCTCAAGTATTACACCATGTTAACGTGCCTATCAGAGATACCCTGTATCAATACAATACAGGTTGGTTATCATGTTGCTTCAAATGTTTTCTGTGTATCAAAAGTGTCCATATTTATCCATTAGAAACTGCCTTCCTTCGTATTTTTCAAAAATGTAAAAGCTACAAACAATCCTTAACGTTTAAATTGCTAACAAGATTTGAGCCTTAAGACTCTATCACGTCGCGTCGGCCGAACTATATTCATCGTGTTTCTAGATCGAGATATTATTACATTAGAGTTCCCATGATGGAAACACAGGCTCAGAAATATATAAATTGGGAACTCCGGTCTCTCTGGGGAAAGGTTAATGGAATTGCTCGGTCCCGGTGTCAGACAAATGTATCATTTGGAACAACCGTGTCGTAGAGGGGAGGAATGAACAAATTGTGGAATAAACCGCATTTGTGGAGCATTTTCGAACAGGTTGTCCTTACAAACGACCATTCAGACTATTCAAGTGAAAAGGTTGTCTTTACAAACGACCATTCAGACTATTCAAGTGAAACATTTGTCTATGAACTTCGTATATTTACCGTTACGGGTTAGCTAATTTGGATTTTACAGAGTGGTACCCATAGGTAAATCTGTAAAGTAAATAAAAAGGTATGGTGGAGAAAAAAAGAAGAATTTTTTAAGTGTTCCTAAAGAGTAGGCTCGGTTCTTTAAAAGTACCTTTTCTTGATTTTTTTTTTAAAGATTCAAGGAAAAACTCATAAAAGGTTGATATTGTTTCCCAAAAGTGAATGATGTTTTTTTTTAAATGTTTCTTTAAATAGGTGAAAAACAAAAAATAAAAAATGCAGTTTACTTCGCTATTGTTTTTAACTATTTTGTCTCTTCATTTAAAATCATTAAAATAACTTTATTTTAAAGTTGTATTTAATAAAACTTTATAGGAAGACGTATAACTGAATATTAGTTCATTCAGAAGTACTTTTGCTTCATATGGTAAAGTTAGTAACTTTGCAATTTTTATGAATTTATTTAGAATTCTTAAACATAACTTATATTAATTTAATTAAATAGAACATTCTGTAACTAATACTTGAGCAATGATTCATTTTTAGTAATATAATTTAGTTTAGTTAAGTATTTGAGAACAAATACATACTTTTAAAGGAGAAAAATAGTTTGTTTTTATTATTTTTAGTGGGAGCTATACCATATGAGTTGATTGATTATTAAAATGTTAAGAGAAAAAATATTCACTGACATTTTATATAGGAAGTTTTAAGTGTTATTAATAAAACTCAGTAATAGCAAGAAAAACATACAGGTATAAAAAAAAATATAATAAATGCTAATATGTTCGAATTCAGTGTTCCTTAGTAATTTTAAAAACACCACTCTGTTTCTTTGAAATACCTGAGTACTCATCCAGAAAAAAGACCAAAATAATTAAACGATAATTAATATTGAAATAACCATGAATACCTTGAAAGATATTAATAAACACGAATTTGAAGCTTGTAATGAAGAATCTTTAATAATGTTTTTACGAATAGCATATATTTATTATCACTTATTCAATAATGACTGGTACCACTACTTCCTTATATCAGAGAAAAATCCGAAATGATGACAGTATAAGATTTTATAACAGAGAAGACAGACACACGGCTTTATTTCAGTTCCTTCAAAAGTTTCGAAAAAGCATCTAGGGATTTAAGGGAACAAACAAAACAACGTTCCAATATTACACAAATAGATTTAAGACGAAAAGATGTCCGTATGAGACTCCAGGGAAAAGTAAAAAGACCATAAACGTGGGATTCTCGTTAAAATGAGATTAATGATTTTCTTGGATGGGACTCCCCGCAAATAGTGGTACATAAAATGGAACCTTGGAGATGTTTGAGAAGTCTTATCACTGGAATCTTTAATAATGAGAAACTGAAATTAAATCAGAGAATTCTAAATATAGATAGAGATCATTGAAAGGTAAAATGATTTTATTTATATGAATATAGCCGTGGGTTCGCAGACCTAACTTTTTAAAAAGTAATAAATTTATTTTTATATGCTTTGTTTATTAAATAGAATTTGGAGAAATTTAAAATTAAGCTCTGAAATACAAAAAAAAATGAGAACCTACCCTACGACACGTTCCTTTCCACGGTAGTCTTTACAAACGACTATTCAAGTGAAACATTTGTCGATAAACTTCGTATCTATTGTTACGGGTTAGCTAATTTGGATTTTACAGAATGGAAACCATAGGTATGTAAAGTAAACAAAAAGGTATGGTGGAGAAAAAAGAAAGATTTTTTAAAAGTTTTTCTAAAGAGTATGCTCCCGACTTTAAAAGTAACTTTTCTTGATTTACGTATGTAGTAAAAAGATATTCTTGATATTTAAAATATTAGTTTCGAGAATTTGAAATTCCTAAATGCTGTTAAAATTTGTTATAAATTACATTCTATTCTCAAAATTAAACAACATCGAGAAAATAGGGAAATGAAGATAAAATATTGATCAATGAAACGAATAAAAATTTAAATCCATAATTTGTATTCAATGTCCAAAACATATCTGCAAACATCGGAAAAAATAGAAGATGTATAGAGAATCAGGATTTTTTTCCTCCAAAATGTTCAAGAACATCTTGAGTACTTCGTTTTTCCGAAATATCGTATTGAAGTGCGCACTTCTGAAAAGGCTCAAAGGAAATTTCCAACGAAAAAAAAATAGAAATAGCTTCAAGAGGCTAAGGAAAAGAATTTGAAAATTTAAAGCCTTTACACAGTTTTGTAATTTTTATGTGTTTAAGATTAAAGTTTTAATGCTGATGAACAATTGCAATTTCACGATCTCCATTAAGTTATCAACTGTATCCATTATATCCCATTAAGATTTCTCATCTAATCTTTCATCCTTAAAATCCTTCAAAAGCAAGAAATTTCGTTAAAATCTCTAAAAGGCCAATGACACCATTCAAATCCTCTTAAACATCTTCTTCCAAAGAAAAAAGTCAACAAGTTTAAAACCACAAAGAGAAAAAAAAAACGGTTCACCGTCCCTCAAAGGCCGTTAACGTCATTTTTGTTTCCCATCCTCAAACTACTTTTGAGTTTTAATGGCGGCCGATCGGATAGCGATTTCGATGAAGACGTATCGATTGAAAGGGATGGGTGATGAGCGGAATCGTTATCCTTTCCGTCGGGATGCTTATTACTCCCCGCATCACGTGACAGGGAGATTGGAACGGTTCTTTCTTCCGGACGGGCCAATTATCTGGGATTGCTTTTAATTGCTTCTCCTCAAGATGCAGAGGAATTATACGGAACGGAAGATTGGAATGGAAGGATTTTCAGTTCGCGTCTATGTTATCAGAGTAGAGTGTGATTATGCTTATACTAGCCCTATGTGATTTGAAACTGTTTGTTTAAGAGCAGGAAAAGGGTCTGTGTCTAGCCCGGATACAAAACCTTTATGTTAATGCTGATGTTAAGACGCTAGCCTTTTTCTTGAAGGGGAAAAGTAACTGAAACAATAGTGAAGATGGGGATGGAGTTGAGAAGTTCAGCGACTGAATATGTGATGGAAAGAGAAAAGGAGGGAGATCAAATTTTAAGTCATCATTTTTCGAAAACTGTTCTTTCAGCTTTCACTATCGTTACAATATGTTGAAAAAGGAATTCCTTCTACAGCGCCCTATTAATTTTCGTTTAACAAATATCGGGTAGATAATCAAATATTTGTTGTAAAAATTGTGATTGTGTGAGAAATTTCTAATTGACGAAAAAGTTAAAAATATACTTCCAATCCTTTTAAAGTTATCTTATAAATGGATATAACTCTTCAATGAATCAAAGTTATCACGGATAAAAACCAAATTATTAATTGTATACTATACCTATGAAATAATAACAATGGTTGTTTTCTATCTCTTTATCTTAAGCTTTTTTGTGCATACGGGGTGTTTCAAAAGTCCGTTTCACGGCTTTTATTGGGAACCAACGTCTCCTAGGGTCATGAATGTAAGGTGTACCATGGAGATGACATGGAGATATAGCATCCCCTAGCGGTGAAATAAGAAAGTTTTCAAATAAAAGCCGTGGAACGGAATTTTGAAACATCCTGTATCTGCGTTTATTCAATCACTTCTATAATGAAAAACGTAAATCAATATTTACATAGGTCATTTCAATAGGTCAATTTCCATTTCACTTTTGCACAGACCATTGTTAAGAAAATTCAATTAAATAGCCTAAAGGAGAAATTTGCAAAGTGATCATATATTGATTCTTCAGCCGTAGCTTGAGAACAAAATGAAAGTTTTGTCTCTCTTTTTTCCATGGGAGTGTAATCAGATTATTTTTGTTCGTTAAAACTGTTAAGGTTAAGGCAAATTTTGTCAACACAATCTAATGTTTTAACCAAAATAAAAACACAAATCAAACGATCCCAAACAACGATTTAAACTATCCTCTAGCTGCATTTATTAAATAAAATACACTTAGAATGAATATTTTCTAAAACTCGAAATGTTTACTCGAGAAATGTTTTATCTGATTTCCCAGCAAATAAAAAGACGGTTCACATAACCACATTTCATCACATTCAATTTAATATACATTGGATAAACGTAAGAAAATCAAAGCAAATAATCAAAATACGTTTCCTAGCTACTCGAAAACTGACACGAAATTCGAACAGAAACCTATTCCATAGAACAAGAACCGCGCAAAACCTAAGCCCCGAAAACCGATCTAACTTTCCACTCTCTCCAGAAAACAATGAAAAGGACCTTTCATCCCCAAAAGAGCCCGAAACGCGGAGAAAACAGAACGCCCATCAGCAGAAAACCTCTCGAAACCACCCACCCCCATTCATTAGCTACTTCACGAAAGGTTTTTATTGTCCTCCCTATAGGACATCGAAGAAAAGAGAGGATAGTCGAGGTTTTTTCCCTTCTAAAAGGAACAGAAATAACAGCATTCGACAAGCATATTTTTTTACCACTCTCATCCCTTTCTTTTACAAGAGTCGCTGCTCTTAAAAACAGACTTATCTTTCAGAGCAGTTGGTTTCTATTACTTGACTTATTAGAAAGTTACTAATGAAAAAAAAGTTTAAACACATAATTTTTTTCAATTTAAAAACTATATTCAGTTAACAAATCCTTTTAATGTGTAAAAATCTGATAAAAAATTAGGTCTAACTCAAACATGTCTTGTGTTATTATTTTTTGGTTGAAAAACTATTTTTGGTGGATTCGTTAAAATCAAGAGATTTAAAGTAAAAAAGAAATGGTTTACAAGGGTTGATAAAAAATATCCTTGAAACATCTTACAAGAAACGTCACACAATTTTTGTAGGGTTTCAATCAGATTGTAAGAAGTCGTACTACGGTTCAGTGACTTCCCTAACCAATTGTGATGTCTGATTTTCAAAAAAAAAAAATTAAATAAATTTATAATTAAAGCGTTTTTTTATCTTACTTTATTTTCTGTACGTGATAATTAATAACTCTTATCAGTAGGTATATAAATCAAAACTAGCAGCGAAAGAAATGCTTTCTTTAGCATTGTAACTGAGACAGTTTTAAACTGCAATGTCAGAAATATGGAAACAAGAAGGTAATTGAAAAATCTCCAAAAATTGAGTTATATCATGTTGCACGTTAAGCGAAGAGGTATTTCTTGTATAAGTGATCATACAAGAGTATTTATAATTTTTTTCCAATCTTACCCAAAGGGTGTGCTTTTTGAGATGTTCTTTCTAATCTTTATCACCACAAACAATTAAATACTAATAATAACTAATACCAATAACTTAAATACGTCTATCACAAGATGAGCTCTCGTATTTCTTTCTTCCATTCGTTTAGTATTGCTTATTCTTTAGCAACCGTCGAAACCAGGCAACTAGTCCAGAGCTCCTCTTGTGATAGACAGACAGTATACCCAGAAATAGTTACAAATAAAGCTTTCCCCGATGAATTAAAGTAATAAAACAGGTAAGGAGTAAACACTTGTACTATCTCACACTTGTACTATAGACCAGCGTTTCTCAACCGGTGTTCCGCGGAACCCTGGGGTTCCGCGAGGTCTCCTCAAGGGTTCCGCGAGAAATTCGAAACAAATTTTTTTTTTGTTGTCCTAGAATCTAGAACAAAAATTTTTTCCTTCGAATTTCTCGCGGAACTTATATTATAATTAACTTTATTATAATATCAGTTCATCAAAATCCAAATCCTACCAAAAAACATATGCCTGAAATTCGGACTAAGTGTACCAAAAACAAGATAGAACCCTGTTTTTAGGGGTAAAGTTCCAAAAATTTTCTGGGGAAAGATCCCAGATCCCCTTTTGTACTTGGAACTCTATTTGAATAACTTTAAATATTAAGTTCATATAAATGTACATCCAAAATTTGGACTTATGTTAGTGTACCAAAACTAGTTAAAAACCTGTTTTTTTAGTCAAACTTCCAAAAATTTTCTGGGGGAGGACCCCCAGACCCCCCTTTGGTAATTGTATTTTTATTACTAACAACTTTTCCTTTATTAAGTTTTTAGGACCTAATCATCACCTAAAAAGATACATCGGACCTATTAAATATGTGGGGAAGGGACTGGGGAGTAATTTTTGGCCCCTCCCGAAATAAATCCCTATATACGCCACTGATTTCTTTGTTACTTATTTTCCGTTTTATTTAATAATTTAAAAAAATAGTGAGAAAACTATTGTTACATGGACGCTAGGGTTCCGCGGAACTTGGGCATTGTCAAAAGGGTTCCGTGGGAGTAAAAAGGTTGGGAAACGCTGTTATAGACACATGGATTACTCGCTGTAAAAAAATAGTTTCATTCTAAAAATACTCAAGTTCACTCAAAGGGTCCATCCGGGGGGAAAAACATCGTCCTTATTTATCGGCATCCGGCCATAGACGTCCTGCCCACCCAACGGAAAGTCGATTTAAAGGACCACGGGGAAGGATCCTTCACGAACTCTGAAAATTTTCGGCCGCACTTTCCTCCGTCCCTACGAGCCCGTTTGTCACCGCACTCGCGTCTTCCGTTGACACGCGGGAGGATCGCTTGGAGAATAAGGAGGAGGGTTTATGGTTGGTATGAGGTTCTTTCGTAGCGTGGGTGAATTTCGAGAAAATGTAGGGGTACCAGGAAAAGTAAGTGCAGTGGGGAGTTCTTACTACTGTAGGAACTATATCTGCTCGGTCTATCCATGGCGTAAGCTTTCTTGGGCGTGCTCAGCCGCACGCGCAGGAATACTGTCAGACGTGACGTAACCCCACTGATGTGAGGACGGCGGCAGACGGCCTCCCGATCCTCGATTAGGTTTCCCCTCCCTTTACTTTATATTTTAATTGTTTAATTCAATGTTAATTGTCTTGTCTGTAACTGTCCCTTTCCCGTGTGATCTCAATAAACGTTAGTCTTGTATAACCAATGCTTACTCATTGAGTATCCATCCCCATAAGTGGGGGCTTCGGCCTACCTGGTCACCCCATCCTAGTTTAATCACCCCTAGAAACACGAGTATTCCTCACGAGTTTATACTGCTTCCTTTCGATGTTATACTGCTGGTTGGAGTTCCCTAAAAGTACGGTGAGTCACCTAAATAGATTTTTGAAAATTGTATTGTGTGATACTTCCAAAAATGTCTGTCACTTTGGGTTCAATCCCTCTCATTTTAAACTCTTTAACTTATGGAAGTTCAATGTCCTTAAAGCTATTGAATACAATTGTGTTTAATACTCCCTTTGATAGGACGTCTAGAAAAAAGTTAAAAAACTTTACTTCCTTTTCGGAATCCTTAGATCTAAATCAACATAAAAAGTATCTCGTGGACTCCCTTTCATTGCCTGATTTCATTTGTGTTGCTAACCTACTACATTTAAATCCTAAAGGCACTAATGCAGAATTATGCGAAACTATTGTAAATGCTTTATCAGATTTGAGTGCTTTTTCTAGTACATTAGATAGTTTTCATTTCTCTGACGATGACGAACCTCCCAATAACCTTGAACCAGAAAACGCAAACGGTTCGACAATGAATGTTCTCTCTCCCAGCTCCGGCGCCGAAACCGAAAGTTCTCAAGTGGCCATAAACATGTCATTGCAGGAGAGCTCAATCCCCCAATTAGGCAAAAATGTTATGTCTGGTAACACTCAAGTGATGCCTTCTAACCCAGTTTTACATAGTGAATCACACTCGAATGCGCAATTGTACGATTCTTATTCCACTGCAGCTGACGTAACGCATAATAATTTTTCTCATCAATGGCTATTTGTGAAGGATTTATTGACTGAACAGAGGAAATTCTCTAGTTCTGATAATTATTCAGTTAGAAACTTTTTGAATGACGTGGAAAATTTTTTTGAATTGTATAATGTAACCCATCCCTTACAACAGCTTGTTGTCTGTCAAAAGCTGCTATGTGGTGTTGCTAAAACTTTCATTCAGTCCCAAAAGCATATCAAAAACTTCCCCGAATTTAAAGCTTCTTTGATTTCTGAATTTGGTCTTACTTTAAACAGTCGAGATATCCATGTTGCCCTTAGTACTAGGCGTTTGAAGGACAATGAATCACTCAAAGAATATTTGATTGCCCTTCGTGAGTTAGCGAGTCGTGCTGACGTAGCTATAGACGATAGCTCTATCATTGATTATTGCATACGAGGTATAGGTGATACTCCTTCGAACAAACTTGTCCTATTTGGTTCTAAATCGATGGCTGAATTTAAGGAAAAACTTGCAATCTATGAAAAACATTTCATTAATTCACGTCGCTCATCCAATGCAACTAGTCGAAATTATTCTGAGTCCCGACGTCGAAGTGATGCTCAATCAAACCCTCAGAATTATAATTACCCCAAACAATCTCCCCAGAATTACTCCCAACAACCTTCCTACCCTAATAAAGCTGTAATATGCTTCAATTGTAATGGCAGAAATCACTTGTCTAAGGCATGTCCTGATAGGCATAAAGGAAAAAAATGCTTAAATTGCAAAGGATTCGGTCATATTTCGACCCAATGTCCCCAGGCTCCAAACAAAGAGTCAGACTCTATTCAAAACGTTGAGGAAATTAAATCACTTCTTCCCTCTTGTAAAGAAATAACTTTGGGTTCAAACACATTTGTGGGATTAATTGATACTGGTAGTCAGGTCACTCTTATGAAACATCACATTTGGAAATCCCTTGGTTCACCAGCATTGCAGTATAACAATTCCCAACTCACTGGATTTGGTTTTGCAAAAACCCCAGTCTTAGGAACATTTGAGTTAATAATCCAAATTGATGAAATTAATTTCCCCACCACCTTTCGTGTAGTCCCTGATAGTTCCATGAATCATTCAATTATAGTGGGTTACGACGTCATTCAGCAAGCATCGATGACTGTTACTGCTGATGGCATTACTTTCCGTTCACTTCCCAAGACGTCAACTGTCTTAGAAAATTCCCAGGACGTCATCTACCCGATTTTCCCAGAGGTTACTGATGTCGATGTTCAGTTTGACATATCTGCTGATGTTTCAGAAAAAACGCGTGACGACGTGCGCGAACTTCTCCGGGTGTACTCGCCCAAAAAGACGAAAACTACTGATGTTGAGATGCAGATTTCTGTCACTGAAGAAAAACCTCTTTACGCCAATCCAAGACGTCTTCCTTTTGTTGAACGAGACATTGTTGATAAGCAAGTGGACGAATGGCTCAAAAATGATGTTATTGAACCTACTTCTTCACCGTATTCCAGTCAAGTCCTTGTGGTGCGAAAGAAGAACGGAGATCCCCGCATAGTAGTGGACTATCGGAGAATAAATAGACTGATCGAAAAGGACAGGTACCCTTTACCCCTTATTGAGGACATTCTCGATAGATTACAGGACTCCAAAATCTTTACAACTCTTGATCTGAAAAATGGCTTTCATCATGTAGCGGTTGCAAAGGACAGTCGCCGTTTTACTGCATTTGTGACGCATAGAGGTCAGTTCTGCTTTAAACGTATGCCCTTCGGACTGTGCACCTCCCCTTCTGTGTTTCAAAGATTTATAAACTGTGTTCTTAAAGATTTAATTGATAAAGGCTTCGTCTTACCATATATGGACGACATCGTTATACTCGCAAATAACGAAACTGATGGTGTTCAACGATTGAAACAAGTTCTTGAAGTCGCTAGTGCTTACGGACTTGAAATAAATTTTAAGAAATGCCAATTTCTGAAGAAACGAATTGAATTTCTTGGCCATGCTGTGGAAGATGGTAAACTCTATCCTTCTGCTCTAAAAACTTCTGCTGTCATCAACTACCCTGCACCTAAGACGATGAAGGATGTCCAGAGATATCTTGGATTAACTGGCTATTTTCGGAAGTTCATACCTTCGTATTCAACTATTGCTAAGCCACTTAGTGATTTATTGAAGAAAGGTATCCCATTCCAGTTTGGTGATGTCGAAAGAACAGCATTTAACCATCTGAAGACTTTATTGTGTCAAAGCCCAGTTCTGCAAATATATCGTCCAGATGCCGAAACTCAAGTTCACACTGATGCCTCTATTGATGGTTTCGGAGCAGTCTTGATGCAGAAATCAGCCCATGACCAACGTTTCCACCCCGTACACTACATGTCAAGAAAAACGTCGGATGCTGAACAAAAGTACACCAGTTATGAATTAGAAGTCCTAGCAGTTATTGAAGCTCTGAAGAAATTCCGAATCTATCTGCTGGGAACGCACTTCAAGATAATAACCGACTGTGATGCCTTTGCCAAAACTATGAAGAAAAGAGACTTGAACACCAGGATTGCTCGTTGGGCACTGTTGCTTGAAGACTTCGACTATGACATAGAGCATAGATCTGGCTCCCGGATGTCTCACGTGGATGCCTTGAGCCGGATACAAGTCCTAGCTATCTCATCTGATCCTGTAGTAGAAAAAATCAAGAGGTCCCAACAGGATGACTCAAGTCTTGCCGCTGTTAAAGAAGTTTTGAAGACTCAACCATTTGATGATTACTGCCTCAAAAACGAAATACTTTATAAGTTTCAACAAGGACGCGAACTCTTAGTCGTACCAGAACAGATGCAAGGTGAAATCATCCGAAATGCGCACGACCGTGGACATTTCGCGGTAAAGCGAACAGAAGAACACATCAAACAACAGTTCTACATTCCTAACTTACAAAAGAAGATAGAAAAATGCATTGCGAATTGTGTCACTTGCATCCTAGCCCAGAGGAAGTCTGGTAAGAGAGAAGGACTTTTACATCCCTTGCATAAGGAAGACACCCCCTTGCACACGTACCACGTTGATCACCTTGGACCTCTACCCACATCGAACAAGAATTACAAACATATTTTTGCTATCATCGACTCTTTCACTAAATTTGTCTGGTTATACCCAACAAAATCCACTACTGCTCGAGAAGTTATTGCTAAATTAGATCAGCAAAAATCCACTTTCGGCAATCCAAGTCGCATCATTACGGATCGCGGTTCTGCTTTTACTTCAGATGACTTTGTGCAATATTGCTCACAAGAAAACATCACATTATCTCATATCACCACTGGACTGCCACGAGCCAATGGACAGGTAGAACGTTTAAACCGTACCATCATCTCAGTCATATCTAAACTTTCTATAGCCGATCCAACAACATGGTTTAAATTTGTCCCCATCGTCCAACGAATCATTAATTCCACTTATCATAGAAGCATTAACACAACTCCATTTGAACTATTGATTGGCACAAAGATGAGTCAGCAATCAGATTTGAAAATCAAGCAACTTATCGACGACGAAATACAACAACAATTCACAGACAACAGAGACGTTTTACGAAATAATGCCAAGGAACAGATTCTGAAAGTACAAAAGGAAAACAGAAAAACTTATAACCTTCGCCGACGTGCAGCCCCTAAGTACAGTGTCAATGATCTCGTCGCGATTAAACGTATGTACGCTCCAGGCATGAAATTATATTCAAATTTCTTGGGTCCATACCGTATCACCCGAGTTAAACCAAATGACACTTATGACGTGAAAAAATGTGGAAATACTGATGGTCCAATTAATACTACCACTGTGGCTGAGTATATGAAGCCATGGCCCACATAATTTTTTTCACATGTTCCGGATTGTCTATGAGTGCTTTCCATCTGTTTATTCTTATATTTGATTAATCTAGAAATTTTTAGTGTATTTTATTTTTCCGGTTTGTTATGTGTCGTCTGTACATCTGTTCAATTTTTTTCAATTTTATTTACCTGTTAATCTCCTCTTTTCATTATTTCCATTTATTTGCTATTTTTATTAGTCTTATTAGCTTGAGATTTAGTTGCTTTAAAATATTTCCTTTCAAGTGTAATTTTATCTAGTTGATGTATAACTTTGCTTTCATGCGAGGACGCATGCCTTGTCGGATGGCCGATTGTAGGAACTATATCTGCTCGGTCTATCCATGGCGTAAGCTTTCTTGGGCGTGCTCAGCCGCACGCGCAGGAATACTGTCAGACGTGACGTAACCCCACTGATGTGAGGACGGCGGCAGACGGCCTCCCGATCCTCGATTAGGTTTCCCCTCCCTTTACTTTATATTTTAATTGTTTAATTCAATGTTAATTGTCTTGTCTGTAACTGTCCCTTTCCCGTGTGATCTCAATAAACGTTAGTCTTGTATAACCAATGCTTACTCATTGAGTATCCATCCCCATACTACGAACAAAAATATAAAGTGCAGTCCTTACTGCGAACGATCTCCGAATCCATTCAGAACATTGAATTCTTTCTAAGGATCTTTTTGTCAGTACCAGTGATTCCCAACTTGAATAAAACCGCGGGCCACTTAGCTTTGAATTGAATCTCTTACTGACTGACTATACTCTTCTTTTCTTCCCTCCTCTTAAGCAATAGAGCATTTTCAATCACATGACTCTGCCTAACAACGGCCTTAGCAACGTTGTTTATTCGCCAAGTGACGTCATGTGCGAATGCTGCTATTGGATACTTCTATGTCCCGCCCCTAACAACAGCCTTAGCAACGTTGATTTTGTCCTCCAAGTGACGTCATGTGCGAATGCTCTATAGATTTAATTTAAATTAATGCATATAAAAGCTATTTAATTTTTAGGCTCTGCAATTAATAAATGAATACTTAAATATATTGCAAAAACAAAACGATAATTGGTTGTCACTTTTTGCAGAGTTATGATTTCCTTTTTGGAGAGAAAAAAAGGTTCAGTGGGGTTAAGAGGATGATATGGTGAATGATTTTAAAGAGTTTTATAACAAACCCAAGGACCAAATCAGGTAATGTTGAGCCAGATGAAAAAAAAAAAATGTTTGAAGACGGTAATAGGGAATAAGATTATTAAAGGGAAAAAGAGAATAAGAGTGGTAGATATGATGACAGGATCAAAAGAAGGTGAGAGGATAAAAAAAGAAAATGAAATGATCAAAGATACTAGATTAATTGAAGGATGAGAGGGAGGGAGCAAGAAATCGAATGAGATGAATTGGATGAAAGGAATAAAGATGATGAGAGGAATTGAATACAAATAGTACTTAGAAATTGAACCTGTACTACAGCTCTCATTGTACAAAAACATTGTACACTGTACAAAAACATTGTACATTGTACAAAAATTTAAATACAAGATTTCTCTAGTTTCCATGTTTTTGCTTTGTTAGACACGTATAATGCTTTTAATATAGTAACATACGTATATAGGTAGAAATACTATATACTTATTAAAGTGAAGTGAAAAAGCTAAGGAACAGAGATGTCCTAGTGGGACAAGTAAAAACCAGCTAACACTACATCAGAGAGGATAGTATTCCAATCAACTAGCTAGTCGAACCCAATTTCCCTGAATTACACATTTACATCTACTTCAGCACAGCTCCCGAAAACATGAGCAATGAGAAAAATTCCGTTTTGTCGAGGCCTTGTAATGGCATTCCTGGAATGGGAGCCTCTCGGGAGCGGCAGGATCCTGGAAAAGTTGGTTATCCGGACCGGCTCCCGAGGGAACGTCCCGCCTTTGTTCGGGAGCGGTTGCAGTGAAGGGGGCTGCCCTGATGGGAAATTCGGAATGGAATTGAATGGAGCGAGTGTATCGACTTGTTGTGAGGACGGTGATGCTGGCATTGAGGTGAATATTTTATGGAGGTCGTGTGAATGTGAAGACGTTTTAAATTTATGTGGCAAAATCTCGGTGTAATGGGGTATGGCTTGGTATATTTATAAAACTTGGTGTATTTAGTTATTAGTTGCAGTCGGAAGATGTTGTGAAACGCTTTTATGGAAGTTGGTTTTCTTCCTTTTATTATAATTGTCTTTTCCTTATTCACTTTACAATACCTGAAATGTTCTTTATCTTTTCTTCTCTCCATTCATTTATTTGGATCTCTTAATTTACTATTTTCATTTTATCATGCTTATTTTCCTGCCTATTTTATTCACCTCATTCTCATTTTTCTCGTTTTATCTGCCTGTTCTTACTTAAATGGTCGTACTTCGTTTTCCCATTACAGATAGAGAATCTTCTTAGTAAACCATACGAAATTATCTCTTAGTAAGAAAAATATTTTTAACAACTGCATTAGACATAAGACTTGTTAACAAAAGGAAATCGACCTTACGAAAACAATAAAAAAATTGGGAGACACTCAAACTTAAAGTTTCAAATTTAGAATGGCACTTGCATTTACTTTTACAAGTTTTGCATTTCGTTACAAGTGTTATTCTTATCCAACTTGTCATTGGTGGATTCCTACGACATTTAGAATTAGTAAATATATAGTTTTACTATTATTTAGTAAGTTAATGGTTTTATGTTGTGAAATACTTGTTTAAAGATTTTTTTTTAAAAAAAATCAATTTCTCTATACGCAATGCCGCAGAGAAGTAATGTGTGCAACTGTAACATTTAATTTTTTTATAAATCCTATAAACCGATATCTCTAGTTTTTCATTAAATTCTAAAGAACATTTTGGACGGCCAGGACAGAAAGGGCTATAAGCACATATATGTGCAATACACCCCGGAAATTACGGTAATTTAAAACGGTAGAGAATATACTACAGAACTAAAAATGAATAACTCATACCGACAAACAACCATTCATATCCAATTAACGAAAATAGCTTCAGCAATTTCCCTCTAACTCTCAAAAAAAAGTGTTTCCAATTCCATTAAAGCCAGGGCCGTAACCAGACTTTTGTTTCGGGGGGGGGTTTTGACTCAAATATTTTCTGAAGTACCTCCTTACGGGTACTTTTATATGTTTAGTTTTAGATGACAACACTGGATTGAAATTTTGATGCACTACATTTAAAAATTGTATAAACACTATGAATTCGAAGTAAAAGGGGGGGGGTCTGGGGGTTCTCCCCCAGAAAATTTTTGGAAATTTGCCCCTCAAAAGAGTGTTTTACCTCATTTCTGAGACCCTTTAGATTACACCCATAGAGCACCACTCATTGTAAGCGGCCGAATTTTCAAGGTAAAAAGAAGGTATATTGTAATAAATGGCGAAATGTTAAGGGGGTTTTTAGGTTCCTACTCCAGAAAATTTTTTGAATTTTTCCCCTAAAAGTGGCATTTTAACTCATTTTGAGACATATTAGGTTACATTAAAGAGGACCAATCCTTGTAAATCACACAAGTTTGAAGGAAAAACCGTATACTTAATAGATTTCAAAATTTCGAGGGGGTTTGGGGGTCCTCCCCCAGAAAAATTTTGGAAATTTTACCCTTAAAAGTAGGGTTTTGACTCATTTTGAGACCCTTTGGGTTATACCCGAAAAGGATATCGCTCCTTGTGAGACATAATTTTCAAGAAAAATAGCAGTATAAAAATTGATGTCAAAATTTCGGGGGGGGGTTTGAACCCCTAAAACCCCCCCCTTGGATACGGCCCTGATTAAAGCCTACACGAACCCTTCCTGCCCGTTCGACCCTGACCCCCTTTCCAGGCTCGACCCCCCCTTATTTCGTCCTTCATTTCTCGAATGCAGAACATTACTCGAGGGATGTTTCTAATCCCAGAATGTAATAATAATATACGTCCGGGTTACATTACTCCGTCCCCCCCAAGAGATCGAGTTATGCGACTGTCACGCGATGCCATGCGGAGGAACAGTTCCGAAATGTCGGCTGCCCCGACCCCCTTCCCTTTTCCGATGCTGGACAATTAGTGGACACGGCTACCGGCTGGAATGGTTTATGAGGGCAGGTGACGGAAAGAGGTAGAATAGTAGATTAGCGTCAGTTATCGGCTGTGCTTATATGTGAGCCTTTTATGAATTACTTAAGAAATTTAAGGAGAGTTTGTATTATTTTTCCCAGATAAAACACCAAATCATCTTATGCCGAATGGGGATTCAACAAATTATGTCAAACTTCAGATACGCTGTAAAAAATTCACCTTTTTACGCATTTACTTCCGTGATTTTCTCACGGAATAATTCCGTGAGCTAGAAAATAGTATTTTACAGTAAAAATTTTCGCGAACTCACCAAGCTCAACTCACCAAACTCAATTATCACCAAAAGTAAGAGTCACCACTCCGCAACAAGTGTAAACTGTTCATATTGAGACTACAGAAGTGTTTTTTTCAGTGGTAAAGTGCCATTACCTACTTAAGATGAAAATAGTTTTACAATCATTTATAAAAGTGAATATACATTTTAAATGTTCTTAAATGACAGCAATTAAAATCCACAGAACAGCTTTATTCTAACGTGCACGTCCGCCGAAACGATTAACTATATTTTGATTAAAAAAAACAAACCACGCCAGGAGATTTTGATACCTCGAATGAAAGTTTAAAAATCTCATTTATTTCAGGAAAATTAAATTTTTTAATGTATCAAATATTGTGAGGGAAGTCTTTACTTCCCCATGGAATCGTTTCATAAAATTTTCAAAGGGGATTGTGAAATACTTGAGTATTAGTCTTCGAGCGAGAATACAAAAAAAATCATCCGGGTTGTTTATTTAAATAACAGATAGGTCAAACTCCCCCATAAATCTAATAAATAAACTTAATTCTATATTTTCACTCAACAGGTTAATGCCAGAAAAGAAGTGCAGTTCAAATCATAAAAAGTCTTGCTGTGGCAATAATGGCACAATTAAAAGGAATTTGATGTTTGAATTTAAGAAAGTGTCAATGTAATAATTTATCTCACCAAGAGTAATATGAAAATCATATACTACTTTTTGTAATACTCTTTAAATATGACATCTTTATTCGACAACTTATTAATTCAAAATGACACAACTAATGTAAGATAAAGTAAAGGAATTCTCAAAAAAAAAAATTGCCTCGCATAAACAACCACAATGTAAGCAATGGAAAAAATTCTCAGTTCCTAGGAGAAAATATATTACCCACATTTCTAACATCTTCTCTTATTCACTTTAGCAGAGGAAATGCTGACTGTTTGGGAAAACTACCACAATTTCTCGGAAGCATTTACAAGCCTAGCGGTAAATAACTCTTAATTACCCACTGCATCATCATAAAGGGACTAGTTTCTTACCAGAAATGCAACCAACTACTGTAGAAATAAATTATTTTCTGAAAGGAGCACTGATTTCTTTTCTTTTGAACGTTAATTCAGCCAAAACCCGAGAAGACGACTTGATGTTTGTTTTTAAGCTGATCTTTTAAGATATTCAAGATATAAAATGATTTATCGATTCTTCAAAGAAATGGAAGAAAACACTGGAATAAAAATGGTTTTCAGTTCATTTTCATTCCAAAATAAAATCAATTTCATACTTTTTAAATCTTTACCGTGTTTTATATTTTGCGTTTTCAACGCTTTTTCATTTATTTCTTCCAACTATTTTATTTTATTTGAATTCAATTTGTGTTTACAATTTTGAGAATGTTCTGCGTTAAATATTTATGTGGTGGATGTGTTTATATGATAAAAATCAAATTAAAAATACTTATTAATTACATTAATTACACAATATGATGTTCCTTTAAGTAGTTTATTTTGAATTAAATAAAACTAGGACAAAAAGTACACCACATAAAACAAGTTGTTCGCACATTAAAACATTAATGAAGTTCAGAATCTGCAAAGGGTTAGCAGAGAAAATTTCATCTTGAAAAATAATAATGTAATAATACAATTTTATCTATTCGATGGAGGAAATACTTCTCGCTTCATGAAATTTACAGAACTGGTCTATATGAAAAGTAATAATAAAGTGTCAAATCACTTTAATTAATTATTTAATTAATTACTTATATTCATTTAATATTTATTAAATGAATATAAGTAATTGTTTTCGTATAAAGAAATTTACGTAAATGGTCTATAGAAGTAATAATAAATTATTTAAATATATTTATTTGAGGAATATAAGCAATTACTGTTTTTTATGGAATTGGGCATTTTTTTTTATTTTCGGGAACAAATAAAATAAGATACATAGGAAATTCTAAAGGTAAAAATAACTTCTAATTATTGATTCGGTATAAGTAAAACGAAGTAAAATATTGTTAAGTCTATAAATAGTAGTAAAATTGTGTTTCTTCACGAGAAACCTAACCACTCAAAATATCGGTAAAACAATCCTTCATAAAGCAAGATGTACATATTTAAAAAAAAAAATATGAATAAAATATCTAAAAAGCGATATATTTAGGAGAAAGAACCGCAATTCCATCAAGTATATATTCCCAGGTATTTTGGTAACTCGGTGTTTTCCACTTTTTCCCCTCAAGGACTCCTCCTCAAGCAAGATCGTGCTTGAGCGAAATTCATTTCTCCCATTCAGGTTTTTTCTCATTGTATCGGAATTTATTTTCGTCGGTCTTTCCTCAAAAGAAAGAGAGTTTAAAGAAAAGAAAAGAAAGAAACAAAGGCAGAAAACAGCCACAAAAGAAATCGATGAAATTGGCCGACTTGTTAACTCCGAAAAAAGGGGGAGAGTGAAGTATTGGTGTGGAATATGTTTTTGAAGTGGCGGGAAAAAATGGAAGACTTTTTAAAGTTCTAAATTTTTTTCACGTTCTATGTCGATAAATCATTAGTTTACAGAGTTGGTTTCCTTTAAAGTTAAAGAATGTGTATTTTCTTTGTTGTATTCGGAAATAATTTCAAAGAATTTTTTTCATAAATTATACATTTTGAAAATTGATAGATCTTTTTGAGGTAATCCCAAAGATTTAAAAAACAAAATTACAAAATTTACAAAACAAATGCATAAAATAAAGTATTAAGTAAACAAGTATTAAAATTTATAAACTGAAACTAAATATTTATGACGGTTTAGATATTTTTGGAAAACTGCCATTATAAGTCTTATTACAAAATTACAAATACGGGGTTATATATTTCCAGTTTTCAGCTTAACTGTTTTATCTATATCTTCTGACAAACTCAAATATCTTTCTAATACATCTTGTAAGTTAGCCTTTTCCATTCATTTTTGTATCCTCCATGATGAAGAAATAAAACTACAACGAAGTCGTCTTATCAAAAGCAGCTTCATTTATTTCTGCATTCCTCTAGAAAAAGAACTCCAATCCCTCTCTTTGCTATCAAATGCGCGATCCATAAAGATCCCATTTCTAAAACTACAACTCCTCCAATGAGATCTCAAGAGATGCGTTACTTGCGAGGAAAGAAAATATCTTAACATCCTTTTTCGCGCTGGAGATAACTGTCTATCCTTTTCATGTCATTGTCAACTTTATGGTGAGGGATCAAGGCCATTAAACATGAATTTGCCATAGGCTTAAGGGGTTTCCCCTTTCTTTATGACTTGTTCTTTTGCCAAATGTGCGTTTTTTACTGATTGGATGAACAGATAGCTTGATAGCTTTACTTTGCACGAATTGTTAGTATGAAGCGTACGTGCTTTTCTTAGTTGACCTACATTTTCTCTACTTATAAACATATTTCGAAATAAAACTATTTGTGGGAGTCTTATTTTCCTGATATGAGTATTCTCAAAGTTGTAAAAAATGACTTAGTGGAATAAATTAAAATCCCTTGAGTTTGGTAAATCTCTGGTCCCTTTGAGTCCTAGTTGGTTACAATAACAATTTTAAAAAAAGTTGGTTTACCAAATTCAATTTATTTTCAAGTATAAATGAGTAATGCTTTTCTACATTGATTAATTTTTCTCAAAAACACAAGGTTTTTTTATAAAAGTTATATAAATTTGATCGTTTTCTACGAAATCAATGAAACATTCTTAAACTAATTTAAAAAAAATTATGTGTATAATAAAACATGCACTATTTGAAATGGGGGTTTCTTGTCTTTACATGTAAGGAACTTTAGAGTTTAGGTTTTACATCTTACATAAAAGAATAAATTACAATAATAAAAACTGTAAAAACATACTCATACTACATTAGCATTAATAACTATAGTTATAGTTTAGTTACAGTTACAATCGTTAACGATTGTAATATTTTCTAAGATAAAGTCTTCAAAAATTTATAAAAATGTGGCATAGAAATTTTTTTTCGGTACAACTCCATTAGAGTTCCCTCTAAATATCGCCAATATCCAAATCGCTAAATATATTCATTATCACTTTTTATAATAAACTTTACTTTTATAATAAACTTTTACTTAAACATTTACTTTTATTAATAAACTGAATAGTTATTGATCTAATTAAACATCAGGAGTTTGAAATTATTTATGAATATTTCTACTTTTTGTTGTCCAAAAGAACCAGCTGATATTTAGCCGGAACTCTAACTGAATTGAACCGTTTTTTTCAACTGTAGCATTCCAAGAAAATGGTTAGAGTAAGATATACTAATAATCTCTTTCTTTTTTGCAAGAGGGAAATTACTATTACATAAATACAAAGATTAGAATGCAAATTTTGTAGTTCAGTAGTTGTAGAACAAAAAAAAAAAATTAGACAGTGCTTTGCGAAACCAACAAGACAATACATTTACATTGATCTAATATAAAAATATAATAAAGATAGTTGCGGAATCATAAATAAATGGAAACCAAGAATGAATAATCAAAATATCCCAGCTGTTTTAACAATATCTTAATCTATCTTTATTTTTGTTTTGGTTTAATATTACCGAATAATAAAAACCCTAGATAATAAACATGTATATATTGCTCTTTTCAAGTTTCTTAACTCAATGAATGATGCTGCAATACTGTGAGAATTATTGAAATTCCCAATTCGAAGAGGATGTTTTTTCCATATGAACAATTCACATAAATCCATGAAAGGAAACCATTTTTTTAGCATAAAACATACGAAATTTCTTTTTTTTTTTCGTGATTGATATTGCTCAAGATACCTTGGAATTGCTTTTCCCTTTTTTGAATGCAATATCACAGAATTGAAAGGTTGAGAAATATATTTATTATGTTTCATACTCTTCACAAAGCTAAAGATGATGCATGTTAGGAGCTCTCAATTTTCTTGTAGAGCGTTTCTCTTGAAAGAAAACTTAAATTTATGTTGACACATTCGGGAATTTATTGAATGGGAATATATTTCTACATCATGCTTTAATTCGTTCAGACTTTCATAAATCCCATTTGCGATGCCTAACATCTATTCATAAAAATAGCATAAAGTTGAAAGAGTTATGTTTTGGAGCAAATTTTAAACTAGTGTAAAATTTACCCCCTTAGCTAAAGTTTATTAATCTGGAATTTATAATTTCATGGAAGTTGATTGTTTTCTTTTAAATAAATATATTACCTAAAATTTATAAGGGCCTAGGTCAAATAGGTTTATATGTTCAAAATAAATTTAAGTTTTAAAACTAAGTTCTTTCTATGTTTCTATATTTTTTCTTTTGATCTATATTAAAGTTATGCTTCCAGAAAACCCCTGTATATTGTCCTTGTTATATCCATACAGAATCTTTGTTAAATAGACAGGGGGGTTTGGTGTAGTTTGTTAGTATATATGTTTCGGGCAATGTGATAAATACTCATTGATAAATTCCATTGAATTTATTACATTGCCCGCCTCCATTTCGGGACTTATTAATAATGCCCGGATTATCACTTTGCCCGTAACATATACTATATATAAATTAATGTTTTAGGATTCAATAATTGTTCTTCGATTTTTTAAATCGTAAGATTTCATATTTCATAAAGCTACATAGCAGAAACGCACCTTCATATTTCTTATCAGAAGGTGCTTCGCAATTAAACACCCCTTGAACACACGGATGTTATTGATCCGTCTAATAACATGACGCCGCCGGCCTTTATTAACGACACGTCGCTCATTTGTGTAATCCTCTTCCTCTCTCTCTTTTGGACAAAGGAAGACGCTCAAGTGCATTTCCTTTCCAACACTGACGAAGTGAAACTCGACAAGCTATACAGGCGTATTTATTATAACAGAATCGGTTCGGAAAAGAATTACGATGATTTGATCTAAAACAGAACAGTTAAACTCACAGACCGCAATGATGACCCTCCCTATGAGATATTTAATGATTTCAATGTTTATTCAAACTAGAAATCTCCTAATCCAGTTGTATTAGGAATATACGAAAATAAATAATAAGTTATTAAAACCAATTTTTAAATTGAATAAATCCTTAAATTATAAAAATCAATTAATAAATTATAAAAATTAATTATTAAATTATAAAATTAATCATTGAATTATTAAAACTAATTCTTAAATTAACTTAATGTTTATGAAGAAAGCGAATTGGTTAACTTAACATAAAACTTGTTTTTCGTAAAAACTTTTCAAGAATTAGAATTTAAAATTGTAATTTGATTAATTATTATTAAAAAATCTTTTGAATTGAATACATATTCCAAAATTGGATTTAAGGAAAGTTATAATGCTGGAAAAGATAAACATACAGGATCGAGATATTTCCCTGGATGAAAAGACGGTTTCATCACAATTTAAAATTGAACAGATCGAGGCTAATAAAACTTTGAAATGAGAATAAAGACTATCAAAAGAAGCTTTTAAGTTCCTATGTGAAAATAATTAATAAAGATTTCTAGTCATATCTTATTTATTTATAATGCAAAGAACTATTCATGAACATTATCTAGTGTAGTAAATGTACAAACTAAACTATAAAACGACAACAAAATGCCGTATGAAAATATCTTTTCTTCGGTAATGACTTTATGAATTCCACTTTATGAATTGACTTTATGAAAAACTTCCACCTTCACTTTTCCCCTTTTCATTTTTTGAAGTTTTCTTTTAAAAAAACGAAGTTATATAAGAAAGTAAACTCAATCCAAGGGTAGTCTAAAACTTCCTCAAACCCACCTAATGCATCCGAAAGACATAGACGAATGAGATCACTTCATCTTCCTCAACGCAACAGGATTCTCCAATCAGGATCGAGCTCCAGTCCTGTTGATAGAGCCCAGAAATTGGCTTTTACGCGGTTTTCTTTGGGCAGGTCTGGTATTTATTGCATTTCTTGGGGCTCTCCGAATCAATAAGGTCCCCCTTCATATTTTCTTAAGATAATGGCTGCTTGAGGGAGAAATCTCGTCAGAATCATTCCATTTAGGGGGAGGGAGGAGGGACTCGATGGATATTTATTCGTCTGGATCGGATACTTGAGGATTCAGTCATGGGGGTCAAGAGGGGGTTAATTACGTCGGTAAACACTGGAAGAGTGGAGTGGAGGGGTCTTTTTCCTTCTTTCTAGGAGAAAACCAAGATGTATAGCTGTTCGGGCAGTTGATTGGATCGTCGATGGAGTTTTAGGGAAAAGGGGATTATCAGAGCCAAGCAAGTACTGAAATTATTAGCTCAAACTAAAAAGAATGGTTTGAAGTTTAATTATTTCGAAGGAATGAGATGAAATAAAACAAATAAAAATTAAAATACATGATTTCCTAATGTTATTAAAAAGCAAACAAGTAGCAAGGAGTATGTTTTTTAGAATCCTTTAAGAATCCAATCAATCAAAAAAGATTTGATCGCTTTCTGTAGCAAAACAAAATATAACCAGTTATTTTGGTCTTAATAAACTTAATAAAAAACTCCTTAACTTAATACCTATGTAATTATAAACTAAACATTGCTCTTTCTATAGTATATTTTTAAAAGGAAGAAATTATACTTATAAACAAATACTTAAAGTAAATTTAAAAATAATAAAATGCTTATTTAGCTCAAGAGGAGGGGGTTTAGCTCATTGATTGAAGTTTTTCGCAGAATAATGTTATTTGAAAGAAAATAATGAAAGAGTGAGAACAGATAACGAGATAACTCTTGAACAAATTCAAACTTTTACTTTTAAACTTTTTTTAAACATTACATCCCAAGTGTTTATATTAATTCGTATTAGAGGGCATTTATTAATGCAAATAATATTAGAAAAACACTGAAAAATATTTTTTAAAAATAACAGGCATACTTTAAGAATCTTCAAATGACATTTTTACTTTAATTAATAAATCCAGTGACATCAGACAACTCCCAAGACAAAATTGTTCAGAAAGAATAGAATTGAACAAACATGTCTAGACGTTGCATTTAATGAGGTGTTAAAAGGTGTTATTCAATTTCCCTTTATTTAAA
Organism: Tetragnatha montana; assembly: GCA_963680715.1. NCBI lineage: Eukaryota > Metazoa > Arthropoda > Arachnida > Araneae > Tetragnathidae > Tetragnatha > Tetragnatha montana. Next base: position 31,311,626 of record OY796686.1, read on the forward strand.
TTATTACTTTAAGTCTAAAAACAGTTTAATGGTGTTTTGTCCACACATATTTACTAAATGCATAGAAGCTTTAACAAAATAAAGTGGGTATGGTAAAATAACACATCTTTTTACTAGCGTTTCGTTTAAGTAGGTAAATAGAAACCAATGCACATCTACAAATCAATAAATATTATTGTTGACCAAGGAATAAAATTCTAAAAAAAAATTACACAATATATTTTATTTCCCGAACAGTATTTTCATTTATAAAAAGCGTCTTCTAACGCCTAGTTGGTAAATACTTTTAGCACGCTCCAGATAGCTTTTTAGTTTTATTTGCTAGAATACTCAATGGAAGGTGTCTTACATTAGGAAAACCTTTTCCATTTCAGAAAAATATTTCGACTAGGTTTTACTGTATTTCCCAAAAGAACTGGAAAATCCCAATGGAGTTTTTCCCCGCTATACACGCAGTAGGAAATTTCTTTGCACAGTGCTTCTTAAGACAGTGAAAGTAGTTTTACAGTGCCATTCCTTGAAAGATATGGAACACTCTTAAAATAAACACTTTTTACCACTAGATACGGGCATTAATGGCCGTATTCACCGCTAAACTAACCTAAGGTTAACTTTGAACCAAAACTTGGTGATTGGTAATTGAAAAAGGGAAATAAGTTTTAAGCCAATCAGAATTGTCGTAAAAGCTAGTAGAGGTGAACACAGCCGTTAAACACTCAACCTTCGTCATTCTACTAGCTTTTTTTATAGTCCAGAGTATAGAAACATAATTATTCATAGAATATAGAAACATAATTGTTTATTAATCAAACATAATTATTGTACATTTATTAAGTACAAAAAAAAACTTATAAAGAGTGAATGTAATTTGTGAAATTAATGAATTATTTACCGAAAATAATTTTATATTACAAAAAATATGTATAATAGTTAACTATTATAGTTCCTTGCATTAGGAAAAAATTTGTCCAATTAAAAAAAAAAAGTTGTAACCTGGTTTTAGAGTAGTATTTCTTTTCAACCTGGAAAATCACAATTGGTTTTTTCCACAATACACGCAATGGGAAATTTACTGGTTTTCTTTGCACTGTGAGTCTTAAGACGGTGAAAGTAGTTTTACAGTGCCTATCCTTGAAAGATACGGACTTGGGAAAAATAAGGGCGTTTTCTATTAGATTTGAGTAATTCAATATAAAGTGATGCTTAATCTCTAACTAAAGAATTGTCAAAGTTTTGAATTGCTTGGGCTACTTTGGGAGACCATTAAAAAAAGGGGCCTAAATAAAATGGAGGGATTTAAAGAAATTGTCAAACTGGTGAAGATTTTAACAGAACATTAATCTTTAAAAGCACTGAATCCCCAACTTATTTAATCATTAATATCCAGTCATTTATATCGGTCATAATTAATAGTTAATAATATATTTAAAACCAAGAGCACATATTTTTAAAATCTACGATTTAAAAAAATAAAGAAATGGGAAGGTAATTCTCGTTTCAATACATTACCCGAAATGTATGAAATTAATGAAAAGGTAAATTTCAATGGTAAGAAAAAGAGAGAAATCAAGAATATATCCAGAAAGTAGATGTGACATTTAGTCTAGAACTTTTTGGGTGAATAGATTATCAAATATAAGGGTTGATAAATAAGTTTTTTAGTTTTTTAAAGGCTTTCTAAGTTTGTCATTTGATGGTTAATACCTTTAAACAAGTTTAACTTTTTACCTAAACGAATATTGAGGTATGTCACTACAATCAATGATAATTCAAACAATGTTTCAGGAAAATCAAAATACTGTAATAATAACTTGAACATAAGTAATTATATACAAACTTTCACTAGAATTTAAATATTCTGCAAACACTAGAAAATTTAGAATAAGTTTTAAGTGTAAAATTTTTAAATCTAATACGTAGATCAAGATAACACAAAAAGATACAGTAATAGAATGATTTTTATTTAAGGTTTATAATAATTAGGGTGGGGTGAGGTAAAATGGATATTTGGGTTTAAATAGTTTATATTTATAAAGTCTAGTGTTTTTAGGCATGAGTGTTGATTTTCTTGAGCCTTAAGGATAAATCAGCACATGCCTAAAAAACAATACATTTTATGAATATAAACTGTTTAAAAACCTGTATTCCATTTTACCCTGCTATATGCATTTTACCCCACCCTACCAATTGTATAATATTTAATAACAATTTGTTTCTGACACTTAGGCTGTGAATAAAAGTCAGTTATTGTATTCGTTTGATAAAACCTTCATTTCATTTGAAATTTAAAACTGAATAAATTTTATTCTTGAAACTGTTCTTTTGTTCTAAATTTTAATTCAAATCAATTTAATAATTTTGGAAGGACGAAAAATCTATAAACCATTATTAAAAAAATATCAACTGTTTTTCACAAAACCATTATTTTTGAAATCATTCTATATAACTGATTCCCATATCTGAATATTTCCAAAAGGTTATTCTTTAAATTTTAATTCAACAAAACCAATTTAAATTACTTCAACATCAAAAAAAATTATAAACTAACGAAAAAATATTCTTTCGAATTTTTACACCTTTTAAAACAAACTTTCGGAATTTTAGAATTTTTTGTTCTTTCAAATCACCACATTCATCAAGTAGAACTCACTTCACCGGCTCTTTTCCTGAAAACGTTCTTTCTTAAAGAAACACCAAAAATATATTCGAATTATTTCCTTCCAGAGAAATGGCGGGAAAATTCAGTCGAAACTAAAATGGCCTACCGTTATTCTTTGTCTCTGCATTTCCCTGATCTTCCACTTTCACATCTTTGCTGACGTTACATCCCATGACGGCGTCTTTCCCATCTCTCCGCTTCCTGGCTTCGAGCTTCCCACGTGCGGCCGCGTGCGCAAGCGCCGATCGATATCCAGGCAGGGTTGAGTTGTTCCAAGCGATTCCCGGCGCGCGAAACAAGAACGGCTGATTGCTTGTTGTTCCTGTTGAACATCGGCTGCGATAACGGATGGTGTTGCTTGCTCAGTGGCGGCTCATCCATGGGAGCACGTGAACCCCCTTTGAAAACGAAATAAGTCGATTAATTTAAATAAATGAAAAAGTAATTAATATATATTCCGACTTGTACCATGGCCATCTAGACTCATAAGGCCATAGAAGCTAGAAATCGTGACGCGAAATAGTTGGCAGAAAGTCACTTTTCAAAAGCGCAAGGTATATAGTGCTGTCCTTTAAAAACAACCCACTCCAAATTGTACCCTAAAAACAACCCATTGAGATTTTTTAATTACATAATTAAAATAATTTCACCATCGCATATACCCTGTGCTTCTATGCCTTTTAGAAAGTCAGGGTCATGTAAAAACTGGTCAAAGAACGGTTTATTTACTTATTTTTGAAACAAGCTGAGATAATGTAGATTTTTGGCAAAAAATGTGCTTCAGATTTAGAGATTTTGTAAAAATGTATGTTATAAAGACTTTAGAGTATTTTTCGCGCGTTTTTATGTTATCCCATTACTATGAGATTAAAATATTAAATGTTTAGCTCAGTCCGCCAATTAGAGTTCTTCTAGGAAATTTTTTTTTTTTCAAATTCTTACTTAATTGACTGCCAATTTGTAATGGATAATTAGAATTAAACATGCTAAGCACTAAAATGTTAAAGAGGATGAGCCTTTACAACAGTTGTTTGTTCGATTCAATTATCCTTTTAATTAAGCTTTTAATGGAGAAAATATTAAACAGTGGGTTGTTTTTAAAGGACAGCATTATATAAGATTTCAGACTGGAGTAGCATTGCTGTCCAAAAATGTTGAGAATTCTTGCCTACTATTTCACGTCACGATTTCGAGCTTCTAAGGCCATGCTTCTACCCTCAAATCTCATATTATTAAGACCTTCTTTTGTAAATTATGCCTAGTAATAGATTTATTTGTTTGCACCAATTCACGATTATTTTCTGTGATACGCAGTTATTTTCATAACAGTTGGCTCTAATATGAAAGGATTGTTTTGAAGCACTTACAGGATTTGAAAAAACATGTTTCCTCCATAATTCTATTAGTTAATTTATACTAAAATAGTGCAATATTGAATTAAGACTTCAATATGACAATTTGATGAATGGTATGGGAACATAGGATATGAAATGAAAACTCTTTAACTTGTTACCAAATATAAAATTTAAACCCATATAGTAAGGAAAGAAAGACAGTTAGAGAACAGAAACTTTAAGTGCATCTACCTATTTCTTAATTTGTCTTTTACACAGATTAATTTTTCTAGTTGTGCTTTTAAGCTTTATCAATTTTCTCCTTAATTAAAACTTTTCGGGATCAATTTCAAAAAAAGTAATTTTCGTTTTACTTTACAAATTGCGATCCCGATTTTTCTTACATTTTTGTTATAAAATAGATAATTATCAATTGGAAAGCTAA